>JAWWMP010000116.1:34235285-34455350 GCA_035047865.1 Dendrocincla tyrannina | reverse complement strand
TGAATAGAGGGGGTAGAATACATAACTTTGATCACCCCCACACAGTGATAACTGGCTCCTCCTGTTGAACTAGGACACAGCCTAAGATAAACTCATCATGGGGAGTTTAAAGCAGCTTTGGGCTGCTCTCCCTTGGTGAGCTGTCACTGCAGATGCAGAAGCCAAACCAGGATCTGGACACACCACATTATGTTATGGCTGTAACACAACAGGTGCCTCATGCAGCCTTCCTCTGACCTTAGTTGTTCCCTGGCCTTCTGCCTGGGGCTCTCAGCCCTTCCCATGGTGCAAGAGAAACAATTAGATTTTGCAAACCAAAGCACAAGCACTGATCCCAGCATATGGCATGGTGTTACAGGGCTGTGGATGAAGCAGCTGGAGGCATTTTCCTTTTGCCTGGTCCTGAGCTGCTCCTTCCCCCAGCAGATGCATTTTCACAGCACACGAATGTCTACAGGATCACGGGCATCCCTCACAGGGCTGGAAAACCCAGAACCTGTCTGCAACATGTTTTTCTTTTTGTTGCTGGATTAAAAAAAAAAAGACAATTATCATAGAATCACAGAATTGAATTTGGGTTGGAAAGGACCTTTAAGGGTCGTCTAATCTAACCCCCCTACAATGAACAGGGAAATCTTCAGCTAGATCAGGTTTCTCACAGAACCATCAAGACTGACTTTAAATTTTTCCAGGGACAGATATCTACCATCTCTCTGGGCAAATTGTTCCAGTGTTTTACCACCTTCATTGTAGAAAACTTATTTGTACCTGATCCAAATTTGTACCTGATCCAAAATGAAGACTGATTTGTACCTGATCCAAATCAGTCTTCATTCAGTTTAAAACCATTACCCCTTGTTCTATCATAACAAACTCTGCCAAAAAGTCTGTCCCAATCTTTCTTGAGCCCTTTAAGTACTGAAAGGCCACAATAAGTTCTCCCTGAAGCCTTCTCTTCTCCAGGTGGAACAACTCCCACAGTCTCAGCCTTTCCTCATAGGAGAGGTGCTTCAGCCCTCTGATCATCTTTGTGGTCCTCCTGTGGACTCGGTCCAACAGGTCGGTGTCTTTCCTGTACTGAAGATTCCAGAGCGGGATGCAGTGCTCAAGGTGAGGTCTCATGGGAATGGAGTAGAGGTGCAGAATCACCTCCTTGACCTGCTGGCCATGCTGGTTTTGGTGTAACCCAGCTGCTCTCAATCCCTTTCATCTCCCAGCTCATACAGACCCCAGTTGGCTCATGCATCCCTACCTCACCTGACAGAAGCCGCCAGTTTTCAAAGCTACTTGTGGAGCTATTTGCAAAAGAGCCCCTACTACCATCAATCCAAACAAAGCAGGCCTAATTCAGGTACAGGGCTCTCCTTCAGCAACTTGGCTTGAGTTCAGGAAGGTGAGGGCTGCACAGGCCAACTGCAGGTGGCCACTGGCAGCCAGAGAGGGGAACAAGCAGCTGTGGGGATTTCACCTCTTAGATGCTTTTTGTGGAGCAAGCCCTGGGAAATAGGGTCCTGGTCTTTCTACAGATGTACGTCCTCCTCTGTATCTTCAGTAACCCAAACACCTTCTTAAACTCGGTTCTGTGAGCTCTGTACTTCTCAGCTTTCTTTTCTGCAAAATCTGCCTGCCTTTCTTCAGATACTTTTAAAGAGCATGCATGGAGTTTAATTTTCTCTCTCCCTGTTTTTCACTTCCTTTCATTGTTTGCCCTTCTTTGAAAAGAGCTTTGAAAACCCAAGGTGGAAAATGTCAATTACTGAAATAGTTTGAAAGCATTTATCATATTTTCCATAGTACAAAACATTCAGAGGAGTTAGCAAGTGGAAAATGTAGAGCCTTTCCTCTTACAATTCTTAGGGAGATTTCATGCTGGCAGTTATAAGAATGAAAATGGTATTTTCAGCGAAACTGTGCTTGTGACTAAGCAATTTATTAGAAGTAATTTACTTAATTTGGGGATCAAAATACAGAGATCACCTTATAATATATGGTAGTGGCACTGGAGGCAAGAAATGGAGGATAGAGTTTATTCAGAGAGATTTATTTTTCTAATAAGATTTAAAGAGTTCTTTCTTTCTTTTACATGTAACAAAAGATTCACATTTCTTCTCAAGGCTTTATTTCAGACAAGGATTTAAAATTACATTAGACCTTTGTGTGGCCCTAAAAGGAATCACAGAGAAAAGATCACTCTCTTTGCTACTTTATTTCTGCATTACTAAGTTAATAGTTAATTGAATTTCTACAGTGTTGAGTGATGCTTATGCAGACTGCCTGTTTTCTGCTTTTTTAAGTGGAAATGAATTACAAGAAATTACTGCCTTATAAAAAGTATAAATATAGGCTACTGCACTGCAGAAACACAGCAAGGCCAGGTGTAGATCTTTTGTCCCTTAGGGTACCCCCCATACCTCTGTATGGTTGGAAATGTATTGCTCTGTATGGCTGAAAACTTGATGCCTGGGTAAAACGGTAGAAATGGACAGCAAGCAGGGGTCACAGAAGTTCTTCACAGCCTGCACTTCCCAACCCAGCCCCCTTTGCAATAAAACCTTAGTCACAAATACCCTGAGTGGAAGGAAAGGGAAGTGAGTTTCCTCCTTGCAGCCCTGCCTGCTCAGCTGGCCCGGGCAGTTCACAGCCCAATGTCGGGCTGGCTCACAACCAGCAGGATAAATTTTGAATGTGTTTTAGAGGCTCACAGTAGTCTGGAGCTTCAATACCCTCACAGGTCAATGAACTCTTCAGTGGTGACCAGTTAAAGTAACAGCAGAAACACTTTCCCATCCCCCTGGAAGTGAGAGAAGCATTGGGAAAGGACAGGGATGGTGAGAAGGGCAAGTCCACTGGTCTGCGTGCCCAGGGCAGCCCTTGCATCACTCTCTGCTTTCCTTGCATCCACATCACAAGGCCTCCAGGTACACTTCCAGCACCTTCCTCCTGCCCCATCCTGCTGGCATGACCCCAGTTTTCCCCTATTTCCCTCACTCTGCCATCTCCTAGCAGCAAGACCTTACAGTCTCTCTCCTTTCCTTCCCAATTACAGTCAGCTTTGCTGAAACACAGGATCGTCTGCCTCCACAATGTGCATCGACTTCCAAGGAAGGTGTGCCAGGACCTGGATCCACACAAAAGGAAGTTTACATGGGTGCAGCATCACCCAGGAGTTACAGGAACCTACGTATTCCCACCCCATACTGAGATCCCCCATTACCACACAGGCACAACGCCATACAACCCTGTTCTCCCCTCCACTAGCTGGATCTCTCTTAGAAATTTTGCCTCCCTAGAGGCAAATGGGTCTCTACAAGAACAGTGGAGACCCTAGATCGGGGCCAAGCTATCACCACCGTCTGGAAGAGAACAGTGTAAGCCCTTACGTGGTAAGCCTGTGCACAGGGGCACATGCAGAGGGGTCTTTTCATGAAGTCTGGCAAATACCGGTAAAGAAAACATATTAATCCACCTACGAAACACTCTGGTAGTTCTGGCCCTGCTGTGTATTTGGACACTTCTGCTTGCCAGAGCAGCACTCTAATTTCTGCATGTTGCCTCCAGAAACAACCTGCATTTTGAACAGTCTTCAGTGCCAAGAGCCAAAGCTGGAGGAGACAAGGATAAGGGCACCACAGAGGGGATGCATTCAGTTGCTGGGAGGCAGCCATGAACTCTCTACTGTGAAGTGGCTTTTACTGGCATCACCTACTTGCTCTGACACCTGATGCCCTGCAGAGCATAAACAGAAAACACATCGGGAAAACAGTCAGGAAGAACAGACAGAAGACTGTTACTGGGTTTACATTTCCCAGGCCTGATTTGCAGTGAATAGTTGAGCTTTACTGCCAAGGTAAGGGGCACTGGGATCCAGAGTGAGACCTGGTATTCTTGGCAAACTAAATTAACAGTGGCAATGATAGCACATGGCTCGCGCTGGCAGTGGGCAGGCAGGGAAAGCATGCTGAAAAAGCCATTTGTATTTTCTGAGGGCCATGGTCCTCAACTGCATATTTCAGCACTGAATCCAGCACTGCTGAAACTTTTGATTAACAAAGAGCACTCTCCTAAACAGATGATTTTACTTCTCATACAAGGATCTTTATGCTGCTAAATCAGATTTTATTTGAGGTAGTAGAGCAATGAAATACATCCCACCTACCCTATGAAGACTCAATCCCCACCTACACTGAATTCTAGATGAACAACCTCCATATGCTGAATTTCCTACAGACCCAGTTCTGTTCAGTCACCATACACTTCTGCAATAACTGCAAGTTCTGCCAAAAAATTGTACCTAAAATTGATTTCCATTGTGGCAACATCTTGGATTCTGAGAGCAGACTGGTGAGATACAAACATCACAGCCCACCTCTGTAACATCACAGCTTTTAAAGCTGTTTATACATCTTCAGATTCAAAGGTCTGCAGATGAATTCAGGGCAAACTTCTCCTCAGTAGCCACCCTTGGCATTTCCTGATACCAAGTGGGATGAAGGCTTTTCCAGCCTCTGAATTGCTGTTCACTATATTTATGTTTCAACACAGCATTTGTGACAACTTCTGTTTTAAATCTGGCATTGGGAATATGGGGCATAGGAGGTATGGGTAGATTCAGCTACATGGCAAAAATAATGAAGATTTCTTGATGCCTGTGAGAGCTCCCTGTTGTATTTCCAGTGCAAGTACATCCTCCATCTGTTTTCTTTTTTCCTATAAAAATACATCTTGAAATAATTAAAGGAACGCACTATCCAAGCACTGCTTCTTTCTGTTACAGTCCAAGATCTATAAGCAAACCTGTCTGACTTGTTGGTCCCAACTAGTATTGTCTACATGCCCACAGCTAATGCACTACACATTAAATTGCTCTCAGACTTTATAAGCACTCTTTACCTATAGTAGTAACTTCTGAATTTGCTCAAATGTCTTATTAGATTCTCCTTCCAAGCTGAAATTCACTTTTCTTTATGTCTTTTGAATATTATAGAGGAAGGTAAGGTCAAAAGTTTCCAAAAGTGACTGCCTAGAACTTTAAAAAAAAAAATCCCAACAACTAAAATCCATGACAGTTACAATGGTCACTGTTCACTTGGAAAGACTCAAGCTCTTCGTGTATCTATCAGTCACAGAAAAGGGTGCCCTTCCCATTCCCCCCTATGAACCCTCATTCTCTGAGCTTGCCCAGTTGGGATGGCAGACTCCCAGGCTCCCATTCCCCTGCTGTATGCTGCAGGAAATCCAGGGAAAAGGGTTTATCAGCTATTGTTTGAACACTACATCCCGTCAAACCTAAAAAGATTTTGTCATTTTTTGTCATTGTTTGCCCTGTGGGGCAAACAAATGAACTGGAGACTTGAGACTTACTGACAGAGCCCTGCTTCTTTACATTCTCAGGAAAAATGATCATAGCCATCTTTGCTGAGAAACACCCAGTGGTTCAAATTTGCAGAGTGCAAGTTTGGTATCCATCCATTTAAGCCAAGCATGCCAACATTATGCATTCATTTGGCCCATGAGGTCTCCTCATTCATAAAAAAAGAAAAAACAGAGGTCTGGCTACCCAATTGGTCTAATTATTTAAAGAAGTTTCTGATGCTGGCAAGGGCTGCAGCGCACATAATTCAGCCTCCCTACCTTTCTCAAACACTAGACAAACACATCAGTGTATTTTATATAAGCCTTACAGGACATTGGTTATTTTATTTACCTGGGGTCAATTTAGATATAAGTGCTTTAAGCGGCTAAAGCCAAACAATGTTAACCCCCTAGTTGCCTTGCCATCCCAGTTATACTTTCAACTTCCTACTGAGTTCTCCTCATGGCTTGTTTTCTTCAGTAATAATGGTTTTCAAGCACAATTTACCTTGTAATGATGCATGTCAGGATTTTATTTCACAGAGTTTGAGAAATGTAGGAAAACTGCAGAATTTGAACTCTACTGCCACTTGTTAGAAGTTAACACTAGCATGTGTGTCCATGCTGTCTTTGAACAGACCCAGCACTGCCAGGCCATGTGTGACATCTTGAGGTGTTGTAAGATTCTGCTTTCTGATTCTTGTGGTAGGATTTGGCTGAAAAGGCTTAAGGGTAATTGTTTGAGAGCAGAAAACTTGTTGCTTTCCATTTAAGCACCTGGATGGGATTAGATGTGACATAGCTATGTGTCATCTTGCAGAAATTATTTTTCTCTGATTTCTATCCTTGTATGCAGAGTCAGGACTAATTTACAGTGGTCACCTGAGAAGATATATTCGACAGTTTCAGTGTAATCTCCACAGGCCGGTTAGCTCAGCCTCTGGTCACTTTGACTCCTTATACATTTCCTTCTCATAACCTGGAGAGCAAATGATGTCATGGTTTTAAAAGTGTGGCCACAGCCCCACACCAGAAGAGCACTGTGCACTTTGAGTCTCACAAGCAGGACAAAGGTCTGGTGTGTGAGAGAATCTGTCCTTTCCCTCTAAAAACTTCCCAGACAAAGTCTGGATTCCTCTAAAAATTTTGCAGGAATATCTTGTTCTATAAAAGAGATGAAGACGATTTTCTTTGCCTATGCCTACATCAGTGGAGTAAGAAATTCCTCCTGAGTGTTGGGGAGATGAGCAAGATGGGTTGGGCTACAGGATCTATATGCCTGTCATCCCTCTGCACAGACTTCTTGGGAACAATTTGTGGCCTTTGATGTCACCATCCTCTGCTCTCACTTAGATTTTGACCTAGTATGTGAACCTACTACATGGTGACACATTTCTCTCTTCTCCTTTGTACACAAGTTTGACCTTTTCACTTCAGAAAGACCAGCTATGATCAAAAGATCATGGACCAGGTCAGTAGTAACCTTGGATTGAATCTGGACATGGAAGTGCAAAACTACAGCTGTCTCTGATGATGCTCTCACAGCTGCTTTGCCTCAGCTCCATGGCCATACCAATTCATGTGCATCAAACCCAGAACATGGAGTTTATTTGCATTTCCAAATAGATGAGGTTTCCCCTATTTCATTTACCTATGCATCACTGCATGCAGAAGGGGAAAAACATGAGGGATCTTATATTTTTGTGTCAGCTGAAGCATGTAAGCCCATTACTTTTATTATAAACAAAAGCTTGGTTAAAAACCATTGAAGTCAGATTTGTAATGAGGATTACGTTAAGTGCAGTGAGCTTCCCTTCAGTGAAGTCAGATTTTCAGTTGTTACCCACCATGGCCTTTACCCACCTTTTAATCTAAACAATGTTTTTTTAAACAAAAACTGTGTGCCTTGAAAATTCTGCATGACAGATTACCTCAAAATGAGGACTTCTTTAAGAGTCTGTGACTAAGGTCCATCAATAAGTGTCTGGTCTTTCAGGTCTGCTGTTACCTCGGAAACCACCAAACTTCCTTACTGGGTCTTGGGTAGATTATCTCTTCTGTCAATGCTAACATTGTTTACACACATCATATCTCTCTTTCTGCTGTTTTATATTCCAGAGTGAACGTAATATCTGAGTAGATCATAATTCAATGCGGTCACTAAATTTTCCTCAAAAATCAAGAACCTTCTCAAACTCTCTTGGAAACCCAAGTATTTCTTTTCTCTGGTCATTCATTGGCTGCTTCATTACAACTTTCAGGGAATAAGTTAGAGGTCCTCATTCCATTACTTTCAGGATTCTTTTCAATGGATCATGCTAAATCCTACTTTAATTTACAAGCAAATGAAAATACAGTATAGTAAAACTTAAAAACTATTACCACAAGCAGTAAAACTCAGGTGGATGTCTCAGACAATGGTTGGAGACATATAGATACAGAGCATTTGTCCCTACCCTGGAAAACTGTGTTCAATATCTACTGTCTTCAAATTAGTGGCTTCCTGACTGCATGGTCACTTCTTTTGCAAACAAATCTTTCATTGTGGCAAATCCCAGCACCAAAATGGAGCCATTCACCTCTTGCTCCTGCACTTTGTGTTGCCAGCTCTTGGGTGGTTGGAAATTGCTTCTGTCAGGAAAGAGCACAGGCAAAACACTCAGAAATGTTGTGATAAAAAGAGACAGCCAGTGCCCTCCTCAGTGTTTTGTTTTGATACTCGTCAGCTCTCCATTACAAACGGCAATGAGAGGCTGAATACGCTGAATAATAACAAGCCAGATAGCTTTTCTTATTCTGCCCACTCAGTGTTTCTGCTCCACGGTTCCCTGGATGTTCATTTCCAGGATGCCAGGTTAGCTTGCAGGCAGCAATGCAGAAATGTGCCAGCATCCTTGACCCCAAGCCGTGAGCAGAGCCAGCCAAGCTGGGAGAGGGTAAGTGGATGCAGTGTGGACTATTGGTGTGTTTCTGGAAGCAACAGAGCTGTGTTCTCACACCACTGCATTTGAGCAAAGTCCTGCCAGGTCCACACTGGCTCTTTGCCCTTAGTACAATTTACCCACAGATTACATAATTCATCCAGGGAAAATGAGAAGTGGATCTATCAGCTGTTTCTTTTGTAAAACTGCCACCCTGCAGCAACAACAATGAAATGTGACTTCAACAAAGGTGCTGTTGCTTTGACACCTTGTGGACAACGTTCTGCATGCCAACAGCTACAACCCTCAGCAAGCTGATGGTGGTACAAGAAGTGGAACCTCAGAAGGACTTCTTGCCAGTTATCCCAATCATCTGCTTTTTCTAAACATCTCATTTCCATCACTCAACGCTAGTCCAACTAGTTCGATGCAGTCCTGTTGTGTGCTCTGTGGGTGCAGCCTGAGCTTTTGCCATCCAACTGTGCCTTCACTTTCCAGCTCAGTCTTCAGTACTCCCACGTACAATAGTTTGAGATCAAGACACTGGTGACCCACTGACCTGAGACTTCAAAGCAGTACAGGCAACTCAACATGTACATAGATGAGTGTAGATTTCTGAAAATAATCTGCTTGGGAGGAAAATATGTGGTTAAATACCAGTGAAGGTATGTGCCCAAAGATTTCTAAGTATTTCTAATCAGCATCTGCAGGTAAGGAGTTGTCATAGTAACTTCGGTCTTCCCATTAGCACTGGGAAATGACACACAGATACCTAGCCACAAAACCTCAATGTTTAGATGTTTGTCCCCCAGTACCTATGTACTTCTAAACGTCTGCTCCTAAGGTCTCAGCCCTTTTGCCCATGATTATCTGAATAATTAAACCTCACAAAGCCTTATGAAAATGGTGATGATATTATGGAAGTGTTAACTTGAATTTTAAGTCTTTTGGGTTTGAGTTTTGGGGTTTTTTTAGTAGATCTTCTAGGTAGATCTTCTAAAAGATTTGCTGTCTGAAGAGGCATTCTGCCAGTCCACTGTATTCTGCCTCGCAAAGAGTTGTCATGGCAAGCCTGGACTTCTGTATTAAGAGAATCAAATGAATTATGGATCATTATATCTCAGTAACAGAGTTGGAACTTTTTGATAAACTTTTGATACTGTACTGTTTATTAATATGCTGGGCTGCTATACAGTTTTCATAAGTACTGGAGTAGAGATTTACAAATAACAGGTAATCACTTTCACTTTAAACCAGGTAATCACTTTCCCTTAAACTAAACACATTTAGGGGATTATTAGATCAGGAACTACACGTCTTTCTAACGTGTATTTTGAACTCCACCTCCTATATTTATACTAGATTTTGTTTGTCACCAGTAATGATCTTAGATAAAAGTGTATGTTCTCTCATGTATGTTATCTATGAACATCTGAATACCTAGATGGAATTGCAAATTATAGTTTGCCTTCCAGCATCCTGGAATATGATAGCAGAACCTTCTGTGATAATCTTGTAAATGCTGTGCTCTTGATTCTCTCAATGATTTTTTCCTCTTAAAGTTACACAATAATTTTAGGAGATCTGTGTACAGCTACTTAAAGAAATTAGTAATTTTGTATATCTCATTTGGCCAGATCACACTTAATGGGTGGCAGTTTAGCAGCCTTTGAGAGCATTTTACTAAATTTTCACATCCAGCTTCATCAGAAGGAACCCTCATGCCATGCTTCTACTTCTGCATGCCCAGACTCACAGACTTGTGCTGTCACTAATCCTCTGACTTCTGGAAAACTTTTGAGGGAATACAATGCTATTCACATAAGTAAAGGCATCACAGTCTGTTCTCTTCAAAGGATATTTTTCCCCCTTAAACCTGATCTGCACCTAAATAATCTGGTAGTTACAATCTTTAGAGCTGTGTGCTTTACTCTCACCTACTGGTTTTTGTCCTTTCACTACAATGCTGAACTGAATAGGAAGACTGAAAAAAAAATCAGCAAAAACATCAGTTGAGTAAAGCTTCAACTTCCAAAAGAGAAAAACGTGACAAATCTGACAGGCTAGTGCAAAAGGAGCATAGAAATCCCTACCAAAAATATGTGGGAGGGAACATACATTTAAAATAGGACCGCCTAATTCGGCTGCTAAATCAGTGTAAGGAGCTCTGTACTTCTGTGTGTGCGGGAGGCAGAGGGAAAGACAGAGGGAGGGAGAGACAGGGAGAGAGGAGCAGAGAGAGGGAGGGGAAGAGAGAGAGAAAGCAATGTGCCTTTCACAGAGCTTGGAGCTTGATGGGAATGTTTGATTAGCTCCTCTTTGAAAGAAAAAAGGTGCCCAGGCCTCCCTCTGCTGCCTGCCTCTCCTTCTGTAGAATAATGTTGGCTGGAGTTTGGGGTACAGAAAAGCTTGGAAAAAATAGCACTTTCATACTGTGTGGAGAAAAGGAATAAAAAGTTGCACACCTCAAGCAAGGTAATTCTGATGTAATTTCTCTGCTATATTTATTCAGGGGGGAGAGGGGGAAGTTGGGGTATTTTGCCTGTTGATAATAGTTAAATATTTTCACTGCTGAGAAACTGTAGGGACATAATGTTTTATTTAGCATTCCAGCTGTGTGCTTAGGATCAAAGACCTAAGAAGATGAAGACACCATGTAGAATGAAACTGTACTTTATATTATATATACTTCGTAAAGTATTTTATAAAAGTATTAAGCCCCTACTGTTACTGTGGACACATGTACTCACTGCCTGAACAGCAAGGGCTTAACTCTGTGGTAAGGAATGGTGTATATAAGCCACACAACAATAGACATTTATATGCCTTCTGTTCAAATAGTGTGTGATATTTGAATATTGAATATTTGAATATTGATATATCAGAATATCACCTAGTGTGTGATAGGCAATGCAACTTGTTCCTAAGTTTAAAACGGTTTTGCTTTCAAGACTTTGTCTCTTTGATAAATAAGAAAGTGTGTGTTGTATCATTAATTAACACCACCTGACGCTGAGGAACACTGATCTCCAAGGTAAAGGATGGAAAATGCTATTATTCCCATGATGTGTATTTCTGTGGTGTGAACTCCCTTGCTAGATGGATTGATACAGATGTATGAATAGTACAGTAACCTAGACATTATACATCCTTTTGTCCTGAGTGCTTGTTTTGCTGGTGAGGCTCCAAAAATGAATAGCATTGTCAAGCCTGCCACAGCCGTTCAGCTCTCTGTGGAGAGATTAGTGTCTTGATAAGTCTCTTCAAAATGTGATTTCTCTCAGACTAGTACAAACATGAACCAAGTGCCCCAAGCAAACTTTCAACTCTAGTTAATATTTTGTTCCTAGAGTTTATGGGAAGCACACCACATTCAGGGCAAAAAGCAGAATTGCAGATTACAGAGGCAGGTCCTCCTTGGACCACACTCCTTTTTCCCTAACCTCTCCAAAATTTAAACAAAACACCAGAGAAAAAGTGGTTTGAGTGGCTTTTAAAGTATGTTTTACTGAGATTATCCATGAAATCATATATATTTATAGCTTGTATTTTACTATACATCCTAAAGTTAAAAACCTCTTGCATTTGACTACACTCAAAGAAAATATATGATATTCTGTATCTGTAGTATCATGTTCTTCTGACTTTACTCAGTTCATCACTTGAATGATAGTCATGGCTGTAAGACTGATCTCTTTCAGAGATGCAAAGAGAGCCCAAGCAAAAAGTAATTGCATTACACACACATTAATTTTCAAGTACTAAATTAGTATCTTCTTTTAAACAGATTTATTTTGCTTGCATGCTTTACCTAATCCTTTGAGTTGCTGAAGTTGTTCTTACTGGGATGACAGAAAAGTCTTGCCATCTTTCAGCTATTCAAGGCATAAAAATATATTTTAAAAAAGAAACCTTGATTGTCCTGCCATAATAAGGTAATATTGCTTTGTCTCCACTTGTGGCAGTAATGCTGTGTTCTTCATTTACTCTTAACTTGTTCTTACCTTTACTTTATGTAAGACCCTTCTTTTCCTATTGGTATTATTATATATTACTTACCACTGGCTGGTTGAAACAAGTAGTTTTACTAGCTACACCACATTTCCTCACAATTGGAATGCATGAAAGATACTCTGTGTGAATTCTCGTGTCTAATAAGAATGAGATTCTACCAATGCCTTTAGAAGAGACATTAACAAGGTGTTCCTCCTTCACCCAGCTACTTATTTTCACAGAAGTAGAAAGAAATTAATTTTAACACTCTTTTTTCTTGAAATTAATTGGAGTTTTTCTAAAAGGGAACTGCCTGAGCCACAGTGTGAACACAGAAGCTGGGAAAACAGGCTAATTAATTCATGTGAAACATCAGAATTATTTATTAGTTCTGGCCATTGCTTTTTAGAAAACATCGCTAAAAATAAACCTTAAGTGTATGTAACAATGGCAGCAAAAACTTGTCTGCATCTGGTCTGCCTGAAGAATTTGAACTTCTCCCTTTTCATCTCCTTACTACAAATAAAGCTCTAGACAGACAATATTGTCCAGCAGTTTTACATGTTAACCTAAGACTCCAAACATGCATGTTCAAGTCTCGTGTTTTACCAAAAGTCTCCTAAATCACAAAATCATAGGACGGTTTGGGTTGGAAGGAACCTCAAAGACCATCCAGTTCCAATCCCCTGCCATGCGCAGGGACAACTTCCTCTAGACCAGGTTGCTCAAAGCCCCATCCAACATGGCCTTGAACACCTTCAGGGATGTGGCATCTACAACTTCTCTGGGCAACCTTTTCCAGTGCCTCACCACCCTCACTGTGAAGAATTTCTTCCAAATAGCTAATCAAAACCTAGTAATCTGACAGACATGATGATAGGTAAGTCATTTAAAGCACCTGGATGAAACTAGCAAGAAAAAGTGATAGCTCAGTTTACTGTCTGCAGCTATGACTTTACTCCTGAAAAAAATGCTGTGGCACTCACAGACAGGAACTCCCCGTACAGCGGAACTGGCAAGGTCAGGTGCCACAGCAATGAGCTGTGTGTTGGCCCATTGCAGCTGAGTGGGGTGTCAGTGCCTTTTCTGGATGGCTGGTGAAAAGAAACAGACTGGGATTTCCTGACAGTCCTGGGGGATAATGTGGCCCCCTAAAGCTTTGGGCACACCAGGACTCCTCCGGCATGCTGCAGCCTAAGCTAAGGTTTAGATCTCCCGTTCAGGGCTCAGGAAGTAGACACTGAACATGTAATATGCCCTTCCTTCTGAAAGCCTGTCATCATACAGGACACTCTAATCTGTGTTGGAAAACAGAAATACAGAGCAAAACCAAAATAAACGCAAAAGTGAAGCTTTAGGGCTTTTTCTTTTTTTCTGAAAAAAAAAAAAAAAAAAAAAGTAGTCCTGGCATGTATTCTACACAAAGCCAGTGAGGATGCAGCTACAGCAGCCACAGGTTTGCCCTCTGCACCTTTCTCTTGTGGAGTAGTTTTTAAGTCCAGAGTCGCAGAGAGAAATAGGTGCTTAACACCTACTTAGAGCACTTCAATTCGTCTTTCGAACTTGCCGGGGCACAAGGAGTCCTCTTTTCCCAGCGCTGCCTGGGGAGCCTGTGCTGGAGCTCAGCTGGGACCTGGGACAATGCAGCCCCTGTTCTGGGCCCGGCTGTCGCACAGAGACTATAATTATCTCTCTTCTAATGACCAGCCAGGCAAGATAACAGTTTTTACGCTATGTTTAGAAAACAATGTCTTAGTACAAATTGACGGCTCATTCGCCTGTAAAAGAGGCTCTATAACAGTCCTAGAGCAGCTGCCACTCTTTTGCATCCCAGTTCCTTTATTTGCTGCACATTTCCCAATTGGAAAACCTGAGCGAATGCTGCGCAGGCAGCACAGATTCCCGCTGCTACACAAGAAGCACAGAAAGGTGCAGAAATGCCAAAAAAATCCGTAGCTGTTTAGATTGTATCTCTATTAGTAAACTAAACTCTGACTGTCTGTCTTGCAGCAGCCTGCGTCGCTGTGAACTCTTTAAGCCCCCAAACCGAAGGGGATGCAGGCACCTCTGTGAGTGCGATGGAAGGCAGCAAGACAGCCTTGTACTGACTCCTGATAATGCCCTGCGGGAAGCAGGATGATGCAAAGAGTGGGATGTGAAGGGACTTGTTGCAGATAAACCAGGAGCATGTGTTACTGATAAGCTTTCACTTCCAGCGGCCCCACAGCAGCATGTACGATCTACTGAAATGATGTAGGCTCCAAAGGCATCTCTGGGGTAGCTGTACCAGCCAGCTGAGATTGCAGACTGCATGGGTGTAGCTGCCCCTCGCAAACACTGGGAGGTAACAGAATTGGGTGGTCCTGACAGCGTGGCACTCATGGGCTAGCTACCCAAGTGTTTGCTCTGGGCTCTGCAAACATTTTGCACCAAACTCTCTGCTGGGGCAGCTGTACATTTAGTGGTGTCTGAGGGCTGCTCCCACATCCTCTGCCAGTGCCCTGCCAGCAGAGAGCAGAGCCCCTTCCCTCTTTCTGCAGCCAGCTCATCCTCACCTCTCTAGCCATCTTTTCTGCTCTCGTCTGCAGCAGGATGTAGCTGGGTTGCCTTGGGCTGCCTTTCCTCTTCACATTCATTTTTCAGTAACTGAGGTCTGGAAAAAAACCCAGAAAACATTGATCAGAAAGATTTCCCAATGGCTTGGAAGCATCAATATTTCTCATGAAAATGCATTTTAATTTAAAAAAAAAAAACCAAACCAACATCATCTGCAGCTTTTTCTTTCCCTTTAGAAGCAGAACACCCAAATTTATAGCTCATATCCCAGACCGGAAACACATTTGTGTTGAGAAGAATATTTATAACCATCTTTGCTTCATTCAAATCATCTAGGTATAAGCAGTTCTTAGCCTGACATGTATGACTGCCATGGCCGAACTGACTTTCTAGTAGCCATTAAGTTCATCCTACATTTGCTTTATCTCCAGAACTTCAGAGCGCATTAAAAGGTCAGTGACACATTAAGAACACGATCTGTGTCAGTTATCCTTAATGTGCCTCATTCTACAGGACATCTCATAGATACGGATATAAAAAAT
This sequence comes from Dendrocincla tyrannina, assembly GCA_035047865.1. NCBI lineage: Eukaryota > Metazoa > Chordata > Aves > Passeriformes > Dendrocolaptidae > Dendrocincla > Dendrocincla tyrannina. Next base: position 34,439,986 of record JAWWMP010000116.1, on the reverse strand, counting down.
ACTTTCAAGATGAACTTGCATTTGCAAACTGGTTTTCAGCCTGTCACCTTATAAAATAGCTTTGCAAATGTGACACATGTAACATAACAGCCAACAGTCTTTCAGGTGGCAGCTTGTTTCGTATGAAAAGAAAAAGGACATAATTGCCAAGTGACAGTTATACGTGCTCCAAAATTTTGGGGAAAATTCTGAATGTTTTTCTGTAGCTTCGTGCAGTCCTTTAATGTCCCCACCAGGATGTGATGGGGATTTCCAGCACCTCCAGGCTTGTACATAAAACTGTGGAAATTTTTACCTCTCAAAAATCACTTGTTTACCGGGAAGTTTGGACACGGCCACCTCTGTGCCTCTCAATCTCCCTGCCAGGTTGCTTTAGGGATTCAGAAGGCTCCATTCTTTCTTATTTCCCCCAAATACATCGTTTACCATTCAGTCCATAGAAAAAGGGTGAGACATAGAGGAAAGCTGGCAGCAGTGCTGTGTATCCTGGCCCAGGTCAACTTCAGTGAGTCAGAGTTACAGCACTGTAATGGCTTCATGACTACAGGGACTATTTTCACAGCTGCCAGCCACCTGAGGATGGTAGGAGTCCTTCCTGCTCGCCTTGGTGGGAACCCATCTTTTGTGCCTCTCTTGCAGTGCTCCTGCAGCGCTTGAGAACTTTGTTCTCCTGAGCTTGGTTGAAGAAGTTTTTGGACATGGAGCATATGAAGAGAGAGGCTGTTTGGAAATAAGGCTACATGGAAGGGGACGAGTGTCCAGATGAGAGAGGCAAGGGATTAGAGAAGTTTAGAGTAGTTCCAATGGAACAACTTGGTACAAAAGTTACAAGGTCAAATGTTGGGATCATGTAAGTCAGACAAATCTTCTTTCACGCTGCTTTGGGAAGAGCCTTTCCATGAAACTGCATCTCAAAGTATGTGATAATTTGGGATGTAAAGTCTCAATCTTCCATGGTCTACATCTTCTATTCTCATTGATGAAATCTGTGCGTAGAAAGAAATACACTGGTTAAGCAGTGACTAGATTTGAAGTAGAATCTCAGTTCTAAATGTTCTGAAGCCAAAGTTCAAAACAAAATTCCTGAGCTTGGAAGTGGATTATACAATACTGAGGTCTGCAGGCTTAGTTTGTTTTCAAAACAAAAGACCATGAATTACAAGTTTCTGCTCCCAGTCCATGTGGTTTTCCTTTTTGATCTTGAGTTCTCAGAAAAAGAATCCTGTGATTCCTCTCTATGCAAACCCATAAGGTTTTGGAAGATTCTAATATGCAAAATTACTGAATCTATGTCAGGCTGGTCCTGAGACACATTTCTCAGCAAATTCTGGCTGTAACTACACTGTCACCATATTCAGGACTGGGCTCTGGAGGCCACTTTCTTTGCCATCGTCTTTTCTAGCTCTTCATTTCCCCACCAGGGTACTCAGATACTGATAGATGTAATTCTGGAAGCATAGCAATCCATCATGTCGTCTGCATGACCCATATGTTAGAGACACCACTCCTGCCAGTTGCCAAGGCCTGCCAACACACATGCCATAAGGCTACACATGCCATAAGGCTGCACAGCTTGGCCCACACTATGTCGTGTCTCTCACCAGCATGTCCACCAACAGCATGTCTTCGTAAAACCTGCACTACCCATAATAGCCTCATTTATAATGCTGGCACTCATGCAAATCCATAGTTCATCTCAAGAGCAGCATGGAGTCCCGAGGTGTCATCTTCAGACAGTGAAAAATGGGAAGAGTACACATAGGTCCGCAGTTTCCAAATGGCTCCCCAGAACAGCCACATCTGGTGAGAAACCTCAGTTGGAATGTGCCTGTTGGGTTGCAGGTGAGCTGTGGACCAGCACCAGGTGGGAGGGACACAACTGAAACAGCTTGCAGCGAAGCCAAAGCAACTGGGGAGGTCTGCCTGCTGCAGGAATAAAATGTAAGGCTCCATCCTCCCTGCAGCTTTTCACCATGAGACCTTGAGAAGGAGGGCTCAGCACTGGTGCAGCAGCAGGAGGCAGGACAGACTTCTAAATTCAAACATCTTTCTGGAAACCACAGCAAAAAAGCATCCAGCTTATCTGCAGAAGTGTTGGTAGACTCTGCCCTAAGATTAGACTAGACTAAAGACTAGCCTTTGATGATCTCTGTAAGGAGTATGAGAAAGCACAGATCTAGTGAGTGGCTTTAGGAGCACCTCAAGGCTCAGACCCGCAGGACATGAGTGCCACCTCCAGTAAGAGACCCAGGCACGCCTTTTACACCTGGCTGCCATGACAGATTATGCTTATCTACTCAGCATCCAGGTGGCTGCATCTCCAAACCCCACGCCTAAGGAAGAAGGGAGCCTGGGCTCTGCCTGCAGGGCAGGTAGCTGTGTGGCCATGCACAATGTCCTGGGATGTGGGGTTGGGCATCCCAGTCCTCCCTGCAAGGAGGCAAAGGATTTGGAGGTCCCAGCAAAGCAGCACTAGAAGATGACTGGGGGCATAAGATGGGTTGGGGTTGTGTTCTGATTTGCCTTTTGTAGCAACCCTTCTTGTAACATGGATTAGTTTTTTCTAAACTGAAGGTATCAAAAAATTATTTATCTGAGAGGGTTGGAAAGAAATGTTCCAAAGTAAGAATAATACAGTTAGTCAGAAAGAAATAATAATTTTTGAAAAGTACAAAATATATAAGGGAAAATGTTAAGCAGTGCAAGGAGAATCAGACTATTATTTTTAAGAGATCTGTGATGCAAAATTGAAACTGCTCTCTTAAATTTGTTTTACTGGTTTTCACCACAGAAGCAGATTTCATCTTAGTGTTTCAAAATACTTTCTACAGCATTCCCATGCTTCCTGGTTTGCTGAAGACATTTTGTGAAAGATGCTAATACGATCAAGTTTTCATTACTAGGTATAAACACCTTACTTCAAACCAGTAGTTCCAGATATTTTATTTTTTTTAATTACATATATTTTCTGAATCCTTATCCAACCAGTTCATGGCTTTGGCATGAAGCACCAGTAGTCATACAGACTGCAGGAGATACTGAATTGCTAAAGGTTTTCTATGAGCTGTTGTATAAATTTACTAGCATGCTGAAGTTGATGAATTTTGTTTTTGACCTAGACATATAACTCACTTTTGTAGTAAAACGATATTTGTAGCTTTAACAAGCAGAGAGTAAACATCCTAAAGTTTCTCTAAATTTCTGCTTCTAAGTTCCTACCAAAAAAAAAAAATGCTACCAAGTTTTGTTTGAACATGCTACAGAAATTCCAGAAACCATCCCCAGGGTGATGTGCAGGTTTTTTTTGGCGCCTTTAACACAAATTCTTCATTTTTAGACCAAATATGTACCTTCAGGGGAATTCTGACACACTATACTAATTCTTAGTTTGAAGGCAGCACAATAGCGTGGTTACTGAGCACTCTTTTTATAGTGCATGCAAGCTGAGAAACCATGTATTGCACTTTAAAAAGTAACTGATGCCTTCATACCATTCATTTGTTGGAATTAGAAACTGGCACATTTTCTTTGAAGAAAAAAAAAAAAAGAAATGTGTCCACAAATCTCATGTCACAAAGCTAGCACAGCCTGCAGGCACTGCTGAATTGCAGGTACTTGCCTTTGCCCTCAGTTTCTCAGGGAAATGGCAGTACCAGGGATGGATGATACCTGGCTGGGGTACGGGTGATGTTAAGCAGAAGTAGTTAAATTAGAAAAGGGAAAGAAGTTTGCCTTGGAGAGAGAAGGGTGAATACATGAGCAAACAAAAGCCATAGTGAGGAGGAAGACAGAGGGAGGGAATTGTCTGGACAGGGATTCACAGGTTTAAGCTAACAACAATTACCAATGAGGCATAAAAATGAAAAAAAAATAATAATGCATAATACGTTAACAGAAACCAGTAAAGTACAGTGTAATGACCCTCACAGAAATCATCATCCAGACAGTCCAAATTATATTTTCTATGTGGGTGGGTGACATATTTTAAATGTATTTCTTCCTTTTCTGGAAGGGTCAGGTCAGACCAGCATAATTGATGGTTTTCTTGCTGAGACAGATGAATATGTATAATCAGTGCAGTTCTATTTAAGCTCTGAGAAAGGTCTGGCAAGTTAAATCACACTGTAGTTTTAAATAAATGACTTCTGAAAGAGCACTGTGGAAAGCAGAGAAATCATCGTCACTGTTACTTTAACCTTACATTGTTTTCATTTCAAGGCACTGCATGAACACAAAATTAATAGTGCAGGGATTCTTGGGTGTTTTTATTTGGCTCTAAATTGCTGGGTATGGCATCACTTCATCATAGCTACCTGAATGGAGTTGTTTTGGACTAAATTCTTCTGGCAAATGTGCATATAAACATTTGTTAAATCAGCTCTGAAAAAAATTCCTCCTGTGCTCAAAGGGCAACTTATGAAGAATTCAGACCTCGGAATTCACTGATCCCTCACTACAGTGACTTGAGAGTGACTTGACAGGTACTCCACAAGAGGAACTGGCTACCAGCAATCCCCCAAGCCCTCTTCTGAGTCAGGGAGCTCACGGAGCAGAGCAGGCACCATTTAAAACATTATGTGGCAGCCACAACAAATCAAAGCCTTGAAATAAGAAGCAGCAAGTGGTGAGAACACTTAACCAGGGATGACTGTATCAGGACAGTCCCCGGCCGCAGAGAGTTCAAAATCACATTTTCTTCATGACCAAAGAGGTCTCCCATCATCAGACTCCGGGGCACAAAATGTTGGGATCCCCCAATTTTCTGTGAGGAAGCAGGACCTCTGTGCAACCAGGAGTGCCAAATGTGGGGGCAGAAAGAAAGCAAGCGAGGAGGGGGCTGACTTGCTGCTTGCCTGGGAGCAGAGCAGAGCCAGAGTCTCCCTGCCTCCTCTTCCCTATCTGAGTGTGCAAACCACAGGGCTGCAGCAAGGCTCTATGGACACCTGCACAGCTCTTCAGATCTCAAGTGCACAGTGGTCTAGTTTCAACAGAGAGGGGAGAATGTGCCCAAGGACCCCTTGGGAATGGCACCCTCAATTTCAAAAAATCTCTTCATCCACAATTGCCCAATGTGTGACATATGGTACCTCTTACAACCCCTCCACCAGAAGGGAAAGACCTGCAGCCATAAAAGCCTGGGTTTTCTTGCCAGCTTTCTGACATGCTGGATAATTGAGCAGCTCGCACCACAGTGCTCTAAAGCTCAGCATTGCCTCCAGGAAGCATTTTTGGGTTCTTTCATATATGAAAGAAAACAGGTGAGTGTTCACACACCTTTTTTAATAATGGCAGGTGATGAGGTCTGAAATATTTTTAAATTCTTAGATGCATATATTCTGTTTCAGACCACTCAAAGAATAAAGTCTGGCATCCCATGCAAACAAGCTCACCCTTGCAAAATAGCACTTTAGATCTTACCTTTTGTGACCTGTCCTGGGATACTTACAGGGCAATCTAAGACTCTGAAATGAAATACAATTATCAATTTGAATTTTCTGTCTCGGAAGAACTCATTACCTCCATTTTTAAAATAAACAGCCACTCAATTTTCTTTTTTATGTACAGACTTGCAGAGCAACACAGTGCACTGAGGGTACATAATTTCTTCTCTCTAACAAGAAAGGGGGTGACAAGTGTTAGCCATACTACCTAGTGTGCACCAAAATGAACAGTTCTTACACTCTCAAGCAAGGTACAATACCATGGGTACAGAGCATGGACATGAACGAAAGAAAGGGTTAAGCAATTTTTTAAAAGAGACAAAAGAAAGCAAAAAAAAAAAAAAAAGAGAAATCTAAAATGTTTTCTTCTAGAAGATGACCATCAGCTCTTGTTTATCCAAACCAGTTTATTCACACCTACACCAAGCCTACTTGATTTTCCCATAAAGGGCACATATTTAACTCAACCCACAGTGCTTAGAGATCATGCTGTTAACTCCAGGCCACTTGCTCAGATAGCTTTCAAACAAAGTCCACTTCTGTTTTTTACAGAGCCAGTGCTGCTGTGACATTAGAACCCCTTGAGAAAGGGAACAATAACACACACTATTATGATACAAAGAGAGTATACAAATTAACTTCTGCGGTACAGGAGATTGCAGGAGATAAACAGCTTACTTCTGCAGAGGCAAAGCACATGGCACCAGCAAAGAATTTCAGTTTGCACGTGGAATGGAGAGCAGTGCCTGGCACCAAAAATCAAGGACTTAAAACCTACCCTTCCATCAGAAAATGTTATAGTTTGCCATACAGTGACAGTTTATGTGGCTCTAAACCATCTGTTTGTTTGTAGAATGTAGCAGCTCTCTCAGATCTTTATAAAAGTCAGTTTGTTAATAAAAGGTCAGTATAGAAACCTTACTTTATATGCAGAAAGAATAGTTTGCTAACTCCGTTTTCTCACTAACATTCAAGATTTTTCAGGTATTTGTAGTAGGAATAAACCAGCATTCTTTCAAATAGAACTTTGATTTTAATAGGTAAAATAGGATCTGCACTGGGAAACAGCAAAGGAGATGCTTCTTCCTACATATGTACTTATCTGGGATTTAAACACATGTTAACATAATGTGTACACCTAACTGTTTTCCTGGCTTAAAGGTAACTTCTGATATGACAGTTTGAAGAATACAGTTTGGAAAATGTACTCTGATAAACAGAGATCCAGCACACAGTTTAGGAGATGTAATAGTGAATAGTCACTAGTTACCAGTTCTGACTGCAAATACTGCATTAATAGAAATCTGATTAGGATAAACCTCAGCAGAACTCACGCTCTGGGCTAACCCAAAGCAGAAACTTTTGGTTTTTGTTTTAATGGGACCTATTCTTTGTGTTTAATAGCAAAGTATTATTCTTGATCTATAGATAAAACATCTCCAAAACCCCTAGTGGATCTACACAGAATAAAAAGCCTGTCATATGCATGGAGTGGAGCCCTGCTTTCCCTTTCCTTCCCAAAGAAACAAAACCCCCCACTGTTTTATTCCAGGCTGTTGCTCCCTTTACCAATCTGAAGCAGAGGATGCCATGCCAGTGCATAGTATAGGAGATCTCACACAGCTTGAATCAGGTGACTCCCTAGGCCCCACACACAATGAATGCACACAGACTTCCCACAACAGAAAGCCTGGAGCTTCTATGCCTGATGCTTAATAGTCGGCAGTGTAAATCCTCCTGCACTTTTCCCCATGTGACAGCCCAAGGTCTAAAGGCCAGGACCCCCCTTGGAGTACTGTCACCAGAGCTGTGTCACAGGACGTCTAATGCATTCTTTCTTGATATGCCAGTGCCTAATGTAGAAATTAATACTTAATAGTGGCAAAAATAAGTCTCTTTCCTATTACAATTTATTTCCATCAGGATACTAATATAAACTGCACCAGCAAAAATACAGAGTCCACAATAAGATGCTTTTCTGTGTAGCCATGACAACAAATCTGTTAAGTAAATCTAACAGCCTTGTCTAAATGCTTCTTTTAGCTCTCTTATTGATAAGCATCTGTTACTGCAGGCTCAGGGGTCTGCTGAACTCATTTGCCCCTGACAGGTTGTACATATGAAATCTTTTTAGATTTACCGACCTCTTTCTGCAATAAATTCATATGGAAAAAAACCTCACTTGCTGTTGCCTTGAAAAGCAAACGCCCACCAGCAGACTAGGTAGAGATTGTAATTGCAGCCAAGCCTGGGGCAGTGCCACCCAAGAGGACTGGGATGGCTGCTGGGTGGCTGGCTATGGCCTGGGGGCAGCAGGGCTTGGGGACATCAGGGCCTTCAGGAAGCAATGGGAAGCCTTGTGCAGCATTGGTGAGTTGAGACAGGAAAAATTAAGTAGTACTGGACTCTCTCCACACAGCAATACACCCATGAAGCCAGCTTTTACATGGATCCTTTGCCTTTTCAACTCTAATTAAAATGGAGATGAGAAAATCTCAACACCAAGCCAAGCACTGTCAGGACAAAGTCTCACAGCTCTCTTTGCCACTGGTGAATTTATTCACTGTAGACTTTGGGATTGCTCATATTAAGATGCCTTTTCCAAAGCCTAAGCCAATGCCATCATAGTCTTTAATAGTGCATGGTGTTTCTCTTATTATTCTCTATAAGAGTTTCATCTCTTATTCTGCCTCTTCTTTTTCTGGGATTGACCTCAAATGATAACTCATTGCAGGGGAGCAATTTTTGATACCTCTGACATGTTGATGGGTTGAGATATACAAATGAGGAGAAAAGCATCTGAGCTAAGTTTCTCTGAACTCTCTTCTACAGCTTGTTACTATTTCCTTTAGTAGCATCACAGTGGAAATACACTACAGTAAATGCTTAAAATGGATTTTTCTTCCAGAAGATGGACAAAGTTTTTTAATGGAAACTAACTGTGACAACAGAATATTACCACATAACTACTCTTGCTGCTATGGCTTGTACAGCATCGGGTCACCCCCAACTACACCACCCATCATTCTTCAGAAAGACACAGTCACCATTTTGAGCCACTTTCCATACTCCCAGGATTCAATTCAGTGTCTCCTGAGCAACCTCTGCTGTTTCAGCTTTTAGCAACCTTATCTGGGGGACTTTTCTAAGGAGGTCACCAAGGAAAGACATAGTGCTTTTAGGAAGAGGCACTGCTGGTATGTCCTGGTATTAGAAGTTCTCTGACTGTAGCATAGAAGCAAAAATCAGAGGTGCATCTGCTCCATGTAAAAATACATATATATATATAAATCATATAGACCTAGAAGTGGATGAACTTGGTTTAGTCTAGCAGACTATTTTAGTCCTCCTCTCTTAGGAGCATGTGGTTTGCTCAAAAAAGAAGAGCAATTAAAGTAAAAAATATGGAAACATTTTATATGAAGACAAATTGCAGATTTTTTTTTCCTCTTCCTTTTCTCTCTGCCTTGTTAGTCTAAATTTCTTTCTGGGGCAACCAAAGCCCTGATTCTGAGTATGTGGATTGGTATGTGAAATCTGCCACTGCCTGTTTTCCAGGAGGCAGATATCTTACTTTTCCCGATCATTTGCAGCTTTAACATTCCACATATTTTCTTTCTTGATAGCAGGCTAGTTTTTAGTACAAATATTTCCATTTGTAAGCATGTAATCAGTTTCTTTGAAGATCAAGTTTATTTTGATTCTCAAGGCTTTTCCTGTACAATACACAAATATTTTCTCCCTTTCAGACTTTTTACTCTGATATTTGTCAAGCATTATGTAGTACTTTAATGACTGTGATTAATTATGAGTGCCCAACACAGGATTCCCTCAACCACCAAATAGCAGCAAAAGCAGCAAGTGATGCTCAGGAGGAGCTGAGAGGATTTCTCTCTGATAAGTTTGCATTCTTGTAGCCTGGCCAACAGGATGGTAGGGGTCAGATGGAGAAAAAAAGTGTTTTTCCAGATGTTCTGACAGAGTCCTCTTAATCTCAGGTGTTCACGTACACGCACACACATACACATCCTCAGAAAAGGAAAGAAACCAGTAATTTGGATCCCAAAAGATGGAACAATTGCAAAATACTCTATGCAACATTCTTTAGGAGTGAACAGACTATTTATGTTCCCCTTACCAATATGAGATTCCATGGTGTGATTCGAAGTGCAGACAATACAATTCTGTGATTAGGTCTTAGAAGAGTAGTGAACCGACCTGAATAGCTGTCAGAGCATATCCATGCCCACCATACTCTCTCCTGACCTTGGCTTCAGAAATAAGTACTTGAATGAAATCTTGGTTTCCTGAGGCAAAAGGCAAATCTTGGACACAAGTGAAAAAACAGTCCATGTGAGTGCCGCATCCCAAACACCATCTCTTCTGGGGATATCTGCTGTTCTTCAGTGTGAGAAGAGCATGCAGCATGTGAGAACTACGAAACGTAGAAAAAGAGCCCACAGTCCCCCTTCCCTCACCATTCCAGTGTCATCTGTGATACCTCTGAACACACAGCCTGATGCATTCTTCTTTTCCTTTTCAGTGCTCCTCAGTGACACATCCAGGTTTTGCTTTACTCACCATGAAGGCCACAGTCATTGCAACCTTCCTTGGTAAGTACAGTTGATGTGTTTCAATTAGGAGTTTCTGGGTTTGCACTCTCCTGTCCTGGCTGAGCAGTGGCTGCTGACTTACTCTTTTCCCTTTGGACTCCATGGCTGGTGTAGCTCTCAGTGGCAGGTGTAAGCCTTGGCACAGCTTTTCTGAAATGGACTACCCAGATTTCTTGACTTTGGCAAAAAAAATAAAAAAATATTAATTACTTGCAGAGATCTCTAAGTACACAACCAGGTACATGCAGTCCATATCAGATGGCACAACTGGGCCTGAAAAATATCTGTAGTGTGAAGATTCTCTCTAAAGAAAAATTAGCTATTTCTTGCAAAGGGGCAGTCTTTAACAATTCTCTCTGTTCTTTCCCTTTCAGTGAACAAGATGGTACCAGGTTATAAATGTGTCTTATTTTCTTTCCCCTGGCATTCAGACAGGCTCTTACTTTTTGGGAACAAGTAGAGACTTCAGAATTTGCAATTCATCTTACATGAATACTCTGGTTGTGATATTCCTAGGCAATATTACCCCTAGCTGTTATCCTCAAGTCTGTCAAGACAGTAGTTCTTAGATCAAATTCATAGCAATCTATGTAGTTCTACATAAATAACCCAATTATTTTCTCCACATTATATTATTCTCTAACATTCCAAGTAGTTGAGACTTTGCACTGTGTTTTCCACTAGTTCATTCCTTTTCTCATCTAACTACTATTTTACCTTGGCCACACAACTGCACCAGTAACAAAGGGTTCAAATACTACATCTCTCCACTGTCACTTCAGACACCATGAGACTGCTTTTTCTTTTGGGCATGTTATAGGAGAAATTAATTCTGCAAATTCTCTGCAATCAGTCTAGGGGGAGAAAAGCATAAAAGAAAGAAATTACTTCTGTTGCATATTCTAGCAATATTAACTTAAATGATAAGAGGATCAGTCGACATCACAGAGAGTTTCAATTCCCTCTGAAAGCTCAGAGAAGAGAAAGGTGAATAGAAAAGTCAAGATATTTGCAATGAATTTATTAATTACCCACAGTACAGTGCTTATAAGTACAGAGAATGAAGAGGTTTTGTAGGTCATCACTTAGCATGTAAACATAACAAGGTAAGCTCCATGCATATATTGTTATGTATGTTTTAACATAATAGCATATGTCTCTTTTACTATTACACTTTTCAAACCATAATTCTGCTTACTGAAGAAAATGAGTGCCTTTGCTGGGACAGGATACTGGGACATGCTACACTAGAACCTCCTGTGGTCTGTATTGCTTCCCAGTATTCCCTACCTGCTACCACCACTGAGTGAAATGCCGCAACACACAATTACAGGATAACCCTCCCAATGGGCTATTGGGAAGAATCTTTGTCTTTCTAACTTCCCAGTTGCTTTATGCACAGCGTATGTGGTTTCACTACAGGTCTATCACACCAATTACAAAGAGTTCCCACTTCTTGTGGAAATACTGGACTTTTGTGGTTTTCTGGACCAGATGCGCTCAAAGGCATCTTTAGATAATGAGTTTCACAGACAACTATGTGATGTGAGGAGTTCTTTCATCCCCTTAAAAAACTTACCCCCAGTAGATGTCATCCTGACTGCAAAGTTAACCAAGTAGAAACCTACCTGTGGCTGAGAGCATTCCCGTTTCAGTTTTTCAACCTATTGATTCAAATTTAAGAAATCTCATGCACTGGAGCTTGTGGTGACTCGTGCTGATAGTCCTGCTTTTTCCTGATACTACATTTTCTTTGTTCTAGGTGTGTTCCTTACATGTACATACACAGCTAAGGAAGCCACAAAGAAGACAAAAAAGCCTAAGCTATGTAAGTGGTCCCAGTAGAACTCTTGGCTGCTTTACAGCATGCACGTCTGATACATAAAAGAAGTGCAAAGTGAGGTTATATTCTGGTAACTCTTTACTATTGTCTGGAGTCAATGTGAATATAGGTTAGCTAACAGATTCTCTTATTACAAAACAAATCACTTAGTAAAATGTATGCCACTTAACATGTGTAAGGGGAAAATTTTGTACTTCGCTACTAAAACCTATCTTAATAAGCCATTAGGTACCACACAAGGATCCAAGTAAGCACTAGGGTTTTTCCCAGAGAGAGAAATAAATATGTGAAACAAACCAGCTGTAACACCAAACCAACCGGCTGTAACACAGAGCATATGTAGCTGATTAACATGAGACAAGTGGTGCATGTCTACATGCTAGGATGTATACCTTTCAGCTATACTGCTGTAGGAGCATTCCTATCCACAGATTATTTTGCTCATATAGCTGACAAACAAGCCTGCTGTGAGCTTGTAAACTCACACTTAAACCCCTTGTTCAACATAAATTGCACCCAGCAAATAGTTTTAAAAATTAAGGGCAAGATAATGGGCTGTGACTGCAGCCTGATGTTATAGATGGCACAGAGCTACATGAGCACAGCAGGAGGCTTGGGAAGCATCCCTACCCCCTCCTTCCCACATGTTAACCACAGCCTGGGTGACTACCCTTCTCTTTCTCTCTCCAGCAAAGCGTCATAACAGATAATTCCTTCAGAGAAGCAAACATTGAAGGTCAGAAATAACCACAGGCTTCTTTATTCCATCCCTAGTTACTGCTACATCCCTTGGTATAGGGGTTATTACGGTTTATGTCGTAGATGCAGAACACATAGAAGCCTTGTATCCACAAACCATTGATACAAAGGCATAAGAGGAGGGCAGTCCTGCCACACAGTTACTCATTGTTTCATGACAAGATCACTCAGCTATGAAAGCATTCAATCTGACTTTACCAAGATTTTACACTCACAGATGTGCCCCAGATTGATTGCGACGTCAAGGCGGGGAAGATAATCAATCCAGAGTTCATTGCAAAATGCCCTCCTGGATGTCAAGATGTAAAATATCGTGTTTATGGCACCGACATTTATGCTTCCTTTTCCAGTATCTGCAATGCTGCAATTCACAGGTGAGCGGGTTGAAATGAGCAAGGCACTCAGACAAAGCCATCATTTCAGTGTAGGGAACTTTCAACTTTTCAAACCCTTTACAGTTCCCATGGCCTTCTAGGTTTGATTGCAGGCTGCTGTTCTAGTATGAAACCTGAGAGAAAGACCATGTATGATGTAATGAATCCATTCTTATAAAGTGTTATCAATCCTGTATTCCTGTTGAAATCAGTTATGTTTGAAGAAGTTTCTCAACCTTTGGAGAAGTGTCTTGAGATCTGCAGATTTCTCATTCATGCATAGCAAATTACTATTGTACTATTATTATTCAAGTGGCAGGTAGGGATGGAGTTGTTGCTACGCATAAAGTTTCAGAAAAAAAATAGGCGTATCACCAGTGATGAATACATATAACTGCCATACTTCTGGGATTGGTTGGGTTCTCCAGATTTGAATTTAACTGTCCTTGACATCAAAGGCTGAGTAATGTAATTTTCTGCCACATAAGAGGGCGCTACACAAGAAAAGGTATAAACATGAATTTTGCTGAATTTTATTATCCATGCAAGAATGTGCATTAAATTTTAATGAAGAATAATGGCACAATCAAAACATCGTAATTGGAGGCAGGATGCAGAGGCAGGATGTATTCGGCCGAAAATACAGCAAGAACTTGTAAAGCCTGATTGACAACTTGACTTCATTCGGAGTTATTTGAGCTATTGCTATGCTTCCAGCTCTGTGAAATAGCTGGGATGTCGAGTAAAGTTTCATAGTTAAGGCTTCAGGACTTTACACCTTGCCTCTGCACTGTGCAGTTCTCAGGCTGGGGTGCCTGTGTGCATAGGGCTGCCACCTCCTGGCTGCAGCTCTGTCTGCTCAGCCCCTCTCTGGGGAGATAGATGACTGCCAGGCTGTCAAACGTCAAATTCTTCCTTCAGATACAGGTGCACAAGGGAAATTCTCTCTACATGCAGAACTAGTCCCAAAGGGAAGTTACGCACTACTTGTAGGAACTGCAATTTCCCTGTAGTTCAAATGTTGGCTGTCAATATTGTTGCAGTGAGGATTTCAGTTTTTCTCATTTGCCAGCCGAATTTGGCTTTTTTAGCTTACATGTTGCATTTCCACAGACAGTGAATTTCCTTTCCATACATTTAACTTCAGCTTCTTACAATCATCAGAGAAAGTCACAGCTCTAACACATTCTTCAACATTGTTTGCCACCCACTATTTTCCCCCGCAGTCATTACTGCCAGCCCTACCACACCTCTATAGTCACAGTCGCATCCAGGTTTACCTGCTGTCCTAGTGATGCCAGAGCAGGTTGCATAAACTGGAGGTTTTCTGTTAAACTTAAGATGTGTTGCATCATGTGTCAAACACCATTTGATGTGCACCACACTTAAGGCCTGCCAGGTTTTCTACAGCTTCCAGCAATATTGTGCCCGGTTTACTCCAGGCTGAGGTCAAAACCAGGCTTAGTTTTTTGCAGATAACACACAGTGAAATTCAAACACATTCTGTCACATGGTTGGCCCGAAAACTCCTCTGAGTACCTCTCCCTGTATCTTCAGTCATTTAATCAAGCTTGCAGGAATTTTAACGAAGGCAGTAGCTTTTCCTTGTGTGCAACTAGGTCAAGCTTAAACACAGGACCAGGAGACCAGTGGAAAGAGCAAAGAGATCCTGACAGCACTTTATAACAAGCTGCTCTTTTCTGTGTGGAAGAACAAATATTTCTAGCAGCAGACTTAGTAGTAGCATGACAGCCCCCCTACCGCCCCTGGTTCAAAGGTAAAACACTTCATAGCTCTTGCATTGTAGAACACTTTCTAAGGTTTTCATGGAATTTCTGCCTTCAGACACCATGTTGTCTCCTTGCAGTGGTATAATTGACAACACAGGCGGGAAGATCCTTGTCCAGAAAGTCGCTGGCCACTCTGGTTACCGCGGGAGCTTCTCCAACGGGGTCCGGTCCCTGTCACTGCCACGCTGGAGGGAGTCCTTCCTCGTCTCAGGTACCATCCCGAGGTGGAGCACTGCAGCCACCTCTGCCCTCCCCGCCCGCTCCCCGCTGCCCCATAGCTCGGCAGCAAAGGGAGGAGGGCGAACCCACCTCTCATTTTAGTCACCACAGGCCCACCCCACCCAGCCTCAGCATGAATAATTCATTTGAGACACTTCGTTGGGTCTTCCTAAGTAGCCCAAAAAGAGACACACACCCTGCAGGCGGTGTGCTCAGCTCAGCCCAGTGTGGATGGGAGCTCACTGCGGGAGACAGGTGTTCTGCATTCAGTCTCTGGAGGCTCCTTAACTGGGGCTGTTGATGCATAAAATCTGAGCTTTGGTATTCACTGTGAGGTGCTTCTACTGTTCTCTACACTGGCAAGTAGTGCTGCTGAAAGAGCTAAAGGGCCTTTTGGCCGTTTGGAGCATCCTCAGCCCGCACCTGAGTTTGCATCTCCTGAAGCAACTTTTGACTTCTGTCAAACAATCTCAAAACCACATCTAGCCATACTGTATGTATGCAAACCTTGTATTTAACCATTCCACCTGTGCATGCCAGGAATCTTCTCCACTCCGTTAGCCAAATAGTTTTGATATCTACTCAGCGTAGGGAAATCCATCTTAATTTAATGATCTTTCCTTTTTTCTCCCCATAGTTTATACAGGAGCTCACTGACAAAATTCACAGACTTTTTCTTTTTGTAAATTAGATCCTCTTTGCACCAGCATCAGATTATCTTAAACCTACTTGCACTCACTTTACCTGTGTGAAAGGGTCTGCTTGGTGTTGCTTTACATAATTCTAATTCTACCTTCTTGCTGCATCCATACAGTGGGTTTATTCTTACTGGTCTGCACCGTTGGAGGTTTAAGATAGGTGATTGATTATTTTATAGTAAGATTTTATGTTTGCACTAGTATATATATAGTTATATCTTTATATAAATATTGATGTTAGTTAACTACATCATTCCTGGAAAAATCATGGAAAAATCAACAGTTTAATCAACTGAACAGCCACTGAAAATAAAGAAATATTAATTTCGTGTTAAAATTTGTAAACAGTAAAGGAGGCTTCAGAAACTGACAAAAACAAACTCTCATCTCGGTTTTGCACTCATGTATTCAGATGCACTTTTTTACAGTTGTCTTCCATGGGTATGTCACATTATGAGAAGGATTTATTTTGAATAAGTAGGAATTTACTGGAGTAGCTGAATTTGCTACTTGTACTTGCTGCAGTTTCCCCGCCCCTCAACAAACAGCACATTATAATTCTGGTACATAAATAGGAAATAGGATTTTTTTTTTTTACTTCAGCAGCTGCTTACTTGTTGTCCCATAAAACTGTAGTAATTCTTCCATAAAACTGTAGGAACATTTTGATTTATGGTAATAAATCTTTACTCTTAATTAATGAGACTGCAAAAGAAGATACAAGTTACAAGCACATGTGAAAGGAGATGATGAGAAATCTGGATACGTGTAGGCATGATGAGATTTGTCCCTCATGCACTTACTTTTATGCATACTGAGTGCTCTCACTGATGTCCATGGAACTCTCAGTTTATACACTAGCTCAAATGTAAATCTAACATACGATATAACATATGTTATATCTTATTTTGTATATGAATAGGAAAAAGAGCCTCACTGAAAATGTGGGAAATTTAGAATTTTAGCAACATTTAGAAGACCCAGAAAGGCTGTGCTATTCATCTCAGCAGCCTGAGTCTGAATGCATACAAATATTCTCAGAAAGGGATGAATTTGAGGGTTTTTTTTACAATTATGAGTCATAAAAAGAGATCTATATAAAGTATTGCCAAATAAAAATACTAAGTCACCTGAGGCATTAATTTCAGGGCAGCTTTAGAGGTTGAACTGAGTCCCCTATTCTCCAGCTGAAATCCTTTTCAGCAGACCAGACCTGCATGCAATACTGTACCCTGAAAATATGCCAACAGTTTATTCCTAGTTAGGATATTGTCATCAGGTTTGTGATGTTCAAATTGTGAATGAACATCTGCACAAAAGAGGAAATCTTGGGGGACCCAGGCAAGGAAGTGGTATGATTCAGGGAAAGTGGAGAAGGAGGTCTGTCCTCTGGGATTAAAGCAGCCGGCATACCAGGAGGTATGCAAATGCCTTGGTATTCACTTTCAAGCACTGAAATGCCTTGGCTCTCACCTGAATGACTCCTTTCAGTTTAATGGTAGTTTTGCAGTTAGTGCATTAAGAAAATAAAGTCCTAAACTTCTGGGTTTGCTAGTCACAAATAAGTGTAAGAGGGTGAGTGGCCACCACACAATAGCTAGTATCTTCATGGCCAAAGCTGATGTTTTCAGCACACATGTAAACACGTTTAACTACATGAAGCAAACTCCAACCTAGATGCAACTTTTTCCTAATAGTGAAAAAGACACATTACCATTGCTCCAGGGAGAAGGGCCACGTTCAGATCAGGCTTCAGACCTACCTCTTGGTCACATGTGGGATGCAAATTGTTGTTGATCAAAAACACCAGAATCCAGCAGCAGCCAGGCTCCCCACACTGGCTGGTGTATTTGCACAGCAGTGGGCTTCAGGTTTGCATTAAAAATCAGATTAGCACAGAAATATTCCATATTAAGGTCAGATTACTATGCAATTACAGCATCCATGGGGTCAGCTGCTCATATCTGACAACTCTTCCTCTGCTGGGGATAAAGAAAAGAATGTAGAGAGCATCTGTGATCCCATAACTTTTCTGTCTTTCTGCAAAATTGGCAGAAGAGCTCCCTAGTCCTACTTGCCTCCTGATCCCAGTTTTAACTTGGAGAGAAGTAGATGTGAAAATCTGCAGCCCTGCACTTGGACTAGAAGGAAGATCTTTCTAGGTTGTCCTTGCATGCTAATGTGGCCTTTGGTGGATCAGTGTGGACTTTAGTGGAGGTGCTCTCACTTTATACCAATGCAAATGAAAAATGGAATAGTTTCTTACATCACTGCCTCATTCGAAGAGTAAAACAAAGGAGATACAGACATGAAAAGTGACAAAGGACAATGACTACCCAGCTCCATGGACAACCCTGCTCATAGAGTTCCTCTGGCATATACCTTTCTTTGTGTGCCATCCACCTTTCTTTGTGTGCCATCCTGGGGGAAATAGTCCCCCATTCTCTTGAGGGACTCAGTCTGTGGGTGTTAATTCCATTCAGAGCTATTGACCTCTGGATTAATCACCAAGGATGATAACTGACATGCTTGCAGTGCCATATATACCTCCTTAAAGAATCCACCAAGGTAATAAAGCGGAGATCTTCATGACTCAGGTTTTGCAGGAGGTGGAGGTAGTTCTCACCTAAGGTGATCCAGATACATGACAAAGCACAGTATCTTGTAGAGACAGTCATGAGGGTCCAGAAGACCTACTTCCACCAACTCCTAGAGGCTAAAGCCGTCTTCCCTACACTAGGCTTCTCTGCAACACTTTTCAGTCAGGGATATATGTGAATATAAAAACTGCCCCAAGAGATGGAATTGCATAGGCTCATGTACCCACAGACACATCATCTGCTGTTGCACCAAAAAGATTTGTGGTTTAAAGCTTAACTGGGAAACATACCTCATTGTTTTAAGACAGGACCCTCATTTTAGATCTAAATATAGGTACCATATGTTCCATACACAAGCACAGCCTTCTCTCACTGTTATTACTGCAAAAGGCTGTTGCCAGAAATGGCATCTCCCAGAAGTGAGGTCAGAGAAGAATGCCATGTGCGTGATGAAATGAATCCCACATCAAACATTAAGCCAACGGCATAGTCAGGCATGGGAAAAGGCCATCTAGGGAAGCTGTGGGTTTAAGTAGAAGTTATACAGATGTCCTTCAAAAATGACCCCTTGTGTTTAATATTGTTTGAGAACAAAGGAATAAACTAACTGACCTCTTCAAATCCTCCCCAGCACTGTGTTTTCATGCTTTCTAACTCTTTTTCTATGATGCTGGGTTTAGGCATTGGTATTTTTAGTTATATGGTATTGAGAGTCTGCCATTAGATGAAATGAATCTTCATGAAAATGAGTTTGTCAATAAAGAGGAGGGGTCTAATTCTGAACACCTATGTTAGATCAGAATTTTATGGCAAGAAAACTTAGAATATTTTGTGATGCCTTCTAATATGTTTTTTGTAGAGGGCAAGCCCAGAAAAGGTGTGACATATCCATCAACTCTTGAATATTCTTCTTCAAAAAGTACAGCTGTTAAATCAGGCAAGTAATTGTGACTTATTTTCCCTTACATCCATTCAAAACTAACTGTTATAGCTTCTCAGTTATAATTATTGAGAGTCAGAAGTTCATGCAACCATTAATATCTCATCCAAATCACTCATGTTATTTTTTATGTTAAGCATATGGAAATCATCTCAGACAATTTCTATTTTTTGGTCATACCATGTTTCACAGACTTCTGTTTCCAAGTTTCCCCTTTGCCTTAGATCTGTTACTGAATATGATGTTGTACTGGTGGTATGAAAGGATTTGAGGTTATACATGTTGGCTTTCTCCTAGTGTTATTCATGGTAACTCTTGGGATATTCATTGCTGAAAGTATAACATTAAATAATAATATAATACTAATGACACAGATGGCAATGCATAGCAGCTTAACTAAGGAATCATTTTAGTCAGCATCCTACTCTGTAAGATTCAAGCCAGTTTAAATAATTTAGTTGTTTTCAGAGGTCTTTAATCAAGTCTCAGACTGGTTGGTAGCTGACATTCAACAGCACATGGATTGCCTTTGTCACTGACATGACACTTGTTTGTGCTCCCTGTAACAACTGTGTAAGGTTCACACTCTCCCTTGAGGGTGTGAACAAAACCAAAATTCATGTCCCAAACTACTACACACTTCCCTAACAAAGCCCTTTTGCTGACTGCTGATCCTGAACCTTCCTCGGCACGTCCACTGTGAGCTGTAGCAAAACGAAATGTGCTGTATCTTCTCCATGAACCCAAATGCCTGTCCATGGGTGCATTCATCCAAGGCCACACAGAGGTTACTTGGAGACCTGCTCTTCTCCTGTACATTATTGTTTGGTTCTTGGAAGCAGAGTATAGAGCTCTTTTCATATAGAATCATAGAATTGTTATGGTTGGAAAAGACCTCTAAGATCATCAAGTCCAAACGTTAACCCAGCACTGCCAAGTCCATCAATAACCATGTCCTTAAGTGCCACATCTATGCATCTTTCAAATATTTCCAGGGACGGTGACTCCATTGCTACCATGGACAGCCTGTACTAATGCTTGACAACACTTTCCATGCAGAAATTCTTTCTTATGTCAAATCTAAACCTTCCTTGGAGCAACCTAAGGTCATTTCCCTACCATCTCACTACAACCTCCTTTCAAGTAGTTGTAGAGAGCCATTAGGTACCCTCTGAACCTCCCTTTCTTCAGGATAGAGCACCTCAGTTCCCTCAACTGTTTCTCATAAAACTTGTGCTCTAGAGCTTTCACCAGTTTCAATGCTCTTCAAATCTAAAAGCTGTAGTTGTTCAGACTGAATAGGCATCACTCAATTTCATGCCTCTAATTTGTAATACCTCTGCATTTACAATCAAGTAGGTATAGATTTATATGTATCTTGACCAGGTATACAGAAATTAGTTGACCCAAATATTATACACTGCTAGAAGGAAGGCAATACCTTAAAAACCTTGGCTTTTCTGATGAATATTTATTAATATTGCTACTATTCCCAAACGTAGCCACACTTGAAATACCAGCCCAAAAGGTCTCAGAGCAGACCATAGGCAATCACAGAATCATAGAATATGCTGAGCTGGAAGGGATCCACAAGGATTATTGAGTCCAGCTTCTGGCCCTGCACAGGACTATCCCCAAGAGTCACACCATGTGCCTGAGAGTATCATGCAACTTTGTCAGGACTGGTGTCATGACCACTTCCCTGGACAATCTGTTCCAGTGCCCAACCACCCTCTGGGGGAAGACCCTTTTTCTAATATCCAACCTAAACCTTTCCTGATCATTCCGTCATGTCCTGTCCCCGGTCATCACAGAGAAGAGATCAGTGCCTGCCCCTCCTCTTCGCCTCATGAGGAAATTGTAGACTGAGATGAGGTCTCCCCTCAGTCTCCTCTTCTCCAGGATGAAGAGATCAAGAGATCTCAGCTGCTCCTCACACGGCTTTCCCTCAAGGCTCTTCACCACCTTTGTTGCCCTCCTTCAGACACTCTCTAGTAGCTTGATATGTTCCTTATATTGCAGTGCCCAAAACTGTACCCGATATTCAAGGTGAGGCAGCCCCAGTGCAGAGCAGAGCGGGACAATCCCCTCCCTCGACCAGCTGGTGATGCTTTGCCTGATGCACTCCAGGACAGGATCAGCCCTCCTGGCTGCCAGGGCACTGCTGACTCAGATTCAACTTGCTGTTGACCAGGAACCCCAGGTCCCTCTCCATGGCTTTCCAGCATCTCATTCCCCAGTTTATACATACATCTAGTGTTGCCCCATCCCAGATGCAGAATCTGGCACTTCCTCTTGTTGAACTTCATATGGTTGGTGATTGCCCAGCACTCTAACTTGTCGAGGTCTCTTTGCAGGGCCTTTCTGCCTTTGAGGGAGCCAACAGCTCCTCCCAGTTTCGTGTCATCTGCAAACTTGCTTAGCATTCCTTCCAGTCCTGCCTCCAACTCATTTATGAATCTCAGCCAGGATTGAGCTCAGCAGGGTGTAAGCAATGATGTCTTCCACCAGGGCTAAAACCCATAGAATATGAGAAACAGTTTGGAAATGGGGCCATCATCAAGTCACTGCAGTCACACAAACAAAATATCAGAAGCCTGTTCCTGCAGCAAATCAAAGACACAAGACTTTGTTCTTGAATCAGTTTGAATGAAAATGCTAGGATCCTAGCAACAAAGACTGCATACACACAGAGAAAATCCAGGATTACTAAAAAGAAGCAAACAACTTTTACATCAAACCCAGTGCCAGAGGATATCATTGCCTTCCTTCGCCCAGCCCTGTGCCACAGGTAGCAAAGAAATCTGATGTTCACAATCCATCTCCCCCAAGACTGACTTGGCCCTGTCAGCCCTCCTTAGACCAGCCATCTCGGCCCAGCCATCTCAGCTGTTCTCTGTTAGAAACAGCTTCTTTTTAAGATAAAAATCTTTGTAATATGGTGCCAGGCCATCTTGTGCTAAAGGATATCCTACTTATTTTTTATAGAAAAAGCTACTTTTTTCTTCTAATTTATATTACAGAGACCACACTGTTCACTTTGATACTTAAATCCGTTATCTGTAGGAGGTAAAGGCAGTTCTTTGAGTATTACACTCACTAGCTGTCAGATTAGCAAAAAATCCTGCTTCACACCTGATTAGCTGTCAGAGGTGCAATTTTGGTCCTCACTCCAGGGACACCAGGGATTCATGATGCCTGACGTTTCTTTAAATGCTGCTGGTAGTTACTGCGCTTCTCAAATGCTGGGAGTGGTAAGAAAAACCTTCACAAAACTGTAACTCTTCACAGCTGGTAAAAACAATTGAAAGATGTTGTTTAAAAAAAATAGTACAAATTTTTAGGAAACTATTAATGCTGGAGTTAATTCTCATATAGTTCTGTGCTGTGAAAAGAGCTAGAGAAATAAAAAAAGGCAGATCAAAATCTTCCCGTACTCAGTCAGACATAAAAGTAGAAGCAGACTATTTTGCAAGGTAGAAGTAAATAAACTGTAATAACTGTTCCAAGTACATTGATGATTTTGGGTCTTAGGAAAAAAAAACAAAACAAAAACAAAAACCCACAAACAAACAAACAAACAAAACACATCTTCCTTTTCCTTCTAAGCCAGTCCATGGTATTCAGATTCAGGATCTGGCCACATAACAATCTCAAAATGTCAGGCAAGAAAGAAATACATCTGAACATGAATTAGGGACCGAAATATTGCATGTTCGCTGGTATTCTCCAAACACCCTACACACACCATGACCCTGATTCTCAGGACTTGCTGCTACTCAGAGGAAAAAATCAGCATGATACATTACTCTTATCAGTAGTGAATTATTACTGGCAAACCCCCATATTTATTGCTCACTTCAGAAATGCTATTGGTACTAGCAGGAGATTTTGGACAGTAAAAATGCCTAAATTTGGCACCAAAGATTTGGGGTGGCTACTCTCCAGAGGCACCCAGTCATCACTTTTTCTCACTTGGGTGATAGAGCTCTGGTTAGACTGACTGACCTACCTAGTGGCATGTGACAGGTTGCTTTCCTCTGGGGACTGATAATCTCTAAATAGGAGACTTACAATTATTTTCTTCCAGAGCTGCCTTTTCTAATATGCTCAATTTTGCTCTAGAGCCTAAAAAGCCAGAGCAAGACCTAAAGGGTATGAAGAGTGCGGATGCCACAAACACATCAGAAAAAGCATCAGAACAAGGTAAGGGTTGGGGATCTTGGTGACCTTCTGCAGTATCCATCCCAGCCTAATCTGCCTGCAGACACTTACAGGAAGCAGTTTGACACTGATTGTGCATACAGCTTTACCTCCCACATCCAAACTCCTCTCTACAGTCCCTCAAATCAACCCCATTATGTGAGTGCCTGCAATGGCACTTGAAGGACATTTGTCAATTCAGAGAAGAGGACACACTCAGAATTTAATTTCTGCCTGTGTTTTGGGTGAGTTCAGGTGTTGTGAACTTCAAAAGCTTGCATTGTGGCTCTTGGCAATCTCCTATGCAGGGCATGTGCCCCGTAAACCTTTGAAGATACTGTGAGATAGATGGGCACCCTGCCCACAGCAACACTGGGAACAGCTAGCCCTCAAGAGCTCTCCTCCTGTGTTAAAGGATCCATGCCAACATGCACCAAGGCAACAGCTTTCCTCTGCTCTTACTATGCTGCTTCCTTGGGTTTTCTGCTAATACTGTTAGCTCCCAGCTTCCTTTCTCCTCAGAGGCTGGGGTATAAAACTGGCCGATATGCACATTCCCCACTCCAGCAGCACCAGATCACAGGGGAAGACTCACTATGCCCTCTGTCTTCTTTCTTTTAGCACAGCTTCATGGTGCAGAGCACTGTTCAACCCAAAAAGAGCCATTCATACTGATTTTTTCAGCTGTGCTGTTTTGTTTTTCTTCTGAGCCCTCTTTCGGCATAATCCCATTAAAACTGCCTGAGATCTGAGTTTTTCACTGCCTAGCATTAGGTGGTAATTACTCCACCAGACAGTTTCACGATGAGGCCTTCCAGAAGGAGAAGATCCAGAAATAGCAATAAAATACAAGCTTGTGTTGTGCAGCAGTGAACAGAGTGCACACCATTCCTTTTCAGTATAGACAGCATGTCAGGCCATCCCCAGCGCTACAGGCAGGAAGGAGAGGAACAAGACTGAGAGTAACATGGAATATATTTTTGGGCAAGCTGTTGTAGATAAATGGAGAAGATAACAGTGAAGGATCTTTTTTGGAACAATTACTTGAAAGAATTTAAGCAAGCTGACAATTTTTTATAAGGATATTTAGGATGCAAATTTTGCAACTAGAATTGTCGCTGTTCTCACAACAGATGATACATTTTAAAAGTAGTAGCAACTGTGAGATGAGTCAAACTTAGATGAGATTAGCACCTCCTAGGTGGTGCTCTCCCCCACTCCCCTCAGCCAAAGCCCTAACACTCCCTCTCTGTCTCTGACCTGCTTCTCAAATCATCATTATCTGAAAGTTGTCTTTCTACCAAAAACATTTCAGTGCTTCAATGCATATTTTCTTCTGGTCTATGACTCATATTGGCCACCTTTTACTACCAGATGACATTTGATTTTCATTGATATGGGCTTTCTAAGTGCTTTAATTACACTGAGAAAAGATAATGGCAAAACAGAAACAGCAACTGGCTGGTTGAACGATTTCATAGGTCTGAGACATCTCTTAGGTTGATAAGAGTTCCTGGCCAAAGCAGAAAAGTGTAGGGGGGACATTAAGACTGCAACAGGCTGTTGTCAGCACCCTATGAGAGCGGTGTAGGAGTGTCACACAGGCACCTGTGGTGCTCCCAAGCACCACACAGCAATGAAAGGGCACTAATGGCTCCACAGATGGGGCTGCTTGTGCGCAGCCTGAGGAGAATGCCAGTTGCTGGGTTGCTTATAAACAGTGAGTGCTGTTGATGCATGTCAGACATCCAGCTGCAGTGACCGTGCCAATGTTCCTACAGGGGATGCAGTCCGCAAAGAGTATCAGACATCTCCAGTGCCAACACCAGCCACACAAGTGGCCACCACAACCCCAACACCAACGACCACGACGACAGATCCTTCCACCACAGTGCCACAGCCAACCACAACACCTGCAGCAACCAGAACCACAGCAGCCGCAGCAAAGACTAGACCTGGACTGCATAGGGTCAGAGATATGGGTCAGTAACAAGGATGTTTGCATTGCTTTCCTCCAAAATGATAGCCCTCCTACAATTTGAGGAACCAGACATACAGCTGGATATATCACAGTTTAGTGGATCACAAAGTCAGTAATTCAATGTCAAAATATTAGGAGTGGAAAAAAACGTTTAATTTCAGCAGATGGGCTGGAGTTAGAGTTGTGCCTTTGAGACACAAAATACAAACTGAGTGCATCTCACATAAAAACGAACATGTAGATTTTCTGAGATGAGAGTTCATTCATAGTAAAATTCATGCCTAGTCTTTACTTATAATGTATTGGCACATAAACTAATTCGTGTGGGAGTAAGCTGTTCATCCCCAAATGCTGTGATAATTTTCAGGTATAAAAGTCAACAAACAACTCTTTGATTCACATGTCTCAACTGAGAGTTCAATAGACGGGTCAAGACTCATTTTAGAATTAATTTTGTGATAACTTTCAATAGATGAAAGTTGTGATGTATTTTTTTGTAACAGCTTTTGAATTTTAAAGATTAAAATACTGTGAAGGAATTCTCATATGACCTTTTGTATGCCTGGTTTTCCCTAATCTTTCCTTCTCCATTTATGAGTATTCATTAACATTGTAGGTTTTGCTTTGACAGCTGAAAATTATAATCTCTTATTTTTAGGTTCTAGCAGTGTCCACCCAGCGTACGCATCTGTGGTAGCTGCAGCATCAAGTAAGTATGGTGAAGTAACTATGCCACAAGGCATGCAGTGCAGTGTATTTTAAGGCAGTAATGATTCAATAACCTTTCAAGCCTCAGCAAACTCAGTGTCTGAATCCAAGCCTGGATTTAAACTGAAAACCAGATTCTTGGCCTGAATGTCAGAGACACTGATCACCGACAGTTCTAAGGAAGCCTTTCTAATGAATATCTGTGCATTTAAGCCTTGAAGAAAGCTAGGTTTCACAACATGTGAGACAAAGATTGTGCTGTTTTAATCATATTACATTTCCTATTATTTCCTTCTGTCATACTCTCTCTAAGGGAGATTTGATTTAGTTTTAAAATACACAATGCAGAGGGCTGCATAGCCATCTAAACTTAGGGCTGAGAGCTCTGAAATGCTGACATAACATTCAACCATCGCTCTTTCAAAAACCTTAGTCTGTGATTCTGAGCCTGGCATAAATGTGATGTTATTCCTGGCATGGCATTTGTTATTGACAACAGTGGCGGCTCCTCAGATCTCCACATCTCAATCCAGGAGCCTGCTCCCATTCCAGCCTGCAATGCAAGTGTTTAGATGTGTTTTCCCATACAGTGTGTAATTGCTCAGCTGTGCAGTCAAGTAAAGGAGAATATTTTCAACTGTTTTCAAGTTTCTGAGCATGGGGATATGATTGCTTTTGAGTGAAAAGGGGGCTGGGCCATCATTAGATTTTATGCTCCATAGCCATTTCTGAGTGCTTTCAGCTCAGCTTTGCTCTCACACATAGCTGCAGTCATCTCTGCTGCCAAGTAATTCAGAGCCAAGAGCATGCAATGCAGCTATCTTTTGGGTAATTCAGGTCTTGAGGAAAGATATTATTAAGTCAAATTTAGTTGTGAATGCAGAATAAGGGCAGGGGCTGGAGGGGTTAATCTTACCAAGACAAATGTACAGGTAGGTATGT
This sequence comes from Dendrocincla tyrannina, assembly GCA_035047865.1. Lineage (NCBI taxonomy): Eukaryota > Metazoa > Chordata > Aves > Passeriformes > Dendrocolaptidae > Dendrocincla > Dendrocincla tyrannina. The sequence goes on along the minus strand of JAWWMP010000116.1, from coordinate 34,412,875 downwards.
GTATGGTAGGATTTACAGGAGTGACAAAGTAACTCAAAGGGGTTTAAGTTCAGTGGGAATCTGCATCATTCAGTACCTAATGTGCCTGTAAGCCTGGTTCTGCTTGTTGCTTTCTCTTCATCTCACAGGCTGAGCAAGAGGCCATTACTGTTTTTACTGGCAATTAGGAAACCCTGTTTGAGGTTCTCCAGTCAGAGAGAGATGCATGTCGAGAGTAAAGTTCTGGCAACATTGAAATCAGTGGGAAGGTTGTATTGGTCTTTATTAAGACCAATCATTTAGTCAAAAAATGAAAAAAAAAAACAAAAACAAAAACAAACAAAAAAAAACCCAACCCCCCAACCAACAACCCCAAAACAAACAAATAAGCACTCACATTTTCCAAGCCTTTCAATGGTCACATAGTTGTAATTTGGATCCATCTTTCTTCACTTCTTTACTGAAGTCCCAAACATAAATTAAGTCCCAAAAGATTAAAGTGATCTGACTTAGAGACAGGTTTATTGTGAGCTGGAGTGGTGGAGACCTACTTCTGAATTTCACAGACTTTTCTAGGACTGTGTCCAGCATGTGTATACCTGACATCTGGCTTCCTACGTTCTCCTGACCTCTTCTTCATTCTAAAAGAGAAGAGCTGGATATACAAACAAAAAAAAATACAGAAAGTACAAATACAGTTCTGATGTGATGACTATACACAAAGCGGTTTAGCAGGGGTCTCTGTCTAAGGAGCCTTTAGGACTCACTGCTACTATTTAGGCCAGAGTTTCTGATGAAGCCTTTGGCTTTAACCAGAGTTTGGCTTAACTGAACAGAATCAAATGTTCTCCTGTCCATCTTGGCTCACAGGGATTCACAGATCTACTTCTCACTGTGCACTGGTAATTTGCCTACAAAAGACACCTCAAAAGTAAACAGCCATGAAATAGAGCACAATCAGAATGAACATGGCTGTGTTAGTTGTGGCATTTCCATTTCCAGCTACTGGTACTGGCAGAAGTTCACAGGGGCAAAAGAAAAGCAGGACTCGCAGATTAGTGCATTAGAACAGGGGCAAAACTCCTGCCCTAGTTCTTGCTGTTCTTTTGCTTTATCTTCTGCTTGTTAAAGAAACAGGAAAAATCTCAGAGACTCTGCTCCATTGCAGGACCCCTGCTTTAAAGACCTAATGTGGCAAAACTGCTAAATGAAAAACTACTTTAATTTTTGACCCAGTCCCTCGGATTTGCTTGGTGACTGTCCAGGCTCTTTCTTACAGACTTCTAGTCCTGTCTCAGCCTTCAGCTTGCACAGAGTTCTGCTTTAATGAATGCACATTCACATGGCACAGCCTCACTGGCATCTCAAATTTGAAGGAAGAACAAGCCTTTAGCCATGGAAGTGCAATCCCAACCTTTTCTTCTCTACCACCACTTTTGCCCCAGCAGAGTGGAAACCAGTTTACTGGCAGTAATGTGACTTTTGGAAGTACAGCAAGAGGGAACAGCGCTAAGGCACAGCACAGTCAAAAGGAGCATAGAGAGAAATCCATGTTGCTGACAGGGGTGTAGAGGGTTGCATTAATTTGTTTAAAAAATGACATAAAATATTTGGATTCTGAGCTAATCTCTCTTATCCTCTTGTTCTCTGTTTCTATTGACCCTGTAAAGTGTCAGATACACATTTGGTCTCAGTTGTGATAAACATGAAACAAGGTGAGCTCTGAAGCTCAGAGTTAATTTTATAACTTTGGCACGTCCTGATCTCCTGTGTGGAAAGCATGCCCTGCACAATCCATACAACACTGACCGCTGCACACACAGACTTTCCCCTCTGCAGCCTTAATACTGAGTCTGGTCTAGCTGTGGTCCATCTGGAGCCTTAAAAGCTTACAGAGTTTAGAAGTCTTGCCAGTTTTGGCAGATGAGCCTGTTATTTCCTTAAACAAGATCTCTCTGGCATCTGGAGTGTACAAAGTCTCTCAGGACAGTTCTTAGAAATCCCATCAAAGGACTTCTGGTGTCCTGAAAAGTTCAAGTTTGGGTCAAACACAAGCTATTTGCTGTTACCTAATTTTGCAATATCAAGTTCCCAAGGAGCAGCAATTCCTGTTTTCTGAGACAACCATTCAAAATGATCTCATTGATGACACCTTATTGATAAAATAATCTCATGGGCCCCTGTCCAGTGTTCACAGGAGTCAACTAGAACATTCTCACTGATTTCACTAGGCTTTGGAACTAATCTTTCTGGGAAAACTAATGAATAAAGGCTTGTTAAAGGATAAGTTTGTTAACAAGCTTCTTAAGAAGAATTAATGAAATGAAAGGCATGATTAAAGACATGGTTTTCATCTGCAAATGCGTTGAGCCTTTGGTGTTTTTTGAACAATGGGAATTTAATAACCCAATCACTTTAAAAAAAGCCTTTTGTGCAAAGGCATTTCAGACACATGAATTCTCCCACATTACTTTTTCATTGTCTCATTATTTACAGTCTGCCTGTTTGCTCATATTCACTTACCCTCTGCAGAAAGGGTAGTACATGATCGGGGCGGGGGGGGGGGGTTGGGCGTTGGGATTAAAACCTTCCTCACACAACCAGCACAATTGGATGGTACTTAATTAGAAATAAACACAGATAACCAGTGTGAGTGAGAAAGAAAGTTATAAAGGAAAACGAACCACTGAGGTAACTACAAGTCCTTAAATGCAGACCAGAGACCTGTATAAGAAATAATCATAACTGAAGGGAGCTTTAGCTAGGCTAATCTATATGACAGACAGAGCAAGGCAATCCTCTTTTCAGCAGGCTCAAAATATACAGTTAACATCTGAGAAAGTCTATTAATGAAAGCTTTATATATGAACCATTGACTCTGACATCTATAAAATGAGACTCGGTGAAAAAGCCAGGTAGCAGTCTCCTGAACCAAACATAGTATAAATCACACTTTTCCATTTTGCTGTCTGCCTAGGACAGGTTCAGGCTGCACAAGGAAGAGGACAGAATACAGGTATGTCTTAAATTAACAATAACCCATAGATTTGTATTGCTAGAATACTAGAAAACATTGTGTTACATGTGCTAACCAATATAATATTTTCAAAGCATTCAGGAGCATTTCCACCTCTGCGAGTAACAGGAATATTTTACGACACAATACAGGTAAAGGCATTGCAATCTTCCTCTATTTCCTCCCTGTAGATAGTTCCAACACTCACATCTACCAAGACATGCAGTAATATACTGTTTTCCCCTCCTAACCACACTCATAGCAGATGCAGTGAGAGCCTGTATCACCCTGGTCATTGTATGGCAATGGTGTAACTTTTAGGGAAAAAAGTAAGTAGGGTAATAAAACTTAGAATTGTTCTCAAAACAGTATTCTAAAACCATTTATAGAGGTCTTTTACAACATTTGTTGTTGCAAAATGACAACAAATTTTGCAATTTGTTCTCATTTTGCAAAATGAGAGGGGAATTTCATTTGTGTAAGTTTGGGAGATGAAGGTCTGACTCTGAGAGAGGATGTGTTTTCAGTTTACAGGACCTAAGCATCATCAGCACCACAGGACCCCACTACCAGTTGTTCCAGTGCACCAGCTAATACCTGCACTGTGCAGCACCTACTAACATGTAAACTCTTCTGCTTTTGCCAGCCTCTTTCAACTTAGAAGTTCTTTCTTTAAAGTTCATAGTTTCCATCTTCCTCTTCCATTTGGTTTAAAAACATGTACAGAAAGACAATTTGGGGCCACTGCAACCCTTGCCATCATACTTCTCTCTTGTTGCCTGCTGGCATCTAACTTCTTGCCTCTTTGTCAGATCACGCAGGTATTCAGCGCCAAGAGCCTGTTGCCACATTCCAGAGGGCTGCCGGCTCTCCAGTCCACTTGGGTGAGCAAAACTGCTAGCAGCAGATTTTCCACTCTCTTTCCTAGTTTTAGCAACCCCAAATTAGCGCTCATACCGCAGATTGTTTTCCTGTATCCTGGAGGAGGACCAGGGCAAGACTCGTGCACTGAATGCCAACTAGCAGCTTCCTGAATGCGAAAGGCAAAGGAAAGCTTGGTCACTGGTGAGCTGTTGTTTCAGGCCGTGGGAATCAACATCTACAAAGTGTCTGCAATTTTCCTTATTTGTTAGTCAAAACAAGAAACAAAAAACCAGCTCTGTGCATCCTATCAGGTCTTCGATAGAGCTAAATCTTCTGGTCCTGTTCCCAAAATATGTTCTTGTCCTAGTCAGCTGCAAGGGCATTCGTCTGGCTGTAACTCAGAGCAAAACATCACTTTTTGAGAAAGTTTTTCAGCAGGCTCCAAAAACAAAGGTATTTGGTGGTTCCCAGGAGTGTCTAGGCTGATTGTGAAGGTAGAGCTTGCTTTTAATATTGAGTGTAGAAACATTACCTGTACTGTTCTTCCTCCCTGCCCATGCAACTGATCCTTCACCAGGAAGCTTTCCTATCAGAAGGCAGGTGCCCAAGGCAAGTACTGTACTGTGGCAGAACTGACCTCCAGCATGGGCAACCAAGCCCACTGGGGAGGGAGGGGCTGTGGCACATGAAGGTGTCCCTGGGGCCCTGAGGGCTTTGGTGAGAGCTGGGAAGCGCAGGAGCAGTGTTGCAATTTTAGAGCCAAGTGGTCATTCACATTGAGGCTAGAGGATGCGGTTATACAGTAGGACTTTCTGGGTAATACCAACCAAGTAAGCTTACCCAGCAATCTCCTCATCAAAATGACAACTTGCAGTTGACCTAGTTGCAGCATATTTAAAATGGATACACTTCTCTGCCTAAGATCTATTCTGTTCCCTCACAATGCTATTCCTTCTTGTTTCATTCTCCTTCTCTTGCTTCTTGTTTCCATCTGTGTTTGTCTTTTTCATATTTTTTGGCCACACTAAAGTCACAGGCATTTCTTTTTTTCTAATATCACATTTTTTTGTGCTCCTTCAATTTCATTTGCCCTTGTCAAAATTCAGTACCCACCTTTAGAGGAAAGACCAAGGGAGCACTACTTTTCTCAGCAGAATAGCAGAGTAAATATGTTGCCTGTAAACATGCTGGTCATGGCAATGCACTAGTTATGTGATACCATATAAAGGGTGGGGGCAGAAGACCTGCCTTTCTGGCAGTGCAGAAATGGAAAAAGCCCTAACATCTGGACCAAAGGATGTGGTGGCTAATTCTCAGGCTAGCCAAATCTTTGCCAAAAAAATAACAGAATAGTGCTCAGTCTTATCTAAATCTAAGTCATTGTTTGACCCCACGTAATTGCTTAAGGTACCTGATGGTTCCCCCAGAGTGATTACAAAGTCCAAATTTCCCATCATCAAGTATTCTATTTTCTTCATCAAAGAACAAGAAGGAAAAAACCCACAAACACATACTTGCCGTATTTCCAATGAGTCCTGATCCTTTTTTCAGCTCAGGCTTTGGCAGCTCAGATGTGTTGTTTTCAAGCAGCAAATTTTTCTATCCATCAAAGGAAAATTCCTGAACAAGTCCATCTTTCTGGGAAAGGCAAGTTGCTCTTCTTGATCTACCAAGTGTGTGCAAACAGCAACAATCAGCTCTGGGGGTTTGGCCATGCTGTTGAGGAACTTCCTCTCATCAGCTCAGGGTACCAAAGGGGAAAACACCTTCCCCAACACATCAGTTGCTTGTGTAGCTTCTCACTGCATGTCCCTTTGAAAGTCTCAACTCTTCCACCCTCTTGACAATGCACATTAACTCTCTTGAAATCCCATACTCAGCCCAAAATGTTTTCCAAGGCAATTACACTGAAGAGTTGTGGTGGTGATGCCTTTTTTTTTAAAGACTGGTCTTGGATTATTTTAGAAATCAAAATATGCCCTTTGCTTTTATGGGCATTTTCAAGTGGGGAACAAAAAAGCCTTAGTTGTAAGAATAATAATTTCATTTTCATATACACATTTCGCTGACAGCTTTCTTCATATGTGCCTAAGACTGTGTTCAAGAAATAGAGCTTCTGCCTGGATTAGCAGGACACCAGAAAGCTGTATATTCGGCATATTTGCAGCCAGCTGCCCAAAATCCTTGCCACTTATCTTGTGTTTTAAACCATTAAGAAAGTAAACCACCACAGGAAGTTCTAAATGGGTGAACTGAGCAGACTGGTTGAAGAAGCAACAGAGAGCTCTTATCAGTAGGGATTTGGACAGACTTGAGCACCTATGGGCATCTGAGTTGAAGCAGTTCTTTAGAGTTAATCTAGAAAAACTTAAGCATTGCTCCTACTGAAAAAAACAGTCTTTTTTTCTTTTCCAACATTTGTCTGTCTTTTTGAAAAGCATCTGTCTGTTGTTTTTGAGCTTAAACAGAGATGCTAAAGGAGCCTATGTTTTGAGGATACTCCCAGTCAATGAGGTGACAGCAGAAACAAACCTGTGACATATGGAATAGGCACATTCCATTGCTCTGATCCTTCAGGTCACATCCTACATACAAACTAAAAATTGGCAGATCCATAACAGATATGCAGCTCCACAATGAAACATGACAGAGTTCCTCCCACCCTAAGGGAGACCACACATCTTATTCATCCATCTGTCTCATGCAACAAGTCTCTCTCTCAAAGAGTAGCTGATATCTTCTCACTGGCAACCTAAGGACAAGGTCAGGGCTCACACAAGGCTGGAGGACACCAGCAAGCCCACACAAGACTTCTGCCAAATCTACATTGTAGTTCGCCCAATGTTTCTAGACAAAAGCACACCTGCTCTGCACAGCCTATCAGGTCTCTGGTAGATTAAATCTTCTGTTCCTCTGGTTCCCAGGAACTGCTCTTGTCCTAGTCAGTTGCAAGGGTATCCATTCGGTGGTAACCCAGCACTTTTTGGAATGCAGCAGGCTTCGAAAACAAAGGCATTTGGGGGTGTATTTATAAAAGCAACAATTTTGATGAAGCTATCCATGCCCAACAAATGGCAAGCAGTATTTAGACAACTTCTTTGTGTTTGGGTGAGCTGTGGAGATAGAGAAATCTGTAGGTGAGAGGCACTTGCAGATATCCAGTGCAAAACAACCTAAACCAAATAAAAGTATACTAAAGTAAGTATCTGTGCCTCAGTATCAATGCAATTTAGAGAAACAAGACCAAAACAGATCTAAAAAGGTGTGTTTAAAACTTTAAAAAAGATTACAGCTCTGGAGGCAGTGATATAAAACTCCTAACTATGGCTTGAAATGTGCATGACAAGGCTTCCAGGTTTACCGATTTCCTCAGCTCCAAAGTTCTTAATGTAAATCATTGTACAAACTGACCTTTCTAAACTGAGTCAGAACTTTGTAATCTCTAGTAATTCCATTATTTTCAGTAATAGTTTTTCTTCTCTTTTATGTGTGAAAGCAATGGAAACAGACTTGTGGAAACCTGGACTGAGCTTGTTTGAGACAGGTAAATATTTTAAGCATTCAGTAACTAGTTTGAGTATAAGTGTTTTCCATCCCACATGGATGGGAAAAGCTAAATCTGTTTGTTCATCAGGCCCATGACACTGGTGATAATAATCTCATTTTATGAAGCAGTTGCAGCATGTAAAATTATAAATAACCTGTGTTGTTTTCATCTTAGTAAATTATTCTGTACTTGTATCAGTCTCAAGTTCCTGCCTAATGCAGGAGCAGAACAGAGGAGCTCCGGAAAGAGTTGGCAGCTACACTACAGGAAAAGGATTCTAGCTACTGAAATCCATTTGTAAATGACAAGGTATTTTGGGAATGCCACAGTTGGGATCACAGTTTAGAGCTGCAATAAGATCATGCTGATCTCAATGTACTTAGGGAAGACATTCAGATAAGAAAAGGAGCATTTAAGTCAAATGTAAAGAATAATGAGCATCACTGAAATTTTCTGACATTTTAGCCTTAAAAACTGACAACCTAGAGATAGTATTTTTACAAATGCTGGTGAGGGGAAAAAAACCCTCTACATTTGTAGATGGCTCTAGTAGCCACAACTTAACCAAGAGCAGTTACCAACTGCAGATTTTACATGTTCAATATTTAAGGGCTCCCTTTGCTCAGGAATGCTAAGATCAGACTGCATAAGATACAGGTCAATCCATGGTACTCTCTCTCTTACAAGGGGCTTCACTATAAGACATCTTTTCCATCACCAGTTTTGTTGCTGGAGAGGGCCGTGCTGGTGGCCCTTGTAAAGGCGATTCCCTTGAACACTCTGCTTATTTCAAAGCTGAGGCATGACTAATCCTTGCATTGGGTGTGACGAGCAGCATAGCCCACATACATTACCCTACGAATCCAGGGTCAGCAGCAATAGCTGTTGAGTCAAAATTTGCATCGTCCCAAACATGAGCAGATCACCCTTCTCCAGCAGACTGAGACAGAGTAGAAGGGTTTCTATTCTTTGTAGCTTAAGCCATTAGTGTGCTTATTTGGGAAAAAATACAGCACTAGGGCCAGGGGTGCAGAGGGATATTTTGAGGCAGAAAATGACAGATTGCATTAAATGCAATGAAAGGTTGGGCATGGGGGAAGGGATGTTGTATTCATAGTTTCTCAACAACTGAAGTGCCAGCGTAGACTAGTGTGATAAAGTCTGATGAATTCAGATTGTCACTTCAAAGGAATTGTTTCTGGCGTGGATGCAGTCACTGCTGTCTTACTCAAGTGAATGGGAAGTTTAATCAGTGTGGACAGCTGTGACAATCAGTGAAGGGAACTTTAATTAGCATGGTGTAGACTGCCCATGCAGCAAGCTGAAATTCCCATGGCAGTACCAACCTTAAATTGGACTGGGACAACAGGGAGGGCCATAGAGACTGACCACCTCTCCAATTAGTTGGGGAAGAGCATTTGGTGGGTGACCTTATTGTTCCACTGAGCACAAATCAGCCTGCTGACCCACAACCTTCAAGAACCGGCAATTGCACTGGCAAATAAAAATGAAAAATGCTCCACTGTCTACACTTGAGTTTTCTCTGCCTACAGTGCTAATGTCAGCTGTATGTCTGGGGAAGGGATATGGGTTTTCTTGGATGCAGATAAATGCTTGAGGCAGATAACTATGAATTAGCTTCCGTATACAATTTAGCTGCTAAAGAGGATGACATATGTTCATGTCTAATTTCACTACAGTGTTAAATCCACCTACTTCCTGTTCTGCAAATAAGACAAGGTGCAGGGGGAACTGCACATATGGGATACCCAGCTGGCACATGTGAGTGTGCAGGCTGCAGGATGAAGCCTGGCTTCGGTCTGTTACTGAGAAACTATTGTAATTAAAGCCAGTACTGGAACGTACACAGTCAGAAAGGCAAGCTGATGACTATTTCAGATTTTAAAGAAAAAAACCCACAATCATTGTTATCCATGTGGTTGAAAAGAGAGGATGAGTATGGGTCCAAGTCACGTTGCCCTTAACTTCCACATCAGATAAACCCACCATAAGCCCACACAAGGCTTTCCTTGTGTCCTTCTTCCAAAGGCAGATTTGGTCCCTGTCAGCAAGACTTTCAGGCCTGACAGAGGTCAGAACTGTTTGGTGTCATCCCTGTTCCACATGATTTTTCCTCAGTCAGGAACAAGTGGCCAGCCCCAGGCAGTGCTGCCCCAACACCACCACTCTGTCTCTTCCTGGTGATGTTTCTCCCATCCAAACAGGCCTTCCATGAACAAACACACACCACAGGGAGGCACAATCTCCCCTGTTCCTTGCCTGAGAGCTCATCTCAGATGTGCAAGACAAGAGGCATAAGCCAGCAATGTGTTGGACAAACAGCTCCAGCCATGAGGGATGAAACCAGATGGAGCCTGGCTTGCCAGCCCACTTTTGAATGGGTCCAGCCCGCCCTGGTATGAGAGGGCCAGCTCCACTCACTGGGGTTACAAGGCATTTCTGTCAGAAGAGCCAGTGTCAGGATGGGTGGAGAGCCTCTATTCTCTCAAACACTTGAGCAGGAGCACAGGGGGGCTGCCTGTGAGGCTGCAGACACCACAGGGCACCACGTACACAGCGCCAAAAAGTGACACCAGCCCTCAGACTGTTGTAACCTAGCCTGACAAAGCCAGGGAAAATCCCAAACAAAGTACGCAAAGCAATCACTAGTTCATGCCATAAACAAAATAGGGCTGTGCTCTGTGCCTTTTAACTGTTTCATTCATAGGTGACCACATGGGCTCCTGTACAAGGTGAAGCCCAGGTCTCCAGCTAGCTTGGTGTCCTGGCTCTAGTGACAGGCAACAGCAGATGCCTGGGGACAAGCAAGGCAGAGGGAAATCACACAGTGCTGCTGTTAGCAGGTCTGTTTAGTCCCCGCAGTAGAAACTTTCTTCGCTGGCAGTTGAATTTAAAACGAGAAGCCAAAGCACTCTGTCCCTATGGAGGCTGCAGTGTGCTATAGCCTCCTGGGTGGGGAACAGGCATCAGGGCAGCTTTACAGTAGATACTGCATACTCAGACTTAATGCAAACGTGGCCCCTGACCCAGAACTATGCACAGCTTTCAGCATGCAGGTAGAAGGACTCTAAGAGGCTATATTTGACTATTATGAGGGGTGGATTATTAGACGTAAGTGGAATAGAAATAGGAGTGGTGACAGAGGGAGATGGAGCTGGTATTTCCCTCTATTTTCTGGGCAGTTTTCTGCATTATTATGGCTTGGTCATTAATACCTTCAATTAATACCAGCATAGGCTGCTACACCTCCTGTCATATTCAGTTGGTGACCTTCCCTGATGTCCCTTTACATACACTGATGCTTTCATGCTCAGCTTGCTTATGGCTGGCTGCTGTGACACCTAGTAATTTCTCATCCTTTTTCTGTAATAAGCTCACATTTTCTAAAGTTGCCTTTTTACTGTCTCTCCTAAGTCTGTAGTCTTTCCTTGACTTATTTTGCAATGAAAATTTAAGGAAGTCTTCCTCCTCCTTTTCTTATAAATATGAATGTGCAGTTTACAAAAATAATAAGCTATTCTGGTGTTCTTTAGACCAACTGCTTTCTCGGTGAGCGCTCGGTTTGTGGCTTGTCTGATCATTGCTGTCTCTTCTGAGGATTATCCCAGCTAAATCCCCTTAATCTTGTCATGCTGTAGTGAAAAGAAACAGCTCTTTGCCCTTGCTTGGAAGGGAGATACTGTACTGTAGGGGACTCTTGCCAGACATTCAAGTCATGAGTGAAGTTCAGCGTTTTCAGACCTTTGGACGCCAGCCTGATGGTGCCCTGTGAGTCAGTGTATCTCACAAGGACATAAACTCAGGTTTCCAAGGCTGCTACCATCCAAATACTTAAACTGGGTGCTGAGCTGAAATCCACTAGTGGCCCATAAGACTTTCTCTGACACCATTTACCCTCTCTCTTTTATACTTTGCAAAACAACCCAGTCTTCCAGGGGCACCCAAGAGGCTGTGGCTTGCATTGCTTCCCCAGCTATAAGAGAGTGAAGGGAGTCACTGCTCATGCCTTCCTCTCCAGACAGAAAAGCAACATGCTAAATCTGTTGCTCATCTGCTTCAGACGTTGTGCAGCTCACTGTAAAGCATGGTGAGCCAGTGGGATGGCAGTGCCGGTTCTTGGAGGCAAACTCCTGGGAGATCCCCATCCCACACCACGGCCACCAGTCTCTGCTCCTGAGGAACCCTGTTCTCAAGCCCTGGCACTTAGATTCACAAAGGGGATTAAAGTTGGTGCTTGGAGAGATTTTGGTGGCACTCCTAGAAATGCCTCTGCTCTTGTATTACCCTAGGAGTGATGTAGGTGGAAAAACGTAAGCTCCAAGGAGCATACCCCCCCATTTCCTCCCACATCAATCAATCCTCAGGACAGGGGGTTTCTGCAGTCATGCTTGTTGCCTGCTTCCTTCCAGAGCAAGGGCAGCCACTAAACACACACTGATGGAGCCTTTCCTTTCTTTTTCTAGGCTTCGGTTCAAAGGAAGAATTGAATCCGAAGCCGCTGGAATCCATCTCCCAGGGTAACCAGAGTAAGTACTTTAGAATTAATTTCAAAATTAAACCATACCATATTATTTATTACATATTGCTAAAATGCATTCGAATTAGTTAGGAAAAGATAATTTTTCAAGAAAGACTATGAAAATCCAGGAACAGATTTTTCCCTTGCAGAAAAAGAGTGAGCACTCTCTGCCAACCCCTGTTATACCCAGTTTTTGCTTCTACAAGGAAAGAAATAACAGCTAAAATCTAGCTTACCTGGGCAGAAAGGTGGTGGCTGCTCCCCGCTCCCCCTTCCCAGGCAGTATCAGCTCCGTGCTCCTGGGGTGCAGAGCTTCTTCACTCAGGGACTTCAATGGCAGAGGAGAGCAATCCGGGATGTTGCAGCCAGGGTGAGATGAGCGAGCCCTGCTGACCAGAGCAGGCTCCCATGGCTATGCTGTGTGCGGGCACCCTTCCCTCAGTGGTGGGTGGGAGGGAAAGAAATCACCTGAAAAATGGACTCGGCATCTGCCACAGCAAGGTGAGAGGGAATGCAGAGGGAACATCAAGGATTCCTCAAGTCCAGTGAGAGAAATGTAGGCTCCCCTACTTTGAAAAGGAAATATTTATAATTATAGGCAGCTTTGCCCACTAACTCATCTAGATGGGGCCCAGAGTCAAAGAAGAAAGAGAAAGCAATCTTTGAGTGGAGAGATAGGGTCGTCTGACACCTCCTCATGAGGAGCCACCTCAGAGAGGGGGTTTCACCCTCCCAACAGTGCCTGGGTCCTCTCCTGCCCACCCTCTGGCAGCTCAACGCTGACTGGACTCTTTACATTAACTACTGAACGAAATGTCTGTGTATTCCCAGGTGTTCCTCCTAACAGCTAAAAGTATTCTTTTCCCTACCAAAGATGTCAAATACACCAGAAACTGATACAGAAGTAAGGGAAAGAAGAAAAGGAAAAGGCTCTGCCCTACAGACCCCATTGCAGTGCAGGAAAGCAGAGCACAGTGCAGCAGAGATGCAGGCAAGGACAGCAGTGTTTCCAGCAGTTAAGCTTAGACACACCAAAAGCAAAATTCTCATCCTTCTGATACCTCTAGGACCATAAAAGCTCTAATTCAGACCTTGCCTCCCTGCAAATCAGAAAGTGCTCACCTCCCTATGAAGTACCTTTAGCCTGTGCTCTTGCAGTGTCCCAGCACCAAAATATTCCTGCTGTCTGAATTCTCCCCAGAAATTAAGTTTGTATGTAAGTATATGCATCTTTGCCTACCCAGACCCTGCTGGCTAACAAACTGCCTGCTTTCCACATACAGACCTCATGGTGTAGCTCCCTTTGAAGGACAAGAAATTTAGGAAAACTTGGCTGTTAATTGAGATCTTTGTTGTGGGTTCCTGACCTTGCCTCATGGTTTGCTGTGAATGGACACAGTTCTCAGTCACGGTCCTGTAATTCAGCATTATCAGAATTAGAAAAAAGAGACAGCTACAGGAGAAAAAATTGAAGGTAATGAGATGGGAGGCAGTTGTGTAAGCCAGTAAGAACAATTGGTGCTTTGTAGCCTTCGGGCTACCTAATGATTAAAACACACTAGTTTGAACAGTCTGATTGGTAGAAGACATCATCAGAGGGAAATCAAGAGATGGGGATGACCCAGATGCTGGGAGGGGAAAATGTTAATTAGCGCTCTAGTTGAGCCAAATTTTGATCTCACTCCTGGTCACACACCAATGATGAATGTTTCACCACTAACTTGCAGAGACTTGAAAGCAGGCTGCCAGCGATGAGGACAGCACTTGCAGAAGCACAGAGATGAGGTTCACCTCTGTAATTAAAGAGAAGAGCTTGTTTGGGTGCAGGCATACCTTTTCTAGAACATTGCTTTCAGCCCAGAGAGGCAACACACAACAGCACCTTGGTGCTACTGCACACACAGGTCCACAACATTCCAGGCATCACACATTTCAGAAACTTCCCTCCCTTCCAAGCAGCATTAACACCTTATGTGAAGAACTGCTCCTGTTATATCAACTATATCAATTAAGTCCACAGAAGTACAACCAAGGAAATCCATTTTGTTTGTGCTCTGCAGGTGGTCAGACCACAAAATCCAAGGATCACAGCTGGCTTTACAAACTCCCACCACCTCTGGGCTGCAAACAAAGCAAGCTGAGACCCAGCCATGGCTCTGAGGGCACAGGATACAAGCCAGTTTGCTCCTGCATGGCTGACCTCCCCAGCTGCCAAACGGAATGCTCTCAGACTGACCCCTAGGAAAAGATTCTTGCCCTTTTGTCACACAGCAAAGCTCAGAGGTTGTATGGGACAAAATCACATCAAGAATTGGGTTTGCCAAGGAGTAGAACAGACTTGAGCCCCCAGCTGTGATTTGCCCTTGTCAAAAGCCTTTTGTAGAATTTGCACAGCAGGACAAACCACTGGATGCAGCCATTTTAGGTCTTTGCCGCTCACAAGAGGCACAGCTATCAGAAAGTACTAAAAATATCTTCCATGTTTCTTTATCTCTCCTCAGAATGCAAGGTTGATTTGTCCTTCTTGATGGATGGGAGCTGGAGCATCGGCAAACGCCGCTTTCAGCTCCAGAAGCGGTTTCTTGGTAACATGGCTCAAGCCCTTGGCATTGGCAGTGCTGGTCCTCTGATGGGCATTGTCCAGTACGGGTAAGAGTTTCTGGGGCAGCTACTTCCATTGCCACAGGGCACGACTGCACACTCTGGCAGCTGTAGCTCTATGGCTGATGCGTGCTAAAGGTCTCACTCCAGCTCATACTCAGGAGCCAAGTAGCACAAATCACTCCTACAGCTGTGTTGTATGTGATGCAAAACATTGATATTTGCTCTTGTTTCTTCTTTTAGTGATGACCCTTCCACAGAATTTAACTTAAAAACTTATGCCAACTCCAAGGACCTAAGGAACGCCATTGAGAAAATTCAACAGAAAGGGGGACTTTCCAATGTTGGTAGGTGATGGGGCTGCTTACACATCCTCAGCTCAGGGAGGACTTCAGAGCCTGGGCTATAGTGAGCCTGCACCTCCTCACAGGGTGCAGAGGCTGTGACCAAACAGTGCTCAGAACTAGGGCAGGGCTGGTGAGAAGGCACCGCTCCCACCATGAGCTGCATGTATTGGTCCAGGGCAATGCAAATCCATCACAAATGGACAGGATATACCTGTCTCCTTGTGGGCAGTTCCCATCTCACTTTGGGAATCCTTGCTAACTTAGCTCATGACCCCCAGTCTCTCTGGAAGGGGGTTCAGTGCAGAAGGGCTCAGGAGGCACTGGCACTGACAGCAATGACCTCCCCTCCCACTCATACAGCCACAGAAACTGCTTTTCCCAGCTCTCTGCAGCCTCCAACACTTGAGTCAGCCCTCTGCCTACCGTTTCATGGGATATTATCAAGCAGAGTGCTTCCAGACCTGTAATTCCTCAACTCCTCTTTTATTGCAGGGAAGGCACTTTCATTTGTTAACAAAAACTTCTTTTTGGATGCTAATGGAAACCGAGGTGGAGCACCCAATGTGGTTGTAGTGGTGGTGGACGGGTGGCCGACCGACCGAGTGGAAGAGGCCTCCCGGCTGGCCAGAGAATCAGGGATCAACATTTTCTTTGTCACTGTGGAAGCAGCTGCTCAAAGTGAAAAGCAGAATGTTATTGAACTGAACTTTGTGGACAAGGTACTTAGCAGGCTGGTCTGGTCAGGAGCTTGGCTCTGACTGCATTTTCTAACCTATTTCATTCAGGGCATTTCCTTTCCTTCTTACCACTTGTGGTTATTTCTTGTCCTACTTGTATGTCAGTAGTCTTGAGGTCTCTTGTAAAAAATCAGGCAGTAATGCTGAAGTCAGAAAGGGGATGAAGTTCACTGAAGTTCTGGTTTGAGGTACATCATGGAGCAAATGGCTTTTGACTGACTAAATGTTGGCACCATCTGCAGTCATACTGAGGCAAGAGGTTTTCCAAATACACAGTAGCATGACAAAGCACAATTGCAGCCTGAGCTTTCCATGAGCCTTCTGCTGTGCAACACCTGGCAAAGGGTGAGGAGCCCTGTCAACATAATGTCAATGCTGCATTTACAAACGCGTCCTATACAAGAGAATGCTGGAACAGTCACAGCATAGGCACATCCTAGTTTTTCAGCTATACTGGGTAACTCAAACATTTTGTTTCCACAGTTGAGGCAGGTTATTCTTCAGTTATTTGTTTCTGCTGCTTGGGCTTCATGGTAGCTCTTAGAAAAAGAGTAAATCCCTGCCATGTGCAGACAAAAAAAGAGAATGCAAGTCTGGATCGATTTGTATTTGGCACCAAAAGTAGCTGCCTGCTCAACAGTGCCTCAGGGCAAGCTGGCACCCAGTTACAACAGGAGATATCTACCAAGTGCCAGACCAGGCTGCACTCAGGAAGCAGAGCTGAATTATCTGGTATTTTCAAAAAAACAGATTCCAATCTGAGCTGGGTTGCTCTGCTGTGAAATAATCTCCTGTGAGTTTCAGAGTTGCTCCAGAGAGCTGCACTGTCTCTGGTTAGCATTTAATTGGATCGCAGTCCCATTTGCATTTAATGTTTTTAAGAGAGCAAAGCTACAGTGAGACTCTGCAAACCTGCCAGGGACACAGCAGAACTGGGAATAGAGTGGGCTCAGAACAAGAAGGTAAAGAGGGAATGGTGACTCGATACTTCTGCATCATAACACTACAATAGAAGCAAGATAGTAAAAAGAGCAAATGAGGGCAGGACACCATGAGGAGCCCAGACTGGAGGGAACTGCACCTCCCTTGGAGCTGTGAGGCTTTATGCAAGTGCCTTGGTCTTTTAAAACAGTCAGATACACACACCATCACCAAGTTGATAAATAAAGCCTGGCTTTATCAAATTTTCCTTATCCAGAGACCTCAGGAATTAACATTTATAAGGCATTAAAGCCAAGGACAATTTGATCCAGGCTGTTCACACCACCTCCCTCCCTGTCCCCCACTTTGACTTCTCCCACCTGACTTCTCCCACTTCCACTTCTGTGCTACCCCTACTTCTTGCCCACACTCACTTGACTTCCACTGTAGAAGAATCCCACAGATCTGGCTCCTATGAGTATTGACTTATAAAAGTTAATGATTTTTTTGTTTGTTTGATTGTTTTTCACTATTTGGCAGAGTCCATACAATAGGGAATCTTCATGGGCTTTTTACATTTTTCACAAAAATTGCCTGGGTTTTTTTGCTTAGAAGGGTATGAGCCAAAGATAACCCAACTTAAATGCCAGGTTTCACTTCAAGGTAGATGGGTTTACCAGGAGGCAAAACTCTCCTTGTTGCTGTGAACGATGGGAGCTGAAGTTGCTTCCTGGGAAACACACAGGCTTCTGTAATGCCCATTGGGGTCATGCTAACAGCAGCTCTGTGATTTGGATGTTTTTCCTGTGAACAACATAACTCATGTAAAAAAGCTTCACAGGTAGCAAACTTGCTTATTACATTTCTTTCACTACTATAATGTCAGCTCCATACCACAACTTTTTTAAAAAAAGCAGGAAATACTTTCACATTACACAATTGCCTATGATGTTACATTGACATCATTTCCCAGGGAAGCAGATGGTGACTGGAGGAGGGGCCATTTCAAACTCCAGCACTGCTCTTTCCAATTTACAATTTAGCTACATAGTCTTCCCAGCAGAAGCAGGCAGACTGAATTTCCACTGTGTTCATCCTTGTGTTGACTTGCAGGCAGTGTGCAGGACAAATGGTTTCTATTCCATCAACGTGCCCAGCTGGTTCAGCCTGCACAAGGTGGTCCAGCCCCTGGTGAAGCGGGTCTGCGACACTGATCGGCTGGTTTGCAGCAAGACGTGCCTCAATTCGGCCGACATTGGGTTTGTCATCGATGGCTCCAGCAGTGTCGGCACCGGCAATTTCCGCACCGTCCTCCAGTTTGTAGCCAACATCAGCAAGGAGTTTGAGATCTCGGACACCGACACCCGCATCGGAGCTGTTCAGTACACCTACGAGCAAAGGCTGGAGTTCAGCTTTGACAAGTACAGCACGAAGGAGGACGTGCTGAGTGCCATCAAAAGGATCAGTTACTGGAGCGGTGGGACCAGCACAGGAGCGGCCATCAGCTACGCCTCAGAGCAGCTCTTCAGCAAATCCAAACCCAATAAAAGAAAGATCATGATTCTCATTACAGACGGCAGGTCCTATGACGATGTCAGCGTGCCAGCCATGGACGCTCACCAAAATGGTAAGCTCTTCTAGTGCTATCTGCTCTCCCCATGTGCCTCAGCATTTTTCCAGGTAAATGCGGTTTGCTATGATATGAAGACATGATATGAAACTTTATGAAAGAAAAGTAGTATTTCAACCTGGGGTCTCATTGAGCTCTAACAAGACCAGCTATCTGAATAAGAAACTTCAGGGGGAACAAATCCCATATATCATTGCAAAATGCAGCTATGTCTAGAAGATCTCAAGGGATTTCTACTGTCTTAGTAACACGACTCCTTTGGCTTTTCAGTCAGGATAGTCATGTTCCAACACATTTGCATTGGAATAAGAACTTGTTGTTCAGGAGACTGTTGTTTAGACCAAAATAAAAGCTTTGCTTTACTATTGTTTAAACCTTTCTGCTGTTGGCAAAAGGTATATCCAAAGAGCAAACTAGATCTTTCTTCCAATTTGAAAATACAATTTTTATACAGAGAGAGCACTGCAATTCACTGTCCACTTTTTTTGTGGCCTGGAAACATTTGCAGTATTGATCTTAAATTAATGCAATGAAAACTTTTATGCTTATTCTAAAATATGGGTTTCTTTCCAGGAGTCATTGCTTACTCCATTGGAGTTGCTTGGGCAGCCCCAGATGAACTGGAAGCCATTGCAACAGACCCTGATAAGGAGCATTCCTTCTTTGTGGATGAATTTGACAACCTCTACCGCTATGTTAATCAGCTCATTCAAAACATTTGCACAGAATTTAATTCCCAGCCAAGGAATTGATGAACTCAAGCAAGGCAGGAACCTTGGGCACCATGCTGAAGACACACCAAGTGCCACAATAATGCCAATCCTCAGTACAAGAAACAGTGGAGGTGTTTTCCTCGTGCACTTTCCAGTCAGCAAGGTTGATTGCAGCTCTGTCTCTGTGCATGATAATGCTCTGTGTAGACTGTTGATTATTTTTTTTCCTTGCAGGCTTCAGAAACTCTAACTTGGATGGGTAGTGAGAGAGGCAGTATACTTGGAGGAAATAAATGCCGATGTTTGAAAAGCTGCTTTAAGAACAGAGCCCCAGCTTGCCCTGTGCTCACCTTTGGACATACACAAGCTCCTTACAATGTACCACCTGAGTTCTGAAGCAGCCAGGTCCCTCCAGGGAATGGCCATGCTGCTGATCTGCTGTGGCAGAGGCACCTCTGTGTGGCACTGCCCACCAAATGACACCCAGATCAGGGCTGAAATATCAGGCACTTCTTTTGGAGGGGGAACACAGCTCAAATTTGAGTACCTCTCTAAAAGCAGGCACTCTCTCCCTACTGCTGTCTTGCCAGCAAGTTAAGCTTCAGCTAGGGTAAACTCAAGCATTGAGATTTACCCAGACTCTGGGAGACTGGAAGACAAGTGAGAGGAAAGGGTCAAGCTCCAAGACCCCAAATGTTTGTCAATCCAAATAAATCCCCAAATCCATAAGGCAGCCAAAATGCAAGAACTGGAATCTAGTCTCCTTCAACACTGCAGCATTATTATTTGGTTTTGAGAAGTATCTTGCCCCCCTAGCTCTCTTCCTCCACTCTTGGGTGGCTCAAGACCTGCAGGACTGCAGGAGAGTTGCCAGGACACAGGAGACTCTGAGAAAAATTGTGGGTTTAAACTGTTCATGCTCAGGAAAGCATTCGAGACCCACCACTCTGTCATTAAA
The DNA here is from genome assembly GCA_035047865.1 of Dendrocincla tyrannina. NCBI lineage: Eukaryota > Metazoa > Chordata > Aves > Passeriformes > Dendrocolaptidae > Dendrocincla > Dendrocincla tyrannina. The sequence goes on along the minus strand of JAWWMP010000116.1, from coordinate 34,393,022 downwards.
CCACTGCACAGAAGAGCTTACAGCAGTCCCTGTTGCAAGGAGAGATATTCAAGAGCCATTAACAGGATTTAAGAAGGAATTATCTGAATTTCTGTATTATATACTGGGGAAAGCACCATTTCGAGCATTTAGAGACACCCTCTCTCAAATCTGGGATTGACTTCTGTTTCATGGGTGGATTTCAAAATGTACATACTACAGCCCTGGATTAGTCAAAACACACAGTGGTTTCTTAAGTGAAGAACTAGCCATACCATTAGTCAGTGGGGGAAGACTGACACACTAGGAGGACCAAAAGAATTGCACTTTAATTAGGAAGCAGCAGTTGCTGGTTATGTTCCATCCAGTATCATTTAAGAAAATATGTTCATTAAGCAAGATTATCAAAGGAGCCAATAAAAATGTGTGTGTTCACACACCTTACGGCAATCAAAGCCATGCTGCATCAGGCTTGTGGAACTAAGAAGAAATTAGAAGAAATTAAATCTCAAATTTCTCACATTACTTGCAAATCAAGATTTTAATGGCATTTACAGTTTTAATAACCATGACTCAATATACCTATTAGCCACATAAAAATTTAATTGAAGCAAATTGCCATAAGGGAAACTCCTGTCAGCAGAAGTAACACGATCTTTTAAATAGCTACATTTGGAAATGTGACTGAAAGAAGTGCCAGTTAGGTAAGTATAATGCAAACTAAAGGAAACAACAGATTCTGCATGATCCCCCTGGTTTAATATAAGCCAGGCTGGGGTCCTCTCAAGAAGTTATCAAAACCAGTCCTGGATGAAACAGTGGTTTTACACAGGGAACGTTCAGATCTCCCTCTCAGAAGAAACATTCTTAGGACATTATCAGTTCCACAATGCTACTCAGGCACAAGATGCAAGGCACTGCCAGCTTCCAAAAAAAACCAAAAAAAACCAAAAAACAAAACAAAACAAAACAAAACCAAAAAAACAAGACAAAGACATAAAACATATTTGTACACAAAATTTTTAACACTAATCTATGCTGCTGCATTTCCATTATTTTCTTGGCTTGAAAACATTATTAGGAATAGAGTTAGGTAGGAGCAGAGCAACTCCTGATACTCCCCATCTCCCAGCCTCCCATCTCCTCATTACCGTTTTGCTGAACACAGATTTCTCATTCAGCAAGGGACATTACATGGGCCAGACAAAACTCAAACGCATGAACTGAATTCACTGGGGACTTCAGTTCACACACCACATTTGTTGTCTGAAAACTGTTTGCTTGGGGCTTGATTTGGGGCTAGCTGAGAAAAAGACCTAATCTTAACTTATAGCTACTCTTAATATCGTCTAGTTTTTAATGCAACAGCTTACCACCGCATATTCTTCTCCATACTGACTGTACTCTTGCAGCACGGAAGGCTGGTACGCTGCAAACTCCCCAATGTTTCACTTGTGCTCCACTGAAAGCACAGCAGTGACAGCTGAGATATCAGGAACAGTTAGAACCACACGTATTCTTTAGGATATGCATAAGGGATATATGCACATGGGACATAATTTCTTCCTAAAGCTTAAACTGCAAGAAACAACAGTAAGGTTTCCAATGCTCTTTCACAGGGAAGTTGCAGACCTGTCTTTTGTCAAGTATTTTTAATGGTGTCTCCAGGGTTTGTTGTTTAATGGTTTAAGTTTACAGAACAACTTGGTTATTTACCAATGGTGCTTATTTACCAATGTGCATTTTTATTTACGTCTTGGGATGACCTTGGCATTTTGGATCTCAAAGTGTGAAAGGGGTCTAATCTGACTCTCATCTAAATTTAGATGTCCTTAAACTTAAGCAGAAGCCTCAAAACTTGTAAGAACACACCCTTCCATTAACAAAAGCAATCACAGAACACACTCCTCTTAACCTTTCATAGCAATCAAATTACTTGTCACCTACAAAAAATCTCCAAATACTGTTTTATTTAAAAAAATGATAACTTACATATCTATCTTGATAAATGTTCGAGGAGGTATATTTGTTTCAAGAAAGCAGCAGAACCCCTTCTGTAACATATACAAGCTATTTTGACCTTATCAACATAAGTTGCTTTATCTTTTACAATAAAGTTGTCCTAAAGGCATATGCAGTGGTGTCATCTCACATGGGGTTAAAAAATAAACACCAGATATGGCCCATGCCATTTTAGTTTCTGAAGCACAGCTGAGGTGATTACTGCATTATGGGAGACCTAGCAAGGCTGGCAATGCCCCACAGGCTTCAATGTCCTTTTACATGCTCAGATGAAAAAAAATCCTTAGAGTGAGCTATCTCAAAATTACTGTCAGAGGAATCAGTCACTGAAGTGGAGTCTAATGACTGAAAGGCAACAAAATCCTATGTATTTTCCAAAGTCTGCAAGATCACATCATATTTGGAACTAGACTCCCTTCAGAAGCTAAAAAAAAAAAAAAAAATAACACGGTTTCTATATGCTTTCTAGAAGCAGGACTGAATCAAAATTGGATCTAGATGTCCAGTTGCTTCATGCTGGGCCATGTAGTTTCAGAGGCCTGACCAATGCAGTGGAACTTGCTGTCTGACACAGGCATCCCAGAGAAGGGCACCAGACAGGGCTGGGAGCTGTCTGAACTAGCCACTGGATACACATTCTAGAAGGTATTTTCTGACCACACTCTCCCAAAGAAATAAGCATCTTTGCACTCAAGAGTTGAGTTGGTGGCTTAGCAGTACTCAGCAATCGCAGTGCAGAACAACTCACCTGGAAATAAATACTGATGTGATGTTGATGCTCTGGAAACCTTGGCAGAGCTCAATCTCAGCACCTCTTGCCTCTAACTCCAGCATTAGCCACTCACAGTCTCAGTAAGCCACTAAATTCAATTGTAAGTTCAGTCATCCCTTCATAGAGAGGCAACTCAAAGTCCTTTTCCCAGAGGGGGACATGCAGCACTTCAGCTCTCCCTGTGCCATCTTGCACAGAAGGGCATCACCCACTTTGTGCACCTTCCTGTTCCTCAGCTGCTGCTGCTTTGCTGCTTGGGCAAGAGGAGTGTTTCTCCATGGCTGCTGCTGACAGGCAGGCAGACAAGCTTCCCCTTCCTCCTCACATTCCTTCTCCCAGCTCTCCAGTACATGAGGGGAGTCATCCCAGTAACCAGGAAAAGCTCTGGGGTTAAGCAATCAGCCAGGACCAATGCAATCTAAACATGTTTAGAGGATTTAACACACCTGTAAGCTCCACATTTTATCTACTTAGCAAAAGCAAGCAGTAAATATCAGAAATTACCTGAACACCAAACTTAAGTCAGTCTTCTGTGATACACATACCTTAAAATACTTCATGCTTGAATGAAGTCATATCATTCCTCTAGCTATTTTTCTCTGCCCATCAGCAACATTATGGAAACAACCTGACCCCTTTTCTTTTCCATCCCCATCTCATTTTTAGAAGTCTTAGACAGTACCAGGCCACATGCATTTGCTAAGTCCCTACATATTGAAAACATTGGCAATGCAAATCTACACAGCTGAGTGCCTCAAGTTCCTCAAAGTAATATTTTTTCCTTGTTAAAATTTCAGCTCTGGGGGTGTGTGTGCAGTATCACAGGTTTTAGCACTGGATCAGCTATCACAATCAACTGTGTCAGTCATACTGAATTGCAAGATACATAAGTGTTATTTTTCTTAACATCAGTTTAACCCCTTCTCCAATTTCTAATAAAAACTCTGATAATGCAGTTCAAGAACTCCAGCACTCATAGAAATGACTTCTTTTTAAGCACAAGGAGAAATGGTAGAAGTTTCACCATATCACCAAATATAGTCACTTTTCTCATACCCAAATCAAGGGGACATGTCTTGTTCATAGGCAAACCTATAAGCATATTGGGAAGGTTTCCTACATGGAAGGGTCACTCCTACATTGCTCACAAAATCTTCTTGCCCTCAGGAATCTTCTGCTGGCCCTCTCTGGAGGCAGAACACTGGGGTGAATGCAATTGTATCGTCAATTCATACAGAAATTCCTCCTTTTCTTTGAGGCAGGAAGTAGGACCAAATCAGAAGGGTTATTTTATACCTACCATGAAGATGAGATAAGAACTTCACTTAATCCACCTACCAGCTTAGAAAAAACAGGAAGGACTCACTAGCAACAAGTTGTTCTGCTCAGTTCTGTGTAGGCTCCCATACCACCCCCTCACAGCGCCGTTCTGAGCACCTTCCTGTAGCAACGCAACTACCATCTGTGATGTGTGGTTTGCTCTCCCTCATCCTCTCCCCAAGGGCAGAACCATGCACTTATTTTTATGTTAAATGCATGTTGTCCTCAGGAAGTGCAACACGTCTGGCTGCGATCAACACACGGCTGACAGACCAGCTCTTGCACAACAGCACCACACCCACTCTACGTGTCTGCTCACCCCATCTTCACCTAAGCACGTGGAAAGGCACGAGGTGCCAAACAGTGCTAATCTGGCAGAGCAGTATAAAGTGCAGACACCTGGAGAGCAGAAAAACAGAGGCATTATTGTGAATGGTAAGACATTGCACATTCAACAAGTCCACATGAAGTTACCTCAAGCCCCTCCAAACACATCCACTTGTTTTAAGTCTGAGTGCACCTCCCTCCCCCTCCTAGCACACACTCCAAAGCCACATACATCTTATGCAGAATTATGAACACAATTCAAAATGTTGAAAAATAGTATTTATTAGCACCCAATTTACATAATTATATGGTACAAATGACACTTACTTGCTGCTGCAACATTAAATAAAGCTGTTCTGAAAAACCATTTTTTACTTCTGGAAGTCCATGTGATTTTGCTCAGCACAGAATGTGGGTACAGTACACAGATACCCCACTTCACTACTGTCATACCAATACAAATACCTGCATGGTTACCTCAATGGGGTCTCATTTGAAACGGCACACTAACATAAGCAGATCTATATAACTTTAATGACAAAATATTTATTTGACTTATTCAGGCATGTGAGTGTAGCTTTAAATATAATCTATCCAAGAAGTTTCACAAAATATGAATTGCAGTGAAAAAGAGAAAATTCAGGGCTGCAATTGAAAAGCTCAAAATTACACTGGCATATTCCAAAATAATTTCCCCCTGAATTTTTTATCCTTGCCATTTTAGATATTTATCCAGCATTTTAAAGTACTGAATTTTAGTAAGACGTTTGATATTGTTTGAAGAAGGATTTTCATTTGAAGTAAAAATTCATACTTACAGTAATAAATGCTTAACAAATCTCTGGAGAACATATCATTTCTTCACTTATGTCCCATAATTAAGAAGCCTTTTCAAAATCATGAAATATATTACATTTACAGATCCTGACTCCCAAGGAAACTATTTCCTTCACAAATTAGAAAACAGAATTTCTCACTTAAAATAACATTCACTTTTTTAAGACAGTGCCATTTAAACAAGGTAATTTGGTGGTACTGAAATTCTGACACAGCTTTGTACTGAGCCATACACAAAAACTGACAGGCAGACTTATGCAAAGAGTAGGTATTTCCCATTTGGATCCAACATTTTGCCTGACATTTGAAGCCCAGCATTGTTTCAAAGTAGTCATTCAAAACTGGCATACAAAATCATAACCTCACCATAGTTCTGAAGGGGAGACTTAATTTCCCTTAGCTGTTTATATATCAGCCACAATAGCTTTTCCATATCAGCTATCTGTCTTGGAAGTGACCCAAAACAGAGGAGGAGCCACTGTAATTACTAACATATAAGTGGTTTTCACCTGTGGTAACTTCTCTTAAAGAGAACTGTCAGGCAACTCTAAGTTCAATAGTTATTTCTTGTAGAGAGGAAAACAAGTACATAATATAAGCAATAACAACAAAAAATCCAAACTACAGTCCATATGGCAAAAAAAATGTCTTTTTTAACCTGACAGTCAATTGAAGATAATTATGCAAAATACAATGCAGATAGTTTATATGCTGACAAATGCCAACAGAAAAACTTACAGCAACAAATTCTTCTCATCATGGAGTTCCTTCTCCAAGATTTTTGCAGATGCACTATACAAGCACAAGACCACTTTTCAGTCTGCTTGGGCTATAAAAGTACAAGAAATTATTAACTAACATGCTCAGTTTTCATTTCCAGAACACGTGCTAACACACAGGAGACAGTTTTCAAAACCGATGCACGTTTGTAAATGTCTGACTGCAAGGAAACAATTCTAGGAGCCACACATCCGAAAGCAAGCTGCATTCAAAAAGCACTCTATCTTGATGACAGGAAGAATAAAAAAATAAATTCTTAATGGAAAAATATTAGCTTGAAGTCCATAGTTTATCCCTTATACAATGTTTTTGGCTGCTTTAGTAAGTAATCCAAAAATAATGAATATGTTTGGCTTGGCAACAAGTTATCCTTTCCCTTTCAGACTAGTACAAATCCAGCTGCATAAATCTCTTCTCAACACCTCAGTCTAATACTCTGGTGTGAGGACCAAGGGTTTCTCAAAGTAGCCAGGAAGTAATTTTGGGAGCCAGCAATTCAAACTGAGGGAATGCAAGGAGACTGGGCTTGAGGACCATGTCAACACAAGGCTTTGAGCAGCTTAAAAACACATGCACAGGCATGGTTTAAACACTGGTGTGATCTCCCATGATCACAGCATGGCTTGGCAGCACGAGCAGGGCAAATGGAGTTTAACACACAATACCACAATCCACACTTAATCAGGAAGAAAGTTGGGCTGAAAAGCATATATTATTATTAAATGCCTTTTTAGCTCAGCCATAGTTTGGATCTCGGAATCTAGAAACACATCTCCTGACAATGAACCAGCTGAGACCCACAAATGGTACTATTCAACTGGATTTACACCATCTGTAGTGGAACTCAGATTCTCAAAAACCTCTTAAAAGATATCGCACTTCATAAGCTTTCACAACTGACTACCAAGCAGCAAAACTAAGTCAGCAGGTAGTTCTAATGAGATAACTCATTAGAACTAAATGAAGTGGGAATAAAGAGGTACAAATCACTCCTTTGGTGGTGAGAGGGATATGGCTGAAGCTGAAACCTTACCACCCTTCCAAAACAACACTCCAAGAGAAAATCAATAGTCCATTATGAAATTTACCCTGCCATAAGAGCTCACTGCAGATTAGATTTTAAGATTTTCAGTAAATGTAACCTAAAAGGAGGATTTAAGTGGGAAGATAAAAATCAGATATCAAAAGGACAGACAACCTGTGTGTTCACTGGCACAGGCAGAGACATTATTTTAAAGGTCCTATTTTCAACCATCCTCCCTCAGAAGAGTCCCACCAGCTAAACAAGAGCAATTGCCTGAACAAGGACTATTTATACAGAAGTCATCTTAGTCCCTCCCTGCCTCCAGGACTTTGTTCGTTCACTCTGTTGCATGTAACACTCTACTATAACAGGGGTTGTTTCTTATGAAACACCCCTGATATAACGCGATGGATCAGCACTGGTTTCCAACAGTTTCTTTGCTGCTCAGTAGAAAGGTGGCAGAGGTTTTTACTGCCAGTTTGCAGGTGATTCCTCAGTGTTTGTCTCTAAGCTTAAAGAAATTGGTGATGAAAGAGGTTGTTACTTTCAACTAACAACCCTTTTCAACTAACAGAGTATCAGATTTAGATAAAATACTCTCAGCGCCTTCACATCCTTATGGAAAAAGGGAGCTTCCTGAAACATCCAAGCTTTTTTTTTCCAGGGAAATCTTCTCTTCTCTGTCACTCAATAGTAATAGGTATGCTACGATAAACAGCAGATGCCCAAGAAAACTCTTATTACCATGTCAAAGATTGCAACATCTTATACAAACCAATTTACCACATTAGAGTTTAACTATTGTGTTCTGATTTCTTCTTTCCTAATAGTGTAGTCCAAACCAATTTCCAGTAAACAGCCACAAATTTCAGTATATTTTTAAACATTACAAGTAGAATCATGTTTTCAGTTATTTCCATGAATCTTATCAGCTCACTGGTTAGAAAACTGAAAGATATACATGCTAAGTGAGTCACAAATCACCTGGAACCACTGGACCTGGTCCCATTCACATCTCATTTGTATGAAAAAGTACTGAAGGGGTATTTTTTACAGAAGGGACTGTTTAATGTGAAGTGTGTCATACAGATGACTCTGTATGTAATACATATTAACTATGTAAAGAAAAAACAAACAAACAAATAAAAAAAGAGAAACAACACTAAAATTCTACTCTGCATCCCAAAGTTTGTAGCTTTGGTTTAATACTAAAGGACATGAGACAAAGTCTTAGTCCCGTGTTCTTTTTAAATAGATGTTTATCCAGACACAAAAGGGTTGTGCCGCTACACTGTGTGAGTAGCTTATCTTCACATAAGCGGGTTCCCAACATGAAGACTATGTTAACAGAAAAGTAAGTTCTGCTCTTAGAATTTAAACAATAGCTATTATAAATCTCTTGCCATCTCATCTACAATTCTGAAGTTTGAAAAATCTTCATCTTTTGACAAAAAAGTCTGTAATTTGGAAGCTGGATATATAATAGATTTTATCCTTCGTACAACCTGAAACTTTGGGAAAGCCTTGGTAAACCTGTTACTCTAATCTTTTAATGTTTTCCTTCATGGCATCATCAGGCCAGTCACTGCACTGCTCCTCAGCCAAATCCTCCCATGACACCAGTCACATGGAGGGCACATCAGTTCCGGCCATTTAACCTACTGTCTATCCCCGGGAGAGTTCAGCAAATGGCTTCCCTGCTTCCTACAGTGTCCTACAGTCTCTAGTACGGGCACAGGACAACCACAATGGCTGCATTTTCTTCCTTAATGCAACTCAGGTTTACTAGGTACTTTACACAGGTATCAAGGAGGCTTTTGGATACCTAGGACAGTTTGCAAACACACTGCCAAACCACAGCCTGTAAATGCTTCCAAACACAAATCTTGAAAGGCATTTTAAAAACTTCCAAATATACTCATCTGAAGGTTAAGCCTGCTTTTCAAGTGTTTGTTTTCTTTGGGATGGACTAACACTTCTGCACATCAAACACAGCTCAAACGACACAGGACTTACGGAACTTGGTGTTCCCCAAAATTACATAGTTAAAACACAAGGAGGGAGGGAAAGGGGACACATCTGTGATCCAACAAGTGTACTGAAAAGTTGGTGTAACTAAATCCTTTATCTCTCTCACATTTATGGGAAAGGACAAGTTTCTGGATACTTTAAATTCACAACTGAAAAATGGTGTTGTATGACCTAATCACAAAGCTGTACGATGAACACCACACACTCAACCACATTATATGTGGGACTGCTTTAACATAACATTATTTGAAAATATACATCCTAAAAAAATAACCCACAGTATGTGGCATATAGTTCTACAGGCTTCTTGCTAAAGAACATATTTTACCAAAATAAAGATGAATGAGATTCCAAAATATTCATCAGATGACTCTCTTAAAAGTAATAAAATCTTTTATGTGGTAGGTCAACAGTTTTCTCTTTGAGGCACAAAAATAAATGCAGACACTAGGATTTTGTAAGAGTGACACAATAGAGCTTCTTCCAGGCTATTCCACGTTCTGAACAGGCATTTTGCTAACCAAATCAAATATGTGAAAGCAAACAGCCCAGTGAAGTAAATTAGAAGTAAAAGTGAGAGTATTTTAAACCATCAGACCAACATTCACGATACAGAAAGACTGAGAATTCTCCCATTAAATCAGTTAGTAAAATCAAAATCAGTAGCACAGGCTAACATATACAAAAAATTATATGAGTTAACCATTTAAAAAATTACCATATAAATTAGATATGGAGAAAATAGTAATGGTAAAATGCTATATACTGATGTTGCAGAAAAATGGCTTTTGCAAGAATGAGCTTTAGGTCCAGTTTTGTTTACACTTCCAATAAACATACGTAATACATTAATGAAAGTCACCAATTACATTGAACCAGGAAGAAGGGCACATAAAAGAGGAACAAACAAAAATAATATAGTGCCCTCAAAGGTCAGAAGTTCAAAGCTTGTAAGACCCATAACAATCATGAAACAGGAATTAAGTCTCTAGCTGCAAAAGATTCATAACAACATACTGAAAGTGAAGAAGAAACTTGAGAATCAGCCATGCTCAAAGATATTTAAAGCAGTTGTCAGAAACAAAGAAATATGATTTGGGTTTGAGAGACATCAGAAGTTTGGTTTTCCTACAGAAAAGCATCACATTACTAAGGATAAATGCAACCAAACAACCACACTTAAGAGATGACCTTCAGCTTAAATCCAACAAATCATGCAAGTGGAATGGTGGTATGGACACCAAGATATGGAGAACTGAGCTAAAAAGTTGAAAACAAGAAAAAATTGTGTAAAAAAAGAAGTAGACTAAAAAATAGCTTGAAGAAAGCAGAAAGGAATGAAAATATACAGATAGAACCAGTGTGTGCATGCAGGTTCCAAATTACAAAGACCATGAGGAATATGGCTTGGAATACTGGCATTAAGTTATGAAAAAGAGCTATTATGCATCACATAAATCCTCCTGTCAGTGAGATGCAATCATTGAAATAATCTTCAAAAGGAAGCCTAATTGTTTAGAACATATATAAAATCTCACTGGCCAAGACAATATTAAAACTCACATGTCTACAACCCTGCTTTAGCAAGCAGATGGACTAAACCTAAATAATTTTTTCAACCCTAACTCCTATGATGATGTTCAGAAGATCTGACAGGCTCGTGCACAATACCCTGCAGTCCTACAAGTATGTGAGCAAGTTCAGTAAAAAGACATTGACATCAATTATGAAGACAAGCACAAAAATATATATACTCCACAACCTCTTTGTAAGGCTACATTTGTTTTGTTGGGTTTTTTTAAAAGGCACCTCATCCTCTAGCTATTGCCAGCTTTTAAAAAAAATCACTTTTCAGTGTGAGCAAGAGCTCAATAGTGAGAAGGAAACATCTTTCAATTCATATTTGAACAGCCACTTCTTACATTCCAATTGTAATCAGAATGACAGTCTTTAAAAACAAGCATGCTGGCCTACTAGTTTTTATGTACAGCAATTTAAATGACTTTTGACTACATACTGTACTGTGTAAGCAAAAGCACAACATTCATTTCATACTCACACCATTATCCTTTGTATACACAAACTCAAGAGAACTTTTAATACTAAAACATTAAAATGCACCCATGGAGTCTTCCCTTACTAGACACATTTAATACATGTTTACAATATATATACACATATATAATATACATAATTTTTAGATTTTTTCAAATAAATCTTTGTAATTTTCTCTTCAAAAAGAAATAATGACACAAAGAATATGAGTCAAGTACACTGAACTCTCACAAAGTTGAATGATCAGTTTTGCAGCCAAGTTTCCTCCTTTCCATCATAACCAAAACATTTTATAAAAACTAAATAATCTGTATTATTATTGTAGTCATCTGTTTCATGGTAAAAGTTCTAATCTTATCTATGGAAATACATTGCATATCAATATCATGAAGTGACATATCTGAATATTCTGAGCAATAGAAGGTATTCCAGGATATTTTAGCAATACATATAATGTGTTGCAGGCTCAAACAGCACAGGTCAGCCTTTTATCTAAATAATATACTTGATTTGAACTCTGAGATCAGCTTCAAATGTGGTCCCATCCCCAAATGCCACTCTAAAAACAACACAGTCAAACCCTATGCTGATATCTTTCAATGACTTCTGTTTACAAAGTGTCAGTTTAAAGGTAAAGATTTATTTATCAGTTTTCCAGTCTTAACCTCAGCCTGGTATATGAAGAGCTGCTTTGGGATCTTCCCTACTCATGTCAGCACCAGAAATCATTTCCAGCAGAAATTCTGCTTTCCATTCCCACTAGAGGAAAACACCAACTTCATGCTTATGAACAGTAATAATTCTGATGATGACACATAATAGAAAAGAATCCACTCACCTTCCTTTTAGAAAGGGATAAAAAGACAAAAACATTGGATTTAAAGTTATTTGTCATTCAAATCAACAGAGAAGCTCTGAATAGATAAACAAAGCACATCTGTTGAGTAATTACAAGAAGCACTCATTCTTCAGGTAACTTAATGGCACAATACACCCAGCGAAGCAGGTAAGTTAAAAAGTCCCACAAATGGCGAAGCTGAAAATACCTCTAGAAGTAGCAGAATCTCTCAAACTGATGTAGCTTTGTATAGTTCCCCACCTATTCCACTAGCAGGACTCATACAAAGCATCTGGTATAGGTTTAACCTCCGAAAAAACTTTTTCACTGTTATCGTTAATGCCCAAAATGATATCCTTTTTAACAGGAACAGAAAAAGGAGATGAATGTTTCATAACTAAATTGTAGGACAGCTTCTTTGGAAAGCTTTAGGATAATTTCTTGTGCCAGATCTCCAAGAATAAACAACATTAAAATCTGAATAAGTTAAATTCGCAACTACAGTATATACAGACTGCTTCAGTCTGTTGTTAATTGGGGCTTAGACTAAAGGCTCAGCTTCTAGCCATATGCTAATACAGTCTTTAAAAATTATATAAATTTTTTTGCAAACTAAATATTTACTGTATAACATAGAAGATGTAACAGAAACTTTACTGCATTTTAATTTATGTTAGTAATTTGCTTTCCTTTAATTGCATTTACCTTAGGCTAGCAGCCAGACTAGGTTGAGATAAACTATCTGCTACTGCTCTCTGAACAAGATCTACTTTATTCATACCAAAGGGATGACAAAGTGCCTCTCACACGATACAGTAATCAGCATGTGAACTGATTAAAAATCACTTTTTCTAGGTGATTTAGCATTAAGATTCCTCAGTGAGAAGCATCCTAGGAAGTTTCCCTCTTTTCCTACTCCCTGATTCAATTAGACCCCTTCTTTCCAGTACTCCATTTTATTAATAGAGAATACATAGACCTAGTTTCACCCAAGGCCTGCCTGGACGAAAATTCATACCCTCTAAAATAAAAGTATTTATTTATCTATTCTTTAACTATGTGAAACTGAGAGATTCCAAGCTCTCAGCCCCAGCTGAGCTCACAGAAACCAGAGCAAACGTCAATTTAGAAAACAGCACCCTGCAAAACTAAACACTTACAAACATTCTCTGAATTACAGGGCAAGATAAAATGACTCATGCCCTCCTCTTTTCTTTTGTGCAGCTGGTTAAATATGTACAAAGCTAAAGTTGAACAGAAAGCACTCTGTCATACAAACACCTTAGCCAGGGCATCAGCTCCTGCACTGGCAATATAACATTTGGAGGGGTGGAATGCCACATCATGAATGGACTCATCAAATTTCTTGCGATGAGCAGTAAATTCTTGGATGCATGTCTTGCTTTCAAGATTCCACAGGCGAATCGAACAGTCATGACCTAAAAGAAAGGGAAAACAGTTTTCTTTATAATTCTCATGCCTGCCACCATTATGAGAAAACGAAAATGAAAAATGAATGTACTTACTGCCAGACATCAAATACAAGCCATTAGGATCAACAGCTAAACTTGTAACTGCATCTAAGTGAGCTACCATGGAGTGGATCAGTTTTCCTTTGAAAGAAAAGATTTATTTTGGTTATTTTCTGCAATAAACTTTGTTATCTGTATTCACTGCTAATGACCCCACCACAGTTGACATTATAAATACAAAACCCATGACTAAATAACAAAAATTATACAAGAAGTCATTCTTTTAATATTTACAGTCTCCTGAGAGCCACAGTAGCAGTATCATCAACAGTGTGAGACGTTCATTTTATGTCTGCAAAGTCACCCCGATGCTGCTATCACTGTGTATTTTAAATATCTGCCCCTTAAGTGAGTTCTGAAGTAAGATCATCTCAAACGGGAAGGAAGGCAGGGACTGAGCACACTAAAAGCAATAAATACAAACTACCTAAGAATATGGGCTGATTTTAATCAACTCCGAGATAATTAATGGCCTATAAGAGTTTATTGCAATTACAGCAATGATTTCACACTAAAACCAAAAAAATCATGGGTCAAGTGTGACAGAAATCTAGGTAGCATTTGAATGCCAGAGCTTCCTGTCCTCGAGATCAAAATCACACAGACAACCAATAGAACCTAAGTACATAAAGATTTTGAAAGAGCTTCTTTTTTATGTTTTATAAACACCACGCATAAGGCATCTAAAAAGAATGGACAGAGAATTATTCAGGTTCCTCATCACTGTGCCAACAGTGTTTTAAGTAGGATGGCAATATTTGGGCTCTACTAGTGATGAAAGATTTCTTTTATAGAGGCTATCCAGTTCTTGATGTCCCTCAGCATTTATGTGAATAATATTAATCATAATGAAATTCTGGTTATGATTTATGTTATACAATGGCTATGGCTAAGACCTGCTGAAAAGATGCATACCTGTATTGTTGTCATAGAATTTGATGTGTCTGTCTTCATGAGCAGTGATACTAATTGGAAGAGTTGGATGGCTGATGACTCTGTTTATCTGACAGGAGGAACTGATTGCTAAGAAAAAAACCCACACACATCAATACATGTAAATTTCTAATTTCTTTGAAAGACTGTTATTAAGAAATAAATATGCAATTCACCTTATTTGCAAAATAATTCTTACATTTATATACTGGAAACTTTCAGCTGGCACCTTATCTTATGTGGTTTACTCTAAAATCCTTTCCAAATCACACAGGCCCAGAGACATATATAAACCATATGTACGTCAAATAAGGTCCAACTTTTGGACATAGTTTTAGATAGGCACATTAGGTAAAAATGTGAAACCAAAAACTGAGTGGAAACACCTTTTTTTGCACTTCCCCACTGCCACGCTCCTCCTCTCGCCAAGTCAGACTTTCTTCATAACATAAAGATGGTACAGGAAAATTAACACTTCAGGCAGCTTGTTTTCAAGGAAAGAAAACCCACCCATTATTATTTTATATATATGGATTACAATTATGATTGTTGAATAAAAAGGATGCTAAAGTATTCACAGGAGAGCCATTTTACTAGTCTTCCATAGTTTTGAAACCGCATGCATATATATATATATAGTATATATATATACATACACACAGACAACAAAAAAAAGTATAGACGTTTTCTGATTAGAAATCTAGGCATTGCTGTGATGCACAGATTAGTGCAAGGGTGGTCTTAAGAGGCATAGATTATGACAAAACCAAAAAATAGTCACTCCAGAGAACATCAAAATACAGATATCATATTTCATGTTGACTGTATGTAGCTAAACTGCTTCCAAAAAACAGTCACATTATTTAATCAAAATTCTTACTAAAATAAAATAGAATACTACTATAGGAGCACTTGCTATTAAAATGGTAAAGACTTCAATTTACATCTGTCTATAAATATCTGAACCATTAAGCCTTGTCAGCATCCACAGGACACTTAGAAATTGCAAAACTCTAAATTAAGGAAGAAAATCACATTCATATGAATAAACTCTCCTAAAATTACTGAAAGCACATGAACCTTCAGCACAGCCAGCTATCCTCACAGCTCGAAAATGCCAAGCAAAGTGAGGCTTATACAGAACAGCAAAGTCCCTAAGTAGTGATGGTAGGGCATTTCAGGTGACTCACTTTCCTCTTGCCTAGTTCTTGTAGAAATAGTCGTTTATTTCTTTAAAATACTTGTAGGCTTTATAGTACTCTTACATAACTAAAGATACTAAATGGGGACTGCTGGCTGCCATATCACAATCTTGTTTTCTTAAAGGAACATTCCTGAATTAGAGCAAGGAGGAGGTGAAAAAAATAGAAGAGGGAAGGGGAGGGAAGAAAAAAGGTAACTACCACTAAATAAAGTTAACTAATTTAGGGCTGCTTTTTCAGACAGGAACAAAGATGTGGATTAAAAGAAGAATTCCTGTACGGTAAGGAATAACATAAAGAAGGAAGATGGGACTTTCCATTCTCTTTTATTAACTGACAGTCATTTAACTAGTTTAAAACAGACAAGCAAAGCCAACAAGAAGGGCTTAGAATCCTTTTAAAAATATAATTAACAGTAGAATTCAGTTATACAAAACTTTAAGGAGTGTGTGGGGAGGAATACCAAAACTTTAAAAGAATCAATGTTTACATTGTTATCAAGTTACCATTGTGACTTGAATATTAAACCTTATGCTTCAGCTCATTCTGGTCTCTTTTCTAAAGCCAAGGTAAAATAAATTACTGATAACAGGCTCCTCATAGTATCCTCTAAAACTTTTAATATTGGCCACTGCCATGATCCCAAGCATTATACGGGACCTTGTGAATGAATACTCTTCCACTGGAGCTTTGCTCTTCTTCTGTAAATTTCAACTACAGCACAAGTCCAAATGAACCAAGGGAGTAATCCGCAAACTTCGACTACAGCACAAGTTCAAATGAACCAAGGGAGTAATAAAGCTTTGAAAAGGGATACCTCTGAGGAAAACTAAAAAAGAATCCACACACACTCCCAAATTTTTAATAAACTTAATTTTAAATTTTCTTGATGTTAGATCTGTTTTGCAATTTTGCACTTAAGAGAAAAAAGAAATCTTGAAGCTGCAAAGGCCACTGAGCTGTATTAGAGAAACCTGTGCTTTTCCTCATGCTACCATCTTCTGAAGAGAAACTCAGTGTGACCTTGTTTCTTCTACCTCCTTTCAAAAGTACTTGCACTTTTCTGCTACTGAGATACTCACAAAGTCTGTTGTAGTAGTAAAAATTTACTGTTACATCTCAAAACACAGATTCTAACGTAATACATGTTACAATTTATCATGACACTGCCTAACTGTTTGGAAACACTGAAAAGATTATCAACAGTATCGATCTTAAAAAAGCAATTTTTTTTCTTTGGTTGGTTTGAATTTTTTTGATACGTACTAGTATCCACACTGGACTCCAGGGTAAGAATTCGTTGCCGTGTCTCCATGTTAAAAATGCTGGTGTGTCCACTGTTAAATGATGCTACCATGAGGCTTGGGTCACTGCTCACAAGATCTACTGATGAAGGTATTCCCATTTCTAGAAAACAATGTAGAGAAGATTTAGTTGAGATAAAAAAGAAAAAAACCCAACAAACCAACCAACCAACCAAACAAACCCCAAACCAACCAATGAACCAACCAAAAAAACCCCCCAACCAGTAAGCACTTGAACATCCAATGGACGATGATTATGAAAGGAAATGTTGCATTTAAAACATATCTTATGCCCATCTAAATAGACTACCCTGTATGATCACTATTTTAATCCTATTTTTTTGACATGTGTATCAACAACATTCTTTACTAAGATGTTGTATCTAAAATTGCAGCTGGGCAGAAATATACTTTGAAATTAAGAAGGCAAGAACCCCCTGCCCCCTTTTCCTTTCTTTAATTGTAACAGCAATTCTCAAAAAACATAAAACAACTCCATTGCCTCAAGTAAAATGACATGAAATTGAAATGGTAAAACCACTGACATGACAGATGATTAACGTCACCATTATTATTAGTAGTAGTATGATTATTATTATTACCTTGGGCAAAAATGGAGCTTTAAATCACCAAAATTGTCAAGGCGCAAATTTTATATGTTGACACTTCCTCATGGAAAGTTATATAAATACATTATAAACTCACATTTCAAAGCTTTGTCCATCCTGCCTATTGTGGTAGATATCTGATCTCCTTACACTGCAGCTATCTGAACAGTACAGGACAGAAGGTCAAATCAGCAAAGCTTGGGTATAAGATATATCCCTTAGGATTTTTCTCCTCAAATGTCCTGTTCATCACCTGCTATGTGAAAGCAACACCATAGCAACAGATGCCAGAAGGAGCAGGAAAAAATAGAGACACACTGAATTTCTAGCAACCTAATGTTATAGATTCAGATTACACAGGAATATCATCACATCTCTCTAAACTCTCTAAAGATTCATGGGAGAAACATCTCCTTTGGACCCAGGACCTCAGGATATTTCTTAGGAATGGTGGTACTTTATCTAGAGGTACTCCAAAGAGAGCAAAAAAAGGATTGAAGTGAGAAGAAAACACTGATTTGAAAGCATCCTTTTCTACCACTGTCATGCATGCTGATCTGCAGCTTCCTGGGAAGCCTACAATGGTTAATCTAAAGGACTTAAATGATGAGTGCCTGATATTTTAGAGAGCTTGTTCAAGGTTATCAATAAGCCATAGTAAAATTGGGTTTCAAAGGAGCATCTTTGAATTTCACAACTTTGGCAAGACTACTCCCCCTTAATTTAATAATAAAAAACAAAACTCACAAAACAAACAAACAAAACAGAAAACAAAACCCAAAAAAACACCAACTACCAGGAGCGTTTCAAAGTAGGCAGATAGGTAAGCTGGCAATAAGGCAGTTATCTTTTTTGTAGAATCCTCTGGAAGCATAGTTTTGCAAAAACTATAATACATGAGATGTCTCTCTTTTGCTCAATATAGCTTAACAAGAAATGGTATAGCAGACCAGCTTTACACCATAATTCGATAAGTCTATCGAGTTACAACAACATTTATTTCACCACAAAGCTTTTCTTAAGAGCTCTCTCAGCTCATGGGCTATCTTTAGGACCATCAGCTCTAAGAGAGTTTGGCAATATAAATGGACTCATTCTGGAGCACTTAGACAGCAACTTCAAGAAATTAGACTCTAAACAGTGGGATTTTGCTTGTGCTGGACATTTCAGTAACTAAATCCAAATAAGTACATTTTTTCAACTAGTAGTACTTAAGATCACTAGGCTATTGCTATTGTTAATGTGCAAACTCAGAAATTCAACTGGGATCTCTGTGTTAGAGGCACATGGAACAAAGCTGGAAGGTACAATGACCCTGGGCTGAGTGAAGCACTGGTGACTCCAAATTTGCATTGGGGGAAGAAAGGGCTTTTTATTCTGGACAAACCAAAAGCAACAGCCTAATGGAAACTCAATTTGAATCTTAATTATGGAGTTGATACATTATACTCCACAGTGCTAGTAACATCAGCAGACCACCTGCAGCAGTTGGCTTTTAGATGTGACTGTCTCCCTGGGTGTAGATATATATTCAACTAGGATCAAAAAAGAAGGGTCCCAAAATTTACTCTTCCCAAAACATTCATCGGAATATAAAATCCAGAAAAACAAAACAAAAAACTACCAAGAAGTGTTTCTATTCAGTAACCAAAATTATGTCAGTCTGAACAGTGATGCTCAAGAACTTTTAGGGCAATTTGCTGTACCTTGATTATCATTAAATACATTGAGAGCTGGAGCAACTTCTGTAGCTTTCCATAAACGTATAGTGCCGTCTGCTGAACAGGACAGCAAACGCTGGTGTGCTCCACTGTAAACCAGACCCCAGACTGCATCAGTATGGCCTACAAAAGCACCTCTCAGAACAGAAGGATCTGTGAACAAAACACAACAAAACACGTTTCAAAACAAAATCTGAATCACACCAATAGCTTTATCTCGGTCTGTGTTTACACACCAACCTTAAGGAGCTAATCCATTAAAAAAACCCAAGATCAATCATGTCATACCAATATAGAAGTCACAATTATTCTGGTATTAAGATGCTTGTATTTCATCAGCATACATGACATTCAGTTACCCAGTTTGCAAGTAAAGGAACAAAACAACATTCCAGCAGAAGGGACAGTACTTAAGTTTGAAAAACACAACTTTAGAGTGTTTCACTTTCAAACAGCCATTAATGGCACATCAGTCCCTTTTATGCAAAAGTCAGCTTTGAGGCCAACTGCATCTGAAGCTACCAGAAGTGAAAAATAAACTTCAAAATCCAGAAACAAGGCTGACATCCATTCAGATCTAGTAAATCTTACTGAACTGGCCCGTTTTACATATTTGCAGACAACCTTAACAGCATTGGTCTCAGACTATAAAACCTCTTTTTATGTCAACTACACAGAAATTCATCAAAAAAGAACATCAAAATACACACTTGCTGAACTTGCCAAATTACCAGGTTAAGTCCTGTACTTTTTAAATCTAGCTGTTTCTCAACATTGTGATGAGATGAAGGCCTTTTTTAAAAAAATGACATTTTATCTTCCATCAAGCAGCAGCATCTTTAAAAAAAATTAAGTAATTGAAGCTAACATTCAATTTGCTCTTTTAAATTTTCAAAGAAGAATCATCTACAAAGAATCCTCTTTTAAGAACACAACATTACTGTCACGTATCCTTTCACTGCTGTGTGTGACAGCAACGTACCGTAGGAGTCATAGGGGTCGATGTTCGGGTTGGTTGTGTTCCAGCCATGGATAAGGCCATCTGTTCCCCCACTGTAACATTGCTCACCATTACTGCTCATCACCACGCAGAGCACTGGTCCACTGGAAGAGACCCCCAAAGAAACATTGACTATTAACATTTCCAGTTATGTGAAATTCAATGTCAACAGAATCTTCAAATCTCCCTGCTGGATACAATTCACTTGCTGCATGGGTTGCAACAAAAATTCCACATAATGAAATCATAAGCTACAGCACTTCCCCCGAAAAAACCTCCACAATATTTGGTAACGTAACTACAATCAGGACAATTTAATCATTAAGCAGGTGAAATGTGAAGTGTCACACTTTCCGACTGTAGGGCTTTCTATTTTGCATAAGCAGCTTTTTTTTCTCTTTTTAAAAGATCTAAGGTTCTTTCATTAAACAATTCCAGTAGATTTAAATTCATTGCATTCATTCTTCTTCAGCTTCCTGCTATGCACATATCTGACAAAAAGGCAAGAGCTGCAATGATGAACAGAATACCTAATCAAATTTGAACTGTATAATTTGTAGGTTTTTCACTTTAAAATTGTAGTGTACCTGGCTTCAGACATAAATAATTACACAGAAATGAGATGAACACATGCAGATATTTTAAATAAAATGGGAACTAAAAACATCCCATGAAATCAGTAGCTGACAAGGTGGAAATTACCTTTTAAAAAAATTCAGTTTCTGTTTAAAAATCGTATCTTTCTCAAAATATGACAATATTTCCTCAGGAAATACTTACTTATGTGCTCTGAAGGTGTATATTGGCTCTACATCAAGAGAAGCACTCCTAAATGAAGTACAAGGAAATGTTAACATGTGCATGATCTTACACAATGCTTTACAAAAACGTGCCAGAATTGTTAAATTCTTAAAATCACTGCTACATCTTTTGCCGTGTTTCCCCCACAACTTCTTCTCCCAAGATAATTTTTCACATGTCTAGGAACTATTTGCAGTCTTTCAAAATGTTATAGAATTTGTTGTTTGTTTTGTGGGTTTTTTTTTAGTTTAAAGACCTTCAAAGTGGTTCGCAAACTCTCATACATCAATCAAACCAGTAGCAGCTACACCAGTGGTGGGGAAGGAGTAGGGAGACATCAGTATCACGTGGAATATATCATTAAGTGCTCCAAACCCCTATCAGAGCAAAGGACTTTTTGACTTCTTGGTTTTATATCAGTGCCATAGCATAGTTACAAATCACTTCAAAATTTGCTGCTCTGGACTTTAACAATCTGGGGCTTGTTACAGACTGAGGGAAGACCCTGTGTTATGCCCAGTCCTCCTCAAAGGTATGAGGTACTCCCCTACCATATCAGCCCTGCCCTGCCCTGAATTTGCTCTCATTTCTGCTAATTCCCAGCAAATCACAAAAGACAGTGTACAAAGGCAACATCTCAAAGTTTAAAGCTGTACACACATATATGCATGTATGTGTATACATACATATGCATATATAAAAAATGCATTTTATACATTGATATACACATGCAAGCACACTAACAGGCTGCATCCAAGTATTTTTACGAGTAAATTAATTTGTCATGTTATCTACATGGATAATATAAAAAAGTGAATGGTTTTCCTTTTCACAAACAAAATACATGCAGGAACACACATGGATTTCTTCTGGCACTCTTTAGAAGTCTCCACACTTCTCTTAAATTCAAGAAACACTTTCCATGAACTCCAAGGAAGTAGTGAAGTAGTATCTACAATTATTTTTTCTTCATAAATTAAAATTGGTTTTGAAGCAAAGAAAAAATCTTACTTTTTCGCTGGGGCTGTTTTTTGTAAATTCCACATTTTTAATGTATGGTCCTCTGAAGCTGTTATTAAGACTGGTTCAATCGGATGAAAAGCGAGACCTCTTATTCCATCAAAGTGACTTCTTAATGTAAATTTGGGGTTCCAAGTCTTTCTCAATGCATCCTTATTGTTGGCTATCTAATAAAAAAAAAATTGCCAAGCTTTCAATTAATCTGGAAGCCACAATGAAAGGAAGAAATTAGAAATTTAGTTTGGCATTTCCAGAAGATGTCAAATTACCTCATCCACTTTTCCTAACAACCTGCTCTTGAATAACAGTCCTCTTAACGCTAACCAGATAATTCAAAATGAGAATGAAGGTAGATGTATTCCATATAAGTAAAGTCATGTCCAAAGTAATACATTCTATGCAAAACTGAAATAATCCCATGGCTGTACAACTAGACAATTTAAAAGCACTGATACTTCAATGAACTCAGCTAGCTATATGAAATTAGATCTATACCTACTGGCTGTTTCACTTATAACCCTGGGCTTGATTCTGCCAATCTGCAGTCTTCCTGAATATCTAAAGTACCACTGACATGGCACCTCTAGAAGCACAGAAAACAACACAACCTAACTTACTCATCATCTAAGGCAACCCAAGTTCCATAATAATGCAAGACAAGTAAAGCTGTTAAGAAAAAAAAAAAAGGCAAAAAAGACTTGGCTACACACTAACAATACAACTGGCAAGTAAGAAGCTATCATGTATTCATACACAATTATTTGGCAATAAATGCATTTTAGAAGATCCAAAAAGAAAGCCTTTAAAAAGAATAACATTTATTCCAATATTGATCCTCAAAAAATGTTGTCACAAAATGCTGAACAAACTTTTTTACTCTGTCAGTCAGCAATGCTGTAAGTAAAATTTACCTTTCGATAACCACTGCTGATGGTGGTTATGAAAAACCAAGAAAACAAACAATTGTATTGATGTTTTATTATGTTGAAATCTACATATAATCCCAAATAATTTTTATCTTTAACTGCAACGAAGAGACAACTGTTTCAAGACACTTCAAGAATTTGTATTTTATTCTAGGGAGTGGGGGAAGGAAAAGGAGGTTTAAGAACAGAAGTGCTTTTTCTTAGGTTTTGTTACATCTGGATTTAATAATAAAAATATGCATCAATTAAGAGGTTCTATAGATTTTAAACAAGCAGAAAGGAGCTGTAACAAATGCAGGTTTAGTAATTTCTTAGTAATTATGTACTGCCTTGCTCAGGGAGACAAGTCACTTTCCTTGCCAGTTTACTGAGCCAAGTTGGCTCAATGAGGGAACAGACAAATGCTTGAGCTGCTGCAAGGATGGGGCAGGACTGCACAGTTAGCAGCTCTGGCAGGTTTTCTGGAGATTGGCCAAAAAGTCTCAGCAAAAAGGGTACAAGATGTACAGAGTATTCACAGATATCTGGAGAGGACTTTGGTTGCCTCAAGACAGGCATCTAATGCCACTCAGGTGACAGAGGGAACCCGCCTGCCCTTCAGCTGCCATACCAGCAGCACAGGTCCTGTGTCACAAAAGCCACAAAGATACCTCAGACAGCCTAACAGTGAATTCCAGTTCTGGCAGGGTAATATTCTCCATTTGCTTCTCATTCATTCAAAGGTGCCCTTCCAAAGAAGTCCAAGATGATTAGCTTATATATTGGGGTGTAGATGGAGGGATGCAGGTGGAGGGCACTCCCAGCCAGCAGACCAGCAGCAGAGGAGGAAACAGGTCCTAGCCCTGATGCACCACCTACCTGGCTGCACCACATCACTCCACCCACCAGCCTGCCACAAGCTGCAAAAGGCTGGGTTAAAAAACACAACAGCCAACCTTCTTCTATCTCTCCCCACTAATATGCAACAGTGAGGTGATCTCAGATTTGCGAAACAGTTTGGGGGGATGTTCAACCCCAAAATTAGCACCTGATCTGGATTTGCCACTAATATTTGTGTCTATGCATACAAATCAAAAACTCACAAAACAGCAATGACACGCAAATAGGATTACAGACACTTCTCTTGTTCTCTCTGTACTGCAGAGTCTAAAACCTCTATTAAAATCTTATGAAGCTGCTTAATCTATCCAGAGGACTAGAGGGAAAAAAAAAAAAAAAAGAACCAACCAAAGTGAAAGACAAGTGCTAAGACAACAGTGTGTTAAGGAAGGGAAAAAAAAGAGATAAACTTGTGAGTACTGGCTAGCAATCTTGAAAATTTCACCTTGTTAGATATTCTAAAAACCTACCCATAAAAGAAAAAAAAAATCTATTTTAAGTAATAAATTTGTAAGATTCATCACCAAGTGAAAACCATTCTTTAATTTACAGACAGTCAAGGCAATATATAGAAACTGAAACCATGAAATGAGTTAGGCTAATGCTGCCATGTTTTAGAAAAAAATAATCCAGTAAAAATATCAGTGTGATGAAACGGACTGAAAATGGGAAGGTGTCTGCATCTCTTGAGAGCAAATATATTTAAAGACAGATGCACACAATCTTTCAACTTTATTCTCAATATGATTCAAAATTAATACTTAAAAATAATATAACTACATTTTCACTAATCCTTCCTGATTCGCATTTCGCAGCCAGAAGAAGGCACAAAGTAATCCAAACCAGAAACATTATCTGCAAGCTAAACTTCCAGTGAAACTTGAAATACAAAAACCAGCCTTTCATTTTGCTTCAGTGAAGTACACAGTGACAATAGTGAGCAGCTCTGTAAATGTTTTTTTAAAATAACCAACACTAGAAAAAGGTAAGAGTCGAGGTAAGCATGACTATGAATTCCTGATCTTAGCACTTCACAAAAGCATTCAACAAATTAACAAATGGAAGTTAGTATTCTCAACCATGCAGGATAGGAAGGAGTGGATAAAGAAATGCTAGATTCCATAAATCAAAGCTGCTAGTTTAGGATACAGAGAGGCATGAACAAACACAACAGTTTATATGGACACTTGAACAATGAAGTCAAGCAATGAAAGCATCAACATCTCTTTCAGATGGTTTAGGTTTGTCATGTCCTCCAAATTTCAAAATTCAGCATCTAAGTTTTAGGTGTACTTGTAAAAGAAATGAATTTATACACCGTCTTACCCCTTTCTGAAGGTGCAGTTAGGAAAGATTAGCAAAAAAATTAAGAACTGAGCCCAAATTAGGAGATATTGCTAAAATACTGAATTTTAGCAGAAATGTTCTGTATCATTGCAATCATAAGGATTCACAACATACGACATGCTCAGAAACTTGCTATAGTAGTAGTCAATCTCTCTGCAGTACCATTCTCAAAATGTGTCTAAAATTTTATTAGCTATGTAATTTATTTCTCTACAAGTAGGTACTAGCATAGAACTTCAACGTAAGGACCTGCAGATTACTTTTGAAATCTCAGACTTGATTTGTGATAGTAAAATCCCAGATGGTGATTACTTAAGGGTCAGATTTACTGAAAGGTCGGATTCTTCACCAACACACAATAATAAAAGTATCTCTGAAATCCCTCAACCATGACAGAGCCGGGCAACGCAATAACAAGATTAATTTGAGGTTGACAGATCACAAGGAGCACGTTATTAAAGTAACACCTGAAGCACCATTTCCCAAGAAATCAGAAATATAGACAAAAATTGCATATGACTGAAAAGAAGCAATTTTAAGAAAGGTTTTTCATAAAATGTTTTTCATAAAACGTGAAAGAAAAACAAGCTGTAGGCTACACATACAGCCACAAAAGTGCTGGACACAAAACCCATCTAAAAAGTCTACAGTCCAGCTTCCCATTTGAAATGAGACTATTGCCCACACCACGTAATATAAACCACAGGTCTCCCACAGCCAAAACTTGAACATGCCCAGGAGAGGGATTCCACTGTTTCTCTGGGCCAGTTGTTTCACTATCGTCTTCGGCACAACCCTTTCTCCCCCAGTGTCTTACTTGAACCTCCCAAGCCATAATCTGCTGTTGTTTCCTCTTGTTTTAATGCCTGGCACTATGGAGAACCTCGGCTCTGTCATCCTTATAAGAACCCTTCCAATACCTAGAGACTACTGTCTGAGCACCTCTCACCCTCCTAAGAACTGAACAAGAGTGGCTCCCTTAACATCTACTCATCAGTCCAATGCTACTGGACTCTGCAATTTCTCTACAACCCTCTTGAAGTGGAGGGGCCCAAAACTGCATAGAGACCATGCAGAAGGGGCACAAACTACCCTCAATCTGCTGGCCACACGACTCCCAATTTATCTCAGGGTCACTGAGGTTACACATATGCAGATGTTTCACTATAACTAATTACATTTACTTTCATCTATTTGCATGACATAGCAGGCAAATGAGCAGGAGAGGGGTTTGTAGAGAGCTTAAAGGCTGCTATCTATAGGAAAAACAGATTTGTCAAGTGAGAATTTGTGACAATGTCTGGCAGCATAATTTTAACTGGAGAATGTTTTCTGCTGAGTCTACACACATGTAACTTGCATATGCCTTCAACAAGAAGACAGTAAGACCTTGAGTTACCAATAATAACCACTTACATCATAAGTCAGCGAATCTGCCTCATTTGCTACAGTAAGACCTGCCAGTTCTCCAAGACCCAGCTCATTTTCAAGGGCTTCATCTGTTCCCATAATGAAAGATTTCCCTGAAGAAGGAGGGAATGTCAAAGCTTCCACTGCAAGAAAACAAAACAAAGGAAATAAAAGAATCTTGAAACATGGGTTTATACAACACCGAATAACAAAAGCACATTTTCCACTTTCAAAACTCTAAACAACCTTCAAGCAGCTGAGGGGAAAAAGATATACAGAGGTGCATAAAAAAATAGCTATTCTAAAGACAATCACTCTACTTACCAATAAACAGCATCTTCTGAACATACTTATACTTGAGGTGTGCACAACTCAAGACACTAAGTACAATTAGCCACAGGCAGCAAGGGTACACTACCACTCACCCATATATTGCACAAGTAACACAGAAAAGCTCAGACCCTTCTCCAGCTCTGCTACAGAGTATGCAAATGGGCACCGAAGAAGCAACAAAACTGTATATAAGAATAGCTGGTGGGAGCAGTTGGACTCTCCCTTCCTAACAGGGTATCCACATACATCCAACAGCATGTCCGCAATGAAGCTGTTTACATGCACTCCAATCAAGCAATACAACCAGAAGCTGACAATTCATTGCTACTTGTAGAATCAGTTTAATTACCAAACAGGCTACTCAGCACTGAAGTCCACATTTTTACTAGCAGTATCCAAACTTACTAGTTCACAGCTTCTATAGCATGCCTATAGGAGCTCCCATCGCTGTAACACGAACACATCCATAGGCAGATTCACGAAAGGGCGATCAAACACTAAAGAGCACAGCACACACACTTATAGCACATACAGCTCTGCACCACGTGGTACAACTCAAAAGCTGTGCCTTTATCAAGTTCCCTGTATAATTGCTCGCCAAGCCTATACAGCACAAAAGGGGGACTGAATAGATGAAAATGTGTTATCTTCTGAATACAAGAAACTTCACTCATTTTTACACACCTTTCGTCTCAAATTACAAGCATTTTTCAATAAATTAATCCTTTTTCCCTGTTAGCTCCATTGTAAATACAAGCCTTGGCAACTACTGCTGCAACCAGAGAGAGAGAGAAGGAAACGCCTCATTCTCAGCACCCTTTTAAGTCTAACAGCACCAATTCTACACTAAAACCAAGCAAACTGCAGTTTACAACGAATAGCCTGATCTGTTCATTCTTCTTTCCTCTTGTCCCAAAGGCATCAGATTCAGGTAGTATCCAATTCACTTCCAGTTCACCCAGCATAAAGCAAGCTAATCTTTTCATTCCACACTCACACCTCCACTGAGTGTTCTGTTTGGTTTCCCCTACTTTTTACAACCAAATAAAAGCTCTTCAAGCTGTACTGTTTGATCAGGTCTCTTTTAATCACAAACATCTCTTACCTTCTTCACCGTGAAGTCTACACTATCATCCTCTTTTTCTCTTTTGAACTTATGATGTAATATTCTAGTCAACACACAACACATACAGGACACCAAATTTGAAAAGTTACTAGAATAAAAAAATTGCATGTCAAAAACATCATGGTGTCTCAGCTTTACAGAGAATACACAGCTAATAGTTTGCAATACTGAACTCAGAGGATAACCATGACCTGTCCTCCTTTTTTTGTGAGATTCCATCTGAGTCTCGGAATTAAAAAACGCATTACTGAAAGGACATGAAAATAGTGCTCTGCTAATATAGTTCTCAGTATATGTGAGAAAAGTTGGAAAGGAAACATCCAACAAAAAATTCCTCCACTTCTCAAAGCGTTGCTAAGTTACCCCCTTCTTTCATAAAGAAAATCACTGAGCATGAAGGAAACAACTACTGAGATCTTTGGTAACTACACCACATTCCAGGGCTTTTTATGCATCTTAATTATAACTTGGCTGACCTAGTTTTTCACACTCATTGAAAGACTGCTAAGTGGAACTATGTTTTGCTCATTTTTCAAAACACATACTTACTATTTAAATAGGGCACATGATATGATAGAATCATAGAATGATTTGGGTTGGAAAGCACCTTAAAGATCATGCAGTTCCAACCTCCCTGCTGTGTGCCGGGACACCTTCCACTAGACCAGGCTGCTCAAAGCCCCATCCAGTCTGGCACTGAACAATTCCAGAGATGGGGCATCCACAACCACTCTGGGCAACCTGTTCCTGTGTCTCACCACACTCACTGTAATGAATTTCTTCCTAATATCTAATCTAAACCTGCTCTTTCAGTTTAAAGCCACGGCCCCTTGTCCTATCACTACACGCCCTGTAAAAAGTCCCTCTCCAGCTCTCCTGTAGGCTCTCTTCAGGTACTGGAAGGCTGCAATATGATCCTGAACCAATTAATAGCCTCATACACTATATGTTATTATGTTGCATATTATAGCAATTCAAATATTGAATCAAATGGATGATTTGGCATTTTTCAGACATAATACTAGTGAAGGTAACCACATACTGCATTGCAAAGATGTGTGGCTGTGGCCTTCCTTACTTGGACTAGCCACTATGAGAATTTTTTTATGTTTGGAATACATTATGGAAATTAATACAGTGGCAAGCTCTAAGTTGTTCTATATGATTCACTACACAATCACCACATGCATTTAAAAGCTATGGGTAGCCACTTGTGTTTACCTGCAGAGCCTCTACCTTTCACTTAAATAAAAGGAACACATTTGTATGTTTGTGTATATATATACATACATTTAAAATCATGTTCATGGGGAGAGAAAAAGATGCTCTTATGTCCTCAGAGTTTATGTTCCACACTTGGCTGCCAGGCTTGAGCACAAACAAAAGCAAGTGATTTAAGATTGTCAGATTACAAAGTCATCAAGTGCTAAATTATTTTTAAAGCGCTCGGAAAGTCTTAGAGGATAGTCTTTCAGAAGTAACTACAAGCACTGACCCTTTACGAAGGTCTATGTACGTTCTTAATATTTACCTTCATCCGTCCTGTTTATCTCATGTTCAATGAGCCTTGAGCTACTGGGCCTAGAAGAAGGTGCAACAGATGGCTGCAATGAAGGGAGATCATCAACATCTCTCAAGTTTGCAAGCATATCTTGCAGCTTTGACCTGTTGGGCCCTAACCAGAAAAAAAAAATTAAATGGTTTATGCATAGTTCACAATGACACAACTTAGATATGCTACAGCAGCACATGCAACAATGGATCCTACCTTGCATTATGACATTAACACAGAAAAACTAATGAGCACCTATTTTCAGCAGTAACTAATCATCCAGCGTGAAATGAATTTCTTGAAAAGAAAGCGACAGAAGCAACTGAGAATTGCGAGCGCACAATTTTCCCCGTATGTATAAACTCATACTGCTACTTGTATAGGATGCTGAAGAATGCCTCCAACTGAGTCATATTCATAATTAGAATATTTACTTTTCCAAAACATTAGTTGGCATCTGTGAATATTTTAGAATCTGTGCATCAGGTACTTTGTGCAGCATATTCTTATGATAACACTTATTTTAAATTTATTTGTGCACTAGTGTAGTATTGTGAACTATACAATCCAAAAAGTCATATTTATATTAAAATATAAATGCAACTGGATTCACTGGCCTACTTCCTGAAGCTACATATGGTGAAGACCCATGCCCTTCTCGACACTTACCTGTGCTTTGCTCCATCATTTTCCCACATCCCTGTTTTGACTGTTTTATATAGGATTGAGGCTGAAACATATCTTCGGTAGTTTTTCCTGTTGTAAGTTTAATTAAGAATGGGAAAATGTCTTACCCATAGTCCATTATGGTTTTTTTTCCTAGACCAGTAAATAATACAGCTATTTTTAAGCAGCTTTAACACAGCAGTGTACTCTAATATATGTAGTTTCTCATCAAACCATCCTATGACTCTGTTCTTTTACAACTTCACAGGAATGTTTACTACAGCCTTGCAAAATCATAAGTTTACTAATACAGTTGCAAACTCTACTTTGTCCACCCTAACCATAATGACTGATAATAAACTAAATTGTATTTAACTTGTCTGTCACCAAAATATTACTCAATCCAGGAAAACACTAAGAAGGATTTTGCAAGATTGTTTTCTGTAATATCTGCTTTACAAATCCAATATTTTACTTAGTAGCAGTTCAGTGTCTAAGCACCATGTATGATGGGATTAAAGTCATAAAAACAAACTTTGTAAAATTTAATGTCAAAATATTTAGTCTCTTTTTTTTTCCTCCAGACTGCCTTCCTCACATTCTTCTTCACTACGTGCTATACGAATAGCTGAAAACAGGCTCTGATTCTTCCTGATTTTTTCTGCATTGATGCCCTTCCAGTGATGGTTTTTCCATGGAAAGATGCTTAATTTCACTGCTGCAGTAAACCATTTCATCTTCTAAGATCAAACCAATCAAATCAATCCAAAAGGTACTGTAAAGGTACTGAGCAGTAGTTATCTTCATGAAGGAGCACTGGATGTCCACATGCTGCCTTTACATCAAGATTTTTGTTCATAAATATATAAAACATGTTCCAATAATATCTACATATAACAATTAAGTTTTATTGTCAAAAATAAATACACTCAACAGCTGGTCAAGAATAGAATTTCAACAGTTTGATAAAATAATTTCTGCTAAGCTAATCCTACAGCTATTTACTGTGAACTACATTGCATGTCTGTATATTTTAAAAATAACAGACGAGTTACAAAAATTGATTTCACTGAAGTCATATATTGGTATGCCCTGTCTATCTTACCTATAAAGAAATTTAGAATTAATTTTGTGAAACACGAACAATTTAGTTGGCCAGCTCAGCTTCTTTTAAGATTTTCAATTAACTTCCAGTAAATTAAATGATTCCAAAGATGATAAAAATATCATTTGAGAAATTTAAAGCATGGCAATTATTTACTTTTTTAAAATTTTTAAAAAAAAGGACATGTAGTTTGCGTATTTGATAACATAATTTCAGCAACATATCCAACTGCTGAGCAGGATCTTAGCAGAGTATCAACACAAAAAGTAACAAAAAAAGTCAGCCCCAATGATGCAAGGATCTGACACTTCTGCATCATTATGCATATCTCTTTGGAAGTCAGAATTTGCTTGGTATTCATAAGCATCTTCCCACAAAGGGAGAAACATTCCTCAAATTTCTTACCGGGCTACATGCAACATTATTAATATACATCTTTCACACATGAATTCTCAATATGGGTAGATGTTTGAAATATAGCTGTGAATACAGTGTTTCATTTTAAACACTTCATCTGAGTTCAAAAATTTTTAAAGGTTTACTTATCAAAAAACATTGATTTTACATAACATATCTGTATTTCAAGAAATGTAACAAAAAAATAATACAGGGCTAGAAACTGTATTTCAGACACTTCACAGTTTTTTCGTTCGGATAACAATATCCAACTTTTTTAAAGGCTAGTCTCAGAGGTCTGAAAGCCAATAAGGAACTCCTGTCTTTTGCAAATAAACTGATGGTCATAGCTGCTTCCTATTTCGAGCCCTGCATAACAAATTATGATGACAGCATGACTTTCATGTTGTGAATGTTAAGTATAAACAGGGGTAGAAATTAACCTGTTTTCTCCCACTGTCATCTAATAGGATACTCAAGACAGTTTCCAGTTTGGTTTCTGTATTTATTTATATACCAGACTTTAACTCTTCCTGTGAAACTGGCATGTTTCCAGCTAAGAAAGGGTTCTGAAGTATTCTATATTAAAGTGTAAACTATTAAACGAATGCCTTTTACAATTTAAGTATCTGAATAACAAAAGTATAAAACATGCTCAAAGTAAGAATTTTTACGTAATCCAACACTTGGTCGGAAGAAGTTATATCTAATCCAACTATTTATTGGGTAACTTGATTGTCTGTCATTAATTTCAACCCCTGAGAACTGGTGAACAGGAAAGCAGTCAGGAGCAGCAAAGTAAAAGAGTAAGTAATTTTAGGAAAACATTGAAAGAGAGATAGAATTAAGGGTGTGAAAGATGTGAGATTTATGATTTTAAAGTGCAATGTTTTCCACTTACTCTTCACCCCCTTTTTCCCCTTGCGCTCCTTTTTGTATTGTTCCTTGAGTTTGGTTATAACTCCCTGGTCGACATTCCAGGCTTCAGGCATGAGACACTGGTCTTCCTTTTCTAAACAAAGTGAAACAAATGAAACATCCTTTTTCAATAATGTCACCAAGTGATCTCCACTGAAGGAGGCAACAGCTGCTGTCAATGGCATTTGTCTTTTATTTTAAACAGACAGAAATAGCACCAATCTTGTGAAAGCCATAAAACTGCTACTCACGTTCCACTTCTATTTGCTCAGAATTGTCTTAATAAAAAATTGAGATGAAATTTCACATCTAATTCCTATAACCAAGCACACAGCTGTTCATAAAATTAAACAACATTTACTTTATAATAAATCAGGACATATTTTTCAGGTTTTCTTTCCTTCAGCGAAAGAATTGCTACATCTAGAAGAAACAGCTATGCTACTTGTTAACATAGCTTTACAATTCAGGTGTTGCATCACTGCATATCAAATTCTCATTTCATTGTTTTTGTGCTATGTTGTCATTTACATAAAGCAGTAGCACATTTAAATCATTTTGGAACATAGGATACATGTCACCATGGTTTAAATAAAATCTTAAAACACTAAAGCCATGAAATTTCACTAAAAAGGAGAAGGTCTAAATTATTAATCTTTGGAAAAAAACCCAAAAATTTCAGTAAGCCTAACAAAAAAAAAAGTCCCCACTTTTTGGTTTGCTTTGGTTTGTTTTTTTTCTAAATAACTCTCTCAAATTGCTTCCCCTGTGACATGATACAGAGAAGTAGTATCCTTCCAATTGTACGGTATTTGGAGATTTTGAACAAAACATGTTACATGAGTTCAAACCTCCAAGTCATTTTTTCCATATATGGTGAGACTGTACTGAGGAAGCTTAGAAAAATAATTTGCAAGAAAAGGGGAGGCAATACAGCTTTTCCTCATATATATTTCTTTTCGTGACCATTACAGCTTCAATTTTTTTTAAAATTCATTAGCTTTTTGCTTTATTTTCTTATTAAAATCTCTCAATCTCTTTATTTAAAAATTAATTCCTTTCAGACCAAGTTTGCTTTGTAGATCAATAAGCTATACTAGACCTTTTAAAATATGAACAATAATAAACTTATCCTCAGACTAAGCTGCAGAAATTAAATGTCTGTAGAGGAAGCACAACTCTATTAATCACAATCTGAATGAGTCACTGTGATTGGACAGAAGACAAAAACCAACCATGGGTTATTACAGGGACTGACTTGTCAGAAATTATTTATGCTGAAAAGACCTAGGAATCCTCCATCACCATGAAATTCAACAGGACTCAGCAGCACACTCTTGGAGCAAAAGCAATCAACCATATTCTGGGCTGTATTACCAAGAATGTAACCAACGAGAGAAGTGACTGTTCCCGTCTGTCTGGCACTTTTGAGACCACACTTCTGAGTACAGCACCCAGTATAATATTCGTAATACTGAGAAACCTTTCAGGTATAATGCTAAGTACCCAGTGTTGGTGTAGTGTAGCAAGCCTAAGGGAGCCCTAGGATGGTTAAGGCAGCTGGAGCAAATAAGCTACAAGGAGGTGCTGAGACTACTGTGAGTGTTCAGCGATGGCAAAAAAGGCATCTTAGTGTGGCCTACAACTACCTAATGTACAAGCAATTGAGAAGACAGATACAGGCTCTGCTCAGACTTGCATCACAGAAGGGCAAAATACTTTTTGAGATGATCTCTCCTTCCTTTGAACCCTCCAGTCATGATCCTGTATTCATGAGTGACAGATTAATTCAAGACACAAAGTTTAGTGGCATGTTTTTGCAGAAGCTATGAAAATAGGTATTAGTAAACTCAAGAGAGATTCTAAAATAGTCTGTGGGCTAAGTCATGTCCTCTTCATACATATGCCCTAATTACCACTAATGATCAAAAACTCTAAGTCATGTCCTCTTAATACATATGCCCCAATTACCACTAATGATCAGAACCACATGAAGAACTCAAAAAAGGTATGAGAAAATGATGCTTCAGAGAAACAAGTATGTATTCTCTCGGGGATTGGGTTAAGTTTTAATCATGATTTTCTTCTCTGGCTGGACAGGATTTTTTCTCCAGCAGAAAACCAAAAAAGTTTAAATAGATTTTCATTAGATTGTGTTGTTGCTAGGAAAATATCTAATATATTAATTTCTACAGACTGTCCCAGGATGTTTCCCACGTGTCCTACAGATTCTGTTCAATTGCAGAAGTGGATCCTGAACTACTCCTATTCAAGTGCTTTATAGTTTAAAAATTACTTGAACACATCTGAGGACCTTTCAAGCCAAGCAGGCTCAACAGATTACTGTAACTGATACTTGGGATCCAAAAAGAAGTAAGAATTTCATCTGTTTGCTTCTGTCCTCTCTACACAACATCACTCTACTGTGCTACAGTTCACACTTACACTTAAATTAATATAAGTGACTTACAATGGCAGTTCCTTGAAGACACTTAGTCTTATACACTTACCGTAAAAGACACAGGTTGTGAAACAAGTAATTGAAAATCATGAACACCTCTAACTCATTTCTAGAAGTGAAACTATTACTTTTCATGACAATTTATTTTTAATGTCAGACTTCTGCTCATTTGTACTCATCTTTCATCAATGAAAGTAAAAATAAACCCCAGCAGTGTGAATTTGAGAACACAAAACTCCTGTTAGCATACTGACTTTTCTGACACAAATAATAGCTACACTTACCAAGCATAAATGGACAAAATTTTAATATTAAAGAGAAGTATCAGAAAAACCTTTTCCACAGAAAACAATAATATTACTAAATTTTATTTTGTGAATAGAATACTGATGGCTAAATCTAATATTACAACACGTCCTCTTAAGCAGAGAGACTACACCAAACTGAACAATAATTTGGAGTCCAACCAGGAGTTTGACATGGCTTCAGTAAAATACAGCAACTCAAAGCTGATGGCTCTCGTGAGAGCCACAGCTACCATGGCTTATTGGTCTGTCACACTTGCAGTTCCATTACAAAGCTCAATTGTTTTCCATTCATTGTCAATAGCTCTCTCTGTATTCACTCATCCTTAAGACTTTCCAGAGCAGCTTAAATAGGAAACAACTCCCCATCAAGATACTCAGTTCTCTTCTTTCTTCCCATCCCTTTAGGAAGTTTAGGCAGTTTAGGTTTAGGCAGAATAATTATGTCAAGGTACAGTGGATGCTGGCATTCTGCGTGCAGAACATGAACCTCAAAGGACAGAGAACAGTTTGTGAAATGTCTCTATATGACTAGTGGGCTTAAAGATATATTACTCTGCTAAATTAGAAAAGGAAGTTTGAGCAGCTGAAGAGTTCATATTGCCAAATTGCTAACTCACAATAAGAGTAGAACTAATTCAGCCTTTATGACTCACACTACTCTCTGCATCAAAGTGGGAGAAAGCAAAGACAAAATAACTTTGATATCATAATTGTAAAATACAGCTTTATCAGAACCCTTCATTAGCATGGGTCATTGGAAAAACACATTGAAATAACACACATAAAATTTAAATTCTATCTGTCTTAGTAGCAAAGAGAAAGAAAAATTACCAGAAGCATAAACCATGAAGAATCCTTAGATTAAGGCAGTGTACAGGAAAATGAAAATATTATGTCAAGACAACTTCAGACTGCCAATTATTTACTCTAGGAATTCTCAAAAGGTTCTAGGATCCTGACAGTGATCTCAATCGATCAATCACAATATATTCTTAGCACATTTCATTTTTCTCCTGGTACGATGCATTAAATTTCCTTACCCCAATCTGTTCCGTCTCCTGAACTTCTTGATTCCCCATCACCATCATCTGAGGTAACCAAAAAGTCAAACTCTTTCAAAGCTTCTTCTGTATCTCGGTCTTCACTGCTCTCAGATAGCACTCTTTTCCTTACAATCTGAAAGGTCAGAAAGGACAGGAAGAAAAGCTGAATTAAGTTACACACACATCTTCATACCGAGCAGTACTGTCTTGTATTCTATGCAAAATCCAAACAGGAAGTTGAAGAGGAAGCAGAAAAGTACACATTAATAAGCAAATCTGGAACAGTATGCAGACTTTGTTCCAATTTTTAAGTCAAAATGGAATTTGTCTGTAGCACTTTCTTCCTGTGACCATCAATAATCAATCACTTGGTAATGAATCTACACTGATCTAGACTGTTACTATCTCTTCTTTTACTGCCAGAAAGCACAAACTTCCTCCTAAAACTGATTTTTAAAAAACACACAAACCCCACAAAAAAACCCAAGAATGATGCAGACAAGACTTCAGCAAAACTAAACTTACCCTGCTTCTCTGAACACAGCCTTTCTAATTCTCACTTCCAAAATCACTCTACATGTGGACAAAAAGACAAGTCTAGGAAATAAAAAACCAAACCCAAGCCTCCACAATTGTCAAGCACTATTTTGCTTAGGTTTAGCAAATCGTTCTGTCCTGAATACTTTCTCAGATATTATCATTATTTAAACATGGTGTTTTCTGTTTAACCTGCATTTTTCTTTCGAATTCCAAAGCAAATTCTAGTAAAAGTAAAAATACATGTTTTACAGAAAGACCTCATTGTATGCTTTCTGCAATAATTTTACTTTTCCCTCCATAATTAAAATGGACTAGATGCTTTACAGCTATTTGACTAACAGGTAAGCTCGTGCCATGATACATGAAAACCATAGCATAAATTTCACTTCTACAGAAGAAGAAAATTTACAATATTTACAATATTTTGTCTTGGAACCTTGCTACGGGTCAGGCTGAAAAGACATAGGCCAACATCCTATAGTTCATAAGTATGACTGACTGTCTCCCCTAACTAAAATGAAGCGATTTCAAAACCTGAAGCAATTCTAAACTTCAAGCTTCATTTCTTCAGCAGGCTTAGTGAACATTCTGTATTACAAAAGACTTTACAGAAGAGCCTTGGACATTAGTTCACAGCCCATGGACGACAGGAATACACCAAGTTTACATAGACCCTCTTTAAAAATACTGTACAGCTGAGGGGGTTTCAAGTGTTAATTCTTAAAAACTGACCATAAGAGTTATGATGGACATGATTGTTTTTATCTGCTTCAATTGCTAGGAAACACAACTCACTGAATGAACATTAATTTTAAAAAGAAGAGGATAAAATTGAGTACTGATTGCATATCTCTATTTCATGTGATCATATGAACAAATCACACAGCAAAGTATAGATCACAAAGGAGGTTCAGAGATTTGACTGAGCAAACAAACAAAAAAAGTTTATTAATCACATTAGAGTTCTTCCAGTAAAACTTTTTCTTCCTTCCACAAGCTGTTTAAAGAGAAATGTATTTCAGTTCTGTCCTCTACAAGGACAAATTTCTACAAGTAATTTTAAATATCAGTAATTTTTCAATAACTATTCAAGAATCAATGCATTTTTGACAATACCTTCAAACTAAGCTGAAAATTCTAACAAAAGGGACATCTAGTATCTTAAAAGCTGTGTCCAATATATAACAAAAGTACTACTGAAGTAGTAAAAAGACAACTTTAAAAAAAATTATAATGTTACTGCAAACTTAAAGCCATAAAGGTGGAAAAGCTTAACTCGCATGCACAAAGTCAGAAATCCATATATAATTCCTCTTATGCACACATGCTTGAACAGAACATCATAAAGATGCATTACTGATTTGCGCGTGTACATTTAGAGGCATATCATTAATCTCACTTTTTCTGTTCTTTGTAACTTTTTCAATTATTTTTTCGACTCACTGTTGCAGTATCAATGATTGTTTTCTCTCTTCCTTCAATATCTTCTTCATCTTCTTCATCACTAAATTCTGCAGCTGCATTTTCAAGAAACTTGAAGGTCTCTAGCAGAGAGGCAGAGTCAGTCAGTTCAGGTTTCCTAAACAACAACAACAACCACCATCATGAGACAAAAGAAATCTCAATAAAGTCACTTTTGCAATTACCAATCTGTTCTGTATTATTATGGCCAACAACATATGGAACTAAAATTAGCCTACAAGTAAAAATGGACTATAACAGATATAAATTCTTGTGGCCAAAGAACTACACATTAGACAGAAACTCTCTTATTAGAATCAACAAAACTATCACATTATAACCAATAATGATTCTTCATCCAGCTGCCATTACCAGGATAGATACTTCAATTTTTTATTCAAAAAGCATTTTAAAGCAACATTCATCTGACACGTGCCCACAAGCAACACCAATATTGATATGCCATCGCCTCAGCAACAAGGATGTGAATTACAGCTACCAAGTTGGGTTCCCACATGCACATCAGAGTACAAGAAAACTATGCTGCTGCTGGTAGCTGATGTTCCCCATCTTGCTGGGAAACACCAAACTCTAGATCTATCATTCATT
Organism: Dendrocincla tyrannina; assembly: GCA_035047865.1. Taxonomy (NCBI): domain Eukaryota; kingdom Metazoa; phylum Chordata; class Aves; order Passeriformes; family Dendrocolaptidae; genus Dendrocincla; species Dendrocincla tyrannina. The sequence continues at coordinate 34,353,836 of JAWWMP010000116.1, read as the reverse complement.
AACTTTTGAGACATGACAACTTTGCCACTATAAAACAGGATAATGGGAAAACATCATTGATGACTAAGTAATGTTTACATAGACTTTTACATTTAACAAATAAGGAAGCAGATGAAGATTGGATAAAATTATGAATGCAGTGGCAGAAATTTAGGTAGTGCCTCAGAACAGAAAGCATAAGAGCTGTTATATTAAAAACCAAAGAGGAAGAATCCAAGAAGGAGGACTGTAACAATTATTAAAATTCTGACAAAAGTACAAATAAAGGAGTCCTAAAATTATCAATAGGTTCTGTGTTTCCTAGGCAGAAGTTGCACTTCTCCATCAACCCCTCAAAGATACAGAGTGAAATAAATGTATTCACTTTGAATATTACAACTACTTCCAGCAAAACCTCGTACATTCTTTAGATGGCTTTACAGCACTGAAGACAAGCTTTATTGTTTTCTTACCTTTAATCAGCAGTCTGTTTTTCATAGTTCATCACTAAATGCACGTCATCTTGATTCTCACAACCACCGAAACAATAGAAGTCTCTCTCTCTTTTCAGAATTGTAGCTCTAAATTGTCTTGTGCAGTCCCCTTACTACCAGCAAGTGCCTCGCTTCTGCTACATTTTGCTTCTGCTAGGACCCCTTTCAAAAGGTTCAATCAACTAACAGGCCTATATAGTAAGGCCTTGTAAACTCCCTGCAGGGTAAACAAACACCTGATCATCTTTCCACCACCCTCTTACTCTAGTGTTTCTTCATAATATAGTGTTTCTTCACTTTTCAAAGGACTATTACAGGAAATGTCCAAGGGCAAAAGCTCTGATGTGTAATAAGGCATGATAAGCAGCACACTTCCTTCTTTACGCAGTCTCTGCTCCAGCAGTTCTATGACTACATGACAACAATTAGCAGGAGTGGCTTTCTCATAGCCCCATTATGTCTGCATCTTATTAAGACATTTTGCTATTCTACTTTTTTACTTCCTTTATTAATTTTTATGGCCCAAAAATACCAATAGAGATTTCACTTGCCACTAGAAATTCTGCATAAGCAGCAGCATAATATACCAGGATGTACAGTACATTTTCATGGTCACTGGTTTTTTCAGAATATTCCTTCCACTTTTCCACACCTTCGCTTAGATAAGAACAATCTCAAACATGTTTCCAATTTGTCCTGCTTCCTGCAGTATTTTGACCCTCTTGTTTCTACAACAAACCTGAAAATGCTGCAATTTCCTTAACTAACCATTGCTTTGTCAGACTGTAACACTCATGAATCTGTAGTAATAATTTATATTTTCACAGAAATCCTATGGTACTTTTGTTTTGCTGTTTCCAACAGACAAATCTTGGTAAGACAAAACTTGTAGTGTGCTTCATTTGACTAATTTCTTGACTTTCAGCAAATTCTGTGTGTCCTGGTCTACTTTTAGTGGACTGAATCCTCTGACCACAACTGTATTTCTGTTTTATCCCCTCTATTTTGCCATGTAAAAATCTACCATGTAAAAACACTATGACTGCTGATCTATAATAACTATTAGACATGCTCCAGTAAACAGCAATGTATGAACTAATACCAAACTTAGAATATAAAATTTTAATTAACTTGCTAATAAGAAACACATACCCTTTTATAGGTTCAAGTATTTGCCGTAATTCATACCTAGATTTGGCTTTGTACTCATTTGATCTTAAATCACAATCTCTCACACTGAAGTTCAATGTGACTATCCAAAGGGGTTATATCTTTCTTAAGTAACTGGTCTGAATTCAACTATCCTATTCATTATTACATGCTTTAGTGGGCAGGATATATACAGAATACTGTACTTGCACTTGCAGGGGGAGGAGGGCATCTCATGCATTCGGAAATGCAGTAGCTTATTTCTCATGTATTTCAAAACTTCTGCACAGCACAAAAATATACAAAGTCAGCATAGTACCACAGAGGATTCTTTTGGTAACGCACAACTTCCAAAAAGAAAGAATTTGTAAGAACCAAAAAAAAAGAAAACAGAAGTGACAGAATATTTAAACTATTCAAAGGTTCTGCAGGAGAAAAGTTTCAAGCTGACAGGCAGGCTGACTTGCTACATTGTACCCCAATATGCTTTATAAGTCAAATCAAAAGTAATGGAATAATTTAGCTATTTTTCATCCTTTAGCAGCACATAAAGAGAATGTATTTTCAATATTATTGTCAGCATGAACACTTAGGAATAATGTAAAGTGTACTTAAGAAAATATCTGGCCTTAGCTTATCTATGTTAAGTACTTCAATGGCAATTTGAAGATTGCTTGTTTCATTATTTTCCATCTGGTTAGTTTGTTTTTCTTACTGGGTCATTCAAGAAGCAACATAAAAAAGTAGAAGTGGCAAAAATGTATTCAGAGATAGGGTAGAAAAATAAATTACTTTAAATTTCACTTTAGAAAAAGAAACGCAATAAACATTTCCAGGGGTTTTGTAGTTTAGAGTATTTTTTTTTTAAAATAATGTGTGAAAACAATAGAATGGAGCTCCAAAAGCAAGGACTGATGCACCAACTGCAGTATTACAAGCATGAGTGAGGCAAGACCCATGTACTCAAGACTTGGCAAGGTTCAGGACCTGTTGCAAACAAAAAGAGATTAAAAACCTCAAAAAGGATGATTCCTTTTACTGGACTGTCCTGGATCATAACAAATGTAAGGGAGAATATAATTTTCAAAGTGCAAGGATGTATGTGTGGCTTTTTTCTTCTTTCCATATCTTATTTAAAGAAAAATTGCTGGGGAAGAACAAGTCAGAAACTTAAGACAGCAGGAGCAGCTACAGAACTTGTCAAAGCAGAGAGCATAAGAGCACCCAGACCATGGCAGGACTTCCTCAACCCTGTGTTCCTCAGCTGCTCGTTCTGAATCTCTCTCCCACTGCTCCTTCCTCAGTCATACTCTGCAACAGCACTCATGCATGGTTTTCTCCCTAGCACCTAACTTTGTCTTCTTTTCTTGAGGGTTTCATCCCAGTTGACTTAGCACTTCCCAACCAACCAACCAACCAAAAATCATTTAACCAGTATAAGATCTTCTATCTGATACTGTTAACCCTGTATATTACATCCTCCTTCAGTAGCCTTATCTAATTAGACAGGAAATTCTTCAGGGCAGAGAGATTACCTGCTACTCCTGTCTGCACATGATTAAGTACAACAGGACTAACTGCTTGTCACAAGCATAACAATAAGTAGTGCCAGAAAGTAAGCATAGCTAGACTAATGCTTCTGGGTTTTCCATCTTACTGCTAATGGATGGGACAGTGCACAGATTTTGTGAATATTACTCTTGAAACCAGGAACTTCTGATTCCCAAAGATAAGACACATTTTCCTGTTTAAAAGACAAAAGTCTTGTTACAAATGGGATGGTAACTGCAGTACTTACCTCCCCTAAAGTAACATAAACCTGAACTCACTGGAATATTTTCCTCCTCAGGAGAAGCTGCCAGACTTTTCTGCAGCTGTGATGGCTGTGAAAATCTGATCCCAACTTGTATTTTACAGGCTGTCAGATTTCTCTTAACTCACTGGCCTCTTTAAGATTAAAAATAATAATATCTTCCCATGAAATCTGAAAAATAAGATTTGTGGATACTCCACATGTACTATTTAAAGCAAGTCTGGCTCTCACCGGGGCTCTGCAGGCCATAAAACTGACTGTTCATTTTCTGCCCAACAGTGACATGTCTCAAGACAAGCATTTTGTGTAAAAATCCAGTTGGTTCTGACACTGAAATATTAGCAGCTTTACAAAATGTGTAGTCAGGAGCATATGTATTTAGTCTAAATATTTAATATTCAGGATCTCAACATAAGTCCTGTTTCTTACTGAATGAAAAGTAGAAGCCATAACCCATAGGTAAGGTGAAGCTCTGCAGAAACTAAACCAGCACATTGATGATACCTTTCCTGCTCCAAACGTGATCCAGAACATTTCATGTTGTAAAGTTTAACTTAGACTAAAGTCACATTACAGACACGTACTTTCTTTGCAACAAACACAATCAATATATCTATCATTACCTTCTCCTATGTTGATAGTAACTCTGGAAAGCCTGGGATGACGTCCAGGGAGAGTCTCAAACTTCTCCCCTGAACTGCCCAACCATGAAGCCATTAACTGACTCAGTCCTAGTCACACTCCCAAAGGAAAAAGTAAAGGCCTTTTCTGTTTGTTTGTTTTATCCAAGACATACACAACTTATCTTAAATAAAACCAGGATTTTATTAATAAATTCAGAAGCAGGAAGAAATACCACAGTAAAGTTAAATAAATACAAGTTCACATTAGGCTGAGCAATGTTTCTGGGGCCTGTACAGGAAAGAACCTGTTGTGACCCAGCATTCAGAGCTATTCTTTCTTAAGACATAATCTTTGGTTGTTTCCTCCTACTATGAAAATATTCTACTGCATGATCATCATACACTAATTCACCATAGAATTTAGTTATCACATGTTTTAACATAGTCTTTTCAATGTGGCTAGTTAAGTTCTTTCAAACTGGTACTCATTAAATAAATGCATGCAAATTCAATAAAGGCTATTTTTTAAGAACAATTCATTAGATCTTCAACACTCCGTAAAATCTTTCATAAGCACAGAAAATACCAAAATAATTTATAAAACTATAGAACACTTAGAATCATCAAAATTTACACACAAGAAACACAGGGCAGGCTAAACAGTCTGTCACAACCTTTGAAACCTCTTATAAATTCACACCACACAATGCAAGAAAGAACTAGTGCAATACATATTACAACTGGTAAGCAACACTTACAAAATGGTTTGGATGCAAATTGGAACTGCAAAGGAATAGCATTTAAAAAGGAAGGGCCACTTCTCTTGCCAAATCTAGTCAGGTAACTATAATATATCAAATAAAGAAGCCTTATAAAGAAAAAAAAAAACCTGAATGTTTGAAGTACCAGAGTAACTTTTATAAGTTATTTCCCCATTCATCTACCCTCTTTTTGCTTCTCTCTCTCTCACTACACAACTTCTCTGCCTCTTTCTCCCCATTCTTTCTCCATCTTAAGTCTTATGTGACATTTCCAAAAAGCATCTCTCAAACTCTATGTCATAGAACTGTGCCAATCAAAAGCATGGTCCATTCATACTACTTTTTTCACAAAACACCCCACTTTATCTACTTCTTTTTTTTCTGCTTTAATGCAGCTGTTGAAAGTGTCCGTCTGGCCTAATTCAGGTACCTTTTAAATGCCTGTTAGGTCACTGCAAGATGAAGGCAGGGAGAAACAGGGAAAAGGTGAAAAAAAACCCCACCGGTAAAGGGAATAAAACAAATAGATTTGGGTTTTTTTTCTTTTTGTAATTCAATATTTTAGTCTTGCATACTATTTTGGAAATCTTCATGGCAGATGATACCTCACGTTGATAAGCTCAGAGATATTTTCCCAAATAAACCATTTTATAAGCTAGTTATCACACAACATTCATCAGCCAGTATGCAGCATTTCCATTACATGGGCCAGTGTTAATAGGATTTAGAGATGCAAAAGAGTTATTAAGGTCTTCTGGTACAGAAAGACATTCACTCACTGAAGTGTCAGAATGATTTGTTGTACATCAGAAAGGTAAGGTTTTCAAAATGCTTGATTTTAGTATTTGAAAAGCTGTTTGGATTTGCTTTTGAATCCTGAGGCCTGATGCCTTTTTGCTCATGTAAAGTAGAGGCGGTGGAAGCCATACTCAGTTCAGTAGAAAAAAAAAGAGGATGGTAGACCACTTTCGGAGAGAGACTGACATATCACTCAGGACTGGGGTTTTTTTGAAAAGTTTCTATTGGCTATTTACAGTTCTAATGATCAAACCCATAGCAATAGCTCAGATAATTTACCTATACTGTTTTTATATATACACACATTCATATATATGCATATACATACAGATGTTCAGTATATCCTCATTCCTTTCCAGTTCTATTCCTTTACTATATTTGCTTCCACTCATATCAAATCGTAGTCAAATACACACCTTCAAGAAGGCAAACTAATTTGACTGTTTACGTTTCACTCACTAAGATATAAGTACTGAAAATGAGGTAACAGGTGAGCTAAAGATACTTAAGTACTTCCATGTTTACAAGGCTACAAGTGACATTTGCAGGCAGCTTTCATTTGTGTTTCAGTTTGTTGGGGGAAAGCAGCCATTCCTCTCACTGCAGGTGTTAAGAATTTAAACCATTATTAAGAGGTTATTATTTTAGTATCTATTTTTGAGTTCAGTCATGCCAAGTGGTACTTATCTTTGGTAATGCAAGTGAACTGATTGAAGAAACTGAAAACTGATTCCCTTTAAAATTCCATGAAATAAGTGAAAACAGGACTATATCTAGCTCACGTTATCATATTAACATTTCATTTATGGATTCAAAATCTTGAAGGGTGCATTCAAAATCCACATGATGTCTTGAGTGCTAAAGTTTTGAAGACGATCTGTACATTAGCAAATAAATAGGCAGTGTAAGAATACAAGTTTGGCCACATATGTAGCAGCTAGTAGCACATAAGGTCTGAGGCTACTTCACCTAAGGATGAAGAGAAATTGATTTGGCTCAAAAGACATTCAGATAGCAATAGTTTGGTCATCACTTTACCAAAAGAAGGGGAAGGTCTCTGATGTAACTGCAATCCTTTAAGATAGAAAAATTAAGCTGAGAAGTGTAAGGGGCCAGATGGCAATTTTCTAAAGTAACTGGAGCTTCGTAGAATTCAAGTTACATATTCTCTGCTGCAAATAAATATTATTATATTAAGTATTTGCTCTACAGTAACCATCTTATGCTTCTACATACCAAAGAAAACAGCATCAACTTTACAATAATCACCCCAAACATTCTCACCAGCCTTTCCCATAAAAAGGCTCAATTTAATGATGGTATCACAGCACTGTGTCCAAACTCCAGTTGTTGAAATAGGTATAAAGGCCAGGCAACAAGATATAACCCATACAATAGGTGAGTTCTAGTATAACAAAGAACTCAAAAATATGCAAAGGATGTAGTAAGCTGAATGGAGGAGCAAAATCCTCCCTGCCCACCACAAAGTATACACTTCACACACCCTTGAGATCAGAGGGAAAATGCCAGGATTTATCCTCACAACAATCAAAAGCATTTAAAAAAAAATTAAAAAATAAGATGGGTGTGGGTTTCTGTTATTGTCAGTAGTACAGTCAGAGGTAGATGAGAGGTATTGTTGAAGGCAGCTGAGTAGCAGCAACAGGTACTATGCATAAATTAAAAGCCTTACACAAAAACTGCTAAAATCAGACTGTGTTGAAGAGAGCAGCTCTTCCATTCTTTTACTGGAATATCTCTCAGTACTAATTTATTTTGTTCTCCACCACTCCCATTTCACTATGAAGTATAGGTTGATTACCAAAAAACAACCATCAAAACATAAAGGAAGTTTTGCTTCCTGTTTCCATTACTCCCTCTCTCCTCCCAAAGAGATAACCATATGGCAACATAAAAGCATCAAATACCAGGTTTTTTTACTTTCTTTAGGATTTATCACATGGCTGTTCAGTTGTACAGAAGGCAGTTTAGCCAATCTGTTCTTTCTGCAATTTACACTGCTATATGAAGAAATCTTTAAGAAAATTAAAAGTTAATGTGCCTTCTATCTTCCTGTTATTGAAATGCATAATTGAATCCATACTCCTATTTTTCACTGTACTGTTTTCCCCACTATTTTACATTATCACATTCACCCACATTCTTTCCAAACTCCTATTGCTTTGTCTTCATCACTTCTCACCCACAAGCTTTCTCTTTACTCAAGTCCTGTGCTCGGCTTCTCACATTCTCCATTCCATGTAAACATTTTTCTAAAAATCAGATTTAAAATCCACAGATTCAGTTGGGTCCACATTATGCACTTCTTCCAAGATCAAACAAATCAAACACACTGAGTTGCCATTTTCCACTTCAACAGAGGTGTATTCCTTGTTAGACTACATTCATTTTCATGCACCATTTTTGCCCAGCACTCTGCTCCTCAAATGTAACTAAAACATCTTCAGGTTGACCATTGGCCTCAGACTTGATAGCAGATATCTATCATCAAAATTCATTAAATGTTTTGAACGACTGCATTGGCTTGAGTAGTTCACACACTTGTGTGGTAATAGCAAAGCTTTCTGCAACAAAGATTTTCACTGTATCCGTACAGTCAGAGAGTCTTCTATCTGCATTTTAGTCTGCACCTCTCCTAATGTGTGGTGGTCCTGGCAACCACTCACACACAAACTTCCTGGAATTGCACTAAGGTTTTGTTTTGTTGCATTTCTTGCTCTTACAGTTTCTCACTGGAACTCTCCTCTTCTACCACTACCAAACTGTAAACACTTGTTTGTTGCACTCCTTCCAACTGTACAAGCTTGCTGTGGCCTAAATCCATTTCTCACTTTACATAAACACAAGGAATAAGAAGAGGCTGCCAAAAGAACTGCCAATCCTCTTGCCCTTACAGTAAGCAGCCCAGTGCTGGTGAGTTTGCTTCAAGGGGTGCACCTTCTTCAACTGTAAGCCAGAATTTAGTGGAGTCACCTAAATTTTTTCCACTTCTGTCAACGAGGTAGAGAAGTGCTGAATTAAGTTTTCAGACACTCAGTAAGAATTCCAGTTAAGTTTAGGAGCAAGATCAATGTGCCTTAAAATCTTAGTCACCTATTCAATGTTAATATTTTTTGAAGAGAAGCTGTTCTATATATGTTTAAGCAACGTCTATTGTCAATAGATGAGGCAGGTAACATTTCTGACTTGTCATCCACCAGAAAGCTGCACTTTGAAGTCTCAGAGGCAAGTGATGGTGCTGTTGGGAAGAGGTGAAGAGTGCCACATGCCATAGAAAGAGCAAAGTGTAACATTTTACAGTATCTAGTAGCATATGATGAAATAGGCGTTAAATAAAAGGCAGGCTCTGCCAGGAAGAAAGCCACAGAATCCTTCCTGAAAGGAAAATTGAAAGAGATGGGTCTGAAAGTGTAATTGAAACACTCAGAAGAAACATAGCATTGAAAGCTAGTCCTGTATTCAGCTTGATCAAGGAATTTTAGTACAATCCTTACGTTTTCCTCTCAGTGAGGGAGACCTCAGTGGACATCCACAAACTCAGAATCACCAAAGAAGACTGACACGACTATGTTGAACAAGAACCCTGGAAAATTTTTCCACTCTAAAACCCTGGAGTTACTTCTTGCTTATCATGTTATCAAAATGTTCCCCTAAGTTTTCTCATACAGTCTTCCATCTTACGCATCACCAGCAAGAGGAAAACAGTTTTTCAAAGTGTGCAGCCTGACCAGCCTTGCAGCTGACAAGCTTGCAGAGCCATAATGGAAGTGAGCTCATTTTTCTCCATCGGTGAATAAATATCTTCAGCCACAGGGTAAACTACAGTGTTAAACCTAATATCAGATCTACCCTAAAATCAAACAGATAGGAAAGAAATGCAAATGTATCCAAAGCTGCTACATCAACACCACTGTCTCAGCGTTTCATCCATCAAATAACTATCTTATATATGCATCTGTTTCAAAACTAAGTAAATACATATAAATAAATTTTGAAGTGTAAGAAAAGAAGCTTTATTTACCCACTTCCCTTAAGAAGTGACCCCTTCACTAGAAGTAAAACAAAAACTCTTATTGCAATCTATTGAGAATACCTTGTTCTTACAAACAAAGCTGCTGTACATAAACGACATGACTTGTCAACTATGTAACAGCATGATATATTTTAGTAGCTTGCAGGTTTTCTCACACATTCAAATTTTCCACCTCACAGCATTAAATTTAATTACATAACAATGAACTTCTGCCCTTATGTAACCTGTTGGCCTAAACTTGCTGCAGCTATCTGGTGAGTATAAATGAAATTTTACAAATGCTTTTTAAAAAACAGAATGTTTCATATAACAGTATTAGACCTTAAAAAATAAAGGTCTTGAATTTTGCCACAACAGCATAGAAAAGGAAAAACCAAGTGATAATCTCTGAGGAATGCTGCACTTCTTGATGCAGCACAAACTACTGGAAGCAGCCACCTCATCTATTGTTCATACAATTCTGCATGATTTTCATTATTTTTCTGGTTTTGTGACTACAGTACCTTAAACAAGAACAAACAGATAATTTTCCTGAAGCCTTTACAGTTAGGTTTAACTTTATTTTTAAACTCTGCATGGAAATTAGAAGAAAATGGAAAAAGCCTCTTAAGTTTTCAACATTACCGAAAAGCAAAAGTAAGCTTCAGATTTTACCATCTTGGACTGACTTTCCATAGTATTAGAAATATTAAAAGACAGAAATTAGTACCTTACATTTGAGTAACATTTACATATATATTCATTAGTAGAAAATCAATAACTTACAGGACTCAGAATGTAATCAGTGACTTTGTTTTTCAGATTCAGCAAAAAAAATCTTGTCACATCTATAGATTATCTTGTCACAGTCAGCACAGACCAGAAGAGCAAAGCCTGTAATCTACAGTGAAGTTTCCAGGAATACAAATAAACCATTTATGTGAAACAATGCTTACTTTTTTAATCACTTTGCAATTGTATCTCAAAAGAGGCTTGATTTGACTTAGTGCTGCCATCCAACTAAAAAAAATAATTTATGATGCTTCTAAGATGTGAATCTCAAGAGTTACTTCCATACTTAATGCTTAATATAATAACATTTGTCAGAATTGCTCTAATCTCCAACTAGGGAGAAAAAACCTGAAATCTTGGTAAACAAAAACTTTTTCAACACCACTAAGTGCATTTATGCAGAAAGATAACAATGTCATATTGATGCTTACCCAATCATTGTGCTTTCTTTAATCTGGCCCTCTGTGCCATTTACCATTGGCTCTTGATTTCTGTTTTCTTTTTCTGAAGCATCACTTGAGAAGCCCAGTAAAGCTCGCACTCGTTTTGACTTCACATCCAATATCGTGTCGGTGTAGCCCACTTCTTGTAGATATCTGTAGGAACACAACTCATGCTAATCTTCCATGCACATCCCACTTATGCAAAATGGCAAATGAAAACTTCTTCCTAAACTCATCTTCAACCCCTTAGCTTAGCAAAGTACGGTACTGAGCTAATGAAACATGCTTATAAATCATCCTGTACCAGCTGCAGAGGGATCGCCTCTTGCAGTACCAGCCTCTACAGTCACTGAGGGGAAAAAAAAAAAAGTCAGAGAGCCTAGCAGTCAGAGGTTATACAATACGTTATTCATTCATTTACTAAAATGGAAGGAAAAGCACTCGCAATTAAAATATTTACAACTGGTGTATAAAAATCACCACAGTTGCTTGTACAACATGGCCATTTTATTCTTTGACACATGGAAGTTAGATACAAGAAGTATCAGATATGTTCCTTATACAAACATTATTAGAATCCTAGAAAACAGAGGAAATAAACCCAAACTCCATAGCTGTAGCTACTAGTAAGAGTTGCTGTTTATGATGGACTAGGCTTGATAAAATCTTTGTCTTGCCTTTCCTTTATTCTGCAATGGATCTGCAAAATATTTATTTGTCTTCCATATAAAGGCAGGGCAGCAAGAACCCTTGTATGAAAACCTCAAGGTCTAAAGTCGGCTCTTTAATCAGTATGCCATATTGTCTTTGAAGGAAACATGAGGGAAATGACAATTTAAAAATAAAAAATAAAAATTGGTCTTTATCCTTCCCTCTAGAATCTGGAGTTAATAGCACTGAACTGATTAAATGGTCAATATTCTAGACATCTCTAAAGAAGGGAAATGCTGGTTTACAGTAACAGCTGTTACAAATCAAGTACATGCACTTTTCCTGCAAGAACATTCTCCTCCAATTATTTAATAATATCATTCACATGGGCGCATTAGGAGAGAAATACTGATTCTTGGCTACAGAAAAATCAAACAAGTCACCTATGCAAAACAGAGTCAGTCAGTAATATGTGCTCTGCAGTCAGTACTATGTCACTCTTACAAATTGCGCTGCGAAGGAATGACTTGGTCTTCAAAATCACTGATCCAAGTCAAGACCACCCTATTTACACTTATCCAACATGCATTTGAAGTCTTGCAAAAGAAAAGTATGTACAAACCATCCAACAGACAAATTTAACTTCTGTTCAATTCCTTGGAAAAAGGTACTTTAATATAAGCTCCAGACTGTCCTTACTCACTCCCCTCTCATTTAATCCTCTGTAACACACCAAATATCTTGGGAATTCATTCACACATTATGATTATAATTCAAAACCTAATTCAGATTAGCAGACATTAGCTTCATTCACATGAAGTGAGAATTAAAAAATGTCTAGTCTAACCTTTTGGATGTTAGTCTTTCCTGCACCTCTAGCAGGCAAAAGCAAAAAATTTCCCTCTCCAACGCTAGCTGTTTTTATTCTAAACAGCTCTTAGCAGAATTACTAGTCTTGTTTTTTAATTGCAAACTGTCATGACCCACACTTATCCCAAGCAGATTGATTATAGTCAGTGAAAGAATAGTGAATAGATCAGGTGCTTGTGAGTTTAGAAGGCTTTTGATCTGAAATTCTGAAATAATAAATTTTTTCAAAAATCAAGGAAAAACAGGGCAGAAGCCAAATGAACATCACACACTAACTTTTCTTGCAATAAAGTCTAACTCAAAAAAAAAAAAGAAATACCACTATCACATTTTTTATCAGATTTGTTCTTTTGCATTCAGTATCTGAGTCCTTGTTTCAACACTTACTGTCTTAGCAGCTGCCGTCCTTGTTTCCATATTAGCTGACTGTTCTGTTGTGGCTGAATCTCTGTCTCATTCCCTTCATCTGAAAAAGATTATTTTATTACTTTTTTTTTATTTTCCTATTTTCATAAAAGATGCTCAACCACTTGAAAAGAAAAATGTGATCTGTCTTAAAATGACTAGGAATGGTTTAATAACAAAATAACAAAATTGAAAGTGCCAATAATCAAGAGAGAAAAAAAAGCACATAGCACATAACTGTAGTACTACCTACACGTAACGATTGCCAGGTAAATCCTGCTCTATGAGAGTGAGTTCCACTATTCATCAGTGCCTTTCCTTCAGTTTCACATCCCCAAGTCCTATCGAAACCTTTTTCTTGAAGAGCACATAATGACACACACAATCTGGAGTTCCATTTTTGCACTAGCCTTCCAATATAATTGCTGCTTATAATAAATTTGAATACAAATATCTTTAACTGCTAACAATATCAAATGCAACTGCAGCATGATATCGATTTACAACTCGCCAATTCCCTTAATACTTGACAGTTTGACATAAATTAACAGACCTGTTCATATCACCTTTAAATTCATCCTTATTTGTACTAGTTTTGTAGAAGGTAAAAACCAAGCAAACAATAGGGGTTGTTTGTTTATTCATTAACCTTAGGAGCTGTTGAAAAATTCTGACCACATTTTCCCTAACCACAAATTTGTATCCAAATGTTACTACTCTAGGAAAATCTATAAAAAAAATCATGACTGTTTTGGTAAAATTGTCTGAATGTTGGCCACCAAGAGCTATACACATTGAGTGTACATATAGCTTCACAATACATGATGGTGCACTTATTTTTATCTCCTCCAGGAGATGCATATTCTTCCCAAGATACAAGTTCTTGGTTTATTATCTATGAAAGCCGCTACAAAACTCGAAAAGCTTGTGGTCCAAACACTGAAGGATGAACAGTTTTCCTGTGTAAACAAAAATTAAGACCCAGAAAAAACTCTAGTATAATCCTATTAGTAACTTGATACATGATGAGGATAAGCTATTCTTTTCATTGGGAAGTAATTTACATTTAAACAACTGAATTAACACCACACACAAAAAACCCCACCACCTATCCAAAGAAATTACCAAAGCTTAATCAGAACTCACATGCAAGGAGAGCTATATGACTTTTAGCCATCTCGAATTCACAAATCTGTTTACTAGCAACCACAGGAAATAATCAATTGCACAGTAACTTTCTGATGACAACTGAACACACCTGGATCCAGTGCACAGCTACCAAAGCTCAGTCTATAATTATTAAAACATGACTGAGGTAAATCTGCCTGAAAATTCCTTTTGAAAGCAAAACCCCTTCTTCTGAAGGCACTATTAGGTATATCCACAGGCAAGAATTCTCTTGTGCTTAGTCTCCTCAAAACTGATGACCACTAGCAGTAACAGTGGCTTACAGAAAAAAATTAAGGGACTTGCATTATGAGCAAATAATAGCAGAAGATATCACAAACAGTATAAATACAATTTTTTAAAAAAGGCATCCCTTTCCCAGGAGATGGAACTCTTTCTTCTAAACTGTGTTACTGACTCCCCAAGTGAGCACGAAGAAAACAAACAAAAAGGACCCATTTGGAAGAACTACTACAAACACTTCCTCATTTTTTCATGACTGGGAAGGAAGAACAGGGATGGGCAGGGAGAATATATAGACATTCAACTAAGTATCTATGAAAGACAACTTCAAAGGAGCATTTTAACAACATTTCTATTCTATAACAAAGTGTCTATTTTAAGCGTATTACTAATCAGTCCATATTTGATCTAGAACAAAAGTCCACATTTCTAATAGCTACATATATAGAATACAATGAAGGAACATAAATGAGGATAATGGTATTGTAACAGAAGTAATTGCACTAAAGTTCACTTCACAGAAGTAATGCAGAGGGTTTGGCTCTGCTGCCAAGTCAGGCCTTGCAGTATGTTCCCCAGCTGAAAACAGGAGCAACATGCTATAGCTGCATCCTGAGAAATTACCCAAAAACAAAGGTTGCCTGGGATCCTGGTATAGTCAGAACAAGGTTTTCTAATGATCCAAATAAAGATCGGGGCTTTTCACTTAGTAACACCAAATTATGTATTTCTTCAGTTAAGGAAATAACCTTGCTAATAACATGAAATAAAATACCTCAGAAATTCCTTATAACCTGCACAAGAAAAGCCTGGTGTAAAGCCTTAGCAGTTGGTGGGGGTTGGATTTTTTGTTTGTTTGGGATTTTTTTAATGACCTTCTGAACTCAATGAGGTAAGAATTAACCATGACAGTAAAACAGACCAACCCCTCCACAAACCAAGTCACAAAGCTGAGGTCTGAAGACTTTCTTTGTTCTACCTTTACACACAGGTTGGTTTGAGTTTCATTTTAGTAGGAGCATCAGGGGACTGAGATACAAAAAACATCACCTATTATTTCTTTCAGTGGCCTGACCTATTACCAGATTTCTGTACCTCTTCATTTTTTGGGTTTTTTTCCTGAGGAAAGGATAGGGAGATAAGAGCAATAAAAGGAAGTAATTTAAATTCTTAATTCCTCAAGTTGAGTGCTTAAATTCATTTATCTAAAGTAGGAGACAAAAACTTTAGAAAAACAAGTCAGATTTTCAAAGACCAAGGCAAAAAAACTGTCCCCTAACAGCATTACACTGAAGTTAGTTGAATGCATCTCCAATGATCATCTGACTTCTCTAAATAAACCCCCCCACTCACAAACTCTCACTTATGCCTAATATGTACTTTCATTATTTTTCTCCTGGAATACCACTGAGGTAATTGAACAAAACACATTTCATTCAGAAGAATTATCCAAAATAAAAGGATTTTATAGCTATGAATCTAGTATCATCCTGTTCTAAAATACCCATACACATTATAAAGGAGATGAAAACTTCTCCAAGAGCCGTTTTTTGAGTTTGGATTTTTTTTAATCTAAACTAATATGAATTATTAACAGACTCTGCTAGAGCATTAGTATATATTTTCCTTTGTACAAGAGTAAAATATAGTCTTTATTAATTACCTGTATTCTCACTGCTTTGACTAAATTACTTACTTTATCAACATCATCAATTCAGCATTTGCACAAACCACAGTTAAGCTTTTATGCCAGTAATGAACTAATTTTTAATAAATTCTTACCAGAATCATAGTTTGGTGGCTTCATATCTCCCTGATTCAATTCTGTGCCATATTTTAATTTGTGATATTTAGCCCTGAAAGAAAAAAAAAAAAAAAAAGGTAGAAAAAAAAAGGAAACAAAAAAAAAGGAAAAAAACCCTATTAGCATATTTAAAGAGTATCTCTAAACACACGATGTCACCTGTTTTCACTTGAAAACCCACTCCTTTCTTCTAGGCCAGGAACAAAACAAAACAGACAAATTTACCAGGACTTCCGATATGTAATTTTGCTTAATTATTTTTTCCAGTGTTTACATGCAATTGCAAAGTGAATACTGATGAAACACAGGGATCAGTTGACTGCAGATTTTACAAGATGTTCTTGCTACAGAAAAGGTTCCTTCCCTGTGGACACAAGCTACTCTTCTGCTTCCCCCCGCCTAATGTTTCACTATGAAACATTTTTACTATCCATGTCACTTCAGCACCATCTACTTCATATCCCATATTGTCACCTCCATTAAGCAAACTTTAGTTTTATTCTTTGAAATGCTGTGCTTTCCAACAGCAGAAGGCTCACAAAAGTATTCTAACTGAGATTTAGCCATGACAGCTCACCTATCCCAACTTCTCTCAAAGCTGCTAGATCTGTTACTTGAGCAAGGGCAAAATGAAGACTTCTCTAGAAGTACATCAAAGCTGAATGCTCTTTCAAAATACTTATCTTTCCTTTTCCAACTATCTGTTTCTTATACCTCACCAGCAGAGAGATGAGATGTTACCCTGGTAAAACAACTGCATTTCATTATTGTTTAATACTGATGCTATGTTTACTTTTTCCCCCCATCATCACTAATAAAAAGTAATGATTAATCAAGAATTAAGAAATCCTCTACTCTGTCATCAACCTACCTCACCAACTTTAAACACTACAATTTTTTATGCAGTCATGAATTCAACTGACGCTAAAGTTCAATCCACTTTGAATTGACTTATCAGAGCAAATATTAATACTCTGCTTTAATCTGGATTATTGACATATGCTGTGTTCTACTCAATTCCTTCAAATAATTTCAGAGCAGTTAGTTTTGTGGCATGCAGCATTTGCTTTCAGTTCACAGGTCTTATAGAAAGTTCCACTATGCTCTACGCATTCACTAATTTTCTTATCAGTTTTGTTAATAATTTCCAATCTAAGTAAAATATTCCCTAGGTTCGCTGAAAGGATCATTCCTTGTACCTTTCCTGTTCCTCAGATATCTCACATGTTCTCTAAAATCCATGCTCCAAAGATACTGCCTGTAGCTTTTTAAACTTCTCAGTATATTTATATCAATCTCCTAAATCCATGTGTCCTCATTTTTTAAATTTCTTTCCCTCTTAAATAACCAGTAATAATCTTCTTTCTTCTTATTGAAGCATTCCCCAGTCATTAAAAGCATTATAAAAGCAGTTCAGCAAAGTAAGATTTTTCATTCTATTCACATTTTAAATTGTTAGTGAGAGGGGTTTTTAACTGTTTCCACCTCATAATGCAACAGCTTTTAAAGCTTTTGCTGTTATTCTTTACTCCAAGAGGATAATGTAGATTACATGGCCTTGTACACCACTGCCCCTTAAATCTATTTTAAGGCCAAGCTGGACTTAGATTTCATCTTTTAGATCTAACTGCATATATCACAGGCAGAGACCAGTAGCACTACAGGTAAGGCAGAAGAACCACATTCTAACAAAGAGGCAATTGAAGAGCTGAAAAAGTAAAAAAATCGTTACTTTCAATATTGTTGGGATAGTTAAAAAGCGCTGCCTGCACTAAATGACTAAAAACCCCAATGCTCTATGGGTCACTCAAACCTGAACTAAAATCAATTACTATAAATTTCTGTGTCTGAGGAGGACACCGTTAGACTTGAAACAGAAACATGAGCATCATGTCATAGTACTTGATCCAGTGAACTCGACTTCATAGTTTAGAAACTATGGTAAGTTTCTAAAGTTCAGGGGAATATTAAAAATCAATATAAAATAAATAATCAATAAAATCAATATAGACCACCAACTATCCATCAAGAAAATATTTTCTACACTTCTTCAAGTAGCAAGTATGAGATTTATTATTAGAAACATATTTATGGCACAGCTGACAATGTCACAGGTATGAAAGACAAACAATCTTCTTTCTAAAGTGCACTAAGAAAAAGGCTGAACACCATGAATTCAAACTCCAAAACCAGAAGGGAGAATCTTGACCATTCAGTTAGACATATTGCAATCAAAGGTTATGAAACTTTCACAAATAATCTTTAATGGTTTTCTATACAAATTCTGAATATAGCTTATTCCATTAGCATATTTTAATTTAATCTACTTCTATAACACCAACAACTTCTGCCCACTTGTCATGCCTAATTTCTTCACTTTTTCAGAAATCACATGGGCCACTTATCAACAGCTTTAAACCAGCTTTCTGCAGTTCATACATCACAGCAGTGCAATGCTACCATTGCAAAGAAGAGAAATAGTCTTTTTTGTGTAAATAAGTATAAAGTAAAATCAAAGTTTCTCCAACCTTTGTATCACCTGGTCAAAAACAAGGACAATGGCTTGGGAGGAAGAAAAAGGAAAACAAGTCACAAAGATTTATTATCTGAAACTTTTTCAACTTGAATGATTTACCTTCCATTACATATGGATCATTAACAGTATGCAAAGACAGAAAACTGACTTGAAAATAACTATGTGAAGGTTACGACTTCATAGAAGATATTTTCCATCTGAAAACTAACCTTCAAATTGTTTGAAAGAAAGCTATCTCAGCACTGTGAAACTATGTTACTGGGTAGATGCCCTTACTCAGATAAGAATGAATATTAGCACTGCTTTGGCTTTTGCCCTTCATTACACAATTCTCCTCTTTTGATTAGCAGTATTTTCTTTGAACTACGTGTCAGAGACATTCAACATGGCCACCACAACACTTCAGGAGTTGCCTAGGAAAAAGCTAAAAGCTTTCATCCTTCTAAATTTCCTAAGACTAAGTGCAGTGAAACTTTTCTGAACACTTCACATAGAAAAAAGTTTAACCCCAATCAAAAAAGGCCACTATTTCTTGGAAATATCTGTTGCCAGACCTGAAGCATCTAATCCAGCTGTGCTGAGGGAGCCTGCCAAAACATCCGTAGAAGATCTGGGAGCCGACAGCAAGTCAAGAGACATAAACAAGAATGACTGCCAGGAACAGCACGGCAAGCTATTCTACACAGGGGAGAAGGCACCAGCCTTACACTGGTCAGACACACTAGCGCAGAAAACAACATAAAATTAAATCAAGTGTTTCTAGAGGAATGGCTCAGGAGTCCAGTTCTTTGGTTGAAATATGTTAAGACAGGAAGCAAGCCAGACTAGGTGAAATAGGACATGTACATGAGAGAAACAGCTAGCTCCTGAAAAATCCAGAGGCAACAATTCAATTTACTGGTGAGAGAGCAAGTATTGATAAAGTCATAAGAAGTACCCCTCAACTGTGAGCAGCTTCACACTGCAATCTACTGGATGTTGTCAAAACTGCATCAAAACAGCTGTAGAAAAATGCTAGCATTTAACTACACACTAGCTCCTTCTAAGCTCTTTGCTATTTAGTCTCCTAAGACTCCAGCAGAAATAAACAGGCTTCCTATACACCCAACAAAAAGGTAATCTCACAATTACTAACATAAAGACCGAACATTAAACTACACTTGTCAGAAAACCATAACAATCTGTAAGTCATTTTCTACCTTACCCACTACAAAATCACACAAGTGACATGAAATAGAGAAAACAGTAATGCTATGGAAGTTGTTAATTTTTATTAAAAGTTGAAATAATTTGGTTCATAAGAGAAATGCTGAACACCCAGTATAAAAAACAGGAGCTCATAAAAGCATGTATTTGAGAAAACCACTGTCACTCATTTCTTGCTCATGGTTTCCTAAGGGCATTACAAACATGGGAGTACTCTGGGCCACAATTTCATATTCTGTCCCATTACTCATAACTTAGTTCATCTAGCTGAGAAAGATTTGGTATGCTGCAAGGCCAGAGCAGAAATGAAGGAATTCAGGAATGACTCCCTGCCCCCTCACACAGCACCAGTCTTTTCCTTACTTGACAAAAATGTCTTCCTCCTACCTTGTAGGATCTCATTTTCCAGATTCAAGATCCCAGTGGAAAAATCCAGCATCCCAACTGACTACTGCTTGACCTGGCTGACAGCAGACTTAGGAAAATGTTGGGAAGAGAGCAGTGCTTCCCAGCTCAGTATGTTGCCATTCTTTGAAGTATCGAGCAAGAACACTTGCTGAGAGATATTTCCAGCAGAAATATAAGACTGTTTCTTCAGAAACTGGCAAATGAAACTGCTGTTTAAAACCACAAACTCATAAACAGCTGTCTCCAGGACACACCAGTCACAAGCATCACATTTACTTACAGAACCATTGCACACTCGTGCTGAAACTGTCACACTGAATCAGATCAGCTGAGTGTAGCCTACTGCCCTGAGTAACCAATGCTAATGCCATACACTGCAGAAAAGCATACAACAAAAGAGAGAAAATACCAATGAAAAAACTGCTAAAAAGAAGCCACCAGGTGTTTTTTCCTAATCGTGACAGGGACTACTGCACTAGACTTTAAATGCCACAATTTAGGTGGACTTTACAGAATAAAATTAGTGAACATTTTCACTATCCATAAAGAAGTTTGATTTTTGATTTTTTTTTTTAACATTACAAAGACTTTCTGATAGCAAACAGAAATGTATTAACAGTTTGATTAAATTTCTGCTTTATCTGGGTTATGAATATGAAGTAGCAGAGATATCTTTAAGTAATAGGGAATAGCCCCCACAGTTTTGAAACACAAGAAATCTTCACAGAATATATATAACTTAGATTATATCTTTAACTGAACAAGAACATACTCCATTGTCTATCTTTTTATAGTGACTCTAAGCTTTGCAACCACGTCTCAGATGTAGGCCTTTGCACAGCTATAAACTGCAATCTCCATTCTGCATACATTTGATAGTTCTCTTCCTATTTCACATAAGATCAGTACCGTAACAAGGCCTAGGCAATAAGAGTATCTACCTTAAGCATCCCTCCAAGAACTCCCCAAAAGGGAAGCAAGTACACAGCAGCCCTGAAGCTACTGCTGGCCAGAAAACTGGCTGCAGCTCCATGTTAGTGGATGAATTGGTTTCTATCAGGAAGAGAAGAACTGCATGATAGAAG
This sequence comes from Dendrocincla tyrannina, assembly GCA_035047865.1. NCBI lineage: Eukaryota > Metazoa > Chordata > Aves > Passeriformes > Dendrocolaptidae > Dendrocincla > Dendrocincla tyrannina. Next base: position 34,332,576 of record JAWWMP010000116.1, on the reverse strand, counting down.
AAGGCATGTCTTCTGCTAGAGCAGCCCACAGAAGATGAGCAGATCTAAATGCAGTACAGTGTTATACAATTAATTGTGACCTTTTTTAATTATCTAGCTGCAATATCTGATTCTTCATTTGCGTATGTGTATATTTTTAATCTTATTACTACTAACACAAACTAGAGAGGTTCATTTTATTAATATTTTATTAATACATTATTAATATTTTATTAAAGAGAAGCAGGGATTCTATGATAGGAAAATAGCATGTAAGCAATGATTGCTTTGCAGTACTACCATAAATACACTCTTTATTCAAAAAATTTAAATTACATTTTACTAATAAAAAACATTAAACTAAGCTCAGCCTAAAATAATCCACTGAACAGCGAGATTTCTGAAATCATGATAAAAAAACCCTACTTGTTTGGCTCAAAGATTAGAGTAACACAAAAGTATACATAGGAATAAAGCAAACTGGAGACTTCTACTGAAAATCCCCATGAACAAAAAAATAGACACAAACACTTTTTCACTCATACAATTAGCTTCCAGAAGATACTCCTGTAGAGTCCATAATAATGAGAAAAACTAAAAACTTAGCAAGATTAAAAGCCAGTAATTACTAGACTGAAGACAGTTATTTAAGATCCAGTTGTCACAGATTATTAAACAAAGCTATTACTTTGAACAAAAAGAGAATACACTGTAATTCTGAGGTACAGTGTATTCAGTTAGGTGGAATTTTACCAAGGGAAAAGTATTCTTTATTGATCAACCATGGGTTTTATTAGCATGTTTTTGTAGCCATATAACGCTAGCTATTGTTCTTACCATAATGCACACATTTAGACTAGTAGTTTTATTTATTATAATACCATTTGTCAATTTGAGAACTGAGTATATACAGCAAAAGTATTTTCTTAGTTTTGTCAAACAGAAAGGCAAAATAAAGTATCTGTCTTCAGAATTTCTTCATCGTGTACTCATCACTAAAGTGGCATACCTTTCCTGCTTAAGTGCATATTCCAGCATTTTGATTCTTCGCACTAGATCCTTCTTCAGATTTTCCTGTCCTTTCCTTTCACCTTGAAGAAAGGCGATCTGGGCCTGCAAAAGGAAGGGTTCAGTTTAAAATCTGCTTCCTCAAAATCATTCAGTGTAGCTCTGAAGTGTGCGTGTCTTCCCAAATTATTTAAAAATGTCTTTGTAGAGTTCAAAAGAAAGTGGCTTACTGTGTTCCTTAAATGCTAAATGCTTACACAAAACACTGCACAGATAAGCCCTCTAAACTGCATGCTCACTACAGATCAAACCAAAAAAAAAGGAAAGAAAAAAGATAAGAAATAAAGCAATTTTGGTTTGTTTGACAGAGTTTATTTCCTCTCTTGACTAAACATTCAATAAAGGATAAGGAATAGATAAAATAAGCACATAAAAAGCCTTCAGCAGATAAAAGTATTTACCAACAATAAGCAGTAAAAGATGACTAAGTATTTCTGCTCACTAACTGATGTAGGGTATAATTAGTGTCCTGTTCTATAGATACATGTTAGCTACACGATACTAGTAAAAACACCCAATGTAAACCAGGTTCGGTGAAAAGAAAAATCAAACCCCATTTGTAATAAAGTCTTAAGCGTTAATTAAATATGATACTTACTAAAATAGGTTAAAGAAAGTTCTCCAGAAATACTGTAATTAAGAGAGGGGGAAGAAAGGAAAACAGGGAAAGGTATTTTGGTAGGAAGACAAGGAAAGGAATGGCATAGAAGTAAATAAAAGTGAAGTAGAAGATACATGGCTAACCTTTATCAACTTCCAACATAGAGTAAGTGTTTAGTTGCCTATGAAAAATCTCCTTTAAGTAGAAAATTATGACAAATATAAGGTACTAATTCCCAATCATAAAGGAAGAACTACTTGGTTTTATATCTAATGCTCAAATCAACCCCCTTATAAGAGGCAAGTGCTTGTGCTTACTTGGCTCATGAATACACTTTTAGACAAAAATACCTACAGGCAGTGACCACTTCATGCCTCAGCCTCACCTGCACTGCAAGTCACCTGCCATTTTCAGGATTAGAAGCTTTCTGCCACCTCTGAAGCAAAGTCCTCAAGTATCTCATTTGTCTCTTGAGAACAGACAGGTTAAAAGACAACTGGTCTAGACCATCAGCTGTTGAACATGAAGACCAATAAGCCTTTCATTTATACAAATGCCCATTGCAGGTCTATAAATGTTTTCCATAGGCACTGCAATCTCTAGGGAAAGTCAGGGAGAAATGAGCAGGAATATCTTATCCTCACTTGTCACTACCTTGCAAGCAGTCCCCAGATAGTTCAGTTAGTGGAGACAGTCACTCCTAAAGAATAATTTATCTGACTGTAGTTTCTTACCCCAAGGTGAGAAAAACTGGAGTCTATAAATGCCATTTCTCTCCATCAACTATAAAGGGAATGCACACAACTAATTCAGCTGAATTTTGGACACCAGACAAGATGATTCTTACTCGAAAAGGCCACTTGTTGGTGGCCATCTATAGCACCTGCTTAAAAATACCACACCAGCTGACATAATTTAATTGCTCAAGTACAGCCAGTAAACAGCTTGACAGACACCTGAAGGATCCTTAACTGCCAGTCACCAACTGGAGCAGCCAGTTTATGTCAAGTGAAAAACACTGGCTGTTCTCCAACAAAATCAGTCTTCACCTTCCATAAGGGAAACACATTTGAATTCCAAAAAATGAGTCAACTGAATCAAAAGAAAGGCCTCTCACTCTGGCATCAAGCTTTTTCTCACCTAACACTTGAACTGAGATGAACAAAAAACTACAATTGAATTCTAATGTTCATTTTACACTCAGGTTTAAAAAAAGACACAGAAGAAAGAAATGCTGGTTCTAGAGTCAGCATTTCCTACCCTGAGGAATGTAGCTATGCAAGAAGCATGTCAACTCAACAAGGTCACCATTCCTCTGAGTAACAAGAGGAATACCTCACGCACATATAACTTAGTTTGCAGTAACTGTGCAGAAAGACAGATTCTTTCTCCCTGTCTCCAAATACATCCAGCAGAACTAAACATGTGCTCTTCTAGCCAAGAAGTGAGAGAATATCAAAACACACTTAAAAAGTAGTAAAACGATGTAAATACATATTTGGCTAAAATGAAAAAGATCATTCAATGCCATCACGACGCAAGGTGAAGTGACCTATGATGTGACCTGCTGTCTGCAAGCAATTTCTAATGAAGCATTTTTACCCAGCAGGTTGGCAAAGGACAACCAGTAATGACCCTGCTCCTGAACTGCTATGCTACAAATGTCAAATCAACATTGCCGTGCTAACAACTGGGGCTAAAGTCATCTTCCACTGGTAGGAGCCTAAACAAAATAAAAAATGCAAACTCTCGGTAGTTGTGACAACTTACTTTTGTAAGAGGAAGATACCTGAATGGATATGGATATATAAGAAATACCATGCAAAGTCACCTCCATGTGGATATCTTTTATTGCCAGTAGTATGTAAAGGCTCTTACTGATATCTTATAACTTTTCTTTTTCTTGGACTTCCACAAAGTCCTTGTGTTTCTTACTCAAAAAGCATGCAGCAACAACAGAGCTGAATCCACAGCCCACGGAGCCATCTCTTCAGCCCTACATGAGCTTATTGCTACCATCTTTTGAGGTTACTATATATTTTAAAGATAGGTAGTTTTACTGGTAAATCAAGAAACTGAGAATAATTTTCCTCTCTCCTTGGAGGCTGTGCAGTTTCTAGCATAGTTTGTTTATGCTTTTCTTCAGAGAGCCTTACGTCCAATATTCACTATCTTCGAGAAATCCTGGCTCTGAAAATCAGAATAGTTACAGTTCATAAGTCTTAAGCAGATTTAATTCTTCAGAATGTTTTGCAATTAACTGAAAATGTGCAAAGCAACCTAAATGCTCATATCATAAATGAACCACTTTGCAGTATAAATGAAAACTGAATAAATGAGTACACTGAGTTTAAACATCTAAAATGACAAACTATGACATCTAGCAGTATTTTCTTAGTCTCTAGAACAAAACAGTGATAACTCTAGGATCACTATTTCCAATCAAAATACATAGACAACACCTGTCAATGTCTGTGCAAATATTTAATGCATAAGAGGTCTGGGTTTAAACATGATGAAAAGTATAACTGAACTGTGCAATTACAGTTTTCCTATAATTCAGATATAAATGACAGAATTTTATCAATAGATTGGGACAGGCCACTTCCCACAGCTGCAGTTTTAGCAGAAGTCAAACCTGGAGCCTGTGCTACACCTGAGAGAGTAGGAGAACAAAGGAGATGCACTTCTGCTTTGAGTGTTCTGCAACACTGTTTTAAACTTGCTTTGGCCCCTCCTGGGAAGGTTTGCCAAAAATTTCAAGAATTTGCAAATATTCCCAACAAACAGGTTCTGTGGCAACTGACCTTCTAGCTAAGGAGGTTAAAATGCACCAAGTTGTAAGCTAGTCATTGCAAACCTCAAAATCGCCCAAGGGGATCACACAAAACCTCATATTGTTCCTTGCCTTATGGGTGGGGTGCATCGTCTCCATAAAGCACCCGGCCCGCTGGCTCTGCAGCAAGGAATCAAGGCAGCACCCGCCTTGAGTTTATTCCAGGCTAAGTGCTACAAGTTACTGTATTCCAGATCAACTGTGAAATGAAAATCAAGGGAGTAGAAGAAAAGAAATCAAAAAACTCCCATAAAAGCAGAGAACATTGGGAAGACAGATGCCGGGAAAAGCCTATTTCAGCTGCAAATGTAGAGTCCAGTGATTCTTTTACCACTTAACCTCACTGAAGTTTTTTGTATTACCAACTTCAGTGAAACTTAGAAGTGTCATACACATCCAGTCTAAGTCAACAGCACTTAACTATTACACTTCTTTACTAAGAGATTTTTAAAATAACATTTATTCTTATGTCAAAAGAATTTCTCACAGGCAAAAAACACTGTTGTTTTAAGCAATTCCCCAAAAGACACTAAGGGCACATTACTGTGAAGCAGACAAAAAGGCGAGGCAATGTTTTAGGTAGCACCGGGTTAGAAACAACTGTTTTCAAAATGTTGACTTCCTAGCACAGGCTTAGCAGCCATAACAATATAATCAAAGAATGAAATTGCCTCTTAATAAGCGTGAATTTTACCAATGTTAAAAAATTTAAACGGAAATCTATACTTCCTAGAATCAGCAACTACAACGACAAGTATGTTAAAAAGTATCCTATGTCTGGACACCTTTTTAGGATGACACCTTGACACTACGAAACAGCAGGAGATAGTATCTATCTAACAGAAAAGGTTTGAAAATAAACATACTACAACTGCTAAACAACTGATGCATGTCTAGTATCAACTTCTATCAGTTCCTGAATTTTACACCTATTTCACGTTAAAAAGCAATTTATCTCTTTTAATTCTTAATGCTCAAGAACTACAAAAAGCCTACTCTTTTCTTTAAAATACTTATCCTAATATTTTAAAGTAAACCTCACTTCAAATTTATGGGCACTTGAAGGTCAATGGGCATCATCTGACAAAAAGCTACTTAGACAAAAAATATAATGCTTCCATAATTCAACAACAAGGTTTCCACAGATCAAGAGCAAGAGAACAAAGAAGGAAAAAAACTGCAAGAAAAGTATTTCAAAAAATATGCAGATTGCTAAAATAACTAAATATATTATAGAGATGAATCAATCTGGAACATTTGTACTAACCGGTCTACCAAGATCTGCCAGAAGCATTCTGAAGGCTGCCAGGGTACTCAGTATTTTAGATTATAGTTGGCTCACTGAAGCACTACATATTTAAGTATATTTGTAAATAAGTGTAGGCATGCCCAGGGGTGAGAAGAAAAGAGAGAAAAAACAGGTACAGAGGAGGGGGGAAGGAAAATATCAGTGGTCTAGTACAACTAGCAAACAATTTTTCAGGCACTATACTTAACACCACAATGCACAGCCACTAGCACGCTGTGCCAAGAGAGGCTAGGACGCTTGTGGAAGTGCCTGTAGCCATTTAAGATAACACAAAAGTGAAGTGGAGTCACAGGCTGAAAGGACCAGCAGGCACCAAGGCATACTTGACTTAACCCCACACGTAAGTACTTCATCCCAATTATCCCAAACACACTCATGCTAGACAACAGCACCCCTGCTACTGGCACATTTGTTTTGTTGGACTTCTCAGAGGTGTCCAAATACTGGCATCAGAGCTAAACCCTGAAAAACCACCATCCAAAAGAGATCAAAGACTTAGCTCACAGTAATAAAAGATGGTTGAAAATGACATTTACTTACATTCTTCACCTCTTTGAAAACATTTCTTGAAAAAAAATCAGTAAGGCTGAAAGACTCCTAATAAATGATCCAGAATCAAAAATTATTTCACAATTTATTCCTGGCAATACCTTCATTACTAACATAAACATGTCAAAAACAGGAAGGCTTGTCTTTCTGTAGTTTGAAGTGTTTTAGTAGGCAGATCTCTGTTCAGGTACTTAATCTTTCTTTTATCCACTCTTCAGAGCTGTCTTTCACTGTTCTGACAGTTGCTAACATCCAAATGGTTGCCGAGTTAGCCAAGCAATATATATATTCAGCTTACTTAATAATCCTTCATAGGCAAAAATTTTCTCTAAACCTCCAGTCATTTCTGTGGTACACCCACATAAGTGGTGAGCATGAACTTTTTTTTTTTTTGACCCAAGAGCATGATCCATGTGGACTGATAAAAACACAAAAAGAGTGCAACTTTTAAATGTGATGTAATTCTATAGGCAACAGTGCAATGACATGTCACAAAATAATCACATATTATGAGCTGGAGTCTAAATTGCAAATGCTGAAATTCCTTTCCACTTGCTGTACAAGAATGGCAGAAATGCAGCAACAGCAGTCAGCACCAGAGCTGATAAACAGACTCATGGCCCACATTTAAACTGAGACAATGGATGTTCACAGGCCGAATGAATCACTTGGGGAACGGCAAGACAAGGGAGAACAAATCTGGAGGAGATTTTCAGATTTGGCTTCAGTAACAAAAAGAGGAGTGAACCAGACTTGACTACACAAGCATTTGCAGAGGCAATTGGCACACTCCTGTTCCTCACTCCTACATCCGAGATCAGCTACTCCTTGTATTCAGGCACGCATGACCACCCTGAACTGACTAGGACATCAAGTGAAACAGATACAAAAATAAATGAGTTTGTTCTCACCTCCTGTTTACAAGCTTGGATATGAATATTGTGTATGCCATTTTTGCTCTGATGCTTTTGCAATCCTGCCCTATGTGACTGCCCTAAAGGGAAACATATTCCTGGCTAAGAGCAGAAAAAAATGTAGTCTTTCCACACTGCGACTTTTAATTTAACTTCTTTGTCACTGAGTTATTTTCAAAATATTCAATACCAGTGAGCAAACAGCAAACTCTTTTCAAATAGGAAAGGACATCTAGATGAATTCACCTACAGGCCCACACAGAACAGGTCACACATAAAATGAACCTTTGTTTTCACATTTCAGAGTATTTTTATTTCTAGTGTTATTTTCTGCAATGCTTGGTTTCTGAGCATTCTGAAATGATTCACAAGAGCTGTTTCAGGTATTTAAGCATCTCTCAGTATTTAAAAACAAAATGTAATAATCCTTCATCTACTTCAAAGTCAGTTCTTGCCACTTTTTAGCTAAAAAACTTAGAAGAGAGGACTTGACAAGGCTTGGCAGTGTTGTGAAGCCAAATATGTGAGGAGGTTGCTGACCAAACGCTACTTCCTCAGAAAACTGTGTGCTGATAACAATTTTAGTTAAGGCTTGGTATTTGTACAGTCTTACTTCTTTTGGAAATAAATTAAGATGAACCAAAAATCTCTGGAGATGCATGTGACCTTCCTTGGGGAATTTTACACAGCCTGTTCTAAAATTGGTAAATGAAGTTTCCTTGTCTACTGAAATGTCAATAAAGGCTAAGTTACATTTGCAACTTGTTGTTCAAACACCCGTGATGCAATAAAATCGACATGAGTCAAAGCCTCCAACAGGAAAAGAAGGACAACAATTTGAGTAGGACACAGAGATACCAATTGAAATTATAAATGTGCACTCGTAAAGACACACAGGATGTTTCACCATATGCTAACCTGACACTGAAAACCAAAGCTTTCCACTTATTCCATTTTTGCTTAATCCAACAATTCTACAGCAAATCATGAAACATATAAAATGCTCTTCTTTTTTTCAAGTACTACTTTCTGTGAAAAGTGTTTGAAAGCTTTAAAGACTACTTGAAGAAAACAGAACATTACAAAACTCTGTTAATGCCATGTCAATATTTACAGCAGCATTTTCCTAAATTACTTAGGCCCACTTAAGAAACATGTTTTCGTTACACTTTAAATTATAGGTTTAACAGATTTTAGAAGAATGGGAATATCTGATGCTAGAAAAGAGTCCGATCATTAAAAAAAATACGACAACTATGAAAACCAAGTACAGACCTGCTAAGAACCAGTCTCATCAATGTGTGTTTACATTCTGTATCTACAAAATTCTATAATGCAGCTCTTTCATCACTGAACATTTACTCCCACTAGTATGCTAGCTTAAACAAAGCAAGCCATGAGAGCTTATCAAGGAGTATACTGGAATTAGCTGGCCAACACACATATAAGCAAAGAGAAGAGCACAGAGGCTTCTTTCCTTTGCTTCACATGAATTTGGAAATAGAAAGTTTCCTAAAAGAAAGTTTGCAAAAGAAATAATATCTGATAGTCACCAAGACCCATTTAGCACCATCTTTCCCAACTAAACACACCTCAGTACTGTGACCATGGATTATTTTCTTTCACCTTTCTTTTGTTTTATCTGACATATATAAAACAATGAAGTTGAAATTATTGCTTCTCTGGGGTGGAAAGGTATTTAACATTAATCACTGGGGTTTTCTGTAGTATATGCCCTAAGAGAAAAAATATTTTATAGAAGACTCCTATAGCACTTCTGACAATTCCTCTTTCACGGAGAATCTCAGAAATTTGATCCACATCATCATATTTGAAAATATTATACAGAACTTCTTCAAATTGTATTTTATATTCTATTTGATTGGTCAAACCAAATCTTTAGGAGTTTTCCATTAACTTAATAACTGGTTTCACCAACTCACTGCTCATTACTTTTTCTGTGAAGAACATTTACCGATTACCCAGCTATCAGAATGATTTCTAGCTAGAAACTTAATCCAAGAAGAGGACTGTTATCTAAAAGCCAACAAACTGTAAATATCAACAATTTCTGAATCAAGTAACCAATGTCCTAAACCACACTATAAATAGCCACAGCCATCTGTGTTATTTGCCCCTTCTCCTCGTTACTTTGTCTATCTCCAAGGACACAATCTTACCGCGGAGTGTGCCTGGTTTCACTGCCTGCCTCTTGCAGCAGAAAACCAGCAGCAAGGGGCAAGATCACCACCCCTGTCTCCCCCCAGAGAGCTAACATTACTAAATCTGACTTCCACACCCGACCTCAAGTGCTTATCTGCTATTTCCATCACATTCCTTCTATTACAGTTGCTCACTATCATTTAACCACATTTTATCTCATTTCATTATCTCTTTCCCTATCATTTGGATGGTGTTTTTCTTTTTCTTTTGGCACTGTCTTAGAAAGAATATTTTTAGCAAAGTTGTGGAAACACAAGTACATTGTATCCACCCATTCTCCCTAATTTCCTTGCAAACGTTTTCAAAAGAAAGTTTACCCAGGAAAAATAATTCTCATGTAATGCTATCAAGCCCCACCACTCCTGCACAATCTACTGCTCTAAAGAAACAGTTACTAGTTAGAAGAAATTACACCGTCAGTAGTGAAGAGGACAAAACCTAGGAAATTCCTTAGCAGGATGGGGGGTGTCTACATGCAGTTACATACAGCACAGCAGTTTGCTGCAATTCAGACCATTTGTGAAATGTGGAAAAAGGCCAAAGTCTGCAAAACTGCATTGTTGCCAGAAAAATGTTTGTCAGAAGCAAAACTTTCCCCAGCAACATATGCATTGCTTGCAAAGGCAAAATTTCTAATCAAAACAAAAGCCATACACACATACAAACACAGGCCTTCCAAGCTCATCCAGCCCTGAAGCAGCAGAGCTCAACAGCTTTGTCGCTTGCTGAGGCAAGGACGTGCATCGGCAGCACTCGGCTCTGCAGGGTCCCAGCCACAGGGGCAGAGTTCCCATCGCTCTCCCTCAGGGGCAGCAGATGGCTAATTAAAAGGGAAATAACATCCACAACCATCGGTCCCAACCAGTCAGAAGACCTATGGTTCAGGCAAGGCACCAACATGGGAGACAGCTCAACCCCTGCTGGCCCCAAGCAAAGATACGGATTTCAGGGCCCTGCATATGCATTTGATCAAACCCTTGGCTATTTTGGGATGGGCTCATCCAACACATAATGACAAGTCTGAAATGTCTCAGAAACACAGTCCAGAAAAATGGAGAATGAAAAAAATCTGAATTTTAAAACTCTTGCAGAACAGGAAACCCTTTCTTGTTAACTCTCCCAAGCAGCTGCTAGAAGAACCTAGGAAAAGGAAAATTACTAATTTCTGAAAAATGTGAGAATAAATTATAATGCCATAAAACACTGTTTGTGAATACTTAAATGAGGATTAATAACATTAGCATTTATCCTAGTTAATTACTTCACAGGGCATCATGAAAGTCTATTCTTAGGATAATTTTTCAATCTGCAGATGTCAAAGTACTGTAAACAGAAAGCAAGAATTAAAAGTGAAATATGTAATGAGCAGATAAGCATCTAGGGGAACCCCACATTAAACTGTTTTCCTTCTTATTTGTCATACACAGCTTATTAATGATGCTTTGAAGTCTTCTTTAACTCTGAATGAGGAAGACTATTCAATAGAGGCAACAATAATTTCAAGAAAAATAATTAAAAAATCAGAGTAAACATGAATACTGGCCAGGGGAAGCAAAATTTAGGCACTGACGGGAAGAAAAACCTTGGAAAGGCAGTACTAGGCCAGTAAGTAAGAACAGATATTTAGCAGCCCAGCCTGCCAACTCACATATGTTATGAGCTTGGGTGTGTGCCACCTGAACAAGCACTATATAACACAATAGAAAGGTACTCTACCTGAATATCTCATTTAGTTCCACACAATTAGTTACAAGCACAAGAGAAAATAAAAAGAAGCCCGGAGAGGAAGAAAAGGAAGGCAGGAGATCACAGTCGGACTGACTTAAAAGCTGTTTTTTGGAGAAGATACAGCTTAACTAACCAACAACTACCTAGCAGAAACCAAGCATGGTAATACTCTGGCATAAAATGTCTCTCAAGTATTTCAATATCACGGCAGGTAAGGAACTGGAGAGAAAAGGCAGCTACCTCTAAGAAACTGCCGGAAAAAATTATGAGATACTAAAGCCACTATACAAAGTAGGTCCTTCGCCACACAGCCTTCCAAGAGAGTGGATAATCTAGTATTGGAATTTGCATTGGTTAGAAGACTAGTAAAATTCAATGAGGAGGATTGCATCTTTATCTCAAGAAAGGGAAACTGCCCAACCTCAAATAATTCTGTTAAACATTTCCAAATATACAGGACAACAAAAGGCTTCAGGAGCACAGAACCTTTAGTTAATGCTGCTCGTCCTTCCTGTGTTCATGTACAATTTCTAAAAGCCATCCTGTAGCTGCTGAACCCCTAACAGCAACCTCTCACAAGGATCCAAGAACATTCATCTGCAAATGGTCACAGCAGACATTTAACGTCTGATGCCTATAGAGAGCCAAGAATTTTGCACCTTCCTGAACATGACTCTGCAGCAGATAAATGCTGTTACAGCTCATGGCAATGCCAGCCACAGCTAATTATAACTTTATTGAGATGTTTTGGCAAGAGTCAAAGGCATTCAAGCAAACAACTTGTGATGGGGTTATCTGCCACTGATAATACATGACTTCGACAAATAGTTTAAATACTTCTTTTCTCCTGTCTCATACATAACATCAAACTTTTGAGGGATGCCTAGGGAAGCAGGAGGAATGGCATGCGAGTCTCTGTTGAAGGGCACTATAAATATGCAAAGTGTTATTACTTTGAACACCTTGGCAGAAATTCTTAGGTGCTGTAAAATAGACTTTTTTTTCTCTAAAGCAATATTTGATATCTGTATCAGCTATAAAAAAATTCAAGATATATATGGATCTCAACTGGATCTTATACGTAGCTAAGCTAGCTACTTTCTACATAGTATTTACTGGATGTGGTGAATAGAAACATGATTCAGTTACTAACAAATTTCTCATTGAATCATTGCAGTTAAAATAAAAATTACTCTCTTGTCCTCATGACCATTTTCTTTACATTTCTACAAGGGAACCCCCGGCAAAGAATGTCACATCTGCCACTCTACTCAGAGAGATTGTTTAATGTTTCCATAGAAAGTACAATTAAAAAGGTGAAAAAAACCCTCCAGCCCAAAAACACAACAAAAAACAGAGAAGTGGTTTGCATTGCTAAACAGACTCAAGACCCTCTTGACAAAGACAGTACTTTCAAGGAAAGACACAGAAAGGAGATGGACAGGAAACGAGAGACAAAGAAAGGAGACCTAAAAAGGAAAACGAGTAGACACTTTTCAGTCTTAAACATGGCCAAATGAGCATCAAACAGTGGGCTGCTGGTAACATGGGCAGCACTAAGGTTTGCAACAGAGATTTTATAGTAAACAACGCCAAAGAGGAACGAAGGTTGCACTATCGACTGCTATTGGAGTTCATGTAACGTGCCCATCACTGAAGTATCTGACAGCCATGGCTCTAGGCCAGCAGCTCACAAGTTCTTTAACCACAAGATCCCTATCGGCCCTTTCACGCATTAATGAGCGTGTCAGCCCCATCGCTTTCCATCCGAACACCCCGCACGGCGCGGCCCCGGGCACCGAGGGGTTCTCCAGCCGCTCCCGCGGGCCGGGCCGGGCCGGGGGTGCCACGGGGGCAGCGGCGTGTCGGGGGCAGGTTTGAGCAGGGCTGGCGGGACTGGCGGCCCCGAGGGGCACCCGGGGGGCCGCGGCCGCTGACGGGTCCGTCTCCCCGCAGGAGCTGAGCGGCCTCGGCGCCAGGAAGTCGCTGCTGAACCCGTGAGTGCCCGGGGCGCGAGGATGACGCCCCTCGGTGCCGGGCCCCGGGGCCGCCGCCCGCGGTCACGCCGCGCTGTCCCCGCAGGTGCATCGAGGAGCGGTACAAGGCCGTCTGCAGCGCCGCCAGGACGCGCTCCGTGCTGTCCCTCGGCCTCGCCTGCTTCAAGCAGCTCCCGGAGAAGGTGCGCGCAGGAGCTGGGGCTCAGCCCCCGGCCCGCGGAGCTGCCCCGCGCTTCCCGGCAGCTCCCTGTGACCCAGAACCCCCCTCTCCGCCCCCTCTCCCGGTGCAGCCCGAGAACACGTACCTGTGCCAGATCTACAACCTGACGCTGCTCTGCATGGAGGATTACGTGGTGGAGCCCCAGTCGGTGCAGTTCCTGGTGCAGCACGGTTTCGACTTCAACAAGCAGTACTCCCAGGGCATCCCCTACCACAAGGGCAACGACAAGGTGCAGACCCAGCTCAGGCTGCTGGGGGGGGTTGGCTGCCCCTGCTCCCGAGCCAGGAGGGGCTCACACGGGGCTCTGGAGTGCAGCATTACCCTTCTCACCTCCCTGTGCTTTATACCCAGGCTGTCCCGGGGGTTTGTGTCTGTGTGTTCAGAGCAAGGCAGAGCTGTGGGCAGCGTTGTGCTGCCACAGGCTCTGAGCGCTCCCTGGTTGGTGGCAGGTTGGGGGGCCAAGGCTCTCTGTCTGATCCTTCCTCTTGCAGGGCAATGAGAGCCAGAGCCAGGGCGTCCGGACGCTTTTCCTGGAGCTCATCCGGGCGAAGAAGCCTCTCGTTCTACACAACGGCCTGATCGACCTGGTGTTCCTGTACCAGTGCTTCTATGCCCACCTCCCCGAGAGCCTCGGCACCTTCACTGCCGACCTCTCAGAGATGTTCCCAGCAGGAATCTATGACACCAAGTACGCCTCGGAGTTTGAGACTCGCTTTGTGGCGTCCTACTTGGAGTACGCCTACAAGAAATGGTGAGCAGCGCTCTGGTACTTAGAGCTCACACGAGGAAAGGCCAAGGGGAAGTCAGTGTGTGTTTGTTTTTCCAGGCAAGGGGGCTGTGTCCTTTCCTTCTCTACTGACTGTAGAAAGGTGCTTTTCAGGTGACCCGTGCTCTTTCTGTTTCTAGAATGGGTACTGAGTGCCTAAGGATGCATTTTAGTACACCTTACCTCTTTGTTGGGCAACTGTTGAAAGAGGATTTCAAACCTGGAGCCAGCAGACTGACCACAGTGACCTGATCTCAGTGAGAATTAATTGGCTCTGGTCCAGCAGTGCCAAAGGGTCAGCGCAGGAACACATGGAGAAAAGAGACTCTTAAAACTCAGCTAAGAGAGCAAACAAAAGCAAGGCTGTCCTGCAGGGTCTGCTGCTTATAACTCTGTTTTGTGGGGGGTGCTGCAGATAAAGGATGAGTGCTCCCTGCACCTCCTAATGCTGACAGCTCTGTCACACATCCTGCACCTGACACACGCCTGGAGCCTGCTCCAAATCCCATCACTGCCTTACAAGTGAGGCTTGTGCTCTTGTTCAGGACACCTGTCTGTGCTTCAGTTTGGCCCCACACATCTAAACAAGCCCCCGACAGCGATACAGCCCCTGGAACCTCCATAAAGCTGTTTGTAGAGGAGAAATGGTATTTTTAGTGACTATTTTATGTCAGGAAATACCACTTTGACAGGTCTGAAAACATTCAAGATGGCTGTTCCCAAAATATGAGAGTGCTTTGTTTTGATAAGATAAAAATACTTTTTTAACCTGACCTCTTAAATGTTTTAACCCACAATTCTAGTTTCATGGAGCCTTCCAAAGGTTTTAGGCCTTTAAACCACCTCTTGGGACAAAACAGAGGCCAGATTCTTTTCTACTAAGATGAAAACCCATTCCTTGTTGTCTGTGTTGCCCAGATTCAACCTGCCTGGGTGGTGACTGCTGGATGGCATACACAGTACCTCATTTTGGCGTGTTTTCTTTGTCCATTATGAAGACCAACACATATCTTGGTGCCCTTGGTATTTAAAACCAAACTATACGTACCCTTCTCGCATAGCTTCACCAGACATGCTATTTTCCCTGTCTGTACATTGGCATAAGAAAAAAACCACAATCTTTAAATCAGCACAGAAGCAACTGCTTACTAAAACTGCTTCCCCAGGATTGAATTTCTTTCCAGCAAGCTGCAGGGCTCAGGATGGAGCTCAAGAGTAGGAAACTCATGGTGTTGAGACTTGAGGGAGAGCAGCGAGTTTGCACCAGCTCCGTGCCCTGGTCCCTTTGGTGAGTTCCCCGCAGTAACTGTGTGCTCCTGTTTGTTCTAGCAAGAGGGAGAACTGCAAGCTGAAGGACTCCAGTGGGAAGCACCTCATTGTGGAGTTCTGCAACTACCCTGCCAACATGTCCCAATACATCGACTATCGCTACTGCACTCTGGAAGAGGAAAGCCAGAAGACGGGAGAGGAAACTAAGGTGCCTGTCTGTGAGAAATTTTCGGTGAGTAACCTGAATCCCAGCTTCCTTCATGGCTCCATGGAAAGAGGCACACATGGCCAGAGCAGGAAGCGATAGGAAGACACCTGGGAACTTGCCCTTGTTTCATAGTAGAAGGAACATTTTCAAGCTTCAGGTGGGTTCATGACAGGGCAATAGCACACTCTGCTTGAATGTGGGGAATTCTACAGGCCACATTAGATAGGAAGATTCAGAAGGAGATTCTATGGCCCTGAAGAGTGGGATGGTTTGAGTTACAGTACCCATAACTCCACCGAGCCCCTGTCCAGTGCTTGATCACTCAGTGTGAAAAATGCTTTCGTGTAGATCAACTCATAATTTCCTCCATTACCAGGTCACCTCTCCCTGTGCTCCCCTCAAAAGATTAATAGCTCCATCTTCTCCATAACCTCTGCTTTAGGTACCTGCAGACACCAACCAGCTCTCTCTCCATGCCCTTAGTCTTGTCTTCTCCAGGTAGAACAAACCCACGCCCTCGGCCTCTCCTGTGTTGTGTGCTGCACCCTGACAGCTCCCTGCTGCGCTGCTGCAGTGGGTCAGTGCCTTTCCCGTGTGCTGTGGGGCTGTAACTGAGTACAGTGTTCCCAGTCCAGCCTCGCAAGCCCTTGGTGGAGGGGGATAATTAGCTCTGCTCCATGTCACAGTGATCACTGCTCTAACCAGGAAGATGGAGGCTACAGACTTGTCTCTTTCTCTGTCTCTCCCTAGGCCTATGGCTGGTGTCCAAAAGGGGTGAAGTGTCCACAGTCTCATAACATTGATCGCATCATTGATGAGGATGACAAGCTTTGGGAGAAGCGAAAGAAACGGAAGCACAGGTGGAAACATCACAAGAACAAAAAGGCATCTGCAAAGGCGTTCAAAGAGGAAAACTCAGGGGAACAAATGGAGCAAGCTCAGAATGGGGAGGAGGGACCACCCCAGAAACAGAGCTGCTATGAGCCTGCAGCTGCTGCAGAGCTGGCAGAGGTCACACCCAACGGCAAGGGCAGGACACTGGAGGAGAACCCTATGGATGTGGAAACAGAGGTCAGCTCAGACACCAGCGCACCATGGGAAGAGAATCTGGGGAGCACTGAAGAAACTGCTGCCCAGCTAGCAGCTGCCCTGAGCCCTTCTGCCAAGGGAAACAGTGACCAGGTGGAGAGGAAGTCAGAGGTTCCCTGGGGGCTGGGCACAGTCAGGCACCCAGACATCCCCAAAACTGAAGCAGCAGGTGCTGCAGGAAAGAAAAAGGAAACCCGTGTCCCTCCTTCACAGGGGGGCACACACCGAGCTGGCTTTGATGCGTTCATGACTGGCTATATCATGGCCTACGTCTGGATGATCAAGCAAGGGGAAAACACAGACACTGGAGCAGGGCCCTGGTTGCCAGACTGCCATAATAAACTGTACCTCAGTGGGAAATCAATGCCACTGCAAATTGTGAAGAGCTTGTTTTCTAAATCTTCCAAAGCTCACAGTGAGAAGATAAAGTTGGCCTGGGACAGTGCATAGAGCTACAGAACTCACTGAACTGGGTGGGGTTTTTCCCCTTCAAGTTTTGAAGTCCTTTATTCCATCAAGAACTCTCCAGAAAGGGAATAAGTTTCTTATTCTTGTTTCTGTTTTAACATCTGACCAATTAAATGGCTCTCAGTTGGAGTTCCCCTGTGTTCCTTAGTGGCATGCTGGGATGTAAATGCTGGGATGTAAATGTGAGGCTAAAGAAGGGGGAAGAGAAGTGCACCTTTGGTTACAGCACACCCAGATGAGACCTTTGCTTCTACAGGAGAGAGGGGAAGGAGAAAGTTTCTCCCAGATGGGCCAGCTGATTCTAGTGCAGGCTGAGGGCATGCAGAACCAAGCCATAGCAGGTCTTCAGACTTCTGCTAAGGGGAGATGCAGTGGGCCTGAAAGCCAGATGTAGTCCTGAGAAAGTGCACAGCTTCCTGTGCTACTGAAGCTATTTAGGGCTAGAACAGAGCAGCCACCATGGCAAGCTCCCTGCAGCCTGCTATCAAAAGCCACCTTAGCTGCAGGTCACAATCTGTGGCCTCCTCTTCTGGGCACTGTAACACAGAGTAGGAAAAACTTCTTGATTCTCACGGATTTAATAATGGAACACTTCAGTAAGATGCAGGAGAGAAATAACTGACTAAGGATGATTCCTTGTTTATAATTCAGCACTGAGTAATAACAAATACAATCTCAACCCAGGTGTTAATGGCATTCATAGCTTAAGTAAGCATTTGAGCCACCTTTTTTAACCTAGAATTGTCCTCTTAATCACAAGACTCAGGCCTTGATTTCACTTTTATTTTGAAAGCAAGTTGGGAAAGTTTACAAAACCTGACCAAGAAAAAAAATTATGAAAATATTTAACTGGATTCATCTTTGGTTACTTCTTATTGCAGTTCCAATAAAACATACACCATTTCTATAGTTCAAAAAAGTCAGAAGGTCAATCAACATAAAAACAAGACGTGCTTTCTTTACATATTCATAAATATCCGCAATATTAGAAAAGTTGTTTCGCAAAGATTTCTTTTCCGGCAGTGTTAACTTACTATTATACACAGGCTACAAACTTCTTCCTAAGCCTTTAATTACAAGTTGAGCTATTTACAAACTGCAAAATATTAAGACGTAAAACTCCTTCATAAATACGAAAATAGATCATCTCGCAAAGATCTTTATACTTAATCAAATATCTGGCTGCCCCTCCTCCCAAAAAAAAGGGTTATTTGTTTTGCATAGAAATGTAGTGACATGCAATATAAACAATAGCATTAAGTGCAAACAGGAATTATTCAAGTGTCTTTAGTTGTACTGGCAAAAATACCAATGTTCTGTTACACATAATACATCGATGCCTCTCCAAGTACAAGTCTGCTACAGCCCCTTGGCTGCGCTGCTTTTGAAGGGCAGCAATTCACATGCGTTCTCTTGGCTGCATTTTATCAACCTGCAACCACAACAAAAATAGCTTATAACAGACATTTAAATGGATTCAATATAGAAAGACTTAAAGTGAATTTAAAACATCTTTGATCTCTTCAGGGAGATGTGTAGCAATGTGTAGAAAGTATTTCTAAAGAGCAAGAACTGCTCCCATAAAGTCACAATCACGGTAAAATCCAATTACTATAAAACTTTGTCACATCACTATAAAACAAGGATTGCTGACCTCATGTTCATCAGTAGCTGTCAGAAAACAGCCCCCTGTAGAAAAGCAACCTCAGGTTGGCAGAAAACCAAGGAGTAGTTACTAGGTGCAACCTAGATTCAGCTTCACACAACCAAAGGGATGAGATGCAGGCAGTTCCAATTGCATCCAGACCTTTGGGAACAAAGCAACCACTTGAGTTTCAGCAACCACTTCACTATTTTTAAAATGACTTTTTACTCCAGTTTCATACACATGCCTCTTCCCCTGCAGACCAAGAATCCAGGAAAGGCCTGAGCTGCTATTCCTTAGCATTTTTCTTTCTGACATCACCTCAGTACAAAGAGCCAGAAAAGGTGACAGACGTGCCCAATGCATGTCAGCTGGTTGTGCTTAGAGCGGACATTTAAGAAAATAAACTTTTAGCCATGCTGCTTTGTAAGAGCTGTTCAGGGGAGGGAAACCTTGTAAGAGACAGTGGTGTAAGGGAACAGATGAGGTCACTGCAACAGGTGCCACAGAGGAACCCCAAGCCTGACTGCACAAGCTTTGCAGTCAGTGTCAGAGAGGGCAAGAGGCTTCTTGATGAGGTGTCAGCTGACAGCCAGGGCTAATGGGAGCCACAGGGCAGCCAGAGGTGTGTGTGTGCTCTCTGATGCTCCACGAGGCTGGACAGCTTCCCTCAGCCTGGTGATCCAAAAGTAAACTACTCATTATTATTGCTTGTTTGTCTGAAGTCACGCACCTTAAATGCATCTTGTGACAACAGAAGCTGGTGCTGATGGTTTCCCTCCCAGAAGATTACAATTGTATCAAAGATAAAAATATGAGGAAAAAAGAGAAAAAGCAAGCAGGCATAAGGCAGGCAACTCTGGCAATTGAGTTCTGTTGTTTCTCTGTCATCAAAGGAAGTTACACATAACACAGTGCCAGCCATACATGCTGCTCCGTACTCTGCAGACATGATACAGAATTCAGACTACAGGTCAGCACCTTCAAGAGGCAGAGAGGTGTGGCCCAAAAGGGGCAATCTTAGTGAGCACGAGCATTTTTCGAACTGCCAACAGCTGCCTAATGTGGCATGACTGTGCCAAGTAACTCAGCAACACCAGGTTTCTCATTTAACTCATTGCAACCACTACCAAAGGAGAACTATTCAGGTTAACACACTTCACAAGAGGGAGTCATAATTGTAACTCACGGAATAATTACCTACACCTCCAGAAAGATACACATCTCAGCCAAGAAATAACTAAGGCTTTTTCCATACTTTCTTTGAGATGGGAGAAGTGTAGAAACAATCTGGCTTCCATGAGAGAGTAGCTTACATTACCCATTCTTAAAGAGAGCAAGAAGAGAGTGTAACAGGCTACCTGGATGAAATTCTGGACTCCACTGCATCACCATCTGCTCAGCAGGCATGCAATGCATACCTCGCTTAGGAATGATAATATAGGTTAAAAAAAACCCCAACCATAAAATAAAATCCCATATTGTTGAGATGATGATAATGGAAAAGGGCAGGATGTTGCACAAATGTCTTCACAGAACAAGCTTTCCCATGCATTGCATCCCAGAGCAGGGATCACTGATGCTGGTTCCAGCAAACAGCATTAAAGCTCATGTTGCTGCTGCTGCTTTCACATGTACCTGCTGGTGGAGGGAAGTAAAAGAAAAAAAATCAAAAAATAAAAAGATCATCCTATTCAGTGATAGGAGAAGCCAATAAAGACAGCAGCTTCCTTCTGTAGAGGACAAAATAAAGTTAATTTGAGACAAGCTGATTTTCTTCATTTTGACAATTCAAAGCTCTCCTGTGAGTCATCCTCTCTAAGAGCACTTATGTGTCCACAACACTGCTGGCAACTTCCCCTAGCAGGGGATCCCTATCCTCTGTCAAGCAGCTAGTTTTAAGTGAGGAGCCATCACTACTGCAGTGAAATCAGTGAGATGGGATGTCATACCAGAGGGGGAGGTGAATGTGACACTTCTAGCTTAGTGGTAATAGTTGTGATGTAGCTATTATATGTACCTATTGTGCAGAAACAGATCATCATGTTCATTCAGCTCTTCAGATGTAAGAGCACACTCCCCCTCAAAAATTAAAAACCCTCAGTACAACTGTTACTTTCAGGGGCAGTTTCTTCAGAAGCCCAGAAATCACAATGCCTGGAATATTGCTCTCTGTGCCCTGATCAAATCTTCCTCCACATTTGGGCTGAGGTACACGAAGAGCTGTATGAGAAGAGAACTTCCCCTGCGCTAATGTATTAAACATCATTACAGAATCCCAAGGGAAAATGAAACACCAGGGAACAGATTCTTCTTGTTAATTGCAAAGTACTTGTCATGTGACTCAGCCTGCAGATTGTGACCAGCATGAGGGGTTTTGTTTTTCCTGCTTTTGAAAGAAGAGCTTGTTTAATGCTGCAACAGCATTCACAGCAGCTCTGGAATCAGAGAGCATTCCTATCTGCTCAACATAGCTCTGAAAGACCTCTGTGCCTGTTTCTGAAAGAGAGGCTCTGACTCACGTGCACTGCTGCAGAATGTTAATGAAAAATCTGCAGTGGCTTAGAGCAGTTGGTCAGTCAGAGGAAGGGGGAAAACCTAAGGGTCATTCTTTCTACTCTACATGGAGCTTAAGGCCTTGAAATGCTCCATGCTGGATAGCCAGGTCAAAATGTTTACACAGTGCCTGCTCTGGCTGCTGCCTCTCGGAAAGGCTGTGGGGCTCATAGCCATTCTGGCCAGAGCAGTTGCCTCTCCTAATGCAAATCAGGAACAGGAATAAGCAGTTTGAAATAAAGTTTTATAAAATAATCAGTCTCTCCAAACTGTCTGCAGCAATCTATTTGACAGGCAGCTTCCACCATCTGTTGAGTCTCTTTCAAATGTGAAGCCCAGCACTGAAGAAAAACAGTTTAAGCAACGGGGAACAACTGTTTCCTCAAGGACACGTTCAGTTTGAGCCCTCTCTTCATATGTCACAAGTTGACTCTGTGGTGCCACTTGCTGAGATGTTGGAGGAGGTCTGAGGCAACAGGGCAGGACTGTCCCCATCCTGCTCCCTGAAGGGCCATGCCTCTCTCTTCAGCTCAGTGGAAGGACTAACACTGAACAGAGGCTTTGTGGACTCTAACAGAGTAATTTTCAGTAGATCATCTTCTACCTCCATCTCTTCAGAAGGGAGACAACCTGCAAACACTTGTGAGGAGCCATGTCCTTCAGAGTTCACTGCATTCTCAGCTGGGAGTTTTTTGTAAGATAGTGGCTCAGACTGGGCCAGCACTAATGGTTGGTTACACGCTGGAGTTCCACATGTATTCTCAACAAGGCAAAACCCATTTTCCTCCTGGGCCACTGGCCCGTCTGAACAGTCCATATCCTCTTCTTGTCCTGGTGCAAGAAGAAATTCTGGTCTTTGAGGCTTGGTGTGAAAGGGGGGAATCTCTGACACACCATATTTACTGCTACTCAAGAGTTTTTGCCTAACCTCTGCGCCAAGCTGGGCTGGGTCACATCTGCCAACAGTCGAAGACAGTCCTCCAAACAGGCCGTATTCCTTGTGTGCTAATTCAGGAGAGAGTGGAAGTGATCTGCATCTCCTCCCAGGAAGAAGGGAGAATTCTTGCCACTCTGTGCTATATGCCTGCCGGAAGTGGGACTGGCTGGCTTTCAGGCCTCCACCTGCCTCTGGAGAATACAAGTCAAACACCAGGGAAATCACAGACTTGCTTGGCATGTCAAAGAATTTGATTTTCCCCCCCTTGAGGTCCTCCCGGGCACTGAAGGGATTAACTTTCCGGCCTAACCCTTTGTTTGGTGTATAGTAGGGGTCCTGCACATTTATCTTCCTGGAAGGTTTGCGGGAGAAGATATCTGACTGGCTGCGTGACAGCCAGATATTCCGGCGTGGACGGGGTGACTTGGGTGGGATCTTATCATCCAAGGAACTCAAACGTTTTACTCCTGGTCCTTTTTCCATTGATCCTGAATAGAAAAAGAGAAATACTCTTAGCTTTGAGAAGCTCTATTCTATATAGCCGTATGTTTGTTCACTCACAGAGCCTTCATGACAACTGTAAAGAAAAAAAGCTACATTCCTGATGTTCCTGACTGTCTTCCATAAGCACTTGTCTGCTCCTTCTTTACAAGTTCCTGCACAAACACAAGTACACCATTCTCTTCTCAGTGTATTATAGAGCCCCTTTAAACCTAGCTCCCAGTACACTGCCATAGCAGAGACAGCACAGGGTGTTGGAGAAGAACAATTTGCATGTTTCTAGATTTATCATTCTGGTTCCCAGCAGAGGCTGCCCAAGATCTGCTGGTGATACTGACCATAATAAAAGAAAACAGGTACCACACGTAGTTGCCAAAGGAACTGGAACTTTTTCACCCTGGTGGGAAAGCCTAAGACCAAAATAAATGCCCCTCCTGGTACCATGCAGATTTTAAATAATTCCATCCCAATACATTATCCAGTACAGAACTAGAGAAATATGACTCTTTGGTCCTAATTAATAGGAGTTTTAAAGTTGTCCATATGCATGTGAATTGGCACATACACATACATATATATATATAAAGCTGTATCACTAGAACAGGTTGGGAAAATGGTAGGTGCTAACTCTTAGTGTTTGGAACATGCATCTGCCACCTGCTCTCAAGGTGCCTCTGAAGAGCTGTGTAAGTGCAATAACAAATGGATATAAAGAAGTGACATCTCCTTTTGATTACCATTTCCAGAAAAAAGCACATATGGATTTTCACTTTTCCCTTTAAGCACCGCTACAGTTTAGACTGCAATCATTCCACGTAGGAAAGACTATACAAGTCAAAGAACAGCATGTAACACTTCTTCAAGAAGTATTTGTTTTGTACGTATGCTCCAAGGGCAGAATGCTGGAAATATTTTAAAAAAAAAAAAGAAAAAAAAAAAAAGAAAAAACCCAAAGAGCACAAACCAAACAAAAAATCTAAATAAACAAAAAAGTTTTCTTTTTTAACTCACACCTCTTTTAGATGCTTTCCAGGTGTGGGAGAACCACCACATGCATTAAGTCTATGTGGTTTCAAATAGAGAATAATTACATAAATCTATAACCATATTACAGATTGATGGCTATGTATATGTGTTGCATATTTATACATACACACAATATGAGAAACCATTTTTACTGTACTCTCAGTTTCCGGTGCCAGAAGTGTACTAAAATAAAAGACACCCAAGCCAGAATATGACCCAGGCTACAAGAGTTTGCTCCCCACACCAGGTGGCACCAGACAGCTTTAGAGAAAACCTTTCAAGGCCAACATTCCCAAGCAGACCTGGGATTCATCTTTTCCCGTCTTTCAGAGTATTTCTAGGTACTTTATAATACTCTTGCATCTTCTGTGCTCTTCCTCCTGAAGGAATTTAAGAAGCTTCTAAACGTTACATGCAACATAAACCAAAGAAATTATGTATATGTACTAAGTAGGGCAGGGATAAATAAAAAGGTGATGGATTTTCATATACTGTTAGTAACTTACAATACCACCCCCAAATGAACTCTAAATTTCCCCTCCAGAGCTTGTGGAGAAAATCTTTTGAGGCACATTAAGAAACTGTTATCTGTTTTTTCCCCACTGGGCACTCTAAAGTACAAAGTACCTAGCATTGCTTCAGAATAATTTTCAGGGTTCAAGTAAAATCTTTCATAAGGTGTAAATAATACCATATATAGCTGAAATCCCAGGTTTCAAAATAGGAAGCATTGTACCCTCTCGCTATCAGTGTGCAGCAATGTTTGCACAATACAGACATTTACCTTTTGGTTTTCTTTCACTGTTGTCAAGGTTCAAGAACTTTCTCTCTCTCTCCGAGTCCTCATTTCGCAGGCGGTTTAACATTTCCTCCAGTGTTTTGACAATATCAGCAAACGAAGGACGCAACTTCGGATCCATCTGTGAATGCACACAAATCAAGTAAGTTCATGTGGGTTTGTCCATGCTATTCTGCTTACACAGTAGACAAAGGGACAATATGAAGAAACTGAGGAAATTCAAGACTGTTTTAAGTGTGTTATCACTGCAAAAAAACTCAGTAGAGGAAAAGTTGTATTCTGTCTATTATACCTCTCACATTTAATTATCAGGTTGTAAACATTCTATGAAGAGGATGAATTTTAAATTGAAAAGGTGGGAATGTGTCAGATTCACAGCTTGTGATGGGGCTTTCTTTGTCTGAAACAGCTTGCATAGTTGAAGATTTCTTTCTGGACTCTGGTTATCAGAGAGAGAATATGCACCAACATTATTTCAAAAGGATTACACAGAGAATGGCTATGTCATTCTTTAAAAGTTTGTAATTCTTCTATCATCTTCCTGTGACTTTAATTAAAACTCACCTAAATGGCATTGCTGAAAATGAAGCATCTTTCCATTTGTTAATCAGCCTTACTACTTGGTGTACTGGTCTGTCTTATAAGGAGGCAAGATTGGTTATATAATTTTACCAAATAATATATTAGAAAAAAATTCAGGTAAGATATTCCCACTGGTCATCAATATTTATCAGTTTGAACTTCTCAGTATGCATTTAATTATTCATGCTAGCAAAAATGGAACTCTAAACAAAGTACAACACTGAAATTGAACTACAGGCCAAGCAGCTTAATTTAAGTAGTAACTTAGAAGGCATTTCATCATTTTGAACTCTGACCCTGTATATATGTTAGAGGTTTAACTACTGTAAGTACCAGTATCTAATTCAGCATCTCAAAGTTAACCTCCTTACAGTCATAAAAAAGATTCTGCTTGACCTGATTCCTGTTTCCAGCCTTTTAAAGGCTTTTTCAGAGGGGCAAGCCCAGACAGATCTCACCTCTACAATGGGAACAGTGGTGCTTCGTACACAACAAACCCCAAAGACCTCCCTCATACTGCCCTGCAGGTCCTACAAGATGGATCTTTCTGAAAAGAACTGGTATGATCAGCAATGCCAGAACACCTTCCAGCAACAAAAGGTAAAGGGCTAAAAATTCCTATGTACAGTAATAAAAGCCAACCAAACAAATCACACTTGAAGAGCTCAAGAGCAGCAAGAAAGTTGTTCTAATGTAGCTGCTGGAATTTCCTGGCATTGGAAAACATTTTTCTGCTTTCCCTATTTCACTGAAAGAGTAGGGCAGGGGCAACACCGAAGCACATACTGTACTCTGACAAACTTACTAATTTGGGAAGCTTAAGAAGCTGTTGCAAGCTACAGGAAGTTAGAGGAAGTAAAAGGAGCTCTCTGGCTACTTCAATTTGTGCTAGGTAAGATCCAGGACAACAGCAGCAATGGAAAAGTTACTCAGAGCAACATTTGCCTCTTCTATCCCTGAGCAGTCCAGATTCTGCTTAAATGGAATAGAAGGTTCTTCCTCAAGGCAGCAGTTGCCCACACCTCAGCTCGTGCTGGTAAACTTTTTGCATGATCACTTATGATTATGTTTATTAACAGAAGTAGGCTTATAGTTGTCAGGGAACCTTCCTTGCAGGTACTTATTTAAAAAATCCCACATTTTATAAAAGCAAATTAAAGAAATCTTAATCCACTATTCATAAATGTCAGTTTTTACTGGTTTTCTTATGTGCCCTAAAACATGTTTCCTGGCTACAGAAAACCCCAGGGCTTTGCACATTGGTTCAGCTAATCAGCTGGGCTATACAGTTTACACTTTGTTGCCTACTAAATAATAAAAAGTTACATAAACCTCCATGTCTAAGAGCAAATTATCACACCGATCATCTATTACTGAAGCATAGCATGCTTAGGAAAAGATAAGAAAGCTTTATCTATTTATCCCCTTTTCCCTTCTACTAGGTGAGTGGTATGTGAATTCCAGCATGCCCTATGCTGAAATCAGCATATTAATGGCTTGATCACAAGACAGTAATTTCCATTTCACTTCGGGGAAGGGACACTTATTATACAAGAAGCAGCATTTGACAATAATCAGTAGGAGAAAATCCTTTTTCCGTGAGCACACCAAATTCTTACATGAGAATATAAGGTCCCTGCCCCTTCCTTCATGAGCAGTTTTACTCTGAATTTCTGTGCTGAAAAATTGGTTTGAATCATGCATGATGTGTTTGGATGTGGTACCATTTCTGGAGCCTACAGGTGGCAGTTGAGATTTCCAAAGTCAAATCCTACCTCTAGCCAAACCCTTTAGTGCTCATGTAATCAGAACACTTCATAAACATGAGTCAGATGTACCACCATCCTGGTGAAGCAAGCTCTGCTGTACTAAGGTGAAATCAGAATAGTGAAGTAGCTTGTCCACAGTAAATGCCAAAAACATTTTAAGAATTAAATTATGCCACCTTGTGCCAAGAGCAGCCGTCATTCCCCCAATCTCACCTTTATAGTGCACTCTCCCTGAACATGTGCATTTGCACTAACACAAAGTAGAGAGTGCTCAGGTCAAAAATAATCAAGAGCACAAAGAGATGAGATTTGTCTTAAAAGCACTCATCAGAACACAGTGCTGGTATTGGTTCCAGTATGGCTTGCTTGTGAGTCCCCAGCAAAGTTTTGTGAAATAAAATTTTTAGAAGTTGCCTCAACTTAAGCTGTGCAAACTGGACACTCCCAAGTTCAGCTGAATCTGGAGGAAGCTCAGGTTCTCCTACTTCGTATAAACCATCTAATTATACAATGATACTAGCAACTCTGGTATGGGATAACCAACAAGAGAGATCTACTTCCTTGGAATTTTCATACTGAGGAGCCATGAAGGTATCCAGCAGCAACTATCACAATTTTACTTGAATAGCAGCAAGAAAAATCTTCTCCAGACAGCTCATTACCTATAGCTTTACAGGTATTGTGTCCAAGTTCAGGTTTTATAACACAGGTTAAGGTTTTGGATTAAACCCCTTTTCCAAAAGGCAGCATATAGACATTTTAGAGCAGTTTAATGCCTGCTCTTGTCTTGTTTGTCCCCTCTGTTTGTGAGAGCAGGTCAGAATCCTTTCTTCACAGCTCAGTAGGTCTGTACACAATAACAGCTGAATTTTGTCAGCCCAAGGGTTACCCAGTTTCAATAGCATCCAACTGGTTATGATCAGCCTGAGCAGCCTGCAAGAAGCTGTTCTATGTGCCAGACCTGCTTGTTTGGCATGACAGAACACTGAATTGGAAAGACACAAGATAAGCCTTTTGCAAGGGGAACAAAAGGATTATAAAAACTGCAAGGGACTTTCTGGATTATCAGAAGGCACTGCTTTTATAGGTAGTCTCTTCAAGCCTCTTCTGTAAATGCTTTAAGCTCTATCTTCAAAAGCCAGAGGGATTTAGAGAACTCCAGTTTAGGCCTCTCCCCTTCAAGTAAAATACTCACATTACAGCAGTTGAAGGCCAGCTGGAGGAAGTCAGGAGGACAGTCTCCCACCATGTGCTGGAAGGAATCATAATCTAATCCAAAATTCTGTACAAACAAAAACACAGCATAGAGATATAAATGAGGTCTGCTATCTGCCCCCAAAGCATCTTCTTTTTAGGGGAACCCTATGTGGAGTTATCAGGAATAGCCATGAACACCATCTCAACAACCATATGCAGACAATTTTAGGGAAACTTCATGCACACTCTGAACTGCAGCATTCCCAGTGGGGATTACTGATACAGGATACCTGTAAGAGAATGGGCTGACTTCAAAGCCCATCCTTCTTTCTGGATTCAACTGCAATCCATTGCAGTTGAAATGTTGCTTGTGTGGATCTGGAAACAATATCTTATACTATAATATTTCACTATGGTGACTTTCACAGTGCAAATTAACAGCCTGCTATAAAACCAGAGACTTTGCTAGGATGAAAATGTATCAGTTAAAATGGTTAACTTTTTTGTGGATGGTAGACTGGTAATAAAAGTTATCCAGTTCCTTAAGTGCACGTCTGTAAAATCTGCAGGGCAGGGCAGGGCAGCAAAAGAATCTTTTTATTTACTGCAGTTCAAGACCTAAGCAATTTTGCATTTTCAGAGCCAGACAATTTGAAAGATTTCCCACTAGAGGGCCAAAAGCTTCCCTGCAGATGGGATTCAACCAAAAGGCAACTGAAGAAAGTAAGAAGTATCTTTGATTAGTTGACTGTAGCTCAGATCCACAGTGCTTAGCAGAGTCCATGCAAAAATAAGGGTGAGCTTATTTTAGCTGCTGTCAACCCAGGTCCTGTCCCTTTCACAAGCAGGGGCTGCTTACTGGATGCAGTGTGCCCAAAGTGCCCTGTTCTGAACCTGGTAAGAAGTTTACACGAGCTATTACTCCACTAAAGGAAGAGTTTGCATTGCAATGCTCTCAATACTCTGCCAGTTAGGGGCAGAAAAGAATTCCCGTGAGGACTGCAGCTGCACAAAGTCTCTGGAAAGTGTCTTCAATGGAGCTTCCTGCAATAATAGCATAGAAGAACAAAAGCCTTTTGCAGGCTATTTTTAATGTAATACCTATTCATCGTATCTTTGGCAGCAGTGTCAGAAGTTCTAAAGGCCAAGCCATTATCATGGCAGACTCACCACCTCCCACCAATGTTATAAACATAACCACTTACCTCTGTGCGAGGGAGATAGTCTGGATCTGCCTGTATTCTCGCTATAATCTCACACAGAATTATACCATAGGAGAACACATCTGCCTGAGAGAGAAAAAATTAACAGACACATGGTTCAGCTGTGAATACTCAGCGTTCTTATCTGCCACCGAGTTTCTGCTTACCCCAAATGGCTATCATGGAACAACAAAACCAGCACCACAGCCTTAAAACACTAAGCAACTGCATTACAGCTAACATCTTCCACGTGAAGAAACACATGTTCCCAGTAAAGCACTCTTGTTGCACAAATAGTAATGACAACTTTAAAACTCTTTCAAGAAAAAAACCCTAAAAACAAAAACAAAAAAACACCAAACCACTCTTAATTCAACAGTGTAAAAACAAAACAAAAAAATAATCCTTCCATGCATAAAGAATGATGACATTGCATTTGACGTCCTACAGATGGGAGTAATTAGCCAAAATGTGACATGCCTATATATCATCATGGTCAGAAAAACGGGTTTAAAATACACATGATCAAAGCTTACACAGAACATTAATAATATGTTTAAGAAAAATTACATTTTTCTCTTCTCAGGGTTCAGTACCTCTGGAGAAAACAGTGTCTTCCCAAAGCTTTAGATATACAGTAGCACTGTATACCAGCCTCAATTTCCATGACACTCAATACTCACTTATCTGACTACCCCTGGAGCTGCACAGTTCCTCTGATTTCCACCCACCTGAATTTTTCATGTACTAAAATTCAGGAAAACATGGAATACAAGTCTACAGAGCATAAGTTTGCATCCCTCATCCCTTACATATCAGCCTGGCTTATATGTCACGTTTCATGCTGAAGAGGTAGCAGACCTGCTTCCTCTTTAGTCCTTCATGCCCCAGGGTTAATGCAGATTGTGGCACCACAGACTGGGGTACTTTATTATTAATTTAGGTCAACTGTAACTCTTTAAAAAGTTTTTGAAATGGTAAATATTACATTAATTACTGAGGTAGCTACTGCTTTCCTGCAACTTAAAAGTACCAGCAATTAAATAGATTATTGACTACTAGCTATAAAGAGGTACAGAATGTGGGCTTTATCACAGAAAAGCTGCACTGACAGGGTTGAAGTAATGGAGAGAAAATCTTGTGTAAAGAAGAGCTTGATTGAAAATACTATTTCTAAAATCCAGTGTGATCTAATCCTCCTCTGAAGCATTTCCCAGCAACACAAACAGGAAAACTTAGAAATACCTCTGGAGAACATTTTTATCTTATCAAGGTATCCTACCTTAAGAAATGCTGATTTATATTTTTTTATATATATATATACACACACATAATTGGACAAGTTTACCTCCAGACTTCTACCCAGATTTCACTAGTACATATGAAGCAACTTCACTACATTTCTCATGAGACTTGGTTACATGAAATTCATGAAATTGTGTTAGGTCATTACCATATTTCAGCATGTGGGGTGTTTCAGAATGGAAACAATAATGGAGAACAATCCTAAAGCAAATTCTATTTCCATACAAGATTACACACCATGAATTAAAAATATTAGCTATTCAACTCTCACTCTCCTTTAGTCTAAATGATCCAAATACAGAATAAGTGAAAATAACAGTAGTTTTATTATTATTGAAATACTGAATCTTGCATACAGCTACTGAAGAGAAACATCTGACAACTAACACATATCATGTACCTACCTTTTCGTTGTAGGGTTCATCTCGGAGAACTTCTGGTGCCATCCAGAAGGGCGAACCCACAACTGGTAACTTCTCACTGTATAAATACATGATAGATGGTGGGAACAGAAAAGGGGGGTGGAGGGAGAGAGGGAAGAATCATTAATTAAATGCCCAAGCACTGCTACTAACTTTCCCAATCAATTACTCACATTTTATTTCTAGTTTTTAAGTGCCTGGCTACTTTGAAAAAAAAAGTTTTATTTTAAGGTCACAGATGTTCAATCATTTATATTTCCAAACTCCTGGCAGAGCTGTCTCCATCTATCCACAGAAAGATTCATGGACATCAGTTTCAAGCTAGATGCTGAATTCTCTATTCAACCAACAAGACATGCAAGTATCCATCCCTACAGGTATGTATGTATGTGTGTGTATATATATATAAGCAGCTCTGAATGAAGTCAGTACAGCCTGTTTGCAAACAGAATTTAAAAAAAAAAAAAAAAATCAAGACTGACCAGACAAATCCTTTAAATAGGTAAAAACTAAAAGTAATCAGAATGGATCCAATTTAAAAATCTGAAGTTTCTATATGGCTGACTACTGGGGCCTTAAGAAGGGCCTCCAGCCTGTCACCCAGCTGACCTTGAGTGAATACCTATTAAAAAATAAAGGCCTCTGAAGGCTTCAAGATAGCATGGCTTGCTATCAGCAAACCGGAAACAACAAAGCTGCATTTCAAAATGGAGGCAAGACTAAATCAAACCAAAATGGTGGTTAAGTTACTTGGTTTAGTCTCAAGGTACTTTAGCTATTACTGTAATCTCAATTTTCAGGGCATCTCAAAACTGGTTATTAAAACCAACTTAAGGCACCTGTAATGCCTTCCTGATTTTGCGATGGATTCATTCAAATACAGCTGAAGCTTTCAGCACTTTACAGGGTGCCCCAGAGGAGTTACAAGATACACATTGGCTGTACTTACCAGTAGTTTGGAAATTAAGACTTTGTTAAGCATTTAGATCAATATTTCATCAACATTAACCCAAGCTTTCAGACCTCCCAAGATACAGTTTTATGATATGTGCAGTCTAAAAACTAAGCATAGATCAACTTTTATTCTCTTTGCAGTCAAAAGAACTGGAAGGCTTTTACTTATTTTACTCCAAAGCACACACTGGAGAAAATCTGACAACACATTTCACAGTCAGAATACTCTGAAATACACAAGTCAATATACAGAGAGAACAGTGAAATCCTTGTCCTTGATCTCTCTAAAGGAGGGATGGCAAAAGGACTATTTCCATTTGTGACAATAGCCTGTGACAGTCACCTGTGCATTCATCAAATGAGTTAAGATTATAATTTCATCCTAGAGAAAGTAAAATGGTGAATTATTAAACATTAATTTTATAATTAATTTTGTTTTACTCTTTGTTATAAAATTCAATCTTAACAACTAACCCAGAGGATAAAGAGAATACTAGATTGCCTCTGAATATTGCTTATGAAAATGGAAAGAAGCTAAAGTTGTTTGGAATCAGCAAATGACATTTATTACAAAATCATCCCAATCCAAAAGGCTGGACAGTATTTTTGTGTTTGCTTCACTGTGATTTTTCTTTAAACCAAAAATTCCCAAGTACCTGCTTAAAAAAATCTACTGAAAAGCTTGAGTAAATCATCTACTCACTGGTGCATTTTTGAAGAATAAATGTCACCACTAAATATCAAAATGGACAGTAATTGAGGCTGGAACATTTCGGTCATCCAGCCTGCAGTTCTGGACAGAAGACTGAGGATACTTTTTGTAAACTCTTTATCAGAATGCTATAACAGCCTCAGGGATATGGTTCACTGAAGCTTCTGACCTGCAGTCACACTGCAAATCTCACTCTATTTAGATTAGTTCATGTACCTGTGATCAGGAATTTTCTCTGCTAAACCGAAGTCTCCCACTATTGCTGAGTATCCATTCTCATCATGTTTTATTAAGCAGTTCTGGAAAAAAAAATAAAAAGAAAACCAAACAGAAGAGTTATTGTCTGGGCATGCAACCTCTATAGCGTTTGTTTTATCTATTTTTAATCTGGAAAACAACTACAAAATATACTTTGGAAGACATTCATCTGTGAGAAGCTTTAGTCTGAGAGCAACCACCCTCTTCCCCCACCCTCCCCCTGCACAATCACATGTCTGTCAAACTTAAGATGTTGCAAACAGCCTTCCACTTAGTTAATAATCCACTTAAAAACTTGCTGAGAAGCAGGCAGTCACAGGCAGCACATACTCAGCTAGGTAATAACAAGAATTAAGATGATTTAGCCCCTTATGCTCAACTATGCAATACACATTGTTTACTATAACACCTTAAATTTTCTCGTTACAATTTACTTGTATCTGACCAGAATAAAAGATCTGAGCAGACTCTGAATGCCTTTGTATATTTTGCTACTTTTGCTACTGAAAGGGAACTCACTGCTTTGCAGTAGCTTTTCATCAGAAAATATAAGGTGCAACAAAATTATATGTGCTTTTGAAGTCTCAAAATTCTTTATTTTACCGTACATTCAGAAAACACGATTTAAAGAACAAGTCTAATATGGAAAAGCTGTCAGTCGTCTTCTCTCAGATATGCCTTCCAGTGTCAGGAATGGGGACAATTTAAGGACACACAGAGATAACTCTGGGCTGGAAGCATCGCATTATACACAGAGTATTATTGATTCTTTTTGTTATTTATTTACAACTATGAGAAATATGCTTTGACCATTCCAGTATCACATCTTTTCCGTTCTCACCAAATGAATCAATAGCTGGCTACCCTGCATTTTTTACTGTCCTGCAATAGGTGGAACTTAACAGGGAATTGATTCCCTTCCCATATGCCTTGTTCTGTATCCTTCTGCAGGCAGTACAATAGTACTGACAGGCAGCAAAACCACTGCCGACTCCTACCGAGTGGTACCCTGCATTAATTAGCTAAACAGCAGGAAACACTTTCTAGCTTTATTGTGCTTGGATATACAAAAGCCCCTTGCTGACCCCAACATTAGCTTGTCTGTATAATGCGACTACCAAGAAAAGTGAGGCCCTTGTCTAAAAGATCAAGTTCAGGTCATCACTGTTTATATTATTCAGAGACGATTGTGGCTAAGGCCATGAAGTGAGTTTTCTTCCTGCCAATTAAAAGGTTAAGCAAGCCATTCCTGTGATCATGTAAAGAAAATGCGTGCCAGCCTCTTGAAACACATGCCAGGCTCCTGAGATGCAAAGCTTTATTTGTTTAGCATGACTCAAGTATAACAAGTACAGTTAGTTTGGGGATTCATAAACATGTACCAAGTTAAATCAACTGTGCTTACCCAAAGAGCAGCAAAGCTTCTCAGTTGCGGCCTTTGTTATCTTGTATCAAAGAGCACATTCATTCCCCTCGCCTCTCTTTAAACATTTGGTCACTCTAAGTGGACTTAAAACTGAGAAGGATAAAACTTTTCTGAAAAATCTTACTCAAATGATTCAGACAAGTGGAATTTCGTTGTGTACCACACAGAAACAAATCCATGAGGACACCAGAGATTTTACAGCGTTCAAGAAGACTGATACTATTTTATGCATAAAAATTTCAGGTTATTCTTCTGCCACAGATTTCTCAGCAAATAAAGATGACTCTTAATTCAACATTTTTTTGAAAAAACCTCTATGATTCATAAACACTCGTTTTAAAATCCAGACTTCCTTCTTGCATTACCTTTGACTATTTACATTTTGTTAATTTTTGGTAGCAAGACCACAATACCTAATTTTACCTTCTGGGTTTCATAGATCAGTGTTATTCTCCAATAAGCCCTCAACTCCAAAACTTCAGAGAAACATTTAAATCCAGACTAAAAATTATTTTCAACATAGCTAAGGATCTGTAGAAACCTATCTATGGACCCTAAGACCTGCAATAATTTACAAGGCTGCTTTGATACCAAAAGGAGGCTTAAATGCAACATCATCCTGACAGCAATTATTCCTTCAGCGTCTTACCAGTATCTAATCGCATCCCATTAGACCGTGATACATCACCCACCACAGATGAACAATCCTACCCCCCCACCACCAAGCCCCAGGCAGTCTCAGCTCTCAGGTACAGCACTGAACCATTATACAAGTAGGTTATTCCCAGATAAATCATAAATTAAGCCAATGCTGCCTGTCAGCTCTGAGCTCCTTCCCTGATGACAGATATTTTCCTGAAGCAAAGCCAGGCTCCCTTTTAGTGCAAGTGCTTGGAGAGACCATACAGTGCAGACACACCAGTGCTGTGGGGTCCACAGGTCCTGCAGGAGAGGCCACACCACCAGGACAAGGCACAGGGGAAAGCCCAGGGCAATGCTCCAGCTATAAAGTACTGAGCAGTTGTTCTGCTGTGGTGGGCTGCACAATGTTAAGTGACGTAAAGGAGGAAGCTAAACTGTTCTCTCTCATTAGTGGAATCTTGTATTTTGTTTGCACGTGAAGTGGTGACTGTGGATTTAAATTCATTAGGATATGTTTTCCAGTACAAGAGTGACTTTTTTATTCATACTTAAATCAACCGCAGGAAGGTGACATGCACCATAAAATAAAATTCCAGTGTCACTACAAATGCTCACTGTAGTGAAACTAAACTGATTTAATTCAACTGGGGCAATTTTTTATATAGCTAAGCACTAATTTCCTGGAACCCAGAAAGAATGGAAGCCTATTCCTAGCAAAATCAGTAGTAAATCCCTTCTACATATACTAACATGGTCAGATGTCACTTTTCCAGCCTGTACTGGTCATTCAAGGCAAAGTTGTGTGGACAGTGATGCTTCATTCTGTGCTGAGATTCTTCAAGTGTTCAAGGC
Organism: Dendrocincla tyrannina; assembly: GCA_035047865.1. Lineage (NCBI taxonomy): Eukaryota > Metazoa > Chordata > Aves > Passeriformes > Dendrocolaptidae > Dendrocincla > Dendrocincla tyrannina. The sequence goes on along the minus strand of JAWWMP010000116.1, from coordinate 34,296,567 downwards.
TAACTCTCAGCACCACCACACTCCTCCTCCATCCTTCCCACCCAAGCGATGCCATTACACAATACTGTGCCAAACCCACAGCACAGATAATTGAATTACCAAATTTAAGATGCAATTCATAAATAGATGACCTAACACAGCCCACAGTAACTGACAGTTCATGTGCACCCAATGAAAGACAATTCTAAGAATTCACATTTTACCACCAAGATAAATCAGGAAGGATCAAAGAGATAGAAACCTTCATTAGAGACTAAACAGTTGAAAAGAGCTTTTGAATTTAATCTAGGGGTGGTTTCTTAGTAGGAAAAGTACAATAGTACATACTGCACTGTTTCTTCTAATAAAGTGATACTTCTCAGTTTTTACAAAAAAAATAGCATGTCGATGTGGTATGAAGAACTTTCATTAATGGACTTCAGCACAGAGGTGCAAAAGTTCAAACCCCTTGCTAGTGCAAGAGCCCCTCAAGAACTGCCTATGAAACAAAAGGCCAAGCAGCTTCACAGCACAGTCTTTGAGAAAACACTTTTGACTTGCTATTCCACTATTTGTATAAGTCTGCAGGGCAATTAAACATGACAACCTTTTCAAGCTTTCTCTTTGGACCTCTACAGACAAGGATGTTCTTTCCCTTGGCAGCTCACACAGTCTAGAAGGGCAGTATTTGACTTCAGTTGGGTTCTTGAGGGAGTTTTTTGCCCCCACAAAAAGGGACCCCATCAGTCCTTTCTGAGCCAGTCTCTTAATAGAAGCAAGGAGCTCTGTACATGAGCTCTAAAGAGTTAACAGAGCTGTTTATGCAGACAGATGTGAAAGAACATAAAGCCCCCTTTGTGTGTTACAGGAGCTTAACATCTGCTTTGCACAGCATAATCCTACTAAGACAAATGCAATATTCTACTCTCCCTTTTACATAAACAAAAATGAAAATAGACTCAAGAGTTTCAGAGTTATAAATAAGTTGCTTAGATGAAGAAACCCCATAGTTTTATTTTACGGTATAACATACAAACTAAGCCCCTCAGATATTTTACTGCACTCCAGAAAACACAGAAACAGTACTGCAGCATCAGTTGCAACCTTCTGATGACTGTTACTGAATTAAAATACTTAAAGATGTATCAGCTATTTTTAAAGTGCTACCCCCCAGGAGAAACACCACTGACAATTAAATGCATAATAGGAAGTTTACAGTGCTAGATACACTTTTGAAACCATTATGTTTAAGGGACAGGCTCCATCTGGTTCCCAAAGTACCAGTAAAAGCTTACTATTGTAACTATCATCAGAAATAACCAACTGTAACAGCTAATTTTTTCAGTGCCAGCTCTCCCCTGCAGTGCAAAATATTCAGATGAGAGCTTAGTCCAGCACAAAGGGGACCTTGCAATCCTAGCAGCAAGTATGAGACTCATCAGACAAAGGTGCTGTTCACCACCTGGGTTTTATTTTGTGTTAAAGAAGCAAACAACATACAAGGTAGGAAGCCAGGGCATGACACTTTCAAGCCCAAAGGCAGTGAATTTATGTTGCATCAGATAATCCACAGTAATTGCTTACATGCAGGATTCTGTCCTGTAGTAACTGAGACTGCTCCTCTCTCAATGGGAGAAGGCTGAGCCATTACACACTGTGAAGTGAAAGCAGATGTTGGCAGGAATACACACATTCACATGTGTGTGTATATGTGAGCCTCGAAATTAGAATTTCTTCATTGACTTTATCATCAATGGAACTCACAACATCCCCTAAAACTGCTCACAACCTACTATTGATTATAAAGCCTTGTTTTCAATTATACATAATTCTGCAAAACTAAAAGGCAGTTGTTTGAGGGTTTGCCTGTTTGGTTTTAATCAAGGGCTTTGGTGGTGCCTTTTTAGGGAGGGGTTGTTCAGCTACAACAGCTCAGGTGCTTGGGAGAACAAACTTGCAATATGTGTCGCAAACAAATTTTTAAAAATGAACATTTTAAAATCCTCAAAATATTAGCCTATGGTATCATACCAAATTTGGCACGTTCTCAACTTGAAACGTGATGAGACCTCTGTGTAAGATGCGCCTTTTGCCACCACTGCAAAGAGTAGACTGGGACAGACATCTGCTGCATGAGGAATTTGAGAAAGTGACTAAGGGGACAAGACAGAGGATGAGTCCAAGCCAGAGGCTGGCAGGGACTAAGACCAGGGTCTTGAGCAAGGTTCCTGAGACAGGGAAAAAAACCTAAATACTATTACAAGGACATAAGACCTGCAGGTACAGCAAACAGGTGGTGGTTACAGGGATCAGAGCTAACCTGGAGCATCAGAACATGGGGAGAGCTAGAAACGGCTAAACTTACTAAAGACTAAAACACAGAAAGATTGCTTGGATAAAGCATCAAGTGGGAGCAATAGGAAGAGGGTAAATGCAGCCTGCCAGACAAGGAGATTGATCAATAAGGTTGGGGGGCAGGAACTGGGAGTAAAAAGAAGAGAAAAAGCCTATGAAGAAGGACAAAAAGCCTGACCAGAGGCTGGCATTGTACACTAGGAGAAAAGATGAGATAGTAACAGAGTAGGTATGATCTGTCTTGGAAAAATGGGCAGACTGCTAGATGTTCACTTCTTACTGCCAAGGAGTCTTTCTTGTTCCTCTCTCTATTTCTTCTCCACAGTGTGTTTCCATAATACTAATTAACAGTAGCAACAAATACAAATTAAAAATACTTAATGCATTACTGTATTAACTAAAGCAACAAATACGTTTACCATGAATCTCAAGCTTCCAGCCCTAAAGAGCATAATGTAATTTTTTTCCACTGTTTTTAAAATTGGAAGTTGTATACAAAAACTCTAGATGAAAAAATAATATTACATAAAAAGATGGGATATAAAACTTCCTGTAACAAGTTTCTTACCCTTATACATACACATTAAGGTAACGTCCTTAGTTACACAATCACACAGTTTTCCACCTGGCATCCATGTGTTTTAGTGTACACAATGGATTCATGCTGATGGTGAATTGGGGCTGTACATAAAACACTCGGACCACTATTTTCAGGACTCTGGCCACTTTTCCCACATAAACAGTAGGGTGACAGAAAGACTGGGAAAAGATGAAAAAGAAAGCCTGGGCTGCAAATGAAGCTCTTCTGTCTTGTGGTTAAGACTACTGCAGCACTGCCTCGGGATCTGGATTCTGGCCTTCCTCAGCATCACAGGAGGATTCTGTGACAAGGAAGCTACTTTACCAAAATCTTTCAGGAACACACAAGATTAGTAGCATTCTATACCTCCAGGGGTCAAACCTGACTATTTTGTAAGTGCTGTAATGCTTCCAACTGTCTCTGAGGTCAGTGACTATATTGCTTTGAACTTAACATGTAAAATACCAATTACTCCAAACAAGGTCTTAAAACTTATACCAAACATTCACCAATATTCTTGCTTTTAATCTGTTATAATAGGCTGAGTTTACTCATCTCCATCATCTCAGAGATATTGTAAAAACAAATTCACTGGTATTAGGGCAGTCACTGGTGTAAGCTGCCAGGGAAATTAACAGTGCTTCCAGAGCAAGGTTTGAATGCAGTGCAAATACAGTGTAAACAAGGTGTTGAAGAAACTCTCTGTGTAGTAGTAAGATATTTCTTTCGAGGGGTGAGGTACAAAAGGATTTTGCTATATTCTTTTTGCAGGCTGGACAGTTCTTCCTTGTGTTTTCCCAAACACTGCTATTTTAATTTTAGGTTACAACAGCCAGAATGTTGCAAAACCCAGTCAGTTATATCACAATTCAGTGGATTCTATTGAAACACACTCAATGTTTCACAGTACAATTTCTGTTTTAATGATTGCATCTTCTATACTTTCAGAGTTAAAATTTGTAACCAGACCTCCTTGACAATTGCTGAAAGATGAAGAAAATCCTCATGATTCCAGGATGCAAATCCTTCTTCTGCATATTCAGCATACCCCAAACGAGAAACAATTCCCAGGGCTTGCAGTGATATGGCCAGGGGACAGGGAATGAGCCAACGAGGCAGGCTGTCATAAACCATCTATGGCTTAATCTCTGCATAAATCTTTTTATGACAAGTCAAAAATACAGACAGCACATTTCTTGGCTTACAAAATGTAGGAGTCACCCTGCCCAGATCCCTACTCTCTGCAGGCTAGAAAGGCCAGTCTGACCACTCGTACCTTCTCACAGATTCAAGCAAGCGTGTCGCTACCGACCAGGGCAGATCAGCCTGATCAGCTACAGCAGCCCAAGCACTGAGCTGCTCACGACATGGTACCAGCTCCCTGGGCAGCACTCTCTCTTCTCACAAGCACTGCCTCTCTCTTTGACAGAAGAGCATCGGGAAGGGCACCAGTGGGATGTCAGGGCTGACATCCCCGTGGGCTGTCACATCGACTACAATGACCTACATCTACTCTTCTCCACCATTCTTCCCTCTGGCCTCCTGCAGTATCAATGCTTTCTGCTACTCTCTACATGGTGCAATTAGGAAGAGAGATCACCCTGCTGTAGACTAATGGCTCAACCCACTTATTTTTTGATCTCAGATTGGCAGGGGACAAGAACTTTTTTCTTTATATTGCTATGCATCAAGTGCTCAGACACATGTAACACTAAGAAGACTACAACTCTGCTGCCACAACTGACACAGTAAAATTTATGTATCACACCATCCACTCCAGGAAGCTGCAGGAATTAGAGATCTGCCAGAAAAGCAAGGCAGAACTACAGGTCTAGGCTAATCCCAAATAATTTTAATAGTAGAATTCATATTACAGGGACAGTTTGCAGTGGGCTACTATCTTAAGTGTAACAGGTAAAGCATAGAGACATTCTTGCACAGAAAGTCTCAGTTTCATTCTGTTCACAGTTCAGTCAAGACCAAGAATTTTCCTAGAAAAATGCTCCACTCTCCCACCCTGCAAACTCAGTGTCTGTTCTGACTTTTGCAGGTCTAAATCCTTGTCTTTGTCCTCATTTGTATACTAAAGCCATCACATCAATCACTGGAGTTTACCAAAGAAAGAAGGACAATATAGAATAGCATTAAATCCACCCCCTGTTCAATCTGGATCACAAGTTCTGTCCCAAGGAAAGAGTCCACCACATCTTCCTTCAGCTTGCTCACACACCAAGTGTTTACTAGTAAAAATGAAGATGACTCATCCTACCACCAATACAAACCTGGTAAAAGACAAGGAAGTCCTCAAGCAGTAGCCAAAAGCCACTGTCTGAGAACTGAAAATTTTGGTGACAGGTTTTTCCTATGGTTATTATTTTAATTGTTTTGCTTTGGGACAAAGTGGCTTCTTTAAGACTCAGCCAGCTGGCAGGGAAAACATTTGCCCAAAAGGAGAGTAATTTGTCCAACAGATTTAAAGTATATTTCATCAATAAAATAATACACTAATAAAATTTACAAGTTGTTTAAGGTGGGTGTTTAAAGCCAGGTGTTTCATCTACTTCCCTTCCCAAACTGAACAAGGAAAGTGCATAGATCATGTAAAAAGATTAAAAAAATTAAAGAACGAACAAAACCCAATCCAATATCCCCAAGAAATTTGAAAATATAGAATACAGCTCATGACTTAGACTTTTATCCTGACAGCTTCCATTGTGATCCCCACAGAAAACATAACTTTAGTGCTAAGAACAATCCAAATGCAGCATAATACACAACATATTACTGCACATGCTAATAAATTCTTAGGGTTTGATTTGTTGTTCATTTGTTTTTAAATAACCTTACTGCTTCCCGTGGCCTCCGATGAGTTTGCTGTTACTAGGATATCACGCACCCCTCCCAGTGGGTGCACTTTCTAAACAACTGGCATTCAACAATAGATAACATTGAAGCATTGGGAGGGCAGCTCCAGAGAATGGCATACAGTTATGTAAAGCTGGGAACAAAGGCATTCACAAGGATCCCAGGAAATGGATTTTCATATGACTAGCTATCACTGAACTGTGATGGCACTTTGGTTCCTTGGAGTAACTCTACTCACAAATGTGATAAAATACATCCTGAACTGAAAAAGAAAGGGGAACACCAAGTTCTCTTTTCAGATACTTTTACACATCTCTTACCTGCACACTCTGAGGTGACTAAAAGGGAGCTTTCTGAGTGTATCATGTCACAGTGACATAAGTCTGGGCATTTTTCATAAATTTGACATTCTTCTTTGCAGAATTCAGCCCCCTTCACTTGAAAGAATTGCCAATGAAGTATTCTGACTTCACTGAAATACTTCTTTCATTTCAGTACCAGCTGAACTTTTTTGTCACCTTGACTAAATGTACACTCTACATCTGTTTAATACTGCACTGAAATAACTTTAAAAAAAACCCTAAAAAGTGGATGGAGGACTAGTAGTCACTCACATTTGCAAACATGCTGTGTTGTGGTTTTTAAAAGCTGTTTCTAATCTTAAAAAAATAGTTCCTTTTAGATTAAGGTAACATTCCTCTGGATGCTTTTGACTGAAGTGCATTATGAAGTCTTCTCAGGAACTTCTTTCATATTGCAGATCCCCAGTGAGCTTAAACTAGCTCATTAGCTCCAGACAACAGGACAGACAGGACAGCAAAGCCCTCACAACAGGCTGCAATGCATGCTAAGACCCAGTGTGAATACTGGGACAATCTGTTCACAGAGCTTAATGCTCCTCTGTCAATATTTCTAGCTGAGCTTGAATTAGCTGGCTACTTCAGCTAAGTAAATTCATAGAACTTGTCACTAAAGCAATTAAAAAAATAAATCTTTGTCCATTGAAAGCTGCCACTGCAATATCCTTCGAGAAGAAATTCTGAAATTTGAAAATTTTAGGCAAACTGTTTTGATCTTACTGACTGTAGAAGTGAGAGAAACATAAACCAGGATTGTGGACAACACTTAACACAGAATTAGTAATGGAAGGTCACTCTTCCTACAGAAGAAGATTTGAGAAATACATGGGGAAACAAAAACAACAAGGAGATTTAAAGTGCGTTTGCAATAATCTCCTCAATTGGGTTCTTTATATGATTAACCTGTTCCAAATGTTAGATTGTTGTGCTTAATTATCCAGGGATTTAAATACTTTACTGAACCACAATTCAGACCTAAAAAACTCTGCAGCTGCTTTCTGAGAAATCCTAAGCTGAACTCATTTAAGGAATGACCTTCTTTCAGGATAGTAATTACTCTAGTTCCCATACAAACTATGAACATATTTTCAGGAAAGTTTTAATTCTGTAAAATGCATTTCAGTTCATTTCTCAAAATTTCTTAGATCACACCATATAAAATAACAGTTGTCTGTCAAAAGGAAGAGGAAGAAAACCCCAACAATCACTTACAGTAAAAAAGTTCTCATAAATTTATAAATGGTACCTTGGATGTAAGGTCTCGGTGGAAAATGCCTTTATAGTGAAGATAACTGATTCCCATAGCAATGTCATATGCCAGTTTCACCCTCACAGTCCAGGGCAGATGCTGGTTACTGTCTAATAGCTGTTCCAAGTTACCACAATTGATGTACTGAAAAGACAAAACATTTGTAATTAATTATTTAACTTCATATATTGTCAGGAATGTAAAACTCACCAGTACACAAGTGAACTTAGCTCAGTTACATGTTGAAACCTCTTTTTTTCTTAAGGACTTGACAGGCACAAAGTTTGCAGACCAAGAGAGGCTGAAAATGTCTCCCTTCACCATCTGTACCAATGCCTTTATGTTAAAGACGGATGTGACAGCCACCACTGTGTTAACTCTCTGGTATTTAAATAGATCCTTCAGAAACACCTACAATATCATATCCCTCTTATTTCCAGCTTGAGGAAAATTGGGGCAAAAAGGATGAAGAGCTGGCTGTTACAGAATAAGTCAACAAAGAGAGGGCTAAGTATCCAAGTGTAGGTCATGAAGCCTGATCAAGTTCCCAGATATCAATTCCCTAAACTGAAAAAGCATCAAAGAAAAAATATTACAATGCATTCCTGTAAGTTCCATTTTTTCACTGCTGTATCTGTAAGTTCTAATCAGCAATCTGATTCCCACTGTGTTCGGTACTACATCAACCCTATCAAAGGGTGGCCCTCATGAAAAGGAAAGTACATTAAGTAAAAGATAAATGCTACAACAGACAGTGAAACAAAGCAGCCCCTAAATGATGCTAAGTAATAAAACCCAGGGTTAAGACACCGCAGCTCCACTGCTCAACTAATCATTACAGCAACGTGGCTTATGCTTTATGTATAGACCCTTTATACCACAGCAGCAGCCACATCATGTTTAAGCAGCTTCCTGTTTCACTCCCAGTTCCAAGCCCCTACCAGCAACCAAGCAAAAAGAGTAGCTCCCTCCAGCAGGAAAATCTGGCACCAATGCAGTGGCTTCTCTCAAGGAAATCCAAGCAAAGGAGACAGGACAATTTGCTCCCAAGACTGGCCCCCACATGTAACACTGTGCCAGGCTGCACCAACTTCCCTCCTCTATGCCAGACAGACCTCCAACTCTCTCTCAAATGGTTTTGCACTTTCCTGTGTCATTCACCCAGACAATGACATGTGACAATGTGCCACCATTATCATGATCAAAATGAAATCTTAATTACAGCTCTTGTTATTTCAGAAACTTGGAACTCGCTTGTATTTTGTTGGGCTTCTTTGTGTCTTGGAGCTTGAGGCACACAGCACATATGAACCACACAGAGTGGAGTGCAGATGGATCACCTCCTCAGGCTGTGCTATAGTAACGAAATAGTACACACAAGCCAGACTCTGGTAAGTCCAGGGGTCACAGTTCACCTCCTGAACAGCTTCTTCCTTACAGTTTGGGCCTACTGTTTACTGAGCTCACCAGTTGATTCTGAAAACCTTTTCAGCAGATACACAAGTTTCACAACTAACTAAGGTGGCAAAATTGTTCAGGCAGAGGAGGCACAGAACTCACTGGAAGGAAGCTCCACTGCACATCCCTTGGGAACGGGGTTCATCCCAGCCCACGCGCAGCGGCGCATTTCACCAGCAGTCCAGAGCATGACCCTCCTCTCTCCAAAACAACCTGTTCCTCATGCTAGGAGTTCATGTGCCAGGATAGCAGAGCAACTCTGGAACAGGTCAGTCTGAGGCTATGCAATCTCCATCCTCAGAGATTTTCAAGACCAACTAGAGCTGCAGCCAACCTGGTTCATTGTTGGAAACAATGCTGCTTTGAGCTTTTGCAGCTTTGATCTTTCTCACTGCTTTTATCTGAATCCCTAAGGGAGGCAGATGACCTTACCAGAAAAAAAACATGCTCAATAAAATAAGATTTTACTTGTAAGTCATAAGTTGCTATCATGCTTAAGAAAAAATGGTGAAGAAGACTTCTACCTTAACTTAGTATATATTCCCAGCCTCCCTGGAAAGGGCAAATGGCACTTCTCAACCAGTTATATTCAAATCCAAGCAATACTGACCTGCCTGGAACAGAAGGCACCAAAGCTCTAAGCTGGATAACCCAGTTATAGAGTGACATTTAACAATTACCCCAAACCATTTTGCCTTTCTGAAAGGGCAGTAATAGATCATCCATACAGCACTACAGTACTTAAATTCATTGGCAAGACAATGCAAGGGGGATGGGAATCATTGGCCCAGCTTCCATTTTCTAGTCTATGAACTGTGCCATACCATGACATAAATGGCTCCAGAAATGCAAATAAATGAGCAGCCCATAAGAGTATTGACACACACACTGAAATGGGACAATAGCTGGCTACTATATCGAGCATGCTCTTACTTTCTTTTTCAATACATCAGACTACAGATTTGATCCATTGCTGCCATATTAGTTAAGTGCATCCAATATATCTATCCTCTCAGCACTCTTCTAGTCAAATTGGCTTGCAGGCTCATTCACCCATCTTAATTGCAAGGACTCCATTCTAGCATGGATAGGCGAAGGCTGACAAACACAAAGGACACAACATGCACAAGCTGCAAAAGCAAGAGTCAAACACCTGTGTCCAGCATATCTGCAAAACCCACCAGGCCTCCTATCCAAAACTGCCACCAAACAAGTGTGCAGACCTCATTTATTAGATATGTGAGTTCGGGCTTTGGCTCTTCTAGTGTACTTCCATGAAAGACAGGAGACTAACCATCAAGTGAACTAAAATCTTCCTATATGACACCTTTAAGACTCTAGTTGATCTCACATTTTTGCTTCTAGCAGGTAATATTTGCATGCACAGTCCTGAATTGTCCGTAAGGCAAGCACCACAGAGTTCAGTGCTCCCTCAGTGTCACGTAAGTAATCCAATTCTTCCGGTTATTCAGGCTGATAATGCAAACAGCCAGCCTGATGGCCTATTTCTTTCAGAGCCCTACAACAATGCCTTTTCAGAACAGACACAAAATTATGTACATCATTTTCTAACTGTCAATGAAACTGAAAAAAAACAAAACTTGTTCTCATTCTCTTACTGGCACAAACCAGCTCTGTGTGGTAAGAGTATCCTGCAGGATAGCAAATGCACCTCTCCCAAAGAGAACACTGGATTTTGTTTTGTCCCTGAAACATTTCAGTCCTGGTACAGTAAGGCTACAGCACACACATCATCTCAAAGCATTATTCTACTACAACAACAACAGCCATTGCATAAGTGTACAAGCAATTGGAGCAGAGATCTGATGGGCCTATGACAATGAAAGCAAAGGATGCTACATTTCATAGAGACCTCACAGCTAAATGGAGCAGTGTTCAGACCTTTTCAGAGTCTGTATCATCAGGTTGCAGTGAAACAGCTAGCCATTATTCCTCCTGCTTATTTTTTGTCATGTAACAGGACACCAACAGTCAGTTTATCTGGTTGCCAGAGTCTGAAAGTAACAGCTATAGATTTTTATTTTTGCATTTACTACAATTCCACACAGCAAAATGAATGCTGGTTTAAAAGATCCTGGCATCTTAGCCCACAGAAATATTCTCTCCTAAAAAATTCAAAGGTAGGAGCTCACACTTTTTTTGTTAGAATGAAAGTTCATCAAAACTCCATTTCTTATACCTCCCCCAAATCTTATGAGGAAAGAGGGTAGTAGCTTCTTTCAAAGACGTTACTCAGAAGCTCAGCCAAGCACAGATGCTTTGTGGATCAAAGAAGCTTGAAGAGGTTTCTGATGTTATAGTTTACTTCTAAGATATGCAGAAGCAGCAGTATATAATCCCTTCCCACAAAACAGTCAGGGGATAGGGAAACATGCTGCTTTAACCTACGAACAGCACAACAGGACTGCTGCCTTGCAAGACACTTGCAGTCACGTTATCAGACTCAAACATATGAAACAAGGAATGGATTGAAATTCAGCATATGACAGTACTTACACATACCATTACATGCTTCATTTCAAGAGACTAATAATGAACTTCAGCTGCCAGATTCTATCTTCAGAATTCAAAATAAAAGTTTGAACACTAATATGAGAACTAAAAGCTTTCAAAGAAAAGGCACATCAGATTCACACAATTCCAGCAGTTATTACTCAAAACCAAAAACTTCAAATATTGCCAAGTCTGAGGAGGACGACTGATGGGAATTGCAAAGAGTTTTCAATGCTATTTTGAAAACCAATGCTGTTTCAATATGTAGGTCTGATATAAATAAGCCATCAGATGCTGTACAGGAAAGCCACAACAAAAGTTGGCCTACTATTTAGATGACTTTTAATGTCACTGCTTGCCATTTAAAAAGCAACAAATGACCACAGACACCCCTATACTGTAGCCTAAATGTTACGAAAGACAATGCATTAAGTGGTTAAGAAAAGTAGGCGTGAAGAGTGCATGTAAGGTGACTGACCAAATGAGGTAAGTAAAGAGTAGGAGCTTTAGGGACTCAGAACACTACAAGACGAACACTGAGACAGCAATGAATGAATATACTGCAGAAGCTCCCAGAAGAAACAGGCAGAAAAGCAGAAAGAAAGAAACCAGAATTGTGGCAGTAGCACCTTCATCATGGAGAAGGAAGATGGATGTCAGAGCAAAAGCCAGATCAATAGCTGGACTCTGAAAGGAGATCTGGAAGCAAAATAATAGTACTGCACGCACTGTCAATAAATGCATTCAAGGGTGTCAAAAGAGACAGAGCTTCCATATTTATATCACTTCTAATGCTGGAAGTAAGAAGGTAACTAAAGAAAGTTGAGAGCTTTTCATTCAGCTTTCCTCAGAAGTTTAAAACCACCCATTTCAAGGAGGACGCAACCCAGACTTCGGTTCTCATATGTTTAACAGTCATCTGTTACACTGCACTCTCTAAGTGACTACTTTGAAGGCTTCTGGCTGCAAGACAACAAGCCAATGTACCCTTCTGACACAACTGACATAATTACCTACAGTGGGAGGACTGGAAATTTTCTCATTTCCCCTGTTTTCATTAGCTTCAACTGTGCACAAGTGGAAAAGAAAGACAATATCAGTATGTTCAAAACTACAAAGATAGTACAAATTGATACACTGAGATTGACTATCTGATCAAATTGATTTTTTTTTTTAATTTGAGGTTGGTTCATAGACCTCCTCATAGACCTCCACCTGTTAAAAACTCCACAGTTTAAAAATGTACACAACCATCTCACCCAAGTGCCTCTGAGCAGTAACCTTACATTTCCACTAAGTATCTAGCACATTGATTGAACCGAAGTAAATTAAATACTGAAACAGAACAAGTTGGATATTGAATTTGGGCTGGAGCAGTATACTTTGGGTCAGCAGGTCAAATAACATTTCCAGGGAGAAAACCACATGTACTGAAAGAGAACATGCAGGTGAAGCAAATACATTTCAGAACAAAGCTCAAACTTTTTCATAAGGGATCAGAAGGGCACAAGTGGCTTGGAAAAACAGCCTGGTTGAAAGGACAGAAGCAAAGCCAAAAGTCTTCATCTAAAGTCTGTTTTACTTTTCTGCTCTTCAGTTGTTGAAAATTAAAGGAAAAAAAAACTGTAATGTTAAGTCAATTTCTCTTCTGCTTTTCAACCAACACAAACAATTCAGTTCTTTAATAAGGATGATGTATTTTCTTTAAAGGTGTTAACCATCACCAGATTAAAATAAACTTAAAAAGGTGTCAGCTATTCATAGAGGAGATGCCAAACTTCCTCATGCAACTGCCATAGCCTGGTTACTCATCAGAACTCAGAACCAAAAGCCAAGAAACACAACAGATCTACCTGTTTCTTCTTCTGTGTCAATTGTGGCATTGATTGATCCACTGGCTTCTCCTGCTGAAAAGGCATGTACAGGCATGGCTTCTTTTATAAGGGCAAACAAGAATTAACATGCACTAACTCAGGAAGGAGCTGTAATCAAAACCATTTGTTGCATTCCAAACATTCAAGTGTTGGCATGGAAAAGAATACGGCAAGATTTGTCTTCCTTTAATTCTCTTATCCCAGCAGCTCTTATGGTCAGCATGCTGAATTTAGCCCTTTCCTGTCATTTCATTCAATCAAAATTTAATGTTCACTGTTGCCTGCTGCTAGCAACAGATTCTTGTTGGTAAGGCTTCCACTGAGGCACAAAGCAACAATGCACTACTGCAACCCATACGTATGAAGTTTTAGGGACACTCGCTCATACTCAGGTTTGAAATATTGCAGGAAATAAGCTTATTTTGTTAGAACCGGAAAACACTCCCAGTATATCTATACACACTGACCTTGATAACAATTTTTCCTGTAATTATATTAGTAGAAAAAAAACCAGAAAGCAAAAAAAGGACTAACAAAACCCCCTGCATTTATAATCTGAAGTCACAACCATTTGGATTCTAAGTCGAGCCCAGTTTCAGTGCAGATAAGAATCTGGGATACGGCAAGCGAGCAATGGCATAAATTAGCACACAGGCACAGAAGAGAAAGCACCTTGTTGCTGACACAGGCAAGAGGAACAGCATCTCTACAGTAACACTTCTGTTAAGAGCAGAAGGCTCTATCTATACTGGCAGCATTTCGAACATACTATACATTCAGTTCTCCTAGAAGCTGAAGTCCCTGACAAGGAGTCTCTTATTTAAATAAGGTCCTTCTCACCTTCCCACAAAAATACCAGCAGCAGCAGCTCACAGATTATATGCCTACAAGATCGCAGATAAATAACCCATTTGCTTCATTTTTTTGAAGTCTGTAAAACAGCTACACAGATCTACTGAGAGCAAGTTATAGCACATAAACACCTCTCATAGTACAAACTTTGTTTAAATTCTGCACAAGGAACACTCTTTTTGAGCTGTTTCAGAATGCTGCTCCAAGTGTCAGTACTACCACTGTGCCACAACGTCCATTTACATTTGAGGTGCTCAAACACTTGACTCGCAATTATAGAAGGCACCAAGATCCCCTACTAACAGTGATGTGTAAAGGCAAACATTAAAGGAATTTTCTCGTACAACTCAGTTTCTGAATGTTTTGGATGGCTGATAAGTAAAGAGAAATGAGGAAGTGAAACTACAAAACACTTGTTAATTCAAGAGTATGTTTCCTGGGATCCAGGGTGAACAGGGGTAAGGAAGAAAAAGCACTTAATATAAACTGAATTTACTGAAAATATGGGAAAAAAATTCCAAAGCAAAAAGTTAAATGGCCAACATCACAGTAGCCATTTGGACTGCATCTCTTCATATACAGAAGTAACAGCAAGACCTAGCACTCAAAGCCCTATTCAGTTCTCCTCCCCTCTCTCCCCTCCCAACCATAATAGCCGAGAAGCTTCATCTTCTCACTCTTAACCTAAACCTATTTCCAGGATATCAGAAACAACCAATAAAAGAATTGCAGAAGTTGCAGTTCAAAAACATTTTTTTTTCTTTTGCTTGAGGCAATGGCAAATGGTCCAGTAGGCTTACATGAGTGTTAAAACAGATATTAAAATCCCTCCCCAAAACACCCACACACAGAGCATCCACCCAACTCACACATGCAGGGAAGGGAGCGAAAGACTGAGACAATGGAACTTGCTGTTTGCAGTTCAACATTTATCTGCCTCTTATTTTCTTCTATCCTTGAGACATTCTAAGAAGGAAAAAGAGGTTAGCACCAGCAAGATACTTAGCAAGGTTTCCTTCAAACACAACGTATTTAGATGCATCTATCTCAATTTAAATAAAGAATAAAAGTTGCTTGTGCACTATTACAGGCTCTGAAGTGATAAAACAAGTCAATCATCCTCCTACGAGGGGCGGGGGGGAGAATTAAAGCACACATATAGCCTGTGCAGACAAGGTTTAATAAAAATCCAGAGAGAGGGGGAGGGGAGAAAAGGAGGTTTAACTATGAGCTCTTAAGCTCATACACAAGCATTTAAGAAAGACTAGCATTCCAAAGCTTGCATGTCCTGAAGTTGTCACTGAAATAATTAGTTGCTCACGACTTCTCATTTAGCACCTACATAAATAAATATAGACTGTGCACCTCAGGTTAAACTCTTACTTTCAAAGTCTTGGCTTCTGTCTTTACATGAGGATTTCTCTAGTGTCTTTGATTATAGTTCTTTTTACATCTGAACTTTTTTCTCTGTGAGAACTCACCCTTCTCTCCTCACCCATAACCACACAGTGCAGATGCATCTTGCAGCTCCCTCATGCCTCCAGCACAGTGCAGGGCTCACACATCTTTCACTGCTTGTTTGCTTTTGGTTAAAGGACAGACTTTCTCAGTGTTGTCCCCAGTGTCCTTAATTTGCATGGTCACCATCAACTTCCAGTAGGCTTTTCCATGAACTTCCCTCTCAGAGCGTGCCTGTAAGGCCAGCTTGTGTGTTCCATAAGCCAACACTGTGTCAGCTTTCTGCTTCCCACAACTGAGCTTTTTACCACAGCTCTTTGAGACTCAATTCCACTCTTCTGTCCTCAGAACAAGTGTTGTGACCAGGTACAGAAGCATGTAACCTCCTATTGAACTGAAGGTCTCTGCATTCTGTGTAACTTAGTACAACCAACCCCAAACAATTTTAAAAAATGCTCTAAGTGTTTTTCTGGAAGGCCACGTCTGTGATCACTGCAATCAGACAAGATGGTCAAAAAAAAGTAAGTAGCCACCAGCTGTGCAGTAAAAAACCCTGAAAGATCACCTAAATTAAATAAGGTCCTTCACATACTTTCCAAGAACCTGACTGTTAATATTTAAGCACTCAAAACTGGAAAGCTACAAATCAGACAGACTTAGCTGAAACTCCTGTGGAGACCTGAGTCATTTTTGTGGGAGAAAGAAATAAAGGCTCAAGCACACCACACATATCACACCACCAGGCTACAGGAGTATGAACTGGAGATGGAATTTCAGCCAAAACACTGAATTTCCTGCCTCCTGTCATCAAAAGCCAGGCCCCCTTGTGTGATTTTAAATGGACTTTTTTTGGTATGTGCAGCACATCAAGCTGTGTTTGGGACTGAAGTATTTTTTCTTTTTAACAAATTCACTAAAACATTGGGTTCCCAAGGAAAATAATATAAACAAAGTAAAGAATACGTACCTTGTCCTAACTTCTTTGAAATAACTTCACTGTCATAGACACACTGCTATTTTGTGTTACAAAATAATTCAAGAAACCTTAAAAGATACAATACAAGGTTTAAATGGTGTGACACTTTCCAAGCTTTTTTTTTACTTTGAACAGTGTAATTTACTTATTACATGTTCCATGTTCAGATTTGATTTTGCATCCACTGATGCATACAGATGAGTCAGCGTCACATCTACCTTTAACCAGCCTGACTCAAATCTCACAAGGTACAGATAGGTACCAGAGTCTGGAATTCTTCAGCTGTTGGGATAGGATAAGTGCAAGTGTTTACAGCATTATTTCAACAAAAATGACACATCTTTAGCTGATAAAACAGATGATTGTGCTCACATCCTTCTGACAATCATTCAGCCTTCCTACAGTTGATAATCTGAAAAAACACTGGAAATAGGATTTTAATTTTAGTTCCTTTCTCATGCACCCTTCTCAAAAACATAGTTTTGGCAGGCAATATTCTCCCTGAACCAATATGGCTGGTTCAATCTGAAGCCCTCCAGTTAATCAGAGATACCTGGGCTTCCTAACAGGATCAAAGGCACAGGAATGGGCCTCTTCAATTCTGCAAGCTGGTATGTCTTTAAAATGGGGATCTCTCAAGCTGAAGAGAGACATGCTGCACTTCTCTAAAGAGAATAAATCCAAAGGAAAAAAGACACTGCTTTGAAGATGAAACAATATGATGCTTTGTATAGCACAGAGAAAGGTAAAGAGAGAGCTGGTTGCCAAGCCTCAATCTATGTTTGCTGAGACTGCATTCACCTACTTTTTATAAATTAAACTGAAAACCTAAGTGAACTCTTACAGCAAAACTGAAACTGACAGTCCATATGCTGTGAAGAGTGAAAAAATAAGACCAAATACGGCTCAAGTGTTGACAAGTATTTTAAAAATTCTGTTATGAATAATCAAGAGATGAAGGGAAGTGTCTGCACTGAAGCAAGTTTATAAAAGCAATTATAACTGCATTTCAAAATGATCAAAGGTGTACTAGAAATCATTTTGCAAGCTACACAGAAACAAGGATACACATGGTCTACATTTGGTTGCAGACAAAGCTAATAAAATAACTTCTGCCAGATACATATACAAGTACTTAATATTCAAATTTATAGATACCTCTTTTTTGTCACAATAATTTAAGCAAAGGCTAAAGATAATACTTTGATATAAGAAATCTGAAGTACATCCCAAAGGTTATCACTTTAAAGAATCAGGATCTTTACAATTTCAAAAAAATATTGCTAGAGACTTGGCTTGTCATCTGGGAATAGAAACTGAAGCTTCCTAGCTTTTTGGCTCTCAGAAAAGCCCCTATTGCCCATGCCTGTTTCCTTTGAGCAAGGTAGCTGCTGCATGTGACAATAAAGGTGATACTTTCAGTTTTTCTTAACAGAGCCCTGGTGTTCATGTGCAATGAAGCAGAAAGACTTGCCTTTCTGTACACATTTAGTTAGTTGGGGGTTTTTTAACATCCATAGTCACGTGTCAGTAAGCAGGCATACTGTAACACATCTTTGCATCTTGTAGGTTTACCTTATCCCTATTCCCCAACATAAAAGGACGCCACTTTAATATTATTTTAATAAAAGATAACAGAATTGACAAGATGTTTCAAAGCATCTATTAACTTGCAACAATTTTTCTGTTTGAGATACCTGTTTTTTCTCAAGAACAGAAACATAAAGGGCCACCAAGATCATCAGAGGGATGGAGAACCTCTTCTACAAGGAAACACTGATAGAACTGGGATTATTCAGGCTAGAGAAGAGAAGGCTTTGGGGTGACCTAATTGCAGCCCTCCAGTACCTGAAGGAGCCAACAAGAATGGGGGGGAAATTTTTTAAACAGAGTAGTTTTAGATTAGATATTAGGAAGAAATTCTTTGCTGTGAGGGTGGTGAGGTCCTGGAACCGACTGCCCAGAGAAGCTTTGGATGCCCCAGCCCCGGAAGTGTTCAAGGCCAGACTGGATGGACCTTGGCAATTGGCCTTAGGTGGTTCTGTTTGAGGTTGGACCAGATGACCTCCAGAGTTCCCTTCCAACCTTGATCACCCTGTAACTCTGTGATAATGCACCATGCAGGAAGTGAACAGCCCTCGCAGACATCTCATGATCCATTCATTCTAATTTAGTGTTGGAAAGCACAGGGTCAGTGTAATGGAATGATTTCTCACCTGTTACACTACAGACTAGCCTAGCTCTCCTAACACTTGAGTTATTTAACACTCTGTTTCAAATTCTCCTTCTGCTGCCATGGCCCTTGATCTACTTAGGTCCTACAGTGAATTCTCACACAGTGATTAATGGAGAGTGCAACTAGTGCTGCATCAGACAAGGTTGCCATTACTCTTCTCTAGAGGTCAAATCCCTGGGCTCCAGATGAATGGTCTTCTCTTTACCCAGAAGTAAGTATATGCAAAGCCTGACTCTTAATGACTCCTGTACAGGAAAAGCTAAACAACCCAAACAACCAAATTAACAGAGGAAATAACACGGATATGTGCTGGCTGGACTTCCAGTCCTACAACAAAAGCAGCAAAAAGGGCAAGCAAGTAATAGCAACAGGTGTCTCTAGTTTTATACTACATAACCATTCTTGTCATCAAAGCATACATTCCTGGAATTAAACATATCCAGTTCTAAAACTCAAATCCATACCAGAAGGGTACAAAGTAACCACAGTTTAGCAGAGGACTCAATGCCTCTGACACACTTTCGGTAAGGCAAAACTTACTTGTGTAGTGCTTGAGTTTTACAAAGGCCCAGATTGCCTCTACATGTCACTTTCCAGCACTGGTACCAGTACAGCACCACTAAAAGAACTCCTATCATAAAATGAAGCTGTAGCTCAAATGAATGCTATAAAAAAAATATCTGAACTACGAACAAAAAGTACAGAGCATGCAAGTAGAGATTTATTACAGTATTAATCCACAGATCATGCTATTCATTGGGGCTGAGAGATCACAAGGATCAATTTAATCTGCAGAATTTTACACATACTTAGAGTTCTTACAAAGTTTAAACCACAGTCCTTCTGCAGCATCCTACAGCCAAGAGGCATTTAAAAATGCCAGCTGTTCAAAGTCACCTGAAAGAGATCCTTTGTCATCATAGCATGATAATTTTTTTAAGTTGCTTCAATGTAAAACAACTTCAGTTTTCCCATCCCTCTGCTTTTTTGCTCCTCCTTTTCAGTTTCTTTTTTCACTACTACAGTCAGAAAGACTATATAGAGCATGTAAGAAAGATTTCAATAAGCAAGGGGAGCTAATGAAAAGCACAAAACTATTAAGGAATACAAACTGATCTGGGAGCCTCTAATCAGTATGGCTTCACTGAACACAATAGGTAACACCTAAATCTCTCATCTTACATGGACTAAAGGACTTCCCTAATAATTCTCTAAATTGTTAGGGTTTTTTTCTAGAAACTGGATGGGAGTAATAAGTTATATTTTCTAACAGGATGAAGATAAAAGACCTTTAATTTTTTTTAATTTTCTATTTGGCAATCACCTTTAACACAACCTTCATTTCCTCTCCAGTTGTCTTGCAGCTCAGGCTACTCAACTTCACACTGCAACTATTCCTTTTTTATGAGGATCAATCACCAGAGCCAACTTATCCAGGAATTAAACATCAGCTGGTAAACAGGTAATACCTAAACTACGAATAATTCCTTTGCTGCATGGAGTATTTGCAGAATGACAGATAATAGGAACTACAGTTCCAAAGACATCAAGTTCTCTGGAGTTAACAGCCCACTGTGATCACCAAATCAGAGCTAAATATTTGCAGTGCTACCTGAGTAAAACTGAAGTTATTCAAACAATACGAATCACACTAGTGGAATAAAAGTAGGCATTAGCGAGTCTTACAGGAGATGAGAGAAGGAGGAAGCAGGGAAGGAATGGTGTTCCACAGCTTTTTAAAACTCTCCAAAGTGTGCAATCGCCATGTGGAAGGCAATGTATGCCTAAGATTTTTGTTGTAGCATAAAGTTCAGAAGAGGAGACCTAGGTGATGTCTGTCTGGTTTTCTCCATTCCAGGGTCAAAGGCTCTCCACAAAAAGTTGACTAAGAACTGAGGGGAGGAAAAAATAAAAGAGGAAAATGAAATCCTTTTAATGATAGATTCTGCTTGTGAAAAGCTGTATATCAGAAGGACTTTCTCATGTGAAGAACTTACTTTCCGTTCTTTGTAAAAGGATAATTCAGCACAATTAAAACAATGCTGAGAATTTTAAGCTTTTAATATGTTTTCTTTCTAATCAGTGCTATCTCCAAAAGTAAAAAGGAAAAACACTAAAAAAAGGAAGGTCTGTTGAAACTAGAAACTCCACTAATTGCATTTATAGTTTACTTAAATTATTGCAGTTGGGAGGGAAAGCAGGGAATGACAGTTTTCAGTTATCACAGAAGAACTTGCTGAAGAAAGCCTTCTCTCTTCAAAAACCACAGGCATTTTCATTATGATGAGCTTTACAAGTACAAAAGGCATACCCTATGCAGGGAATTAAGAAAAAAAAAAAAAAAGCTTTTCCAACTGGCTACAACATTCTTGTCTCAAAACAATCACATTGCGGTTAATGCTAAAAACAGCAGTGTCAAATTCAGTAAGCTATTACAGTGCAACATGCCAAAATTGTCCAATACCAATTACCTTGCCCAAGATAAAAATTATCATGTCTGGAAGGATTTCCATAGTAAACTTTGTCCAGGGGTTTATGACACAGCTATAAAAAAGAAAAAATCAATTGAACTGAAAATGCGAACAAGCTCAAAGAATTCTGTGGATTCTCTTAAAAAACAAAAACAAAACAGTCAAGAAGTTTCATACAGCAATTTTTGTTTCATAGACCTGCACTACACATGTAGTTCATACCACACATTGCCAGCATGCATTACTGCAGGCACCACCACTGAGCCGGCAGGAAATATTTCAGACTTCAAGGCACTTTGATGTGCTTCTGCACAGTGCAGTACATGGAGCAGCGGGTAAGGAGAACTCATCCAGTAGGATGCTCAGGAGAAGCCAGGTGCACAGAAGGGCTGGCTTGCCCCTTACAGTTATCCCACTGTTGTCCCAATGTCACGTATACAGGACCTTAAAACCAAGGCTGCCCAACTATATTCAGACCCATGAAACATCTAATACCACACCTGGTACTTGGGATGCAATCAGGACTGACTAGGCAGTACACCAGCAAGGACAAAGTCTGAAAGACTGCAGGAGAGCGTGTCAGGCAGGTCCAGCTGCTGGCTGAAATAACATTGTCCTACCCCTCCATCACTGGCCAAGTGCTCCTGTCACTGCATCAGCCCTGCTCTCTGCCTGAGAAAGCTCCAGCGCATGTCAAAGCCGGCAGAGAGCAGGCAAATCTACAGCTTCAGATTGTGGCAGCAGAGTATTTGCACACTATTTTACTATCAACCAGTATCAATTAATAGCCATAAAACTTCTGCTGTAACAGTTAACTATAGTCCTTGAAGCACTGCAATTTCAAGATATCCCAATCAACACGTAATAACTCTCCCTTCCTCATCTTCTATACACACAGCTGTCAGGGCTTTCATTTTCTTCAAGAAGGAATTATCAAGCTGTATGACTCATTCTGTGCATATATATACATCTAATTGTAACAAGATTTTAGCCTGACCTCTTAGAAATTCAGATAAACCTGTTTAACAGAGTTCTACTAATAATTTCAGATCTGCAAGAAGATATTACTGTGGCTTTTATATGCTAGACTGTGGGCTACGTTCTCAGCTTCAGTGTAATAGCACGGGCCTATAAAACCTGCAACCCATAAATAAATTTGTTTGCCTCTCATCTAAAATGGATGTTTGCCTATGCAGTCGTTCAATGGTAAATGTGTATGGGATAAGACCCTATATGACTGCTATTGAGTCATGGTTGCTCCACAGTGGCTCACAGCTCCATGCCATGAGCTGCCTGCTGACCTCCTGGCAGCAGCTCCAATACTGTCTCTGAACCCTCAGCAGCATCTCATGCTGACACCAGAGCCACTACTACTATGCAAGTTTCTCCAAGGCTGAGGATGCTGCTGCATGCCAGGAAATTAAGAAATGAAAGTGAAAAGAGATCTCAGATTAGGAAGGTGGCTGGAAAACACAGAGAGCCTTGAGGGAGAGGCTGAAATTAGTTTGGAGAGGCATGTGAGTACAGTAGGAAGCACTGCAGATTCCTGCAGCTACAGAAACAAACCACCAGCTTCAGATTAGAGCTGAATGCTGAGAAAGGAATACCCAGTTGCTGGTTTTACAGAAAACGAGCACAGCAAATCTGTGCCCATGAGGTCAATATGAGGCAGACTAAAGCCTGCCAGCTCATCTGAGCAATACACCTGTTAAAGCACTTACTTTGCTTTCCTTAAATGTTTCTTAACTTAGTGCTTGCAGTGATAGAGTTCCTTGCCAGCCTAAACTGTTCTATGAATTTAAGGATATTGAACTACTTCAGAAGAGGCATATGCCATAGCTTCTGCCTTGAGAATTTCAATAACAAAATTGGATTATCAAAACTGATAAGACTGTGGAGTCAGAACAAGGCCAAAGTCCCAGTGCAGTCTATAATTAAACAATTCCATTCTAGTTTTGAAAAAACCAAACCAAAACAAACAGAAACTGCCTCTTGCTCAAGTTTTTTAAACAAAAGCCGCTTGAGAGAGGAAAATTAAAACAACACAAAAAGCTGCCAAAAGGGAAAATCCCAAGGCATACACAAGATCAACACCTTCTTCAAGCAAAAAACCTGCTCTGCACGTTCCATGCCTGTGTTTAGCCTCCTGTGTCTTTAAACATGCAAAAAAAAAAAATCTCTAACACTTTCAACTCTGCCTTCCATTAACAAAGTGCTCTATATTACTAATATAGCCCCTTAACAGGCTTACAAAATGCTCAAGGCACCTCTAAAACCATTCGTGTTTGTTGCCCTGTCTGTTAATAGCACAGGAGGGCATTATGCACAAGTCGTCTAAATCCAGTCACCGAACATTTGCCACAAGTTCTCAACCTCTCCTGTTAAATAAATATGGTTTCCCATCATGCCCTCAGACATAAGCTCTAAGTGATGCTGTATCCCTTTTACACAGGCATATCATCAACTGTACTCTCAAAACACAAGAAGGGATAATTAAGCTCCTTACAGAACAGGTCCAGCGCAGGCAAGCATAAGAGGATTCTCCCTGCAGTGACTCAGACACCTATTGACCAGTGGGCCTCTGAATCAACAGTTTCACCTCCGAAGAGGTGAAACCCTGGCAGAAGTTCTGAGTGCTTGCAGTGCCAGGCCAGTATCAATTATGCTGAGCATTGGAAGCTAGGAGACCACCTTTCTGAACCACAAGCTGAAAAAAGCCACGAGACAGTGGCTGATTTGTTTATGCTCCAGGGTTATATTTGAACTGGTGATTCACTGTGTCTGTCTTACTAATAACTCCTTCAGCTCATCATTTCAGCCCCCTTCTCTAACCTCCAGAAGTCTTCAGAACTCAGCTGTTACTCTACACACACTAGAAGATGAAAAACGTCACTACTGTTTCACCACTTGAAACATACACAGATTTTAATTTTTAAAAGCTCTGTAAAACCAAAGGACAACTACTCTGTTGGGCAAAATTCCCTAAAACATCAACTTCAGTCATGGATTTTCATACTGAAGGCATTAAATGCCTGCCTTGGTCCACAGAAGAAAAGCTGTGTTCACTAATTATACTTTTATAATACGTCAGTAAAGTTCTGTTTCTCAAAACATTGCAGACCTTCTTCAGTGTAAAACTTTTCCTCTTTGGTCTCAAGATGTTTCAGAAATCTCTTCTGTTATTCTGAATTACAACTATAAAAAGTTATTCTTTGAAGTCTTTCTTAGATTTATTTGCTTGCCAAGAACTCAAAAATAGCTGAGCAAAGCAAGCAGCTACAAAGTTAGCTCTCCATGAGGAAGCATCTGTGCTGTTTTCATTTTCTTGGCTTTTGGGTGGGGAGGGACATTTAAATGGAAAGCAACTGCTGTGAAGGAGGGGAAAAAAAGAAGCAAACAAAAATAAAACCCCAACATTAAGGAAAATCTGCCAAGTTTTAGTATGACAAAGCATTATGAAGCTCAGTCTCTTCTGGGATAAGTTTAGTAAGTGGAAGGGCCCAAAACCTCCCTGCGTTAAGTGATCAGAGGTCCAAAAGAAATGAGCAGTAACATTAGGAAAGCCTGCCAGAAGGTCTTGATCAGCCATTTTAGAAGTGTTTCCTCTACTGAGCATAAGAAGGGGTAAAAAAAGAAAAAAATAATCGAATGAACTGCCCCTCTCATACCAAAGTGCTCACACATACTCTGTCTTGAAATTTCTGAAAGTGTCTTTACCTTTGCTCTTATGCTAGAAATACAGTGTGAACTACAGTACATCACTCCAACAGCAGCTAGAACTAGAACTGCAGAATTGTCACCCCAGAAGGTGAAGAAATTCACTGCCCACATATGTGCATCTTCACTTGAGAGCTGCATATATAAGTTACAGAAAGTGATGGTGACACATCCTGCTAATTAGCATACAGCCATCCAATCTTCTCATTTTACACCAGTTCTTGGCAAGCACACCTGCTTTAATTGCTAGTTAATAGCATTCATGTCTTTGGGAGGGTGGGAAAGGGTTAATCTTTTAATTGAGCAGTTCGTAGAAAACAGAAGTAAGCAACATTAACTTTGCAAAATATGACTTTTCTTTCAATCTGTACTCAAACTAATACAACAGGCAAAACATTTTATTGATTTTTACTCAAAACAGGCAACACTAATCCTAACAAGAGAATACTCCCTTATTGTTTTTCCTGAGCAGTTTACAGAGTGGATTAAACACACAACCCAGTAAAACTTGAGTGGAAAGACTCACATGAACAGAAACTTCAGCTTCACATTTGATATCCAGATCTTGGCCAGGGTACATGGACAATGGAATAATTCTTTATAATGGGACCCAGATTAAGCTGCAATCTTGATGTTGCTCCAAATAAGAAAGTGGTAGGGACTGAATACAATAATACCACCCATCTGAAATGTCACTGACTCACCTGTGAAATGTACAACTAGAATATAAATAAGACAAATACAATACAACGTCAAATAATACTTAGAGGCAGCTCAGTGGTAACACCATCTCATTTCAAACAGTGAAATTTTATGTTCCTACTGTGATTTTTTTTTAATCTTAATTAGTGCTTCTAAGGAGAAAAGCCATACAAGGGCTGTGAGCAAAGTGGAGTTCTGAGGCCTGATTCTGCAATCTTCCCACTGCATAGTAAGTACCAAGTGATTAACTCAGCAGTCACCATAAAAGAAATATCAGTCAAGGTGAACAGCAGTTGCAGAATCTGGCCTGAGAACTGTTTCATATTCAGTACTTATATCATGAAATAATCTTACCTCAGTAAGAGCGTGCAGCTGTCCTTTATGCACACAGACACCCATAAACCTACAAGAAACAAGAAAAGAAAAGTGGTTTGGGCTTTTTTTCCCCCCTCTGTTTTTCTTTAAAGAAACTAATATAATAAGAACTTCTGGATACACCAAGGAAGGAGAAAAAAAAGAAAAAAATCAGCCTCACAGACACTGTATACCTCTCCACTGATTACTTACACGTCTCAGCATAAAACAAAATCATATGTGTACATTACAACATAATTTGAATTAGCAATTCCAAGAGAGTAGAGGAGACAGCTCAAATTCAATATGGAAAGTCACTAATTTGACTATAAGCAAAGTCCAGCATATAATGATTTTTGCAGAAAGGAACAGTCTCAGAGTTCTGTTTTAAGGAAGTTTAAGCCCAGTAATCCACTGCTGGTCTGCCTAAATAGAAAATTACTTCCCTTTGCATTTTGCTGTTTAAGCATAAAGATGTTTCTTCCTATCCTGTTCCTAACCACTCAGGAATATGAGGGCACACACAATGCTGTATGCATTCTGTAATGCTTCTCCCCAGCCCCCTCTTTCCAACACTTGGATGGAAGCAAGTTTAGAACATACTCAATATATATACACTTCACAAGTGTTACCTACACTGCACAAGGTCCACACTCCTGCTGTTAATAGTAATGACTGTCACCTTTGATTTTTCTGAAAGTGACAGAATGTGCCATACATTTAATGTATGAGGAACAGCTGAAAGCTCATTTTTACCACCATACAAGCTGAACTTAGAAGTGACAAAATGCAAATTAATACTAACAGAAAACATCTCCCATGAAAAAGTTCAGTAACAGTGAAATTGTATAAACTTCAGAGCCTTCCCTGAAGAGTTCACTTGTCAGTTCTTTCTAGATTTACTAATTCTCAGTTTTATCATTTATATTTTGGTCTCAATGAGCAAAACCAAACTCTCATCACAATGTTCAGAAATTTCCATTTTGCAAACAAGGGGTAGAAATGCACAATTTCATTACATGTGACGGGAATCTCATGAGGAACAATTTAAAGGAAAAGGACCTTTTACATCCTGAAACACTTCCAAATTTAAAAACAAAAATGATGCAAGACACATGTAGTGCTAGTTCAGCTAAGCTGCTTTTGAAGAAATGAATGATCCTGACTCTTCTCTTGTCTAACAGCTGACTGGTAAATTACAAGCAGCCAACAAAAAATAATACAGGCACGATCCTTTGCATAAGCTGAGCTGTGGAAATCTGTTTTTATAACCAAAGAAGCAGCAGGACTTGTACCAGAATGTCTACTGCCTTCTTTCACCTCAAACAATATTCCCTGAATACAGAAATTTTAGAGACAGTGAAAATCCAATTCCTTTTGTTTAATGCGGAATTATGTGGAATTAATAGGTATGACCAGGTATTCCGGGGAAAGGGAAGAAGCTGCTTTTAAATATACTATCTACTTAAAACATTGCTATTTCTGAGTTTCACTTCATACAGCAATGGCATATGAACCACTCTGCAAACAAGTTGACAAATTAATCTGCCTGAGACTAAGAAACTCAGATTCCTCTAGAGCAGAAATCTACTTCTTGGTGCATTCCAAAAGTCTCCAGAGCTATCAGGCATGGTCTTAATGGCTTTATTCACAGGCAAAAATGAAAAAAAAACTTTTTCTGCCAACCTGTTTTGAACAAGGCAAGTCTCAATGGAAACATATTCATTACCTTTGTGAACATACTCTTAAAGCAGCAAAGACAAACTAACTCAAGTAACCAAATTTTAAAAATCTTAACCACTTAGGATTTCTACTAGGAAACAGACATACATTTTTAACTTTAAATTAGAAATTAAAAACAAAGCTCCATATCATGATCTCATGGAAAAAAGCTGGACATAAAGATGCATTTATAAATCCCACATATTTAGAAGGTATTACTCAGGAAAAGAGAAATCAGATACACTGATAAAGGCAGAATTAATGAGTTTACAAGCAACACACTGAAGCCATTTAAACTTCATGCCATGAATCTCAGTTTTCGGACTCTGGAAAACAGATTGATAGAATAGACCTGTAGTGATCCAAATTCCTGGAAAACTTCTGCTTAGCTGCTTTATCAAGCAATAATAAGCCACTTGGTTAAGCCAAGTACTGCTACAAAACATTGTTAGAAAGGATTTTCACTTAAAGATAATACAACCAGCTGCTACCGGGAAATACAATTACCAAGCAAGACTTAACATATGATTTCAATTTCTGAGATTGCCCCAGATGAGATTCCAAGTTCTGTGGATAGGAAGCTGACATGCTGGTCCAGCACAGCTGAGATTACTCCTGTTGGCTAGACGCACTGTCTCCTGAGCCAAAATGTGCTTGTAGGTGAACTTCTGCAGAACTTCTTGTCAGCCAAAGGTTACACTTCCTATAAGCTTTTCTAGCTGAGAGACGCTTCAATGAGCCAATCATCCACAAAACAGGAGATCATTTGCAGATTTAAGAAAGTTTATTTTCAAGACAATGTATCTGCCCTTATCAGGAAGCTGAAATAATTCCAAAATCTTAACTAGTGGTTGGGAAAGTTTTCCCAGAAGCTGCAAATATGAAGGATGTTACTTGAGTCCACTCTAATAAATACAGTGCAGCACATTTCCAGCACAAAATGCTTTCTAACAAATGTCAGCAATCTACAGATGGTGAAAGTCTGATTTTATAAATGAGGTAATTCCACAATCAACCTGGAATACCCATTCTCCTAAACAAGGGCAAAAGAAGGTGGTCTGGGTATTTCTTAGTCCCTTGCAGCAGTTACCAAAACTACTTGCAGCTCAGTCAGATGTCAAGGAAGAAAATTCTGAACAGAAAACAGAAAAAGGGAAACTGTAGCCTCTGCCTGCAATCTTTGCCTTAATTTATCAAGCAGAACTAATATCCAGATTATACAGCCTCCGTGGACATCCAGACACTGAACACATGCTTCCCATTAAAAGAACTTCACCGGGACACATTCCTGTTTTGTGGATAAACCTGGGGCAGCTACAGCTCAACAAAATAAATCGATGCCCTCCAAAATTTACTGCTTTACTGAGAAAATTCAGCACTTTGATAACATTAAACACAGGAAACAAATCAAACACACCAATCCAAAAATCTCTAATACGAGCTTAGTAATATAAAGAGACAAAAGGTCAGAAGACACTCTTATTTCATTGCACTAACTGTTGGAGAAGGAAGAGGGTACAAATACTTAGTCTACATTAATGTTTTAGGCACCATGATAGATTAAAAATGTATTTTAAGTTTTCTACACTTGTATTTTGATTCTAGGTATAGAGGCAAGGCATTTAATCTATCATTTCTGCAACACACAACACAGATCTCTTCTGCTGCCTTGTACACTGCATTTATAAAGTACTCACTTTTGATAACCACATTGCACAAATGGAAGCAAAAGTAATTTTCTTTCTTGTTAAAGCACTGTTCACAATACATGACAAAGCATGTTAAAAGACAAAAATCCATCCTTCTGGCTGTTGTAACAAAGTCCATCACAAGTAATTTCACAGAAAGGAAGGTTTGAAAGGAGAAAACTGCACACAAAAAAACCCCCGTGGTATTGTGTTCACAGGGTGCTAGATTTGTCTCAAAGGAGATGAAATAAAATTCTCCTCGAAAGAAGTTCATGGAATATGCACACTGTGTGCTTATTTGTGTGCATGCATGCACAAGAAGGTGAGTTTAATCAATGAGTCAATCTGCCTGCACGCTCACAGCCAAACACACAGCAATATCTCCAAGAGCTCCCAGGAGAGCACTTAAGACATAAGCTAAGGCTTTCTGCATACAGAATGTTTTAAATGAAGTCCCCGAGGTACAGATCAAATAAAGCAATACTTTTTCATGCAAACAGTAGTGATATTAAAGACTGAAATTCTATCTCAAAATTGAGGACATGCTAATTTAAGAGACAGCGCAGGAGATAGAAAATCTTTGGTAGCACAGCACTTCATCTGTGAATATGAGAAAAACATGCCTGTAAGATATTACTAAAACAAAAAGATATCAGGTCTCTCAGGCTGCAGCCCAAAGGCTCCCAGCCCAGGCCAAAAGAAAGGAGAATTCTTGAGTCCTTTACAGCTCCATTTTCTTGCTTTGATTTGGGTAAAAACTCATGACTACAGCAGTACATCAGCATTCAGAGAAGCAGCAAAACAGTAAAACATATTTACCAGCATACACCAAACCTTTCACAACCCTGGTACCAGATCTGGCCCAAGCCTTGAACAGCACTGCTCTTTAAATAGGACACAAGATAAAGGCTCCAAACCTCTGTTTTGTCTACCCCCTGCAATTACAGTCTTCCATGTAGCACTCAATCTGTATTAAAGTGGCTATAATAAACATCACATGGTACAAACCAGAAGTCCAGCTCACTTTTTCATGCCTCCCCTCACCATGTGTTTTGAGGGAAGACACGATAAAACCAGCGCATCCCACACCCAAAGCGGGGAGAAATGTAGATCAGGTAGAAAAAGGTAGAAAAAGCATTTTAGCTCTCCATGTTTAGCTGGTATTCAGGAGTGAGGTGGAAACAGGAGATGCAGCTGATGGTAGAAACAAAATAAAACACTGCATGAACACCATTAGTTTGCTTCTGCCCTGTCCACTCCTAAAATGTCCCTAAGCTGGTCCCTGTGGAGAAACAGTAAACAAAAAACTCAGCTCTTTCATACATAGTTTGCTATGAACACCAGACAGTGACTGAACAAAAAGTTACTACCTTACACTTAATATCATCTCTGCTTCTGGAATCACATCTGCTAGTTGAAATAGGAAGCAAGAGGAAGGGAGACAAATAAAAAACCCTTTACTTTTTACCATCATGCCTGTGTAGCTGCAAGAACCGGAGTCATCTCTTCTAAAATACTCTTAACAGACTGACAAAAGAAGTTCCATTTTTGCCAAAATAAACCCTCTAAGACAGGGCAGTTTCCCATTTTCTTGATGGAAAATACATTAGAAATTTATATATACACGTATATTTGACCACTGGAATCTTTATGATCCTACCATGGGGATGGTATACTTATTGGGGACTTGGTAAGTGAAAACTAACTCTACACTGACATCAGTCTTCTGATCAAGATGGATCGACATAGCTGGCCAAGAGCAGAATTTGAGCACAGAAACAGTGAAGTGAGTGGGGAGATTTAAAGTCACCCCTTCACTACACGCATAAAAATGTACATTGCTTTCAAAGCCTAAATACCCAGATTGGTGCCTCACCAAATACTAGAAGCAGATAAACTGAAACACCTTAATCCAAGTCCACCTCCTCAAGTAGTAAGAAAATGTCACTGAGATAAAGACATAGACCTGTCTCCAGGTTCTCTACCGAGCTAAGGAATGGAAGGAAGTCAGCAACTACTGACAAACTCCAGAACAGTGTTCACAGTCTGGATAAAAAACTCAAAAGGCATCTATAACTCCAAAAAGGAGTTGATATGGACAGCGCAAAAGCATTTTCAAATAGTCCGCAATATTTATTATTTGTATCAGTGCAATCAATGGCAAAAATACCAAATCTTTGCAGTAACATCCCTGACAGCTTGTAGGAAGTTCCTATACATTTTAGAGCACTGACAACGGGATGGGCTTTTTAATCACCCAAAGCATAATAATGAAACTCTTGTCTCTTCCTTATCACTTAGTTCATATAAACTACAAAAGAGTTCTAGGACAAAAACATTGATTCAATCACCAAGTTTAGGCACCAAAGCATCAGGACACATTAAAAACACAACCACACACTCAGCTTAGGGAAGATTTTAGTATACCAAAATAAATTGCTAAACCTGACATTCACTTTCTAAAACATTTAAACTGCACATGTTGAAATGGGTTGGAAGTTTGGAGGCTGTAAGGCTAGTATCTCTCCACAGCTTCATAATTTCAACAAGCCATTGGATATCAGTGCACCTCACAGTCTTTACCTGCTACAATTAACCACTCCACAACATGATCTCAACATTTCAGCCTAAGAACCCACTAGTATCCTTACTGACTAACAACAGATCAGCACTAAGGAAAGTAGCTTTTTTTACACCATAAGTTAGCAGTAAGTAGTCCCAGAGCTTATAGAATATGAAGAAGCTCAGAGATATATACTACATAAAAACCAGAATACACTTTCAAGGCATGTGGAGGGGATCCAGTGACTAATCAATGGAGAAGTAAACTTGATGCTAGTGACAAATGACCTTACTCAGTAATACAGGGGAAGAACTTCAAAGGACAGAAGTTAAGTGAAGAAAATATTTAACAGCAAACTGAGGTAGCTCATAGCCCCTGGAAAAGTTACACATTAGAAGTTCTTGGAAGAGGATGCTCCCTTTAAATACTAATACAAGCTTAAAATCTCCAAAAATAATCCCAGACAATGTTTCAGTGGGAACATGTTGTTGTAGAACGTTTTCCTAGAGATCTCTCAGTCATACAACTCCAGCTGCCCTTATTTGACAACACACTGTTGTCAAACAAGCAATACAACCTCTCACAACTCATAAGAGGCAATTACTATTAACTACTATTTTTAATGAGCTTCTAAAGTGGGAAACAGGCCCTAAATTATTTTTTACAACAGTAGCAGAAGCACCAGTGATCTATACATTTATGAAACATAGAGATGTGTGCATGTACACATACACACAGACACACATATACAGGTATATACAGACAGATAGGCAGGTAACATTTTAAAAGAGCAAAATCTTCTCCCAGATATAAAGGGATTGGAAACACTGCAGTAAATTTTAAACAAAAACTTAAATGACATAACACACAAAATCAAGTTATCTGCTATAGAAAAGTAGTGATTCTGTGTATTCTGTAATTCAATAAAAGGATAAAACTAAATGCTGTTTTCTCCTGTGCATTTCCTGTAGAAATGTCTTTGCTCCCTGTAGGAAGGGGTCTTACCTAATAGAAAAGAAAAAGGCAGTATTTTTTACCAGAGAACCAATTCTCTTGGAACAAGCCTCAAATCAAGCAATTCATAAGTCAAATGCAGTTTATTCTTCAAAACAAACTATATAAAGATAAGCTGTTTCTATTTAATTAATTTATTTCTGATGTATTCACTCATAACTACTTAATTGAGCACAGAGAGAAAAAGATTTCCCTGTCAATCTTGGGTAATAACTGGGAGACCAAATGAAATTCCTTCTCTGTTTCATGCAGAAATCAATACATTATTGTTCTTCCCTCAGGATCATTTGTGCAACACCACTGACTTCAAACTATTCATAGGCTCTAAGGCCAGACTGGACCAGTATATTACAGATATGATCTCTTAGACATCATAAAACATTCAAATTTCAACAATTACTCAGGACTGAGCACAATAACTTTTACTTTCAGCAACCCCTCTGTAATTCCATTCAAAGGGGACCAAGGTTACATTAAGGTGCAACTAAATGCTTTTTGCCTGTCAAACTATCCCTTTCCTGCTTTCCCTCACCCCAATCCAAATTAAATTTCATTTTGAACAGAGCTGTAGAGCTAGATTTTTTTAACAGTAAGATTTACAAACCACGCAAAGTTGATAAAGAAACTGATAAAGTGAACTGATTTGATAATTCTGACAATGCCAATTCTGTTAAGAAAATTCTTTCCATGAACCTTACTAAAAAAGGAGCTGGATCAGTCCCCGGCTCATATGTTGCTTAACTAAAGATTCCGAGGGAAAGGACTTGGGGAACAGATATAAGAAAATTAATGATCCTGAAATCCAAAAAGCCAGATAGATAGTAAAATTTAAATTATAAAAAAAAGAACAACCAAACAGCAGGAGTTGTTGGGAACACACCTCAGCTTGGAGCAGAGGAAACAGACTAAGAATTGTAATTAGGGAGAGAATACTACAATGCTTTAATAAATATATTGTAATAAATCCAATACAGTTTACTATGAGCAAAAAGGAAAATCTCTAAGTTCACAGGTTTTTGAGGTTTTAAGTAAAAAAATAGAAAACAGACATGAATTAATGGAATGCTTCCTACAGATATTTCAAATGCTTCCGATATGTGTCCTCATAAATAGTGACGGAAAATAATACTGTTACACATCAGTAGATGAAGACTGAGATAGGATTTTAAGGATCAGAAAAGTTGGTTATAAAGGATTTCAGGAATCAGTACTATGTCTGTATTATTTAAGAGACCGGTAAAGAAGAGGAAATTAAGTAACAAAGTTCACCATGTCTCCAAAGCTTTTCAGAAAGAGCTATACTGCCTGAGATCAAAATGGGTCCCAGCTGTGCAACAGCAGTTTAGGAACACTAGTTATTTGGTGCACTGTCATCACATCTTTAGATTTCATAACGTTATGGCTTCAGCTAATTATGTTAATTGCTTCTCGCATCATCATAGAATAACCAAGAGTAAAAAGATTTAAGAAATAACAAGATACACATTGAAACATTTTGGATTTGCATGAAGAAATCCACTGCAAAGCCTTTTCCTTTCAGGAGTAGATAAATCAGGTCAGTTCAACTCCAGCGTCTTTTGTTCTGTCCCTCTTACACCACGTTGCAATACTACTATAAGAAAATGCTAAAACCTAGGAAGCAGACCTAAAAATAAGAAGCAGCTATGGCACTTGCATTGCTGATGTCTAAGATTAGTAACCATAGGTTATTTGAATGATGTTAAACTTGCAATAATTTAAATTCACAAGAAGAAGCCAAATTTCACTCTTCATTATCACTTTACTGATTCATTTGAAAATTTAAAATGTGAACACTTGTTTTTCCTCTGACATATGTAAATCATTACTGGTAAACTCCAGATACCAATATCATGTCTGTGGGTTGTTGGGTTTTTTTCTCAAGTCTTTTCTTCCTCCTCCACTTCTTCTATTACATTACCAATCGATCCTAATACGTTCACAACAGATAAACAACAACAAAAAGAAAAGAAAATAGGACAGCTCTACTAAAGACAACTTATCTCAATCTATTTCAGAAAAAAAGCTGGTGTACCTTAAGATGTTTGGATGTGAGAGTCTATTCATAAGTTGAACCTCTTTCAGCATGTTTGCTCTGTTGCTGTTCAGTGTGTTCATCTTCAATGCCATTACCTGGTCTGAAGTTCTGTGCCTTACCTGTAGGATAGAAGCAAAAAATGGTAAGGATATGAAATGCAAGACTGAAAAGGCAATAATGCTGTAGGACAATGCAGAGATACTTATGACAAATGAAGACCTACATTCCAATTTCTGCAGTCTTTATCAGAGATGACTTTCTATAAGCACACTATGCAAATGCAAAAAGGCATTTTGCTCTTCTCTTGCAGCTTGTGGTGACAGAAAGCTTGAAAAGTTGAAAAACAAAAATCAGCTTCTCAGTACACAAGTAAAGGAAGCCACTTATTTGTCCACAGAGAAAAAGCATACTACTCCAAGACCCATGAAACTCACCTTCATTCCACCAATATTCCTCGTTTTTACCCTCTGCTGTGGTTGCTGTCATTGTTCACAGAATGGGTAATGAGAGGACCCATTGTTTACAGCTACAGGGCACATGTTGGAGGTATTTACTTCTGAACCAAAACTAGGAACCAGCTCACACATCGAGTGGACAGAAAGCATTCGTGCCAACCCTTGCTGCAAAGCAGAGGTTACTGGACATGGCATTGCCTCATCCAGGATGTTAATATTGGCTGCAGAGCGTTAATACTGGCATGAAAAGGAGGATTTCTGTAGCAACTGCAGAGAACCAGCACCCCATTCACAGCTATCATCCCTGGTCAGAAATGGGTAACTGTGGCCATTTTTAACTTGATACTCTCAAACCAGCCCATCTGTCAACAGACCAATATTATGTAGATGTGTGCTACTATTAGAAAGGAGCTGTCACGATAGTGTAAGGCTTGCCAATCCCTTGAATTTCCTTGCAGTTGGGCATTCCCACACACATACTGGTAATATTCATGGACATTGCATTCCCATTTAGTTCCTACATCGGTACCTGCAGCTCATAAACAGAAAACATGTACTTCTCAAAATACTGAACTACTCCCATTGCAAATTCATTCATGCTTATGGAGATTAGTTTAGAAAAGTCTGTTGCAGGAATTTAAGTTCTCACCAGCTTTTTAATTTAAAACCGAAACTTACATTATGATGTAGGCACATACAAACTACCTACTCTTTAAACAACAGCAGCCTGCCTGCTTTTATTCCAGAAGACTCTGCACATCTTTTCCAGCAAGAGGCTTCTGTAGCTGTGATATGCTAATTACAGAAGGAAGAGCTGAACTCATGATAAGCAGGTAAAAAGTAGGGTATGGTTTTTGGAGGTAAGGCACCCTAAGTAGGTCTGTGGCAGCAAGCGATACACAGTTTCAAGTTGTGTTTGCACACCAGACCAGCAAGAACGAGGGGCATATTTCAACCAAACATTCTCATCTAGACACAAAGCACATAAATTCACCACCAGGATGTACTGGGATGAAAAAGTGTCATGTTTCAGGTGTCTGCCTGGTTAAACACTTCCAAGTGGCCTCTTCCCGTCCTAGTTTGAAGTGTAGGGTAGCACTGGAAACATCACAGATAAGTGTGGTAAACAACACTGAGGAACTGAGGGAGTAGAAAAACCGCCCTCAGATGCTTTTCCTCCTGCTTCCCCCCCGCCTATGGACATGAGCTCCTCAGATGCCTCACCTACAGTCACCCAGTAATCCCAGTGCAAGAAGGATCAGAGAAAGGGGGGTGGAGAAGGATACAGAAACCAGCACTGAAAGGAGAAACCAACAGCAAGTTCATAGGCATAGGACTCCTCCTCTCTGTGGTAATATTGGCTTTAAAAAAAACCTGGTTGAACTACAGCTTTAGTGCACTATAACAAGATAATCTAGAATCCTTCTGCACACAACCTGTCTTGCCTGTTTGGCGTGCTTACTGGTTTTAACCAGGATGATTGCATGTAAAGTGGATGAGGTTTATTGTTACTTGCCAGGTTTCTTGTGTCTGTTGTGCATTTTCATTAATTTTTAATTTTACACAGCTTTTGCATACCCAGCCAATTTGAATGAAGAAGCAAAGTTGGACAGGTCAATGTCTATAGCCTTTTAAAACATATTTTAGTTATACATTGGTTTTATTAAGAGTAATGCCTTGGGTCAGAGGACAAAAAATTGAAAAGTTTTCACAGACTTAAGAAAGAAGATTGGTTCCAACAATGTAAATTTAAGTCTGTGCTAAATTTAAGAAGACTATGCTTTGAACCTATACACAGAAGCAGTTAAATCAACACTTGAGAGGAGGGTTAGGAATCTTGTGTGTCGTGGTGGAGTAATCTGGGGTTTTCAGGCAATGAAGAAACTTAACACCTACAGGAAGAGAGATGTTCTCAACAGAACTTCCTCAGAAATGAGCTTTCCACTGAAACAGAAGCTTCAAGGTCTGCCAAAAGGGAATGAATAGAGGTAGAAGGTGAGCAAGAACTCAGATGGAGTGTGGTCTTGAATAGTATTTGCTTTCTCATTAACTGCCAGCTACCTCTTAATTTCCTGGCCATTTCTATAATTCACTCAGTTCCATGCCAAAATTTCCAGTTCTTTTGACTCAACTCTGAGGTAAAAGTAGAATCTATCATAGGACCTTCTTCCTTGTTCTGACTGTTCCTCTTAAACTGAGGAAATCTCAGAAAAGAGGGTGGGTAACAGTTTGGGGCACTCTGTCCTGCATGCTTCCTGGATTTCCAGGGCTGATAGGCAAGAGGAAGTGGTCAGCAACTCCTGCTCAAAGGTCTGAATGCCCACAGTACGGACTTCACAACCAGAGAAAATTGAGCTACTTTTGCAAAGACAAAATTTTTCATCCTCCTTTTTAGGCTATTCTGCAGTCTTTTCAGTCTTGACTGAACAAGGTTCAGTGGTGATACCCGGGTTTCATAAAACAAACAAAAGAAAATCTCCATTTTCCCCATCCTTGGAAATAGCTCAGATTTCCAGCACATAGAACAGCATATTCTGTTCATATATCTGGCCTCCAAATAGCACCCAACACTACACTATGCTTTCACTTAACAGGCCACTGTAAGGTGACACCAGTAATTTTATCTGAAGTTCCATATACTGCTCTGATGTTGGAGAATGTATTCCTGCCAAATCTGACAGAACAGCAAAATTCCTAATCAAACCAAAGGAGCGCTGGGGTGGGGGAAAAAAGACTCTTCCTCTCTTGTAGCTACCCTTTAAGCAAGGAGGAGTAATCTGATCTGGAGGTGAGAGGACATCTTTCTATAGAGGACAACAGTCAATATTACAAATAAAATCAAGTATCAGTTTATATACCATGGTGCACAATGCTAGTCATTTGGAATCACAGTAAGATTAACCACGTTCTCTCCTCTGAAGCACTGCTGGCAAACAGTATTTCTATGGCAAGAACATACTGACTATAGGGGACTGACAGGTTCTGCCTTTAAGGTCTTGGTCAAACTGAATCACTGACATAAAAGGAGCTGTCAGTTACACAGCCCTCTGTGCCTACTTACCATTAGTCATACCCGACACAAAATTTGTGTCTATTCTGGCATCTCTTGCCAAAACCCTGCCAAACTATTTTTAATCCTCCATCTCCTTCCAGGCCACCTCTGTGCAATGAAAACATGGAAGTGATGTTTCAACCACCTGACCACTCCAGAAGGAAAACTAGTAAATATTTTGGCAATACTGCTGATCCAATTTAACATTTGTTTACAAGGCAGTTTGCCTCAGGCATATGCCTGTATATTCAACATAAACAGGGACTCACTCATACAATTCAAACCTTTTCACTGATGCAACCTGCAGATTGCTGTAAAGCTTTTAAAGCTGTTGACATTATTATTAATTAGGGTTCCTTGGGTATCAGACCAAGTAACCTTTCAGCAAAGTCTGGACCATAGTGTCTCTGCTTAGAAACATTCTGACAATCCTCCAGCTGCTTTGCACATGCTTCTGACTTCTCCGGCTGCTTACCTATGTGTGTCTCTCCATTTCCAAGGTCGCAGTAACCAGATATTGCCTCCCTGTTTTATTGCTGACAGGCAGATAAACTATTCCTTTGCACTCTGATTCTTCTAGGATCAAAGTACTTTGCACTTTGACCTGGCTATGGCTAAGCTGCATGGCCTGCTCACTCCAAACCATGCTCTCATCCTGGACCTTATCCAGAGAGTGAGAAGTAGAGGAAGTCATGGATCCAGGTAAAGATATAGTAATTTATTTAAAGGAAATCTCATAACAGTGATTGAGCAGGGTCCACATTCCAAAGAACTAGTCACTATATAAATGCTGTACCAAGTTCACATGAGGACTATACTGCAAAAATCGATGTGTTTAATTTTCAGCTTGCTGCTTAGCTGTAAAGTTCTTTATTATTAAAAAAATTAAATATTTAGATAATGATTTATTTATTACGTCATACAGATCTATCAGGGCTCTCTGAAAATCCAAACATTTATATTACTTCCGCTTTCTGTTGGACTAAAGGGGAGGCATGTTTAAGCAATAGCTGAAATCCAGTCTGATTTCATCTTTCACAAGGCTTTTTTGATTTGTATTCACCATACCTTTCCAGGTGGCCTTACAATAAACATCTGAAGAACATTTCCTAATATTGATATTATAAATCTGCCAACATAGCTTTCAGCTTTGCCCCTAGTTTTCCACCACATTTTCATTATTTTCCAAATCATTATATAGCTGGAAGTATTTTGTCACAGTTTTCTTCCAAAACCTCATTAAATTGCTTTCCAGTTTTTCCTTACCTTTCCCTCCTCTGGCATCCAGCCTCACTGCTTAAATACATTTACAGATCTTTACTTATACAGCCTACTCCATAAAACCATGTTGCTGCTCTAGCACACACACCAATTCTTTTTTCATTCTTTTACACACCTTGGTCCTCGTCTGGCCATTTCACCTTCACCTTTGCTGCCATGTGTCCAAAGCACTATTTTAAAAGCAGTCCCCTCTAGTCCAAATACACGACCTTCCCTGAGTTTGCTTTCCGTTTCTGAGGTGACCATACTATGCACAAAAATGCTGTATGCACTATTTTTACTTATTACTTTTACTTGGCTCACTCACCTTACACTCACCAATTCAAGTATTTCCTCCACATTTAGCCTGCAGCCTTCACGTTAGTGACATATACAGCAAAGGCCGAGGAGCCTTGTACTTATCTATGCCACCTTCTATCAATCTCTCTTCTGTAACAGTCAAGTATTTTCTCTCCTGATGACAAGAGATGAAGACATTCCCTTAGTTACCTTTCTAGGCCACTTGCACTAACCATGCTACATGGTATAACTTTGATTGACTGAGCTGACAATAAAACTCTTGAGGCACATGAGATGATAGAAATAATCACTGTTAAAGAGAAAAGGCTTCATCATAAGAGTCCCTACTAAATGACTGGGAAACAGCCTTTTGCAGGGAAGCAGACCAGCATTTGGCTCTGATACAAGACTTCTCTCAAAAAACAGACTCCTTTGCTGTGACAGCAGAGGGAATCTTCAAGAAAAAATTAGGGTTAGCTGTATTTTACCCAAGTCTCACAGTCAAGTCACCAAGTCATCACACTTACAGGGGCATACATTCATGGCTCAAGGACGAATGTGTTTAATGCCTAAGCATTCATTTGGTTGATTGAAGAAAGCTCCCTTCAGCTGAGAAGACAAACCTGTTCTCCAGCACAGATTACACTGTTTCTGAGTCTGGAATCTCGAATGTTTCTCTAAACATCAAAATGTACCCACTGCCAGATATACATCTCCATAGTAGTGATGCCTGTATGAAATCAAAAATGTCATGTCACTAGGAAAATTTGCAGTGACAAATAGAGGCTTAAAGAAATATATCAGTCCAGATAATACTGAGCAGCTATGTTGATGCCAGGGAGTCAGATGGGGTTGTAGCTGTTTTCAGAGTAGTAATACAGAATGTCACTATACTGCAGCTTCTTGCAGCAAGAGAGAGGCCTGCCAAGTGTAACAAAACTTTGCCAAACAAAACTAGTCAGCATGTGTTACAAGAGCTTTAGCACAGGTTGAGATGTACAGAAACTAGGCACAAAACAACCTCCAAAACCTTTTAAAAGCAGCAGTAATGATTCTACTAATTTGTCCTACTAAAAAGAATTGAAAAAAATACACAGAGAAAGTTGGAGACTATTGTTTTTCCTTGAGTACAAAAGCTTGGTATTGGTCATCAAACAAAAGTCCTCTTCAATAACTTTAGTAGCTTCTAGCATCACCAATTCAGCAAAGTTACAAGTTTAATTACTACAGAATATTCCACACCTACAGTCTAACAAATTCTCCAATTTTTTACCAAAGTGAATTTTTAATTAGTAAGACAGCAGTACTAATGCTTCTTCATAAGTCCACTTGTGTGCCAAAAAACTTCATTTTTTCTTTTGTATTTTGTTTTTCTTCATTGCCCACTGAAATGTAGAACCAGAGCCCAAAATAGAGCACCCATTTATTTTAAACAAACCATTTATTGATAGGAATCTCTGCACACATCTCTGCCGTTAATTTGATCTCCATCAAATCATAAAGGCAAAAAGAGACTACAGTCTTATTTTGAGAGAAAGTACAAATTCATCAGAGGACTATTGTTCCATGGTTTGAGATGATATATAATCAGGCACAACTCGGGGTGGAGAAGTTGACTGATTTTGTAGCAAGTCCAGCAGAACGTAACCATATAAATTTCCCCCCCGCAACCCAAGACAAGGAAGATAGACACTAGGTAAGCTTTATCACAATCTCAGTAAATAGCTCAACTCTGTACTTTATACCTGAGGCTAACATCATAGTCAGGAAAGAAAAAGGAATATTGAGTTTGAAGTACAGAACTGGGAGACTGTTCTTCATTTTCAATATTAGCTGTACTCAGCTCACTGAGCAGTCCTGAGCATGGTACTTCCTTTCTTTCATTTCCTCTCTGACTATCTATAAAATGGAGGTGATATTTCTATCTACCTGCCAGAAAACTGGAAGACTGTCATCTGCAAATGACTGTTGTAACATCCAATGATAACAAACAATCAGATATTTTATCTCTGTTCCTATTTTCCCATTTAATTTTTAATACTTACGGTTAAATATTTCCCGTATTACTATGGGCTTAATCTGTATGAAAGATAATGATATTTACATAATCTGTAGATGTTTTTGAAGCAAAAAAGACTTTGGACTGAGTTTCTTTGGCATACAATTGCACCCTCAGTCTTTTACAGTATACTAACAGTTCGGTACTGAGCACAGAGATCCCCACTATACCAATAATGTCATCATTGGTATTCAAATATGTTTGTTGGATTTGCTTTCAAAATCTGTACAGGAACCTTGACAGAAAGTTCTGTTTGAGGCAGAAACAGTTTCTTTACATTTCCTTTATAAATCTTTCAAATAAACATTACTATACATGAGTAAGGAAGTCCGTCTCACTTTCAGAACAGACACCACTGGCATACAATTACTGCTACTATAATCACATTTACAGCACTAAAACTTGACCAGAAACACATATAAGAGAGCAAGGAGCATGAAGGAACCACATTTTGCTTACTTGAAGATACTTCAGCTTCTATAAACTGATACAGCTAATAACTTTGAGACTAAAATCAAAACCAAAAGTTCTAAGTAGTTTCTTGTTAAGCCTTCAAGAAACTACTCTTCTTGAAAACAGGTTCTCCTTCTTAGACAAGTAGCTAATTAACTATACCATGCAATTTCTTATGCCTCATCATTGCCCATAAAGGTTAGGAAGCACAAGAACTAGATTTGTTGGACTTAACTGCAGGCAGCTCATGTGAAAGTTGCAAACTGACATCAGTGAGTCAGTGTTAGACACATTGTCAGCTGTGGATTAGTTAACAAAGCAATGCTGTCTCGGTATTGATTATTGCAGCGGATGTTTCATAGCTCTGTCCTCTCCTCAACCTCTAATCCCACAAGACCATCAAACACAAGGCCCTCACCTGCCAGAGCTTCTGTCCAGCACAAGGGGCCCTGTGGCCACCCCAGAGCACTTCCAGGCTGTGCCAAGCACAGGGAAGGTCAACAGCAGTGGTGACTCCCAGAAACAGAAAGCACATGGGCAGGAGAAGAGGACCCTGTAATATGGATATGGCTTCAGCAACTCCTGGTAACAGGATGTTTCTGAGGACTTGCACACACAGTCCCAACAACTGGAGCAGCAAATAAGCCCTCCCATACAGGTTTTGGAGTTGCTTTCTCTAATATTAAGGGGTTATGAGGAAGCATTCCCTATGGATGTGAGACTGTAAACATCTCTTTTATGTTAGTGCCATCAATAATAATTTGCTGTTCCCATTTTTAGATTTCATGTAAGACAGTAACCCCTGTGCATATGTGTGTATTAACATCACAGACACTCTCCAGGCCCAGGCAGTGAAATCCCTCACTGAAATACATTTAACTTTCCCCTGCTGCCAATACCAGTAAATAAGTGTTCAGAGAGGTGTCTCACAATGATTTTTAGAGATGCACTGCTTGTTCTCTAGGCACAGCCATGTTAATACTGGACACATGCCAGCACAGTTTTTTGAAGAACAGTAAATCAGCACCTGTCTCTCAGTATCAGCTATGAATGAGCTTACACAAATGTGCATGTTT
Source organism: Dendrocincla tyrannina (assembly GCA_035047865.1). Classification (NCBI taxonomy): domain Eukaryota; kingdom Metazoa; phylum Chordata; class Aves; order Passeriformes; family Dendrocolaptidae; genus Dendrocincla; species Dendrocincla tyrannina. The sequence continues at coordinate 34,252,870 of JAWWMP010000116.1, read as the reverse complement.
GCCAGCTGGCAAAACACAGAAAATCCCAGAGCTGCCAACCCAGCACATCTCCATCCACAACAGAAAACTAAACAGAACTCATTTAACTGTGCTTGAGAAATTATTATCGAAAGCAAAACAAAAAGCACACAAACATTTCAGTGTCAAGGGATTCTTGCCACCTGCTTTGCCCCTGGGAAACTGAACAATGATACTCAGATTGGCACAACTTTTCCTCCTGAATAAAATCAAAGGCCCAAAGGACTCTCAACTACAGCAGTCACTGTACTAAAAACAAAATCCAACTAGGAGGTTATCTTTTATTGCAAGGTCCTACTTGTTACAGTCTCAGAGTCCCTTTCTTACTATTGACAGAATTTGTGAGCATTCTCTCTAGTTGTGAGGACAACAACGACTTACCTCAGACATTCAAAACATATCAGCTGTTCAGCAAGGCTTAGGAGAGGCCAACTTTTCAAGCAGATGATAAATACATTTCAAAATGGACAATTTTATGTTAAACTATGCTCCTTTTTGACTGAGTATTCTTTTAGCATCAGGTTTGTTTCAGTGATTTCTATTCTAGTTTTTTCGTAAACAAACAAATCCCTCACTTTAAGTTTTTTCCAAATATTTCTTTCTTGAACAGAGAAGCTGTCTGATCCAACCAGAGAAACTGAAACAGTGTTAGAACTCTTGCCCTTTCTTATTTTGCTTCACTCAGTATAATTCTGGACTTTACTTGTAGTGATGCCAAGCAGGACTATCAGGAAGAAGTACTATAGAAATTTCTTAAAATTTTTCAACACCACTCCAAAAGACAAGGCTTTCATTAAATCTGCTACCTGGTTATGGCTTTTGAGTCAATTCCAGTGTTCCCTCAGCTGGTGTTTTAAAGTGATTATCACATACGTATCTTTAGACTTTTAGCCAGAAAATAAATAAATAACAGAACCTTTTCCAGATAACAAATGTGAACTAGCCCTCCATTCTACTTTGTATTTCAAAGCATTCTCAATTCTGCTAAATGTAAGAGTCCCCTACAAATCAGATATATGCAAATATCATTAAAATTCAGAATTGCCTAAGCAGGGAGGATGTGAGTATTTTGTCCCAATGGTGCAACCCATAAAGAATAGAAACACAGATGAGATTTTTAATTCCTATATTAATGATCCATTGGAGTAACACCTATTTATTACTACTTCTCCCCACAGCCTATGCCCTATAAAAGCATTTGCTAATTAAGTGACAAGGACTAGGATGACAGCAACTTGGCACCTCAGTACCAAAAAAATCATTAGCAAGAGGAAGACAACTGTCTGGATAAGTGGTTACCATACAAATCATCTTAAGAGTTGGCAGAAGGGCTCCACAAAAGGCTGCTGCTTAATATATCAGTATGAGACAAATCAAACTCACAAGAGTTCTACTTTGACTAAGAAAGCACCAGCATCCTCAGGATTTATGCTCATCTCAGTTCCAGAATTGTGCTTTGTCCTACTCCTGACAAGAATCAGAGTAGAAAGAGACAGATTAGAACCATCTCGCTGACATAACTCAAGAGCTTGAAATGAAGTTTCAGAGCTATTCTAGCCCTCTTGGGCAGTTCACATAATACCCACAGTTACTGTGCCGCAACAGTAGTTTAACACTAACTTCACAGAAGAGACCCTAAGCCTCAAATATCTCACTTCTGTCATCTTGAGCAAGGTGAGTTTCCTCCAGTAGTCAAAAGGGAAAGACTTTCAGCCTAAAACTGAATCCTATTGAAACCAAAAATAAGACCAAAAGGCACATATAGACAAGAAGACTTGCTGTTTGTCTTTCTAACAGGCATCATATCTCAAAGGTAGGGCAGGGACAACTCCAATGGCTCTATTCCACTGTGAGAGAATCAAAGAAATCTAGAGGATGAACAGTGCACTACACCTGCAGGAGGGAAAATATGCTCTGGTCAGATGGGTGTCACTTTTCAGTCACAAGGCATATTCCCCATGCCCACAAGATTAAATATTAGATCTGCACAACCAATATGTAGCATTATCCACTTACTCATTTCCTATTCCTTTTCCACCCTGCAAGGATGACTTCTGCCACTATTTGTCACAAGCAGAACCTGAAGTATCTCATTTCGCCTGACGTAGCTACACCAACCTCAAGAGGAAAAAAACAAGACACCTCAGTCATTAAAAAAAAAAAAACAAAACAAAAAAAACCCTATTGTCTAGATCATTAGTTTACAAAAACGGTGGCCTTAAACTGTTGGTAGCTATAGGGTTCTCAACAACACCTTGTCAAATTTAATCAAGAACATTCTAAATAAACCACAGAGCCACAAATATCACCAATAAACCAACAGGAGAAAGAAAATTTCTGGTTGGTGAGGCAGCTCAGCTTATTTTTTAAAAATAAGTGTGATTCTTACTACATCTTGCAGCCATTAGGCCTTACTATGCCTTTTCCATTACACTGAAGATTACCTTCAAACAACTATTTTCTAATTTTAGACTATTTATGCACTGTAATGACACAACTTTTATACACCAAACATGTTAAAACTGAAGTCATTCACTGAATCCTTTCTCTAGTTATTAAATCAATTTTTATTGTTTCTTTTTCCTCATGTGTTGACACCAAGTGTTATAGTTCTGCAGCTTTAGAAAAGTCAAATATCTAATGCTGGGAAAGTATTAACACATACAAATAGAAAGTTTCCTATGAATACTTTATAGAATAGTCAAAATACTTTTTAAGCCTATGAAATAGTCCTACAAATACCATAGAGACCGTGATCTTATCTCTAATGTTTTACAATGTTTTTGAAGAATACCTACGTTTGTTCAGACCCCTGACCAGGTTGCTAATTCCAGAGGCAAAGAAGATCCTTTTCCATAAATATTTAAAACAATACATGAGAAATGAGAGAACTTTGAAACTGAAGCCATAAAGAAAAAGCATGAGATAGATTTGAGATTCCCAGTGAAATTTCACATTATCAAGTGACTTCTACTTCAGTGCTGTCCTCAAAATACTTTTAACCTGAATGCCCAAAAATCTTCCTTGTGTTATGCAGAAAGATAATTTTGTTGTACTTCAAGTTTCCAAATGGACAGTGTTACTATTCTGTTCCTTAAGACAAAATGACAACCATTTTAGATGGAGAAGCTATGAGGAAAGCATTTATAGATGATGGAAAAAAAAAATCTTCTAGATATTTTCTCACTTTCTTGGTAGATTTTCACCATCCCCTTGCAAAGAGCTTCTGCCCTTCCATCTGAACCAGGTAAGGGGACTATCCATGCACATCATTTTCGAAGGAAGTCAGAGCAGCCTAATCTATTGTTGGAGGCTTTTCAGTCCAGCGTGGTTGTGATACAACCACCTCTCTCTTGCTCAATCAAACTACTTCTTCAGAGATACCTGGGAGTTAGTATCTCCCACTGCAGTCATCTCTAGTATCAGATTTAAAGAACAGGTTAAAGAGATGTCCACAAGGAATGACAGATAAGGCTGCTCTTGCCCTGGGACAAAAGGATGAAGAGTAAGATGACATGAAGCCTTTTCCCACCCTATGTTTTTAACTCCACAAAGCTATAAAGCGAAATAAAACATGAAGATGTACACTGTGGTAGGAAGGCCTAAAACAGTAAAAAAAAATGCCAAAGTTTGATGTAAGCAAAACTTGCAGAAAGCAGTTAGTCCTATTGGGGAAGAATTAGTTTCCAGGAAAAAAAAAAAAAAAAAAAATCAGTGCAATTATCTCCAGTACGGTACTAATGACAGAGGAAAACTCTTGTTACTGCATTATAGGTCTGGGGACATGATACTCACACAGCATTAACCAAGCTATGGTTCCAACAATACCAAATCTCATATACAACAGTTGCTATAAAGAAAAACACCTACACATAATTAGCCTTTCTATCTTACTCTACACAAGCTTTCTGCCCAGTTAGGCGACTTTATGGGGATATTAATGTCACCTTGAAGAATGGAATGTTGGCCTAGTCTCACATCAAGGCAATGAAACTGTTAAAAAGCAAAAGCCAGAGAGGTACTAAGAGTCAAATTCATCCCTTAGTTGGGATTAACAAAAAAAGGAACTACTTCCTGTTGTCAGCGTTTATGCTGAGAGTTTTGAAATAATAACAATAATCAAAAGGGTATGATAGGATTAAGAAAAGCTTGCCTCCAGCTGAAGTGCCCAGAATCTCCTTAATTCATGCTGACAACTAACCCCCTCTCCTTAAAAGAATTCTGCAGGGAAGGTACTGGCTTGACAGTCTTGAAGACTGATATCCCATTTATGCAGCAAACATGCATACACAGAGGAGAGAGGAAGAACTTGCTTGTACAGCCCTGGGAGAGTGCTGAGGACCTGTCCTGCAGGAGGAATCTTTGTACCAGTTCTAATCTTGGCCATTCCGCAAAGACCAGCAATAATGCACATATTCACATTGAGATTTAAAACATATTGACAGTTTGAATACTGCAGCACTTGTTTATCTGATAAAATCCAAGTTAATAAAGATTCCAGTCCTGGAAAGTGCTGTCTGCAAATTCTGAGGCACTAGTTTCCAACACCTTCTCCAGCGGGATTTGCTGAGCATGGGCTAAAAACCAAGAAGCAGCTCCCTCGCTGCTTTGAGATTCTATTTCCTTTTTGCAGTCATCCTTTCCTTTTAATTTGAACTGGCATTGCCTTCTACGCATGCTCATTTATATAACTACTCAAATATCTCCTTCCTTCCACACATTCACAGACATTTTACTTGTATGACTAAATGCCACAGGAAAACAGAACCTTCTGTCAGTAATGAGTTGCTAGTAGAGTCAATAAGCAAATAGAAAGGACCAGCTGTAGAAACAACTCGAACTGGGAGGTTCTATCTATAAAAGGATCACTTAAAATAATAAATTATGGCCTTGACACACCAAAGAAGGTTGCAGAATCTTCTATAATATAAGTTTAAAGGACAAGCCAAAATTAGTAGCCAAGAAGAGATCACAAATATCTTATGTACATCCGAGCAAAAATTAACAAACCCAAAAGAAAACCTTACTAGAAACAACGATTGAAGGCCACAGAACAGGACATCCACACTCATTAAACATAAGGTACTCATATGCCATGATAACAACAAGTGATATGCATTAGGAGCGTGAGACATAAAGCAAAACGATGAAGTTTATTTGTCATTGTTAAGAAGAAAACTAGGACGTGATCCCATCTTCGAGATCTTCAGTTCAGAATTTAATTAAAAAAACAAGGAGTACCTGTGCTGTATGTGGTGTCAACATACGCTCCCGACAAAGTACTAGTTGCTGGTAAAACTGAACGACCTTTGATGATGTGGCAGCATGTGCAGACAACCCAGTAACTCTTCCAAGCCTTAAATGCTTGAGAAGTTCATAATGCCTTTATTTTTAGATATATAGTTCACCTATGAGACATAACAGGCAAAATATAACATGAACATAGATATTCATGCTCACCAAGCCAGATGCTTATTTTTTTTTGGTCAAGTGACCTATCTCATATCTTTTAGGTCTCAATTCCCATGAGTTAGCTCCTCACTCAATTGTTCAGTTCTTACTCTGCACTATTATTCTACTTAGCAAGTCCTGTCAAACCTAGGTCAGAGGCCGACAGAAGAAAATGACATCAAATATTTCTGCAGTGGACTCCTCAAGGTCTGAAAAATTACAGACAAACACAGGAAGAGATGTTAATCAGGCAGAATGGCAATGAAGTCATAAAGTACAAAAAACCCCCAAACCTCTCACTGAGTCACTTTGGGAAAGCCAGATCAGTAATATCTCTCAGATCTACTACAGTCAAAGATGTTCCAGAGATCAAGCCCATCAGCATAACAAGCCCCTGAGATGTAGCATCATGATATACTATCTAGTATCATTCATGTTTTCTATGTTAGAAGTAACAGAATTACCAGTTTTATTCTAAGTACATTACAAGTACTTAATAAAAAGAACGACGTATGTGTTCTTCACTGTATTCCTAAGCACAACTCCACATCAGACCCGTTTTTCCTTTCACATTAGACAGCTGGATGCTGCTTATCTTTAAAGCACCTCAAAGACATTAAATAAATACGAGAAACCGGATCCCAGCCTCAGGTACAAGGTACGTATTTGGACAGGCAAACCTTGTGTGATCAGTCAGCACTTCTGAAACTTGGAGAACATAAATTTGACCACACAAACAATGAATGAGAACTAACCAATGAACTGAGGACCATCATTCCAGAGTATTCAAATAGAGGCCTCACAACAGATACAGCAGGAATACCCAGAGGATTACTGACCTTTTGCACCCACCACCCATCTCATTAAGTCATCCAAAAGTACGATACCCTCTCTTTGTATTTGCACTTGGCCTTGCACCCTGGTAGTACCAGTTTCATTATGTGTGGAATCCATACATCACCAAATAGCATTGACATATTTTCAGCATTTGTTTCTCAAAGGTTTCCACATCATACCATCACTAAGATTCATCGTATGTTGTTTCTTATATGGCTTCAATGCATCTCTAGACATCTTTGTAAATAAGCCAAACAAATGTGAACTAAAAGGAAATACGATAAAGTAGCCCTGTAAAACCATAATCAAACAAGTGGCTTGTGGATCACAAGTAAACTGCTAAGACTATCATGACTGAAGGAATCTCTTGAAAAATTAATAAATGCTTGATGGGAGGCAACACCAAAAAAAAGGTTAAATCTGCTGCACAAGTGCAAAAGCAGAAAAACTGTGCAGCCAGAAATCCTGCAGGAAGGACCTCAAAAAGAATCAAACTGAGTGCCAAGCATATTGTGCTGCCAGTAAAAATGCTGAAATGGGAGGACTGATGAGTCTTATGCATCTTATATTTACCTTTGCTCATTCATCATTAAACAAGTATTTCATTAACCGCTTCAAACTAGATAGCTAATATTTTTTAAAAGTTCAGTTTTTCTAAACTGGTTTCTATAATACCCAGGTATTCAGGTGAACATGAACTTGAAGTGTTACAGTGATGGCTAACAAAATCACAATGCTAGTTTAATACTCTATGCTGAATAAACCACAAAGTTTAATTTGTTTATGAATAAAGGTGCACCAGAAATGCTAAAAGATCATTCACAGCACATATAACCATTAACACATACATCTGAGCTGTAACATATTTCTATTCCCAAGTTAAGAGAAGGCAAATTCTATCAACTGCAATACACTTTTGTGAATGGAGTTTCCACAGAAAGAGATGGAGGGAAAGAAATCACTGAAAGCAATTGCCAGTTCCATAGGAAAATAAAAATCCCAAACTCTCCAAACAGTCAAGCATTCTTTGCTAAATCACTTGAGTGAACCCAATGTATGACACTCATAAAACAATAGACAAATACATTATTGAAAAAGGTCAGGAGACATGGGAGGGTTTTGAGACATCTTTGCCGATTTGAAGGGAAGGCTTCATTGCTCTTGTGAAGTTATTTACACAGTTAAATCTAGAACTATCCTGGATTTTTCTTAAGTTCAGTCATTTAGCTGGGAGCCTGCAGATCAGACTGAAATTTAACTGTGTCAAACCACGAGGCTTTCCTCCCTGGAAGCACATCAAGCTTCTTGCATGAAATCTGATCATCAGCACAGCAGGATTAATGACAGAGGTGGTCAGGCTGATAAAGCAGCAGAACAGAAACCTGCTTAAATGAGTTTGGAACTGCATTTACGATAAGGTCATAATGCACTCTCACCCCTTTGCATCTAAACTGGAGAGAGACTTTGGTCGAAACTGATGAGAAAGAAAAGGTTTTATCACTCATCGTCTCCCTGCAGGAGGACTGCGGTTGTTTCTGGGAAAACAGACACCAGATACTCAGACCACCACCATCGCTCCCAGGGTAATGCAGACTGACATCATGGGGTGTCTACTTTAGCTCACTGCAATGGGGAACAGCAGGGTAAGGTTTTTAAAGAATTAGAGGACCTTTTTTATGCACACAAAGATACACTGGATATCAAAAATTTCTTTCAACCAACATAAATTCTCAAACAGCTGTTTATCTCTGTATGCCACTATGTGATTAAACCGAGCCTTCTCTTAAAATAAGATATTCTTAATTAATCATTATGAATGCTGGAGATTTACCTTTACTTTTACCCACTTTCCCCACTACCACCTGAAATCTGAAATTCACACAAACCAAATTTTGTTATTTCCTAGTTACTGAGGAATGACTCAAGTCTATTATACACATAGCAGCAGCTTGGTCATAAAAGCTGTAAAGATGAATTCTAGTGATACAAAGAACTTTAAAAACTAGTTCATTTAACATTAAGAAATATCTGGATACAAAACCAGTTGCTACAAAATGCATTACAGAAAGTATTCCAAACAGGGAAATAAGAAAAACCCCAAATAAACAAAAAAAACCTACCAAGCAAACGTTTATTTTCAATTATTACAGAAGTTGGCTTTATAAAGAAATTACCTGTACTGAGTCTCCCACACACCCCAAATAAAATTCCTCATGTCTACCCATTTGAGCTAATTAAGAACTTGTGTTAGTGAAAAGTAAATTTCATACATCTAGCTAAACAGAAAAACTTCTATGGAGTGACATACCTTTACAGAAGAGATGTATACACAGAGATCTGAATGTCTTTCGGTATTAAAGCAACTTAAAAATAATTTTCATTTTCTAATTCAGGTACCTACTTACAGCGATAAAACTGGATGAAAGGTTTTTTTGGTTTGATTTAAAGAAAAAATACATTACGTGTCATGAAACAGACATAATATCTTGCAAGATAAAGTTCTCTGGCATTTCACTGAAACAACATGGAGGGTAACTTCCCAGGAACTACGACAAGGAAACAAATTATTTTCCCATGTCTGAAAGCCCGAAGTCAACTTAAATGTCCCACCCCTCTATAATAAACTTACCACAACAGCCAGAGCAGCAGAAACACCACCAGCACTACAAAACTGGTGTTGCCTGTATAGTTTGACAAATTGCTTTAAAAAGATCTTATCCATGTCCCACACTCATAGCAGTAAGTCACTGGCAACATCAGATTTTCTCATTCATGTTATTGACTTCAAACCAATCTCTGAGTTAGAAGTGTGATAGGACAAGCAGCAAAGGAAGAGAAGAGCAGTTAATTGTATCGTAACTTCAGTGCAATAAATTCAGTGGTTTCAAATTCAGTAACCATATATGGCTCTCCCTAACACATGCATCTAGTGTTGTGAGGCAAAGACTACCAAAGGAATGTGCACCATCCCACAAAACCAATAAACTAGCAAAATTAAAGACATTTACACTTACACATAGGAGAACTAATAGACATGAGTGTTTAATAAACTACTTGAATGCAAAAATATATGGCAGAGGTCAAAAAATAAATCAATTATTTTTAGCTTTTTCTGTTTCTCCCTAATAGCTCTGCAACTCCCCAGATAAATTATAAGTGACAAAAAAAACAGCTTGGAAGAGTGACAGAAGAAATATCTGGGACCTGAAAGTTCTTCACCACACACTCATCCCAAGTAAAGCAAATACAAAGACTAACAGCAGACCTCAGTGGAAAGTACTTTGGCTGACACTCTCATACATTCCCATCAAACATGAAGCAATCAACATGAAGAAAGGAAAAAGATGAACACACACCTTGAACACCTCAGAGAAGAAACCAGAGCCAATTTTCTCACATGTGAAGTCATCAAGACGAGTAAGTCTGGAAAAGGCACTTATCAGGGCCCTGTATGAAGAGGTACAAACTCTTCCGATCTGGGATGCAGTCCCTTCTCCAGTGCCACCATCAAAGTCTTCAGTGCGCTCCAAGCGTGGTGGAAATCCTGCTATTGAATTCCGCTTACTTCGGTCCATTTTGAAAACAAGGGTTTATTTCACTGTGGGAGGACTTCTCACATCTTAGATAATTTGCTGTCTTCTCTACTCTTGTTGGATCCTAAAATATGAGATATTGAGATTACTGTTATTGTGAACATGACTAATAAGTCTGACAGGACTCCAACAAAGCTTACACCAGTTTAAGGGAATAAGAAAGAAGATATCCATGCAGGGGTACAGAAAACAAAGGGAAAAAACCAAACCACCAAAACCACCACACAATATCATCAGTAAAGACAGCGATCTCATTAACTTTTCCTTTAAATTCATGGAATTACCCTATGCTCTGGCTATTCTGAGATGAATATGTTTGAAATTCAAAATTTAACTGGTAACAAACAACTTTCATTCCCTTCCTCCCAACCCCTCTTTTTTTTTTACTTAAGTTCTGGTTGCTAAAGAAGTAACTAAGCAGGAGGAAACCCACAAAATGTAACATTCTATTCTACTTCAGTTGCAGTTGGTGACCAATCTACTGCTATTGCAAGAGACAATTTCACTTTCGAGAGTGAACAAGGGACCCCTACTTACAAAAAATAAATCAACTTTCAGTTGACCTAAGGAAAATTATTAGCTGAAGCACCAAAACCTTTGTTCTTAAAGCTTCCACTTATGAGTGTTCCAAGACCAATTCCTTACCTGATAGGAATACAAGTTTATATCCACTGAAGATCTAGTCTCCAAATCTATAAAAATACCTACAATCCTGCTATAAAACCAATGTATTCTTGTAAGAACCTGCCAGTACAATTCTCCCCACCAACATACCTTTTAAAGCTATATTAATTTCAGTTCAACTGAACACACAGGAAACAAGCTACATTTGCCAAGTAGGAGAAAAATAAAAAAAATGGAGGAGAACCAACAATTTTTTTTTCTTTTTAAGATGATGAAGTAATTGGGATGACTCTGGAGCCCATCAAATTCAGCTTGGACTGCCAAACTTGACAGGTGGCCTACTTTTTTTTTCTTTAAACCTTAGACTTAAGAGGTTATTCATCTTTTCCAAATTTAACTGTTCATTTACAGCAATTTGGTGAGCCCCTACAAGCCTGAACAAAGTGAACAGTCACAAAGAGGATAGATTTTTCTCCTTTTTTTCTCTTTCCCCTGAGGGTGAATGAAAAACTGGAGGGAAGGAAACAATTAAATAAATAAATAAATAAAGGTGGACAAAATAACCACAGAGTAGGCAATTACACCTCTATTTACACAGATATACAGAACCTGAACAATACACTACATTTGAAAAGCATCTCAAAAACAGGTACACCGGTTGTGCTCTGAATATACAGCAGTGCTGCTACCCATGTTTTGTATGCAGTCTGTCTTTTAGAGATGCACTGTGCCAACACAACAGGCAAAAACATAGTCCTTCCCTGCTTTCAGAAATAAGCTCTGTTGAACTGCCTGATTAATTTGAGGTTGTCTTCTCCAAAAAAGAAGGGTGTTTATTTCAAACATCTTAACACCTCCCTAAATGGATGTCGGTGGGTATAAGAGTGCCTTACCAGGGCATGATTATGAAAATTTAATGTCTATCAGATACCACATCATGGTATTCCTACAGAATTTTGTATGCAGACTCCCACATGCCTGAGCTTACTGCACTTCTCAGATGACAGTGTGGTCGGCTGCCACACGGGAGATCAGGATCCAGTCTCTGACCTCATATTCTTGCCCCAGGAGCCCTGATGGTCTGGAAAGGGCATAGAAGCACCACAGGAAAATAAGACCTGTTACATCTCCTTGGCTGAGAAAAATAGCTGAGAGCATCTCCTCAGCTATAGACAAGACGCCTAGGAATTTCCAAGGCATGCTTAAATAATTCCTTTTGATCTGAAAGGGACAAACTATCATTTGGTTACATTTCAAGGAGATAAAGAAAGAATCATATATGGAAGGAGGATAGACAGAGGAAACCATGGTATTAACAATTCATTTTCTCGAGCAAGACATGTAAGTATTTTTGGAGACTGACCAGAAAACTTGCTGTAACTGAAGAAGCAATTTTTCAGAACTTATTTCCATCAGAGTAGCACTCACATGCACTAAATATTGTCCACCAAAGGGAGCAAGCATTTGCCCCAGAAATGTACAACTGGATGCTCCAGCATCACACGATACCATGGTATCTATCACCACTCCACCACAAAAAGTGGACCCTGGAGCTTGCAGAACCCCTTGATAGATCTAGTGAAATAACACCTCCACAATGCAACACAGCAAATTAAAGACTAGAAATTTAAGTTCCCATGCAAAGCAAGATACATGCAAAAATAAAATAGGGAAGACTGATGCTGTCTTTACTAGAAATAAGATATCAAGTTAGATAAGCAATATTAAACAGGAGAAAAAGTTTCAATCTCTCAAGTTTCCAGATACCATTAACAAGCTAATCTCAACAGGGTTTCTCAATCTGTTTAACAAACAAACAAAAAAATCTCCCTGGCACATACACACCCTCTTGGTTGAAATCACATGGTGAACTTTGCAAAACTGTACACAAATCCTACAATGAAAGAAGAGATTCAAAGTACTTCATACAGTATAAATGCCAAAAGATTTTGCCATCTGGATTCCCAAGTAACCCATTCCTTCATTTCAGCCTGCTAGAGTTTGCCTTATTTCCAAACAGCTACATGAAATTCTTGGAAATTATTAGGAGAGAGCTTCATTTGTCTCCTACCCTGCCCAGGATTGCATACACGGAGTTAGAGGAAAATTTCAAGTGGGTACAATTCCAAGTGGGCCTCCTGTCATTTTGGTCAATTACACTAAGGATCACATTCTCAATGAAATCAACCAAGGTTTAATTGACTGTCAAGTCAGTCTGAGGTACTTTAATTTACTACCTCATATGGTTAATTAAAGTGCACTGAACAGAATTCAAGACTATCCTGCAAATCCTGCAACCAACTAAAAGGTTGTTGAGTAGGCTTTTTTTCATACTAAGGTACAGCATAAAAACCCCTTGAGCTATGCTCAACAGCCAGCTTAAAAAAAAAGGACACTAGACACACTAAAAAAACATTCTCAGCTTTCAGAACAATTTTTCTGACATCCTTACACAAAGAAAAATGCACCCCACTCTGCCAAGACAAAAATTAGTCATAAATACACCTCTCAAAATGCATATCTGCCTTATTCAGCCATTTCTTATATTACTGAAAAGCACAATTTCAGAATGTTTGATGTCCTACCACATTTTACTTCTTGGCTGACCTAAAAACACTAAAAACACCTTGAAGAAAAAAAAAATCCATATTAATACTATAGTAAGATCTGTTCCTTCACTGCATGAATGCATAGATTTTTTTAAATGTAGAAATTACTATAAATACAGCTATTATCAGCATTAATTTGGGCAATTAGAGGTTTGCCTTTCAAAGCCAGTGTCTGAACCTGCAATTATTTAAAGGTGGAAATCCCACAACAGGCCATCAAGTTATACCCTATGCACCAGTGTCAAACTAACAGGTGGCATATGTTAGCCAGTACTTAACATTTTATACTTCATAGATATAAAAATGGGTAAGGCTCCTCAACTTTAGCAGCATCCCTTTAATGCCTCAGGGTATAAAACAAGATTGTTCCAAAACATATTTCAACTCATTACTGAGCGGTTTTCTGTCCTGAGTATCTGTATAAATATGTGCATATTTGCACTCAAATGCCAAACTCTCAATTTCCTAAAAGATGGCCTTAACAACAACAACCATTTTTAGACAAAGAAGACTGTCGCTAGGCATTCAGCCTGGAAAGCAATAAATCTGGTGGACGCATGTTATTAATTTGAAAAGGTTTTCTGAAGAACAAGATGCCAAAGCTTTGACAAAAGTCATTTGCCAAGAGTTAACTATTTAAACTCGTAGGCTGATGTAGCTTCAACAGCCAGCACTACAAAAACATGAAGGAATTATAGGAATTACACTGGCAAGTGTCACTGAACAAAATAATAACAAGGGGTGGAGGAAAGACTTCACCGTAGTACTGCGCAAATTTCAGAAAGGCTTCAAAAAATGAGAACAAAATCTTCCAAAAACTGAACTAACTGAGGAGTCAATTAGCCTGGAGAAAATAAAAATAAAAACAAGGGGAAAAAAATGTTTGAAAATGAAACACAAGAAATCAAACCAAACAGGTAAAGAGAACCAGGCACCCACCAATTTTATGTTGTCACCTGCTTCCCTAACAGAAGGAAAGTTCCTTGGTTTGTCCACAACTTAGCTTCTTCTCCTTGGGAGAAAGACAACATCAAATATTTACAGTCAAGGTAGCTAAAAGTACCAGAGCTTGCACTATGTTTGGCCCAGCTCATCCTGAACCTGAAGGGTTTTTTTACTACTTTACAGGACAAGTCGTTGGGTTCAGTTTATAGTCTCAGTTACAACACTGCACTCAAACATGAAAATCCCAATATTTTCTATTTCCATTTAGGTAACATTTTGCTTTAATTTCATTTCCCCTGTTCAGGGTAATTCCTAGCTCTAGACAGTACTGTCATATCATAAACTCCCCACAAATTAGGGCTGGCATTCCTCAGAAGAGACCTGCATTAGTCCTACTACACCGCTCCAGAAACTGCAAGTCTGCTGAACTGCATCATGGTTTTATAATGGAAACAAACCTCCACAAGAGGCTGAGCTGAAACAAACAGTTCATTTATTTTGTGACTGTAGCCAAGTTTGAAAAAAGTAACAGAGACTAGCCATTAACTTACTGCAGAGTTTAGGATTCAGGGCCAAGGATGTAGGTTCAGAAATATTTTCATCAGGCACAGGCATAAATTCTGGCACATATTTAGAAGGCAAATATAACTGGGGAAGAATATTAAAAACTCACAAACAAACAGAAAACCACTTGATCCTTATACCCACAGTATAATTGCGAACATTTTCTAGGGGCCAATTATAATACAAAACTAAATCTCTACAGAAGGACCTTGCAACAATCCATTCCTCTCCCAGCCTGGTTTTAGTCACTCCAATCCACAGCACAGACAGGCTCTAGCCAAGTTACAGAGCATCGTTAGAGTTAAATAATCACTCAAGTAGATCATGTACAAGACACAGCTGCTGCTTCAAATGGATAATTTTAATATATTATGTTTGCTTAACAAAACAGAACTCAGTAAAGACACTGAGAAGCTGCTCATGCCTTCCAGAGTCAGCAGTCTGACATCTGCTGAGCTCTTAACAAAAACAAAGGGAATCAAAGCCTTCTAATACCAACAGGTATTGCAACATTTCAATAATCCAGGAATTTCCTCCTCAGCCTCTCCACCAGGTTTGCAACTGAGGGCTCACAGTTCTGTTAGCACTGGGGGTTTCACAGAAGACAGGAAGCAACTTTCTGTTGTTTCAATGCAGCCAGTGACAAAATCCAGCACAGCAAAGGCAAGGAAAGAGAACATGAATGCCTAAAACAGGGATGACGATAAAGTGAGCAGGCTGAATTTCATACCTGACTGACCTCTCTTGGACACAATCTTACATTTATACATCACCACACAAGGCAGCCAATCTTTGTGTTTTCCAACTAAAAGTATTGTCTCCAGAAATACTTAAGGCACATTCTGTAGTGCACCCTTACCAAACACCAGTCTTTGTCATTGGTTTCACCTCAGGGTGAAACACCCAATACCTTGTTTACTTCAGGTCCTGGCTGCACAAACAGAACAGTAACACACTCTCCACTAATTTATTTATGCATTTTTGAAGCGAGAACAGGGTTTCCCAAAAACGTTCCTGTGAAGATATTGCAGGCATTGAAGTCTGTGGGTATTTACAAATCCATCTGAAGCTCCCTGGGTACCATGGGAAACACGTCGTTTGAGAGCCACAGACCCAGAGCGTACAAGGTCAGCCTTCAAAAGCAAAGTTAGCTCAACCAACCCCACTCTTGGTTGCAAAATCTGTTACAGTTCTCCAGTGCAACCAACAGGACAATCATTCCAAAAAGTACCTTAGCCACTACCAGGAATGTGTTCAACTTAACAAAAAGTGACAGGATCATATGAAAAGAGGCTTACAATCCTAGTCAGAAAGAGCTTGGCAACAGACAACAGATGGAGCCACTGTGATACAGTTGTTGATTATTAGATGGACTTACTGATAAACACACAACTTCAAATGAATATGTTAGGGAACCAATAAGCAGGAAAAGGGCTCTAAAAAAAAATTATGAACACTGACCTTTTTACATCTTGCCTAGCAAAGCACTTATTTTTGTGCCAGGCTGCACGATACTAGGCTGCAAGGACACAATAAAGAGCTTTGCCATTGTGCAAATGCATGGTTGTCTGCTACAGGAAGAATACAGAAAGGGAACCTATGATGCAAGTGAACCACAAGCTTCATTCTTTTCTGCAGCAGACACAGAGGCAACAGTCCCCTCCTTTAATCCTGCATTTCTTTCATGAATTTGTGAAATCATTTGCATAAAGAATTACAATGGCAAAAGCAAACATCTAGAATTGGAGGGTATAAACAGGATACAGGAGGTCTATACCACCAGAACCAGTTCATTTGGACCAACTCTGTTCTGCCACAGCCACAAAAATATTAAGCACTGAAGCAAAGATTGCTCTGTCCCCATCTCCCGCTCAGCTCCCACTGCCAGCTGGTCATCCTAAGGAAAGGGCACAAAACAAATTCCAAGCAGAAAATACAGGAGAGCACACATTTGCCACCAGGCACAGGGAACGCACCTCTTTGCCTGCAGTTCAAGCTACTCCTTTTGCATGCAACCTTTACATGAAGACAAACCTAAATGGACAATGGAATTACTCAGCCATGTGTACAGCTGTACAGTGCAAGGATCAGAAAATGACATTTTTATTGGCATACAACAATAATTTCCAAAGATGATGACTAAATGGAAAGGTTTAAGGCTAGTCCACAGGGCATATGAGAGTTTCTCATAAAAAAATCTTATCTTAGGTTGTAAATTCCACTGCCTAATTAAGCCCATGGAACTGTAAGTCTGTTGATTTTGTGGACAATAAAATATGCTAGAACTCTGATCCCTACTAAACAACAAAAAAAAATAGCTGAAGCACAACATCTTTTCATAAACTAGCCTAAATAAAGAGCTAGCTGTAGCTCTTTTTAGTGGGGCACACAGAAAGGTGCAAAATTAAGTAAAATACCACTCAGCGCTCTTCAATTCAGTACTCTCGAAATTGTAGCTTTCAACCACCTCGGCACCGCTTATCAGAACATCCATGTGGAAAGTCCCCCGCACTTGAAGCAAACGCGCTTCCCACCCGCGAAGGAACGCAACACGGAGAGCGACCCCGCTCCGTACCCGCACACACCCCGAGCACCCGAGCCTGTCACCCCCCCGCCACTCCCGGTCACCCCTCAACAGCCAAGCCCGAGCCGAGCCCTCACGCCTCTCGGCACAGCGACCGTTTCCCGGCCGCGTCCCGGAGCCGGGCAGGGCCCCCGCCGCACCTGCTGCGTCGCTCCCCTCAGCAGGGCAAGGCGGCATCCCCGCCCGCCCGCCCGGCCGGCCCGGAGCCCCTTGCCCGGGGCGCCGCTCCGCTCCGCTCCGCCCTCACGGCCCCCGCGCCGCCCCCGCGCCGCCCGTTACCTGAGCAGCGGCGGTGGCGCCGTGCGGGCCCGCGGACGGCGCGGGCGCTCATGGCCGCATCCCGCCCCGCGGCCCCTCGGC
>JAWWMP010000116.1:34166971-34235185 GCA_035047865.1 Dendrocincla tyrannina | reverse complement strand
CTCTTCCGATCTCTGTGCCGGGGGCAGGGCCGAGCCGCGGGGGCGCGGAGGGGCTGCGGGTGCGGGGTGGAAGGTCGCGGGTGCGGGGTGGAAGGTCGCGGGTGTTACCTGCAGCTCCGCCCGCTCCGCCTCCCACTCGGCGCGCTCCGCCTCGAAGCGGCCCCACTCGTGCTGCAGGAAATGCAGGATGCCCGGCACGCTGTACTGAGCCCGGGACGCCGACAGCGGCGCGGCCGCTCCGGAGCCTGAGACCCCCCCGCCGCCGCCGCCGCCTCCCCCCGCCGCCGCCGCCGCCGCCTCGCCCGGCTCCAGCCCCGGCCCGCCCGCCGGCGGCGGCAGCAGCAGCGCGTTGTTGTTGTTGTTGTTGCTGAAGAAGACGCCGGGCCCCGCTTGCTCGTCCATGGCTGGGCCGTGTCCGCCTGGCTCCCGCCGCCGCTCCCGCCGCGTCCCGGCAGCGGCACCACCAGCAGCAGCAGCAGCAGCAGCAGCGGCGGCGGCGGCGGCAGCAACAACCTGGGCGCGTCCCGCCCGCCGTCACCGCCTGGCAGCCACCCCCACCGCCGCTACGGCGGCCCGGAGGGCACGGCCGCGCAGGCACCGCGGCACCCTGGGAAATGCAGTCCCGCGGGGAGCGGGCTGTGACGGCGGCTCCCGAGACGGCCTGAGCCGGAGCGAAGGGGCGGGGAGACTGAGCCCCTGTGCCGGGACGGAGGGCGGCGGGGCCGAGCGCAGGGCTGCGGGGCATAAGGCTGTGGGGCGCAGTGCTGTGGGGCACAGGAGCACAGGGCAGTGGGGCGCAGGAGCACAGGGCTATGGGGCACAGGGCTGTAGGGCTCAGGAGCACAGTGCTGTGGGGCACAGGAGCACAGGGCTGTGGTCACCTCCCCCGCCGAGCGGCGCTTGCCGGGCCCCGGCGCCCTCGCAGCCCAGCCCGAGCACACGGGAAGAGCGAGTGCCTCCCGGCAATTCCACATGCTCCACAGGCCCTGCCCTTCCAGCCCCGGCTTTTCTGCCTCGGCCTCGCCCCGCTGAAACCTCTAAATCCTGCCCCGGGCTGCAGGGGTTCCTTGAGCATCGTTTGGGCACAGCATTTTTGAGGGACCGCCGCGCTGCCCGTTCCGCGGGGAGAGGGGAAGCAGGGCGCCGTGAGCTGAGGACGGAGGCGGCCGGCAGCGCTGCCCGCTGCTCCGCTCCCCCGGGCACCGGGAGGCAGCGCCGGGCCGGCTCCCCGGGCACCTGGGCCGTACCGCAGGCACAGCAGCAGGAGCCGCGCTCCGGCAGACTGTGCCCCGGGGCCTGCAGATCATCGCGGGGCTCTCGGGACGCGGCCCCGCCTGTGCCACTCGTGTCCGCGGCCGTGCCCCGGGCGCGCCAGCAGCGCCCCACCGCTTACTCCAGCTGCGTTTCCTGTTTCCTTCTGGCTGCTCCCAAACTGCTCGCCTTCTCCGTAACCCTGCCCTCGGAGTCAGAGCCGCGGCCGGTGGGCGACCTCTTTGGGAAAGATAACTAAGGAAGCTTCCAGAGAGCGGAGGGGAACAGAAGGGAAAAAAGCACTGAAGGGGGAGCGTGCTCTGGGGGACCTCGGCAGGGAGCCGGGGTGGGACAACAAGGCTCACCCAAAAAGGAAGGAAACAGCAGAGAGAGAGAGAGATGAAAAATGTGAAGGGGAAGCGGAACACATTGAAAAGGCATTTGACAAAGAAAAAAATGAAAAGGAGGGTGACAAACAATCAGCACTACGGACATTTCAAGTTACTCAGGGCTTTTTTTAATCAAGTGAAATTTGATGCCAAAATACTATGTAAAACCACATGGTTATAACTTTAGTATCAGGAGCAAGCAGAGAAGCAAATGAGGACTAAACTGGGGAAGGATGTATACAAATGAGAGTTGTGCATGTTGCAGACAGCCACACAATATACAAAGAGAAACCTCTCCCTTCTCTATCCTTCTACATCTATCTGGTGCCATTTTCCTTTCTGCTAACTTTTTTCTATTGACTTAGTTATGCTTGATTGCTACACTTCCCTCCCCCCTCCTCTTTTCTGAGTTTTCAGACATCCTGTCAACTAGATCCTAACCAAAACTTAAAAATGTGGAGATAAAAAGGTAAACAAAACCTGATTATAGACAAAATCATTCCAAGAAGTCATTATTTACTAGACTATCTGGTGGGGAGGAGGAAATCTAGAACAGGTTATAAAAAGATTCAGAGCTTCTTCTAAGCAATATAGCTTTGCAATGCTGGAAACACATATTAGAAAGGGATATATTTTAATCAATTCAATTCCCACTACTAAGATGAAAAAAAGTAGTGAAACTACTTTTCTCCTCATGTATAGCATGTTGATTTTACTTCCACACATATCTTTACTCCTGTAGAACACTGAAACAAGACTTAGAAGTTAAAAGATTTATGAAAAAGAAAAACCTGATAGAGTATGCACCACTTGTGTCCTCACTTTAGTACTAAAATGTTCACTGTGAAATAAAAGCTTTTCTGATTTTATGTGAAATATTTTGCACACAGCAAATACAATAGGGCAGAAGAGCATTGTCTTGACCATTTTGCATAGGTACTCAAAGGGATATTAGGTAAGGTCTTACAAGAAAATAGAAAGCCTAGAGGCAAGTGACTATGCAAAAATAATGATCTAAAAATATTTCAACCAGCTATGAATCATGTTCAATTCTATTTACTATCCCTTTGTTATACTTGAGGTTGATGCATCTGAAATACCCAGTTTTCACAGAGTATCCAGAAAAACATCAGAGATGAAACTCAAAAGGCCTAACTGAGGCCTCTGATTATGTAGCTCTTCTCTATAAAGCAAAACGTATAGAAAGAGCCCTACAGAAGCCCATAAATTCAACAGCTGTGTCAAAAAAATCATGTAAGTCAGTCTTGTATACACAAGAAAATACACGGTTCTGCACTTCTGCCAAGAGGATGGGGCAGGCCTGGCAGGAGACAGACATTGGGAGTCACTGGCTGTGTGCCCTAAGGCCAGCACAGCACTTGAGCTCTAAGCTCCAAAATCTGCAGAGCAGGCTCACCCAGATGCAAGGGGAGCCACATGCTTTTCGAAAAAGAAAAGCCTAGTAGGGGAAGGAAAAACTGGAGGAGCCGAGCTCTCACTTGTGTTCTGCCCCCTCAGTCACTACAGGTGCAAAGTGCTCCAGTAACTCCACTTGCAACCTTTACCAAGGACTAGAGGTATGATATATCCACTGAGACTAAAATCTTGCAGCAAGGTTAAATACCTGTGGGTCTCAACAAAGGGCAGAGCACTGACTCAT
This sequence comes from Dendrocincla tyrannina, assembly GCA_035047865.1. Lineage (NCBI taxonomy): Eukaryota > Metazoa > Chordata > Aves > Passeriformes > Dendrocolaptidae > Dendrocincla > Dendrocincla tyrannina. The sequence goes on along the minus strand of JAWWMP010000116.1, from coordinate 34,231,885 downwards.
CATATACTCAACCAGTGGCTGGCAGAACAGGAAGACTGCAAACACAGAGCACCTTACAAGGGCCAAAATCTACACCTACAAAAACGCAGATAGCAGGCAGTTCTCTTTACAAACTCAATTTCCAATGCATTCTTTAAAATTTATCTTAGAAGAGATAGGGGATTAGATTCTTTGCATCCTTTATTCATTTTCAAGCATGGAAACGGATTTGAAAAAATATACACCACATAAATAAGGACAACTCATTAAGACAGCATGCTTGATCAGTCACCTTGAGAAAGGCTGAAAATTTTCAGGTTTTTGTCGTGTGTTTCTTTTATTTTTCATGCAAGCTGAAATGATCTACAAAGTCTGACAATCCCCTTCCCTACTTTGTTTTTAAAAGAAAAAAATGCATACTTCTACACTTGAAATTCCCCATGGTACACAGTAAGTACTTCATAACAGTTTTTGCTTTTCCCTCCATCCCCACTGTGCTAGTGTGTTGGCACAGTGGTAGGATAACAATCATCAGATTTCAAAAACCACTGGAGGGTTGGGGGAGCTTTTAAAAATAAATAAAGGTATTTAGATACAGAATAAATTTTTTGTGGATAATTTATAACATAAATTCATAAATATGATCACAATTTCCTAAAAATCTATACAAATACAAGTAACACCACTTCCCTTGTAATGCATGGATTTCAAGTAATTACACAAAGCTCCAATAGACAGCCTTTCACATACAAATTACACAAAATTAGACATGTATGCAGGGATAATGTAATGCTTCTGACTACTTAATGGTCCAAAAATAATAAAAGTAATTCAAAAAAAGCTAGTTTTCAGTTTAATTGTTGGGGTGGAATGTACTGTGGGTGGTGGTTGCCTAGCAGCTGCTTTTGCTTTGCTGGCCTGACTTGCTCGGACTGCAGTTTCTAGACGTGTTTTTAATTCAGGAGCAGCTCCCATTACTGTCTTGAAAGCATGTGGGTAAAGTGGACCAATGTGCATTAGATTCTGAAGTGCAAACTCGTGAAGATCCTTAGATACTGCAGATGCAGAAGCAAAGGCATTTTCATTCAGTAAATAGGAGATCAGAGTGGGAACAAGAAGGGCAAGCAACTGTACTCCTAAAAGTGAAAGAAAAAAAAATTAACATATCAGAGAGTAAAACAAAATAAAATTATTTTTATCAGTTACTAGACAGATAAGGGTAATCTTGTTTTCAAAACTGACAATAAACACTGTAATTTAAAAACTAGCAAATGAAAAAGAGCTTAATCGTAGATGGCTTCCTGTTCTTTCATTATTCAAATCTTTCTGACCAGGATTGTATTTCAGACTTCTATTATTGTTCATTACAATTATGTTGATCCTGACACTTATTTAAAGATGTTTTTGCACATCTGATTGCAGATCATTGATAAAAGATTGTAAGATGTAAACTGCCTGCTCTGTTAAAGAGTTTCAAAATGCTTTTTCAAAGATTGAAGTATAATTCAATCGAATCTGAGTATCAGCCTCGCCAGCGGGCATAAAGTGAACCCCTATTAGTATGCAAGTATTCACAAAAAGGTCATGGATGGTTATTTGCTATTATATTATATTGATCTGGAAGATTCTAATTCAAAAACTAGCACTGCATCTATACTTGAGCTAGCATGACCTAATGAGGCCACTGCCCCAAATGGCAAAGGGATCAAAAGGGCTGACCTTGAGAACAAAAAAGGCAGCCAAACTTAAGCAATAAGGCAAATTTTTGTATCTAGAAAGGCTACAAGTATGCCTTCAAAATGTGTAACATGTTAATTGTACATTTTAAGCTCAAAGAACTTAAATATTAAAGGGAACTTATCTAAAATTTTGTAGATTATAAATTATTTTCCTCTCAAAGTTTTGACTGATTCATATTCATGGGGCAATTGTCTCCAGATAGCAAAAATCAGATGTTCTGTTTCCTCATTAGCTTCAGTTACTCTCTCATTTTAAATGTCTCTCAAACAACTGTGCCCGAAGCAGAATGGATCTCAAGTAATTTAGTATTTTATCAATAACATAGAGAAATACTAACAAAGAGTATGCTGAGAGAAAAAAAAACCCCAAACCACAAAAACCAACCAACAAAAAAAAGCCAAAGTGAAAAAACCCCATAACAAATATTTTTACAAGGAACTTTATCAGTATTTGAAGTCAAATATCTGCAAAGTCTTCAGATTGCACATTGTTTCAGTTAGAGAATAATTAAACTATTAATAATGTATTCTATCTACAGAAGCAAACAGGAGGCTTCATTTGCAATCAAGATACTCTGACCAGTACAGTTCAAGTTCTTGAGCTTTTTAGATAAACTTTGTTGAGCTGGTAGAAGCGACCTGATAGAAGTCTACTAAAACAGAAGTTAACAATGAGAAAAAGTAAACTTAAACAGTGTGAACTACTCATTTCCAAATGGAATAAAACATCACTCATTACTGCAGCTCATGTTTAGAATGTTTTTCCCTGCAATCACCAGAAATGCAAAGTCTACAGCATATCATACTGTACATGCTATACAAGTTCATATATACAAAAGTTCTAGCACTGGAATTACAAAAGCACATTGCACACATGCTCTATTTGTGACTATGCCATCAAGATTCTAACTGCAATATTTCTCATGTTCCATATTCTATTTTGGCATTACACATTTCTCTAGAACACCTAAATACTTACTATTCTGCTCCTCACCAAGGGCGACCAATGTTTCAAGGACTTTAATTCCTTCCTGGACTGCTAAAAGCTCCAGATTATTGTTTGGGCGGCTCCTTTCCACAGCTTTCAACTTCTCAACCATGATGGGGGCCAATGAATGAATATATGGAGTTGACAGGGCACGATTGGTGTGTTGGAATACAGAAAGCAGAAGCTGGTAACACTTGGCTTGAACCTAATCAAATCAAGATAAATACATTGTCCTTAAAGTTATGTGTTAACTCATGGAATTCTAATAAGCTCTGTTATCTATGATTAAAAAAAACCCCAAACTATTTAAGGGGAAAGAAACATACTGAGTAAGAGGAAAGAAGCAACAAAACAATATTGCTAAAACAATATTAGCCCAGTTTTCAATAAAAGAAAGGACAATTAGAAACAACATGCAGGTAATTAAACAGCAGTAACAATATAAACCCAAAGAAAATAAAGGTATAGTTAATGTCATACAAGTCAGTCACACCAGTTCACGGTGAACTACATCTTTAAGTCTCAGAGCTACCAGTTCTAATAGTAGATGATCTTCAAAATCATTATATTCTCTTCCAATTCCAGAAGGTTAACACAGCCCATAAAAATTACTCAGACCAAATAATTCCCTTCCCTTTCTCTCTATGTTGTTTAAACTTCATTTCTTATTAGCTTGTTATCGTGTGAAAAATTATTAGCCTTTGAAATAAGGAGTAAAAGTATTTATTAAAAGTATACATATTTCAAATGAGCCTTATGGCTGACAACAGAATTTCAGGTAAGCTTCTTTTCTACTATCCACGGAATAGACAACTTTTGACTGTTCTGCATTCACAGAAGTCTGCAAAAGTTTCTGTGAGGTAAAATCAGGGCTTTTTCAAAGCATATAATGGTGCCCTTCCATGTAAAGCTTGCCATTAGCATTGAGTCACCTGGGTCTCTTAACCTGGGTATCTCATTAGAACAAAATGGAACTGAGCTCACCAGACATCTGGTTATTACTATACATATCTAACCCTTTCAGATTTTTGCAGGTGGCAACAGTTTCAAAAGTGCCCCTGTCTTTCTTATGAGGCAGCAGCAGTGCTTTAGAAGAGTTTTTTTTCCTTAATCAGTTCAAGGCTTTTAGTACAGTCAGTATCATGTTTTATTACTAACAGGTGTCTAGTTACTGACTGCAACAATGAGTATTTTACATTTAAAAAACTAGAATGAACACACAACAAGTATTACAGAATGTATGCTCTGCACATCAGTGAGAGGAGAGTGGACACAATCTGGCTGCTGTCCAAGTTTTCTCTGTGAGTTACAAAAATAGTGGTAAGTTCCAGCTGATGGGCAGCTTTCCAGCAGGGTGGTGGGTGAAAATTTATTTCTCTCACTGTTCATGTGTTTATACAGAGCTGAGAGAGACTATGACATAAAAGTTTCTGCTTAATACAACTGACATTTCCATTCACACACTAAAATTTTAAGTAGCTTTCCACTCAAAGTCAGGCTTCAGGACCAACTGAATTTTATGTTCATGCTGAAAAATTCCTGCCCTGCTATGGAGAAGAATTATCAATCTAAGAAGGATTTTAAATGCCTCAATGAGACCCTAAACATATCCATATTTTTATTGTGTTTTTCTTCTCAGGAATCTCTGCAGCGCTCACTTGTAGAAACATTATAGATTTTTCTCTTTAGTTCACACTTGCAGATTTGTATACCCACTCAAACTGATCCATACATGGCTAGAAAAGGTAAGCTTAACTATTTATACAGTGCATTAGGCCGCTTGAACAGTCTACAATTTTTAACTTTCCTATTTAATGAGAAAATTATTCAGAAGATAATTCATAAAGACAAGCCAAAGGGAAGAAGTGAAATCATGAGACAAATGATTCACAATCTGTAGATGTTCTGATGGTTACCACAAAATTATATTTTTGCTCTTAAATTGAGTTTTGTATGAACATGTAAACTAAGCACAGGGACAAATATAAAATTGATCAAAACCATGGGCTGCAATTTTATTCACAGAAAAAATGGTTTAGTTTGTATTATAAAAGATCATTGTTAATGTAGAGATGTCACTTCTCTCTGGTAACCAACCTTTTCATCTGATAAAATTTCACATACCAAAGATTGGTTTTGCCTTTTAAAAATCTGCAAGTCAAGGATCTGGCATAAGGCCATGAACACATTTTATCTAGAAGCACTTAAGTTTGGGTTATTTTGTTCAGGAGTTTCAATAAGGCACTGTTGAAAATTCCAAGTTATTTTGACATGCAGTATCTGTCCCTGAAATTAAGGCATCATAAATCATTCAGGAAATGTGTTAAATATATCACAATTAGTTTTTGTTGACTATATATCATTCACATTCTTATAACATGATCTTACCCAAGGATCACTGGAATTTAATGCACTTCTGAATCTGTTCATACATCCATTTTGTAAAGACTGCACTCCAATTATTTCAGTGCTTGCTGACCAAAGGAAGAGAGCAATAGCTGTAAGTATGCTTACTTCATCAAGAATAGGCTTAGAGGCTTCTGAAAAACAAAACCAAACATACTGTTAGCTTATTCCAAAAAGGCTTTAGAATTTATTTAATAAAAACCACTGAGCACAGATACATTTCCTCCTTGTGAGTTTATGTACTTTGTACAAATGTACTTATGTATAAATTATTTGCAACTGCACATGCATTTAATTATTACAGAATCCCTTTATCATTTACTGACTGCAGCTGACAAAAAGCTGAGTAACTCTATTCTAATGTTGTCTTAATGAAGTGAGTCAAACTTTCTGAAACTTAAGTATCAAGGAAAACATCATCACCCACATTTACTTGGACCAAGCCATATTTTTTGTTTTCAATGTGTATACAAGAGAGAATATAGATATTTTTTTAGATCCTTTCCCCATTAAATATCTACTTCACTTTATTTTTATCTTCAGCTGATACAGCAGAGTAAGAAATTGATACCCAGCATGACAACAACTTTTTCTCAACATGAGGTTTCACAGAACAGAGTGGTTGATCTGATAGCCACCTGTCACCAACAGGAATAGTCCTACTTTAACCTTTCCTGCTTTTCCAATAGCCTGTATGTGCCATTGTCATATTGTTTTTTCTGTGCACAAACTCCATCTTCACAGATCTCATTCATGAATTTACAACAGGAACAAAAAAATTATATTTATATATAAACTATTATAATATAGATAGAAAGCACTGTACTGCTGGTTAGTTTGGTCAGATTGGTTTTGTTCTCCTCTGAGAGGCACAAATAAACAGCACATATAAAGTCAACAAAACAGACAAACAGCATGACTGCCCTGTACAGATGTCAGCTAGTCACTCAACTGGCTTAACCACGATGTGAAACCTCACTTCAACTACTCCATGCATTTCAAGTGACAATTTTTCTTACATTACTTAAATTTAAGCTTGTTTAAATTTTACTGAATGATGAGACTTGAAATTGTATGCAGTAGACCTTGCTTAGATTTTTGCGTGTGTGATCTGTTCCACTTCACAGGAGACAGGAGAGGAAAAGAAAACATACACTCTTGCGAGAAACCAAGAAGGATTTCTGAAGTCTGCAAAAAAGCCTAAAGCTAGTAATGCTTCTGGAAAGAGGGACTGGGAAGTCTCTATAGTAACAAAAGGCTGGAAGACAAGAGCTGATGTGACAAATCAAATTAGAAGTTTGGCTTGGTTCACACAAATCTAGGGATCCTCCCCCTTCGGACATTTCAGAATCATTTGCAATTACCTACTTGCTCCCCATCTCTCACATGAGTAACTCCATTCAAGCCTCTTCACTCTCTACAAATGGTTCCTTGGCAATGTAATGGGATGTTTTTCTTGCTGAACTACCATTATGTAAATGGCAAATCTTTGTGTCTCTCTTTTCCTAACTACACAGATGAGACTGTACATTTTCTCACATTTTGAAGGGCAAGGCAAAGCAGTATGTGAACCCTAGTGTGCAATTCTCTGAAGAGACACAGTATCCATCCTGCTGGTGAGTAACAGGGGTTTTTTTTGGCAAGGGTAGGATTTCTTTCTCACCATTGAAAGTCTGTAACAGTATTGTGAGTATCCTACTCAGTCTGAACCTTGCCACAATTACCTGCTGCTGTCATCATGCTCATTCCTTTAACACTTACTGTCATTAGGATTGTATGAATTGTGCCAGCAAAAAACCTGAGAGAGGCAGGGCTGCAAGGTAAGTTGCAAAAGAGAAAAGTTCTAGCAGGAGGTTACGATCAACACTGTCAGAGAAAACAGAACAAACCAGGACAAATCTGGGATGGGAACGCCTGAGATGCAACTTTACTTTATTAAAGCCAATTTTGTGTTTCTCTTTAACACAATCTATTAAGCAACGGATGAGTAATACTCTGTGCACTTAGGTCTTACATTATATTATAGGCAGATACCATACTTGCCTTTTCATTACAGCAAAGCCCAGTTCTCTTTAACTCTCCTGCACTGGGAGACTACTTACCAGGTTGAGAGTCTTCCAAGATAGATGCCAGAGTGCTACGGATAAGACCTGTCCATTGTTTCTGAGTTTCATCAGTCTTTACGGTTGGAAGCGTAACAATAGTTTTAATTCCCTGAAGGGCTGCACTGACTGGAGGTGGGACCTGATTATCTGCCGATTTTACTGCTGTTTCTTTCAATACTCTTATTATCAGAAATAGGATAGTGGGTAAGATTGTCATACACCCTAAAAAAAAAAGAAAAAAAGAAAAGATAAAATAGAATTTCTGAAGTGTGGCAGGTAACCTCTTTAGTCTTCCCAATATGGATATATATGGTTGGCAACAAAGCAGACATCAAGATAAAGTGCAATTCAGGTAACAAGTGATATGTGCCATTCAACATGTTATCACCAAATTCATTCATCAGCACTACTGAATTGTATCCTAACAGAGCTCATACAAGCCAACACTTAAAATGCTGAATGATGATTCAGCTATTAAAGCTTTGTCCTACAAGGCATGTGATACGTGGTATGTCATCCAGACTGTTTGCAGGATCTGCGTATCACTAGGGTCCTTTAAACAACAACAGTAAGAGGCCTAGAAACTGGTATCCAAACCAAATCATAGTACTAAACCCCTGGTGTGTGGTAAAAACCCCAGAAGCAAAGTAAGGAAGCCATCTGGGTGTCTCACATCCTGGGAAAAGCTGCAGAAATTTCAATAACACATTTAGACTCTAAGCCCCTGCAAGACTGAAAGCAGGGTGCTCTTGGGTTTAGGCATGCAGTATCAACCTGCAGGTCACCTGAGACAATCAAGTCTCTTTCTGTACCTTTTCTATACCACATTTTCCTGCATCTGTGGAAACAAATTCTGCCATTTTCCTAGTTCTGGGAATGCTGCGAGGAAACATACATTAAGTAGAACAATTATGACAGGATGGGACTGCTGGAGGTAATCTAGTTTAACCCCTTTTTCAAAGCAGCAGTTCTTGAAGATCAGATTGCCCAGAATCTTGTTCAATGAAGACTGCAAGATGCTCATATTTGAAAGAAAGAGGAAGAAATAAAAAAAACCCACTCTATCACAGGAAGTGATGAATTCTTTTGTTCAGTTTCCCTTACATCCAAAGGCTCAATTAACACAAATGTTTGTGCATGTGCAATCTCTGCTTCACTACAGCTATCAGCTGGCTACATCTTCTTCTGAATGAGAAAAACCCACAAATTCCAGCAGTCTCTGTAGACTAACAGTAGTTTCTGAGCTATTTTTAGTGGCCACTTGCTAAATGCTGGGAGGCACACCTTTACTCCAGGCAACACAGAAGTAGTACTGTTACTCTTTTTGCCCACCCTGGTCCCCACTGTTGTCCCATCCCCTTGCCCAAAAAGAAAAAAAAAAAGAAAAATAAAATAAAAGAAAATAAAAAAAAAAAAAAAAAAAGAGGGAAAAGAACCAGGAATCAAATAAAACCAGTGCAGGACTCCAGATCAACTCAAAATTCCTTGAAGAATTGCAAGACACAAATTGTCTGTTTGGGAGCAGGCAACATTGACTTTTGAGCACGATTTTGTCCAAATATGTTATTGACTATACAACTCATTAGGGGATCAACCTCTAAACTGTCTTATCTATATCAGTGTGTGAAACGTCCCAAAGATCCTCGAGACAACACATGGGCAATTTGTTCTTTGAAAAGGAAAACTCAAAGAATACAGCTTCCCATGCAATTGTGTCCCTTCCTCCTGAACCTCACTCAGTGCAACTACCCTTGTTTACACATATCCTTTGCGACAGTCTACCTGGGCAGAAGAAAGCTCCATTTAGTTTAGAGTCACATTTGAAATGACTGACAGCCAACAGCTACAAAACCAAGTGTACTGCAGCTGAATTGTCCTGTTTTCCCCTCAGCAGGATTCTCTTTTCATAGAGCTGCTGCTTTTCAGGAACTTTTCAGGAATTTAATTATCTCCAAGATCTCTGTGTTCTTCTACAATATGATTAAAATTGGCCAAAAGGTTTCAAAATCATGAAAAAAGGGAAAAACCTCAACAATAAAATCAGTGACACAGAGCTGATTTCCTAAGCAAACTTGCAGTATACATGCAAATTTAAAGTCAAATCATTTCCTTTACGCTGCTCACTGGAAAATCCTGAATTCTGCATTTAGTTTACCATCTAAATATACTTATCAATAGGTGACCCTTAAAGCATCTCATAACAATATATTTATAGCTTGTTTTTAGCATCATATCTTCACAATGCTTCCACTACAGTAACCACTCACACATCTTTTGTTACAACACCTTACCTGCTGGAGAACACAGAGAAGGCAGGTCAGACAGAATATTCACAGTGGCAGCCACAAGACGAGCACTTTCCTCAGAAAGGTGGGATTTGGCAGCAATGTGACTTGGAGAATCTGACACTTTTGAACTCAAATGGGGCATGTGCCGTACTAGGATAAACATGAGCAATTCCATGGCTGCAAAGACTAGAGATTTTCCAGGCACAAGACCACCACTCTCACCTCCCTCTCCTAAAGCAAGGGGATTTTCTTTTTCCTCATTATCATCTTCATCTGAAAAAGGAAAGAAACGTACAAGGAGGCAGTTAAGAGAGATCCTCTAAGAAAGATTACGTGAAACACTCTTCACAAAAAAGTTAAAAATCAAGAAGAAAAAGTCTCCTTACAGTAAGATAGGAAAAACATGGCTCATGTCAAAATAAATGTTTTAGTCAGAATGACTTAAAGACATTTAACATGGTTTAGAAGTATTGTGATTGCAACAATACTTATATAAAATCCATCCAGAACTAGGGAAAAAAAAAAGAGTAGTCTTCCACAAAATCAAACGCGGTTAATTATTTTGCTTCTTTTAAAATTGATTATAAAATTAACAGCAATGACTGCCAAACAGATAGGCTGGACAATATTTTTTTAATTTAATAGCTATTAATTAAATGATCCACCCTGACAAAATCTTATTCAAGCCTAAATTGATCATGAAATAAGAGCACAGAAAACCATTGTAGGATTCTGTGTCTGAGTTCATGATTTGAGTGCATTCAGTTCAAAAAGTCTCTCTTTGGATGGCAGCTTGGCCAGCTGCAGTCTTTCCTTCTCCCATTAAACAGCAACAGAGATTCAGTAAGTCAAAGCTGGCCTGAACTACCCCTATAGAGCTCCTATGAATTTAAATGATTGCTACTGTTATCACATTCACCAATTTGAAAAATGCAGCTTACTGGGCTGACAGCAAACAATTCCATTAATTCATATGAAAGAACAGAGCCTGCATTTTTACTTGTGCTGGTTCAAGTTCCAGCAAAATCCTTTCCCTGTTTTTATGTAGAAAACGGGCAAAGGCTATCAGGCTATCAATTGGGGGGCTTCCTATCAACAGTATATTGTGCTAGAATAAGACAGTAATTTTCCTTAGAAACATAATATTCTTTGGGTTTCACTTCACTTCTTTCAGGTAATAGAAACTATGTCAGACCTAACTTAACCATGTATCAATGAACTAGTTTCCAGGTTGCCATCTGAAAACTAATTTACCTAGCAAAGATGGAAACAGTACATCTAAAGTGAGATTTTTAAGAAATAGTAAAGGGAAGATTGAACAGGGAGACTCTCTTAAAAGGAAGAGGTTACTAAAAGTATCTCAGAAAACGGCTTTCAGACTGATTCTCCTTTCAGACTGCTGGTCAAGTGTTGAATATCTGCAAGCTTGGAGATGCCACAACATCCCTGGACACCTGTTCTACTGCTTCACCAATCCCATGGTGATTAATTTTCTCCTTGTATCCCATCTGGATTTCCATTGCTGCAATTTGTGTCCATTGCCGCTTGTCCTTCCCCCATATGCCTTTCAGAAGACTAGATTTGCCTTGTCCTTAAATCCCCTTTAAGCAGGGGGATTGCTATTCTATCCCATATTAACCCTCTCTTCTGCAGACTAAACAAGTTCAGCTCTCTCAGCCTCTTGTCACAGGTCACACACTTCACCTCCTTAAGCAGCTTAGTGGACCTCCACTGAACTTCCTTCATGTTTGTCAAAATCTCTTATTCAAAATGAAGAGGAAGAGTGAAGAAAACTAGACACTGCTCAGATGCACCTTCACAAGCTCGAAGTGAAAGGGTAACCATATCCTTTAACCTACTGGTCATGCTTTTATAATGCAGCTTCATAACAGAGGCCTCAGCATTGCATAGGCTTCATACCATGGATTCATATACACAACTTGTTATCTTGCAAATCTGCTATCCAATCTGTCAGCCTGCCAGCCTATACCAATGCACATTCCATCCCAAACGCAGGACTTTGTATTTGTCTTTGCTGAACTTCAGCAGGTTCTCAGTTCTGCAGTTCAAAATCCCCCTGAAAGGCAGCACTGCCCTCCAGTGTATCCACCACAATGTAGTATTATCCACAAATTTGCTGAGGCTGCATTCTGTCCTATCACCCAGGTTGTTCGTGACGATGTTTAACAGTAGCAGACGAATACTGATCTCTTAGGAACACCAACTGCAACCAGCTGCCAGACAGACTTGAATCACTGAATTCCATTCAAGCACAGCGGTCCAGTCACTCTCCTGCTTTTTAGTCTACATCAGTCCAATTTGACAACAATATTATGAAGTACTGGGTCAAAAGCCCAAGTAAACAATATTCACCACTCCACATCCAGAGCCAGTTATTTCATCACAGAGTGTGGCGTGGCATTATTTGTTCTTGGTAAGTCTTTGTTCACTGTTTAAAATCACATTCTTCTGCTTCATGTAATAAGAAGAGGTTTCCAAAGAAATTTTCTCTAAAACCTTTCAATACACAACTTGCTTATTGGCAAGATAATATCCAAAAAATCCACCTTATGTCTTTAGTTATTCAAAGTTAGCCAGAGCATCTGGTTTTTGCCACTTTGGAAAGCCACCTTGACCACCACAGCTTTTCAAAGATGACTGACAACCTTAGCATGTCATCAGCCAGCTCCCTCACATGTATCCCATCTGGTTCCAGGATATGTCAAGCTTTTTTGCAAGCAGTCCCTAATCTGATGCTTCTCTGATGCAAGTAGCATTTTTCTCCCCCCTAAACTTGCTCACTAGACACAGACACAGGACTAAGCAAAGAAGATAACTGTGCCTCAGTTTTACCTCCAACATGTTTTATCATAAGATCACCCAATCCATTCAGCAAAAGGTCCAAATTTCCTTCATCTCCTTGCTGCCAATATATCCACAAAAGTCCTTCTTGTCATACTTGATGTTCACCATCAGTCTCAGCTCCAGCTAAATTGTGGCTTTCCCAACTGTACTCCACCATACCCAAGCAGAAGTCTTCAGTAGTCATCCCAGGCAGTCTGGCCCCACTTCCACCATCCACATACTACCTTGTCACATCTGAGCTCTATCAGAAGTTCCTGTTCAGCCAAGTCAGCCTTCTGCCATGACAGTTTTGAATGAGCTTTACTGTGCCATGGAAGATGAATGATCCCTCCTTCCTTTGCCCTTCGGGGAAGCTTACCACAAGATCTCATCTACAAGCTCCCTGCACAAGTCAAACTCTGCTAAGACAGGCTAAAGCTGACTATTTACTCTGCTACTTACTTTCTTCGTTGCCCTGGAGATCATGAGCTCCACTATCACATTGCTGCTACAGCCACAACTACCATTAACTTTCATAACCACTTCTTCTGTATTAGTCAGGAGTAAATCCACTGAGCCTCTCCCTTATTTGGACTGAAAAAACATATGCCTCATATGCTGAGTGTTAGCATCGTGCAGTGTCACCCTTCCAGCACATGTCTGAATGGTAAAAGCCTCTCACAAGGCTCCCATGGCTTGATTGGAAAGTTTCTTCCAGTTCGTTTAATATGGCTTCTCCCACCTCTTCTTGATGAAGCAGTCTGTGGCAAACAAGAAGAGAGCCCCTGACTGGTATCACCCTTCATTTCCTCTATGTGGTATCAGTTCTGACCTCAAATTGGGTCAGAGCTGGCTCCTCTTCTCTTGTCAGATCTCTATAGTGTTCTCCAATGGGATACCTGGAGATAGAGCCTTTTGCTGCTGAAGTCACAATCTTGCAGCCGCCAGCTTTGTCCAAGTGTCATCCTCCAGGGCCATATTCCAGCATAGCCTATGGCTGCTTATCCTGAGAAACATGATAGGTCAGCCCTGCACCTGCAGGACCTCCACAAAGAACATTTTATTCTTCGATTGCCTTTCTAGACACCACAGTCTGCTCACCTTCACACACATTTCCTTCACATCTCACAGGTGAGACTAATGTCCCCTCCAGCTGTGGCTGCACAGGACAGCCACATCAGCACCTTCATCTGAATTTCAGGCCTGGTCATTAGACCTCTGATGTACCAAGGTGATTACTCCTCAGTCAGCAGACTGTCTTGTTGTATGTCACTGCCATCATTATGCTGACTCCAGCAGTTTCGTACAGTCTTGAGCAGCACTTCTGGGCTGCATAAGCATGCCTTTCCATGCCAGCTGCCTTGCTTCTGTTTGCACACCCTGTTCTCAGAGCTCCTGGTTGCTGACACACCCTGAATGCCCTGAATGTCAGTGAAGTAAGAACCCAGGTGCAAGTCTGCTCCTCTTCTTGGCAAGATCTCCTGGGCAGGCAACTTTTCATACTGGTTCCAGTAGTATTTCACTCACCTCATGAATGCCAGTTGTGCCAGGGACATGCCAGAATACCCGAAACTGGTGGCTAAACCACTGAACTTCAGAAAAAAAGTAAGCTGCTAAGGAGGCAGTGAGTAGAGAAATCTTAAGGTTACTGAGCAAGGTATTAGAAAATTCCAGGCCTTAAGTGGTGTGCTGGGTATAATTTTCACCACTCATATTGAGGAAAAAATTAATGAAAACCATTGCAGGAAACGAATAACAGTCAGAATGATCAGAGGAAGAAAAATTACATCTAACAAGAGTTAAGAAATCAGCAGGTAATTATGAATACAACCAAAATTATCTGTGGAACACAAAGCATTTTCCTCCTCAGTGTAATCATACTCCAATGCAATTGACTTCCTTTCCCAATAGGAAAATCTGTTACTTATTTACTCTGCAAAGCAAGCTGTGTTTTCAAAATCTTACTTAGCGTGTTCCTTTTTTCCTGCAAATAATCTTGAGCTGCTCTTACTATCTGCTGGACAACTCCTGTAACCAGTAACTGGACTGAAGGAGGATCCCAAGTCAGGAGTAGTCGGTGAAGCACACTCAAGAGTTCAACACCAAGGAGCTAAAGTAAAACAAAATACATATTAAAACAATTAATTAGGAATTAACAATTCCTAATTGTTATATCACTTGTTTATGACGAGCAAATATTTTTCTCACACAAAAAATAATTACAGCTTTTGTAATCATCATAGTTGAAAGACCAAGACCCAGAAAATGCTGATTGTTACAACATGCTCATACACTACCTGATCTTCTGCAATATGGATCCTGGCACAAGGGGAATCCAATAAAGTATGAAGTGCTTGTAAACAAGATGTAACATGCTCAACAGGCTCTTCAGGTCGTGGGGAACACAGAAACTGTATACTAACACCTGAAAAGAGCAATATTTTAAAAGGATGTTCATATCATAATAAAATCAAGTTTTCTTTTTAAATTTTCTGTAAATATAGCAGGTTCTTAACAACTTCAGAAAGATACATGTTTTTCTTGATTTGTCTTCCTTTAAAAGAAAAGACAGTCTATGTACGAGAAAGAGCAGAGCTGTATTTGCTTCCTCTCTGCATTATGTCTACCCCAAAATTTGGGCAGGATAAAAAATAAACAGTGACAACAAGCAACTTAGATTACTGAGTGGAAATCCATACTTTGCTCTAAACATCTGTAAGTTAGATCTATGAATCCTTCAACTGTAACTTGAGTTTTATTTTCTTGAACTCTTTTAAATGTTAAGATAAATGAGATGAAGTTAAGCCTCAAAAATTATGCACTATTCATATTGTACATATGGCAGTCAGTTTTGGTTTTAAATATCTGTATATCTCAGCAAAATGTTGGCATTCCACAGAATAAGAGATCACATCCACCTCTTAAAGCTGTTAGGTAACAGCAAAGGGGAACAGTGAGTGCTGCTCACAGATGGAAAACTGACACAAAAGCTACTTCTTGTGACTTGTCAAATATCAGTCTCTACTGTTTTTATAAGGGTGCGTATTTTAATTATCCTCCTAGCTTTTGCATCTTCGAAGCATAACATTTTGTATCATCTGTATTATATTACAGTGTAGAACAGTTCCTACCCATTCAATTACAAGATATACAACCTTCTATAACAATCACACTAGTCACACTGACAAATATTCTGTTAAAGCTGTAAAGAACACAGGAGGCAGAGAAATAGAGAGGAGACACAGATTTTCAAGACATTACTGTCCAGACATGTAATGCATCTTAAACTTCCCAGATTTCAAGCAAAGTAGCTTTTCTTATTCCCATAGTATTTCATACCATAATGTGCTGCTATTGAGCCCTAAACTTGTAACTCTTACCCAAAATTAAGTGCATTCGATCTTTGTTTATCTCTGGCAAAGATTTAGTGGTAGGTGGAGTTCCAGGTGTCTGGTTTAACATAATGGATGTAGCACGTTTCTGTGAGCTGGGCATTGCTGTAGCAGTCTCTTCTGTTGACTCTGACACATTAAATCCTGTGCTGTTTAACCAAAGTGCCACTGCATGTAGTATGGGAGCCCAAGAGTTTCGGTAATGCAGTCTAGCTGTATCAATTGTTTCTGGAGTATAAAATGCTCCTCCTGTTAAATTAGCAAAGGAAATGCAAATTCTGAAATTCTCTGCGAATAATAGACAAAAAGCACGCACTTTAAATTTATTAGTATATTTATACTGGGTGTGTTCAAACATGTACATATTCAGGTATAATACTTTTTAGTGACAGTATATTCCAATTCTCCTTGTTTAGAAACATTGTAGCAATATCAGTACCTCTCATAAGAGAGTGAACTGACCATGATGAAGCAGTAATCAGAGAGCAAAGGCAGGCAGAGTCACCAGGTCTTGCAGCATTTTTCATATTTTTGAATCAGTGAAATAATGTAAGACAGTATCTGGTCTAATCTCAGGGCCCATGCTCTTCTTAAAATGAACAATTTTTGCATTTGATATCAAAGTATTAGAGGTGAGACGTATAGTTAATTCTACAAAGATGTGGTTTTAAGGATCTCAGTGACTCAGATAAAGAGTAAATTCTCTACAGATTGAAGGAAAAAATCTTGAAGTTCAAATCTTGAAGTTCATATTTCTATTACACATAGGAAGAAATTTATCACTTGCATAAAAAACATTCATGTCAAATAATTTACAGAGTAATTCTGAAGGTTCAACTACAGTTTTCCTTCTGTTTTTCACAACACAAAGTGCTTACCATCTGGCGGAAGCTGGGTAGCAAATTCAGCTGGTAAAGTTAAAAGAGCGTAATCTTTCAGCGCAGCTAACCAGAGACGGCTGAGTGCAGGCAGTTCAGGCTGTACAAGTGTTATCAAACTGTCTGGCGGCAACTCATCTACCGTACCAAAATCATCCTCATCCTCCTCTGTGCTCTTTGAAACACGCTTTGGTTTAGCCTCTGCTTCTTTCTTAATCTTCATGGCAACGACATACACCTAGAAGAAAAACAGGTATGAAAGTGTGCTGTGAGATTTTAAATAGAAAAAAACCAGCAGTCTTTCCCACATTAATGTAACAGATTCCATACATTTACAACTCACCAGAAAACGACTGAAAGAGAATTTCAATACATTTTATTTGATCTTTTTTAATTTCTAGCATATATATATATATATATAACAGCGTCATAAATGGCAATTTCCTAAAACATTTTGGCTATACACTTTTGTTCCTAAAAACGTGTCAATTATGAACGCTTTGACAAACTCCTAGTTAACTAACTGCAATATTGTGCCAGAATATATGTTAAGGTTGTTTGATTTTTAAGAGGCTTTTTTGGGGGACAAATGTTTGTTGTTTGCTTGGTTCTGGAGGGTTTTTTAAGTTTAAGAGCAATAAGATAGGAAGAAATTAATAATCTGATAATGTATGAGTGTGCATTTTCATAAAGAAAAGTGCAGTAAAATAAAGAACAATCAAGCCTCTCTGTAAATATGGATTGACAGAATGGCAGAAAAATTACAGAGAACGACAGAGAGATTAAAACATCCCAGGAGTGGAAGTGCAACAGGTTAGGAATAGGACAGGTGCAGCCAGCGAGGTATGAGGCTGCTATTACACTGCAAAATGTTTTCAAAGTTTTAAAGATTCACTGCTCAATATTTACCTCAGCCCATGCTTTCAGAACTGCAAGTTTTTCCATAGTAGTCGCACTCTCTCGGTAAAGCTGGCTAGAAGATCCCTTTCCTGCTTGCACTTTATCCAGGGAAGAGACAAGAAGGTTGTGAACTCGGCGAAGATCATTCAGGTCACTTACAACCCCACTTCCTATCCAAGCGCTACATACCTAAACGACAAAGTTTAGAATCATTCTAAACTAGCAAAAAAACCCCAACAACCTCATAAATGAAAAAAACCCACATTATCAGTAAGAAAACAAAACCCAAAACAACCACCATGAAAAACTTAGCTGCTCTCTTCTTGTGTAACACAAATAAATCTGAGGTTTTCTATTTTTTTCTTCCCACTGATGACAACAGAATTGCCCAGTTGAGTGGTTACAAAGGCTGTATTTGCAATGTATATTAATATTTAAAATATTTTTTTTAATCCTCCATAAATACATAATAACAATTTTTTATTCTGGCCCCAAGTGTCTGATCAAATCATTTGGGTAATGTGTCATTGCATTCCCTGTGAAGAAGACACTGGACAGCAATCAATAAAAGTACATCTTTAAAAACCCATACCTCTCTAATTCATATATAAGGCTCCAAAGTAATGAGAAGTTCTCAAAGTATTAAGAAAACATGTACAAATTACTTGGAATATAAATCTTTGAAAAACTGAATTATGATTTGGAACCAACAGTTCTATATATAAATTAATCGATACGAGAAATAGGACACAGACTGTTGGGTGTCTCTCCATTTTTCTTTTGAATTAAATGGACCCAAACAGGTACTTAAAGTAACAAGCATCACAAAGATCAGCTGCTCCAGGCTAATGCTATACATTGGCAATCATACTCTGAAACACATTCATGCCCAGGCATAATGCAGGCAATAGAGGAATTCTGGTGCAGCTGCTTTTCTACACACAGGAAAAGGGATAAATTCTTTCAGAAGAGCTGCTCTTATTCTGGAGATGATTCTACAAGGATAAGTAACAGAAGCAAAAAAACTCGACATAACTCAAACAGTTCAGGTTTTACAAACTCTTTTTTCAAGGCATTTTTGGCCAATCTTCAATTTATTTATTTTGCTTTTAGAGAACCAGTTCCATCAAAGCCTTTGGGGGAGGGACTCTCATGATCTGGACCGATGGACATATTTAAAATAATGTAAACACAAACACCAAAAGTGTCCCTAATATGTACAGGACAAAGCTGTAGGAAACTTCTTACAAATCCAGTATTCATTCACAGTAGGACTAGACCAGCTTCAATCCTGCTGCTCAGCAAAGTCAATATCTGTTTCAGTAATGACATAAAACTGTAACAACATCCAACTCATTCAGTGAAGCTCCTCTCTGTCCATGTAACTTCTAGAGAGAGTTCGATATCCAAAACTAATCTCTAACCACTTGATCCTGTAATTCACACATCCACTTTGAAACTGGTTGAATAGAGAAGATTTTGACAACTTATATGGAATAAGTTTTTACACAAACTGCCTCTTCATCTAGTTATACATGTACAGAAACATTCTGTAAGTCAGAATGAACATATTTTTTCCTACATGTAAATACCAAATTATGCAGTACTTGATCCATCCTTGGAAGTTTTGCTGGAAATTAAGATAATAAGAGTAAGACAAAGTCACACTCCTGCTGGACCAAATTTACTAAATAAAAATAAAACCCACAGCTATTGTTTTAAAACCGATGTTTGCATAGCTAATTAAACTTGCTTTAAATACAGTAGTAGATTCGCTGTGCAAAACACATACCAGGTACTACTATAGCTATGTTGCTGATAGTTGGTTTAAACTACAGTACAGAAGATCACACACAAGAAAAAAACCACACACATGCAAAAAAAGAAAAAACTTTACCAAAATTTCACTAGCAAGTTATTACTATTACTGTAATGAGAATGCTCAGATCTTTTAAAATCTAAAAATTTAAAAATTTAAAAATCTAAAATAGAGCGCTAAACTGAATGGAGGTTTAGTGTTTGAAGGTAAGTTATCAGTAATCCAAATATTTGATCAGACTGAAAGACAACTCAATAAATTCATTACCCTTGGTCTCATTAAGTAAAGGTTTTTTCCCTTTTTTTTCTTTCTTGTAGCAACAAATGCAGAATTGACATGAAAATATAATTAGTTTCAGATACACTATTATGTAGCTCCCCCTAAAGGACTTCTGCACTTCTGAAGAACAAAATATATTACTAGGAAACTCAAAACATGTTGCAAAAGCATCACAGATTAAGTTTGCAACATCTTCCAGTCATTTGATACCACTTTTCTTCTGCATCCTTTTTCCAAAGAGAAGGAAAATTAGTTTTGCATATAATATCTGAACTTTTTCCTCTGTACCTGACAGGCCTTTGCAGTTATATCAGATGGTGTATCTTGGGAAAAAGCTGGCCTCAGAGCAGCTCCAACCTATTGATAGGAAGAAAAATTTAAAAATCTAACTAAAACAACAGGGATACAACATTGCTTATCTCACCTTGTTTCAGGCTCAAGGACAAATACAAAACAAGCAAGATAAGATTCCCAGTTTTGGCATTACAGTTATACCCCAAATGTACCCTTGCTGTCTAGAGCACATTTACAGTAGCATTCTTTAAACAACAACAACAACAAAGTCATTTTTCCTGCTTGCCCATTGCCTTCTTTAAGTCTCAGTTACCTTTGATAAATACATATCTTCCTTCTCTTAATGAGTATCCTTTTAATCATTCAAATATTACAGGTGCAGTTTTTGCTAAGGCTCAATAACCCTTTTGATACCCAAAGAACTAGCAATGTGAAATTAAATGTTTGTGGCTGGATTTTCATCAAGTCCCCAGAATGGGGGACTAACCAAAATAGCCTTTTAAGTTGGTATTTTTCTGAAACAAAAGGAACCAAGTCAAAGAGAGAGATGCAATGGTTACAAAGGAAGTGAAAAGTATGAAAACCTGTGCTTAAAAAGTATTTGGAAAGATCTTGAACACACAGTGAAGATAAAAGATGTGAAAGAGTTAAGCTATGCAACAACAAAAAAGGCAATAATACTCCAAAATAAATCTTTAACTGCTCATTTCCCTTTGGTATATTTTTGTAGTTTTCTTTTAAACAGAAGTATATTCACTCATTTCCAAGAAAACAGATTTATTAGATTAAATCTAGAACTGAGTCAGCTGTATTTTCCAATTTCTAATTCTACAAATGAAAAGCCACTTTTGCCAAAAATTAAATGTAACTTACAACATTTGGCTTTCAAGCTACTGAATTTTTCATTTTGTCAAAAACTACAATAAATAAGAAGAGATACGAAAATAAAATTTGAAGAGGTAAATAAGAGTGTCTCTTCAGCACATTTTCACACACATAAAATCTACTCACGGGCCTTTGGAAGTTACAAAATATTCTCAAAGCTAATACTGGCACATTAGCATAAATACACAATTTCCTGAACTTAAAAAGAAGGTCTCACATTTGCCTGATACTGCTCCAGTATCACGTGGCCTGGAAACTCTGGCTCAGGAACAGACGCAAATTTCTTGATAATGTCTTCAAGAGCTTGCAGACCTGCCATTCGTAGCTGGTTACTGTGATCAGTCGCAGCCATGAATGCCATTCGAATAAGGTCAGAGAGGTGGAGTACTAAGAAGTCATCTTAGAACAAAACAGAAAGAATTATTTAGTAACTTAAAAGACAGCTAACATGGCAGATCCTTGTAACATTTTCCTCACTGACAGGCACAACTGTTATCTATTGGTTTTCAAAGGGCTACATTTAAGGTGTGGAAGAAGGCAGGAAAGAACGTAACCCAGTTTTCTTGTTCCCTCTTCCCCCTCTAGAGTGATTCTATGACTTTTACTCCTAAGACAACCTTAAAAATTGAGCAGAAATTGCATAGAATAGAGTATGTAAATGTGGCTAAGTACCTTAGAATATATTAGCACATTTCATAAAACCTACAGAAAGTCTTCAAGGCAAATCCTGTTCCTGCCCAAGTTCTATGCTTATAGTGACCCCTGCTGATGTCAAGCTTAAACACCTAAAACTGAGTATGCCTCTAGTTCTGCTCCCAAAAACCACATCTAAGGCCATAAGCAAACAACCAAGCAGTAAAGAACAACACACAACTCAGTAATATTTCTGAAAGGATTCCTCTCTATTTATTCAGCTTGTTTCTTTTCTTACTCTCAATTTGAAATTACCATATGTTGTACAACTAATGTGAAAATAAATTACTTAAAAATTCACTGTGACCATCAAAAAATACAAATTGCCCAAGCTATTTTCAGGTCTCAAGGTAGAAAAAAAAAATTATTTTGTGGCTGAAGCTTTTCAGAGACACATCAGTAAAAAAAGACCAGAAATCACTTGAAATCTACGAAGTGACAAAGTCTGCACTTACTTTGCCAGAACATCAAAGACAGTAGTAAATTTGAGTATTTTGGTAGCTGAATTGGGCAGTTTGCTGACTTTTCCTTTTCACGATATCAAACACATCACAGTTCACTTTAAATAAATTCAGATATATGAATTCTCAGGATTATAATATGCAATCCTCTGTAGGATTCTATAAGCAGCAGTTATTTCGTGATTTTTTCTGTAATACAGTGCCATCACAAAATAAACTTTCCCTAAACTCTTCCTTCCTAGTCTTCAAACAGTGACCTCGGCCTTGAATCAAGTCAAAAACCAGATTCTCACAAAACCAGTGCACAGAGCTGGAACCAGACTGCACCAAAGCAACACAGGCAAAGACACGATAACTCTTCACAGCCTAACAGACACTAACCCTCAACAAGACAGACAATAAAATCTATTAATCTCACGCATTCTGGGATGCTCACAGCATTCATCCTATATACAGAAAGTCCTCACAAGCACTACATAGGTGAACACAAGCCACACACACCACAACCAATACAACATGGACAACTTAAGGACCATCTGTTTGAAAAAAAAACATTTATCCATAAAACAGCTATGCAAGACATAACTTCTCGATTTTGATCCTCTAATTCATAAAAGTATCTTTGAAACATGAGCTTGAAAACCAAACTTTATTCCTCTCATGGATACCAAAACAATGAACTTTATAAAGTCCATGTCTTTTTAGAGGTCCCTCCTATATCCCTCTCTCTGCAACCAATGCCATAGCAATAATTACCTAGCCTTATCTCTTTTTTTATTTCCTAGCACTCCTTCACTCTGGAGATGTTAAAGTAATCTCTTAAGTTCAGTTCATTCTGTCATTCTATTAAACTCTGAAACCATTCCCAGCTTGCCCTTAGCTACAAGTTTATTGCTTCTGTTTCAGACTTGAGGAAAGGTTTGCATATCTAAGGGGAATTTTTTTCCTAAGCAGATGAGTCTGTCATATGAGAACTTATATTTTCCAGCAAACTGCATTCCTTGTTCATGCTACAGCAACTACAGTGGTTATAAGGCTTTATTGACTTTTGTTGGACATTTCCTTTGGTTTTAGCCATTTGAATGAAAGGATAAGTGCTTATACTTTTTTCTTGGTTGTGTAATCTTAAGGTGTTAAGAGGTATCAAAAATAAAATTAAATAAAAAAACCAAAACATGCACATTCTGTAATTACTTTTTGGGTTTTTAAGTCTGGCTAAACGAGCCAGTGCCAGATCGAAGTGTGCCTTGTTGGCATTCTCACACAGCATGATAATTCGGCACAGACAGTCTGCTGCAAACACACGAGTTGCCCAGCGAGGCGCTACAGAAGGCTTGGACTTATCCTCTTCACCCAAGGTCGTAAACATTGTATCATCATCCATCTCATCCTTCTTCTCTGATTCCTCATCCTTCCCTCCTAAGGGAGCAGCAGTGCTCATGTCTACAACAGAGAACAATTAAAGGGAAAAAAAAAATCCTACTGTTAAAATTCACAGGAGACAGCTAGGGACAACAATTCAAGTCTTACCTTACACTGAAATTCAGAACAGACTAATTCTTCCATTGAAACAACATTTGACACATGTTGAAAAGCAAAGGAATATCAGTAAATGTTTTTCACTTCTAATCTGGATTACAATACCTTTTATTTGTCTTAAATTATATGAAATAAATTGCTGTAACATTCATCTGTCACAGACACCAACTATAGGTGAATCCCATATCTAAACTTCCCAGCTTTGAAAATTAACCCATTAAATTTCCAATAATAGGGAAACTATCAGGCTCAGAATCAAGAATCATCTTGGCTTTGAATTATTCAGCTCCTATTTCAAGTAAATGATAAAGTGCAAGTTAAACTGAAACAAAACTACAAAGCTTCATGCCATGGGACAGATACGCAGCCAAGTAGGCAGTTTGTGGCACACAAAAATGTGATTAACATTCAAAAAATTCTTGTCTCTAAGTGCGGCTCTGCAACTTCATTTCAGAAAATAAGATTACTTCAGGGATCACATAAAAAAACAAAAACCAAACAAGGCCAAAAAAACCCTCATCAAACATGTACACACACCTCTACTATTCAGAAATGAGAACGTAAGTTCTCAATGACAAGGTCTAATTTAGTAAAATGCCAAGATACTGACAAAAATTACCCCAGTAATAATCAGAGGAGAACAAGAAGAAATTATTGCAAGGGTAACCCACACCAACTAAGGCATGCTTCTTAGAAAGTCTAAATTTAAGCAACTGAAGAGCCAAGACATTCAATAAAGAAAAAGGTTATGGCAAATCAAACATGGATGATGCCAGTTCATAACAACATTGTTTCGAAAAGGCATCCAGGACTTTATGTGGATGATTTGTGAATCTCCACTTAAAAGCAAACCAGATTTTGGTCATATGCCAGTTAGCTGGATTGAAGGAGATCAAACTGAAGTTGCTGGCTTAAAGCACAGCTTTAAGAAGAGAAGAGAGAAATTTCTTTAAATATGGCTCTCTCTGAGATTATGTCACCTACTAATGAATAAATAAGAAATTGGACAACCATGTTAAAAACTTTAAGACCCATCCCACATGAAATAATAAAAGGACATGCCAACTTCAGACTTGGGAAATGAGGTCTTTCTCACTCGGCAGATATGTGGTAACTACAATGCATAAAGAAATCATTGGTAGCATTACTCATCAGTAAATGTAAAGCTGGCAGCATTTAGAAACAGCTTCAGGATGAACTCACACATGCCAATAAACAAGTATAAATGCAAGGGAAATGAACAGAATCTGCGTCACAACCATCCTACAAGCTGAAAAACAGGAATAAGGTCTCGGAGGACAAAATCTGTGCAAACAAATCAGCAAAGCTGAACAACAAACAAAAGCATCATCACCATGGTAACCTACCATCACATCAGTAACTCATAAAACCTCATAAAAGAAAACTCAGAATGTGTACAGCAGTCTTCTTTCTGTACAACCCTGATGTACATTGGTCAAAAAGAATCCTTTCACTGAGATACTGAAATGTCGGAGTTCTAAACACACTGCTTCTCCATTGGAAAACCTACTGGAAGCAGCTAAATTTTTAATCTTAAAAGCAATATGCTTGATGATTTTTTCTTCAAAAGGCATTTCTAATGCCCTACAATCAAAGTTCTATATGCAATATAACCTACATCTTAACTAGGATAAAAGACAAGCTCCAAAATCAGTATTGTCACAACATGTTAACATTAAGGATGTATTATCATTTATGTGAACAATACAGAACACTTACCACTTGAAGCTGCAAGGACATCCTTACAAAGCATTAGCCAGTGTGAAAGGTTTTCTACTGCCAGCGAAGAAAGCATATGTCCCAGAGTATCGTGGATATCTGAGCACAACTTCCGATCAGTCTCCCGATCCAACATTCCAAAAAGGACACCTTCAAGGCCTGTCTCTGTTATATTAACCCCCTGATGCCGGGAATGAGCATCTCGACGAGAACCAGCTCCTGGTGCAAAAGGATTAATGTCTGCAAAATGATAATGAGAAATCTTTTCTGAAATCAGTAACTCAGTTTTAAAATTTGGAATAACAGATTAGACATTGTGTATTTGCATGTGTAGTTCAGTCAATGATACACCAAGATGTTACTGATTTTTTTCTGAATTAGCACCAGAAAGATTTTAATGCAGCGATTAATTTTATCTGCAGGGAAATAATGCCTCCAAGTACTACTTAAAATATCTCTCTCTCTATTTTCAAGGTACATACCCCATGAATTTGTAAAAAAACCCTAACAGTATTGGACTCTGAAGAATCTTTTCAGAGACAGACTTAACTGGTGTGATTTAATGAGTAAGCTCACAATTCTATGTTTGAGTGAAGACTGTGCTGAGTCTCCTATTTTCAAAATAAAATGATATGTGTAAGAACTGAACAAATCAGCAAAGTCCACAGGCTTTGCAGATGTGGTGTTAACAGAATATAACACAACCAGATATTTTGATCGAACAGCATACAATTAAGTCAATTTTCAAAATAATGACAGATAAAATACCAGAAAAACTGGAAGATATTTCCACTGTATATATACTGTGTTCCCTATTTCATTGCCAGCCTTAATGAGGCAGAGAGGTTTAGGTCTGAACAAATAGTTTAATTACAAATGCAATTCAAGAGATAAGCAGGAGTGTGGACAGAAGTTACTGGAGCTGGAAGGGTCAATTTTTAGGGTTTTTTTCACTTGGGGAGAGGAGGATGTTGGGCTTTTTCCCCCTTCTGAGGGCAAACCACACATACACGCACATGTGCACTCAGCTGTTACTAAAAGACCACATGTAAGAAATACGTACTGATGCCACTGTTTTCTTTGTCTCCAGTGTTTTTTGCTAAGCTCATGGCATATTCACATACTTCTGATGCTTCCCTCTGAGCAAGCTGTCGTAAACATGCCACTGCAGCCCGGCGAAGCAGCAAGTGAGAGCTGCACAAATGAACCTAAAAATCAGAACTATTACAGGTAAGTGAACTGTTACACCCCCATATCAATAAATCAGCACTTCTAAGGACTAAAAGCATTCTACTTTTCAGTTATATGCCCACACGTGAGCTGCTGGGTACCAGGCCCTGAAAGTTCAGGAAGGAGGCATTTTTTATAATACACAAATATGAAAATAAAGCTGACATACACAGAGCTGAAAGCTATTACCCGCTTATAGAGATAAAAGCTTAAATATTGGAACCAATATTTAAGTGCCAGTGTGATTTAGATTATCACTTCCAATCTGCTATACTCCAGTACTACTCTGCCTCATGTTCTCCTATTGCTGTAAATCATATTCTTTTAAACAAAAATCCATCATCAGATGCACCACACATAACAGCTATCATAAAAACTTTCAAATTTTTAACAGAATCTACAGCAGTAAGTCTTAAAAGCCTCTCAGTAAGACAGCATCAGATTTCTTTGCTAACCAACATTGGCTTCTAATTCCTTTGAATCACCTCAAGTACAAGCAAATATTTTTCTTATAGAAGAATTATACATGGTCTCCATTTTCCTGAGAGGAAGTACTGCACAGAGAAGTACATGTTTTTCCACAGTGGAAGAGATGAAGAGTGGTCTTTAAGAAACTCTGATTCTTTATTTCTCCCCAGGTAATTTGTTTCCAATAAACCAAATACACATTTGCTTTCTCAGTATTAGGTTATTATGTGGATGGAAAATGCCTTCCTAAATGAAAGGGTCATATAGTTTATAAAGCACTTTAACAGTAGATCTTTATTCCACATATGAATATACAAGATTATAGTCCTGAAAAAAAACAAGCAGACTTTAAAGAACCTCTAAAAATTACACTGATGTTGCTTTAATGGAACTAAACCACAGAACGCTTGGGAGATTTAATTAATGGAAAGCATATTCCCTGTTTCAAGTTACAAAACAAATAACTAGAAGTTATGAAGCCAATGCAGGAAGAAGAAATTAAAAATAGAGTGTAGAACTGTACAGTTTAATTTTGATACCTGGCATTACTTACATTTACAAGTGAGTCTGAACAGTTTGCTAATGGGGCAAGGAAGACAGACCGTGCCTACATATCTATGTATTTGCAGTATGAAGAAACACGCAAGACAACTCAGAGGAAACCTTATCAAACTAAGTATAATTTGAAACTAAGGAATATGAGAAAAGAAAATGGAAATAGCTTTTGCTTAGCAGAAGGCCATAAAGTAACAGGGCAGATCCTCCTGGAAAAAGGTTTCAAAATAGCACTGGTTATTCATGTACAAACTTCATTGTCTGTAACATTAGCCACTGGTACTTCCAGAGTAAACAGCTATAGGTTATGTTTGTCATGTTGTACACAGTATTCATACTAAAGGGCCTGCCTACTCTTGGGTGCACTGCACCCCTTCCATGCAAAATATTGTGAAAGGACAGCTGACAGATTCTGGGAACACAATGCACTCCCAGGAGTGCTTGGGGCAAGATGGGGGGTGGAGTGTGCTCAGGGCTGGGGAGAAGTATGTAACCATGAGAGGATGCCCTAGGGACAATCTGGATGGCAGAGTAAGAAAAAGGTCCAGTGTTGACTTAAGTAGGATTGCACTCCTTCAGGTAACACAGAGCCACCAGTTCTACAAAGAACGACACAAACAACTTTGCAAAACATCTAATAGACAGAGAAGGAGAAGGTTTCCAAATTTCTCAGTATTGGACTACTGAACTCTCTAAAAATAATTTTTACAAGTTATCATTTAAAAAAAAAAAAACAAACCTACACCAAAACTACACCCACACATCACCTTTCCTCTTACAGTCATATTTGGAATTTTTTGGTTTCCAGTCTCTGCCTTTCTTCCAGGCTTAAGCCAGGAGTTGCTGACAGAACACTAATGGAGGGAGAAGGCAACATTAACAGCAGCGGGACCATAAGAATTTGAATGTCAGCATCTACTATGCTGAGAGTGGTAAGACAAATCCAAAATCTGCTACCTGTTCATAATTCACTCAGCTCCCTCTGTGTGTGCAATTAGTTGGAAGAAACAGAGCATTTCAGCATCTTTTTACTCAATCATATTACTTATAAACGCTTGCTATCTTACACTATCTAGGGTGAAAGAGAGTCAGACCCTACGGCTTCAACTGGGACAGCATTCTGAAAATATATAAAATGGCTCGGGGATAGAAATCCTTTTATTGCACTCCAGTGTTTTTGCAAATGTTACTTGCTTATTTACATATCCTTGACATCTTGCTAAGTATTTCCCGTGTCCTCTGCTAAGCACATGCCTAAAACTTTGGGGAACAAAAGGGATGCATTTTATACTCACACAAAGACTGGGAACCAGACTGGACAGGTTGACATGCCGTGGTGCAAACATATGAAGCTGCTGAAGACAGGATATAGCAGCTGCCTGAACAAGCGAGTCTGAATGGTCTTGTGTGATTGCACATCCCACCAAACAGGAAGAACGGATTGTTGAAATTGTAGCTCCGTTACCTAATGATGTAATACAATATCCTTAACACAGCAAAACTTTTGTATGACAACTGTAGCTTTTAAACTTTTGAGAAGGAAGAATTATTAATGCTTCACAGTTGACAGATTATCATGAAACTTTTCTGAGCTCCCAGGCAAATTAGAAACACGACAGAGTGTTTCAGTATCTCTTTATTAAGTCAGTCCATCCAAATGTCTTATACAAATGAAATTCTGTATTGATGACCTCCAGTCAGAGATATTTTGAGACTATCTTCCCAAGTTTTGAAAACAGTGAATTATCTGAATTTAGATTTTAAAGGTCTCTTTCATTCTATATATATGAGCAACATTTCACACACTGAACAATTTCATAAAATATCAGGTGACTCTCAAGCTAGTGTGTGTGTGTGTATATATATGCAGGCATATATATATGCCGATATATACTCCAATAGATGAGTTGCACTGGTCTAATCGAACAAGCATCCAAAAGAACAGTATTTAATTTGAAAAACAATCCCATTCTGTATTTTAAGAATTAACCTGCATCAGGTTTATAAAAAATCTTGCATTACAGAAATGTAATCTACAGAACACATCCTACATAAGTTGTTATTTAAAAGTCAATCATATTCCTGGTCAAAAGGTTAACACACAGATACATAAGTTCAATCAAACCATCTAGAAACATTTCATAACTAGAAACTTAAGTCCAGTTATTCAGAGTTAAAATTTTACTAATGGTTTGCTCTCTGGCACTGCATCAAAGACCATCCCATAAATATTCCTAAAAATCCTAGTTAGAAAAAGTTACAAATCCATGTTTTTAACAGCTGAGGCACAGAATTTCAGAAACAGTATTTGGCATTAGAAGATCCTAGCCTCTGCAGTAAGGTACAGTGATCAAAGGGTATCAAGAACAAACGGAAATGAGTCACAGTTCACAAGACCATCAACTATGTCAAACTTAAGCTCTTGCCATCATTTAAAAGTAAAATAAGTGTGTTAAAAAAGAGGAGGAAAAACCTTGCCTCATGGCCCACCTATACACAAAAATGTACACAACAGAATATGCAGCAAAGGCTTCACTGCTTGCTTACCTACCATGCAAAGTTACCATTACCCAGAACACCATACATCACTGCAACTTCTTTATACAAATTTCAAACTGCATTCAAAAAAGCCCCAAACAGTCATAAGTAGCACCAGAAGTGAGGTTGCTTGCAGGACTGTAAATGAGTCAACATCATCTCCCCCCACTTGCAACTAACAAAAACTTGTAGTCTTCCATTTAAGATTACAATATCATCTTTATACAAGGTATTTTGTTTTCCACTCAAATGCCCACTAACCTTGCAGCTCAGGCCCAACAGTAGTTATTATAGCTCCAAGACATCGGCCTAAGCATTGATGTACTTCTGTATGTGATGGTGGGACAGTCAGGAGCAGGGTGAGAACTAGAGAGAGCGTTGGCTCCACGTACCCACGGTACATCGGTCCACTAGAATCTACGATCAAGGCAAGTGAATGGAGAGACCAGGTCTATCAAAAACACAAAGGAACATTTTTTAGTAACACATTTAGGAAATTAAAGTTTTATATACAGATGGAGCCTAGCTCCATACATTCATCCTTAAATTAAACATGTCCAGTTAGACGCCTCTGGAATCAGAGTAGTTCAGAAGTCTCAGGAGCTCATGTAATTACCTGAGAGTTTAAATATCTCTAACATATTTTTTGGTTTTCAGCAGTTTTGAGGATAATGGAGGTAAGATTACGAAGAATTTGATAAAAAATATGCTTAAGCACTTTGAGGAAGAAAAATACAAACACAACACATTCACTTAAAAAAAAAAAGGAAAATAGTGACAGAAGACAGGAGAAAGAGAATCATTCCACTGTAAAACTGAACGCAGGGTCTGAAATGGACAGCTTATAAAGCCATTAGTGGGGAATGCCTTTTCTAGTTCAGCAGCACCTGATTTTTGAGACAAGTTTAAAGGTTCACAAGCATTTTCTCTTTTTCTTATTAGAGGGTGCAAGAGAACAAAGCAGTGCTGTTCAGTCAGTGTACTACAGCATGCGAAAAAAATAGTGATTGACCTATTTCAGTTGAAAGATGAGTAAAATTATAAAAGAGCAAAGTAATCCATTTTAATTGTCAAAGGAAGAAGCAGGTAAGAGGACAGTCCTTTGAGATACTGACATTTCATAGGAAATAAATTCCATTGACAGATCTGAAAACGTTAGCTACCTCTCCATAACATCCTACTAAGTGATCTTATTTCACAACTTTTTTACAATAAATACATGAAAAGACTGAGATAAAAGAATATTACTATTACAAAGCTAGACTCTCAGGAATAAGCTTGAAAACCTGCCTTTAGAACTGTTCCTTTTTAATCTCACTGATGCAACCCAAAGACCATTAGCACTATCAATCACGTAACCACTACTTCTACAGTCCTAACTCCATGGTAACACACGAGAGCTTATTCCCTCATTCCTGTAAATTTCCATTACTAATATTTCCATACAGTTTCTGTCTAGCCAGACTGATCTAGTGAGGGATGAGGTTTAAAAGCTTAGCTTTCCACAGTGGCCTAGTGCTGTATTCTCAACAGAAAATAAGGTAGATATGCAAGTTCCACTTTATATTTCACTTTTTTACCCCCATAAAACAGTAACCTTTCCATTTTATTTTCTAAATGAATGGCGCACAATTATATGAATTGCCTACACATACATGAAGTTAGTTAAATATGAAACTGCACTTTGTCTTACTTTAAATAAACTAAGGAAATTCAAGAAAGACTTTAAATTGCATTTACAGATGTCTTTTTAACGTTATCTTCAAACAAAACTAGGCTTGTTTTCCCAAGTGATAAGCTTTGTTATTTTGATTCTTTTTTATTGCTCTGAGAAAACAGAAATAAGAAGGTACTCTAGTACCTGTTCTTTTCAAGTTAACAGTTTAAACCAAGGTGGAAGTATGATTCTGTATAGTTACTGGGGGCTTAGACTTCTCAATGTGTGGGTATAAAGTACCCCTACTCATGGGCAGCACACAATTTCCTGCTGCTAAAGCATAATAGTTACTATTCCAGATAACCATTTTCTTGCAGTAACTTGTGCAAAGAATGACAAGAAGTTACCTATTATATTATGCAATTACACCATAATCTTTGAAGTGCAATTATTACAGACAAGACATTTGCTTTTACTCAAAATAGGTTTCTTTTTTTTCCTTTTTTCCCCTTCTGAAGTAACTCTTAGTGCTTTCATAGATTTCATTGCTGGAGAAAAAAAGATCAGCACTTTTTCCTCTAACAATCAACTTACTGTACAGACACATATACTGGTCCACCTAGGCCTCTCTTCTTTTTGCAGCAGCAGCCACAAACAGACACTCAAAGGAAGTCTTAAAATACAGGCTGAGACACTGTCCTATTTCTCTTGAGAGAGTGTAAGACAGTATTTTCTCCAAATCTTTCAGTATTTTCTTTAGGAGCATTCTGAAATGCAGATTGTCTATACATATTGAGTAACTCTGAAAACATTACTCTTTCAACAGCATGTTTAGTCCCTTTTCTACTCTACCAGCAACTTTTAGCAGTCAAGTTGCCCTCTTTTGAGACTTCAAATGTCTATAGTTCACAGTAGATAAAAACCCCACCTTGACCTAGACTTGGCTCCTACTAGTTCCCCTTCTGTCCCCTAACTGCAGTTAAGCTTGCAACAGATTTCTGTTTTCATAATAAATATAACCTCACAAAGATGATATACTGCCATACTGCATATGTATCACACACGGAAATTACTTGCCAAGGAAAACTACTGCTCATGATCCAAGTCTCCAGTAACTGATCACATGTTAACCATTAGCCAGTTATTAAAATCTTCTGTTCAGGTGGTTAAGATAAAACTAACATATTTTGCTTTACAACTAAAGTCAGTTAGAAATGTGGCCACAGAGCATTACTCTGGTACAACTGACATGCAGACACTTGTCCATCTGAATTAATGCAACCACTTGCAACTGCCTCCCTAACTAGCTATATAGATTTTAATTGCACTATGTTTTTGGAATTCTGTACTATAAGAGTTTATAATGAAAGTTCCATTTTCTTCAAGCTTCCTGGTACATAATATATGTCTTAAACGTCACAATGTCTATTAAAGAACAGAACAGGTAGTTTAATTTTCAATTTTCATCCTAAACATTTTAAAGCAGTTTTGCAGTGATTGCTTTTTTTTACCTGGACTTCAGGAGAGGTTCCATCTTGTGCCAAAGCCAAGAGAATACTGACACTAGTTTTCAGATGCTGTCCAGACCCTATTCCACCAACATATCGATGGAGACAGCCCAGAGCCAAGGAATGGCCTGTTCTTGATACAACGTCTCGAGCAGATTTTAACCTATCAATATTGAAATAAAAGCAAATCATGTCTCCGCTATGTTTGTTACAAAGAATCTTTAAAGTAGCATAGAAGTGCAAAAGACTAACAGAATCTTGCAGGCCACCTTACAAGATCTTGAGAAGCTTTAACAACAATGTACTTAATCTGTAGCACTATTAACCCACGATATATATAAGACAACTGAAAAAAATATATATTTTAATAGTTATTTTCTTTCTTTCTGGTCAGAACTTGACATTTTAGGTGAAGAAGAGTGTTGGAAGGACACAGGAAAAGAATCTGGAGTTACTAGTGTTTCACAGCAGACTAATTTAATAATCAGAAAAATCCCTGCTAAACCACTGCAATGAAAAGGAATCAAGAATCGAAAAATGACAACACATACTAAGAAATGACAAATCTACAGCTATACCTTCCACTGCAAAGTCCAGGTTTTAATAGAGCTATTTTCCCCTACAACTGATTTCTGTGACTTTTCCAATAAATACTTTTTATTTTTTTAAATAGCGAGCCTTTTATTAATGAAACTAAAACAGAATGTATAGCACTTTGAATGATCTAGTTGTATGAAACAGTGACTTATTGAGCATTTTCCACAATACTTCTGGATGTGAATGCATGTCACATACATAACTTGATAATTAGAAATCTTTCTGGTGGGTGGGGATGAGAAAGAGAAGAAGGATTTCCTAATTAGGACAAAGAAGGATTTTTTTTTTCCCCTGGGTGTCTGTGTGTTAGACACATGCATGCTCTCAGCCATCAATGAACAACAAAGTAAATGCACATCTCAAATATAAAAAAATTACTTGACTGTGTCAACAGAATGACAATCATTAACAATTTTATCCTAGATAAGAAACCAAGGGAAGAGTCTCAGTAAAAGAAATTCAAGGACAGATAGTAAGGATGACTACATCCTTATCTACATTTGTACTTTATTGCAAGATGGAAGGATGAGAAAAATTGAGTTACCCAGAGGTAGGAGAGCTGAACTGAGCTATATGCATGGAGCCTGTCCAGCCAAAAACATAGGCTACAGCCCCAAGTCAGTTGCATTCTGATTCACAGATAGGCTGGTGCCTTGAATTTAAGCAAAAAACTGGGAAACATATTCTCTTGTTATTTCTACCACACACCTTTCTGAAGATCTAAGATAAATAAGAGAATACGAAAAAAATATACAGTCCAGTATGTAAGTTAAATTGATGTTAAAGAGGATGTTTCAATGAAACAGAACCAGTATCACACAATTCATATTTCAGACACACTTAATGTAAGCTATGATATCTATCTGAAACAGTTCAGTCACCTTCAAGTAACTCCTCAAAAGCTATTCATTGGTATCATTTCACTTTCCATGTGTTTAATGACTCTGCTTTTATTCCTCATATGAAATAAATGGAAAAGAGAAGAACCAGTTTGAAGGTTTGCTAGATCTATATAAACACAGCAATCAGGCATGAAGAGAAGAGAATAATCAATATGCAATTTAGAAGAGAAACCTTCCAAACTACATTAAATTATAATTTTATTTCCTTTTCTGAATTAAAATCAACTTACTTATCAAAACTGTACTGAGCCATTCTAGCAATGAAAGAGGCTTCTCCAACCACCTGAGCCATTCTGCCAAGAGCTTCACCTGCTGCACATCTCAAAATAGGGTTAGGATTATCAAGGGCACCCATTACAAGTGTCAGAGCAGATTTGCGGACTTCTTCTGGTCCTAACGTGCTTTTATTCTCAGCTAAACCCTACATGATAAAAAAAAAACACAACATTCCAATGTAGCTGAAAAAGGGAAGATACATTTAAGACCTTCAATTAATAGAAGCCTTTTACTCTGGGAAAAATAATTAAACACTGTAAAGTAAAAACACTGCATGTGTTATAGAGGAAGAAGTCAAAGGCTTTACCAAAGACCGTGGTTTTCTGATCTGAAACCCTCATTTCAGGTCAATTTTGACAATTCTTTGACCATTTGGCATGGCACTGGAGATTCCAAAAATCTGCCTCAGAATCTGCTTTTCAACTTGTAGTAACATAGTTACTACTTGTAGTAACATTTCTAAGAACAACACAAGAAGTGAGGTGCTGTTTTGCCAGTGTATTTTGACAATGAACCGAAGACAGGAGGCTCCAGTGATAATCAGCTACAACTAGGCAGCCATTATTTGTGACTTGCTGTCTAGCTTCCTGACTTGATAGTGTGAGGCTGCATTTCCAGCTGTAGCTAGAGGGCACAGAGCTGTAGCTGGCCTCACTGGGACTGGGCATGAGCATGTAGAATTTGGTGCAATAAGGCAACCAAAACGTAAACCCAAATATATTTGTGGTTTTGTTTACACAAGCCTTATCTGCAGAGTATTCAATGACATGAGGAGGTTTTTAAATGTATGTGACAAAGTACTTAAACCCATAACTCCAGTGCAAATAAAACTGCAGGACTGAAAATGAAAACAAAAATTAAAAAAGACAATCTGAATGCTAGATAATGCTGAATACTAGAGAATGTAGACTACAAGCCTCACCTCTTCTCTGTACTGATACACGCAGACAAGAGCTCATACCAATATCTGGGGAAAAAATGCAATTTTGGTATTTTCAAACTTTTGAATGTTTGAGTAGTAACTTTACTAATGTTCTTCTAACAGCTCTTTGTATTGAATACAAACTTTGGCATCCATTACAAGCTTACAAGTTTTACCTTCAAGGCACTAAGAACAGCAGTAAAGATATTAAGCTGCACAGCTTGCTGGCGAACACCTTTAGCCTGTTTGACACATTCAGCAAAGTGATCCAACATCTGTAATCTAAAACAAAGGAAAGAACATAAATGAAGTAACAACCTCTCAAAATACAAACTAAGACACAGCTGATAAAAAACGTACACAACAAATGGGCCTTTTAAGTTCAGCCAGAGAATTTAAGCTTCAAGGGCTGCAGAAGGTATACACTTTAGGTAGAAAGAGTAGTGTTATTCTGAACATCCCTTTGCTGGTTCTTTTAGTTCATCCACAAATGTTTTCTAGTCCTTTTGAAGAAAACACCACCAAGAGGAAGTGAGTCTTCAGGTACATTTGGCTGTATAACTAGAAAACAGAGTGGAAAAACGCTGCCTTTCCATTACCATTTAAAACAGTGTTACCCTCCATATTAATTTTATTCTTCCTATTGCTTTGCCCATTTAAACTCCATTCCTCCCTCCAATTCCCCCCCAGAAAACATTACTGGGAGGAGGAGTGTTCCCTAGAAGAGATCAGCAACAGAAGCGCAATGAATAATCTGCATTCTTAACTACTAAGCAGTTGTGCAGC
Source organism: Dendrocincla tyrannina (assembly GCA_035047865.1). Lineage (NCBI taxonomy): Eukaryota > Metazoa > Chordata > Aves > Passeriformes > Dendrocolaptidae > Dendrocincla > Dendrocincla tyrannina. The sequence continues at coordinate 34,195,217 of JAWWMP010000116.1, read as the reverse complement.
TAAATATTTTCATAGTTAACAACAGATACAGATCAAGCTGAATTAATGCAAGCTGGCCTCAAGTCTTCACTGCACTTACTGCAAAATGAGATTGACTGCTAGGGAAAAACTACTCCCATTAGGATTGCACCAAAGGATGATTTTACTTTGAAATGCGCCTTTGACTGCTCTCACTCTGTGCTCAGTGACAAATTAGCTAAACTGAATGACAAAAGTAGTTCTGACAACTCGTAACTCTGTAATGTGGAACACAAAGGAAAATAGGCTGAATTCCATTTCCTCTTTTTCATCATGCACACAATCATTTGCTGAGTATAAATCAAACGATTTTACTTGTAAAAGTCAAATGAAATTCATTGGATGCCACTGCTGTATTCAAGGCTGACTTGAAGTTAATTGCAATGGATGCTTTTTCAGGAAATTTTGGTTGCAGAGATATTACTACTGTTAAATGCAGTAAGAGAAGAACCTAGTCTTCACCTCCAAACATTAATCTTCAAAAGTGATAAAACTGAGGAAATCACCTTATTTCTAAACTCAGTAGACATACTCTGGAGTCCTGAGACACAATGGACACCAAATATTAAACTATGAATTTAAAAGCAGTGATACCACAGTCGATTCTTACTTCAGGGGAGAAAAAAATACAAAAACTACAAACAAACAAACAAAACCCCTAACATAACAGTATCCAGAGAGCAAAGCATTAGGTTCTGAAAATTAACATTGATGTAAACTGACCTGTGTTTGTAAGACACATGAGGAAAAACCACACCAAAGAGAGCCACAGATGCATCGATGACAGATACACCTAAAGGAAGGGGACCAGGTACAGCTTCACCAGCAGGGATGCGCAAATAAATAGAAGAGGGATCATGTTCCAGAGCACCACTTCCAGATGCACTGTTTGGCTGAAGCTGCAAAATGCCACATAACGTGAGTACCTCTAAATATACCTTTGCACATAAAATTTGGAACTAGAGATAAGCAAAACACATATGCAGCAGCTTATAACAACAAAACATCTTACAAACACCTGAATGCAACTGCAACATGCCCATGCACACACAGTAGCATTTACAGGGTCAGCTGAATCCTGAAGGGTCAAAGCATTTAACAGCAGGATAAATACACACACTATCACTCCTGGTAGTAAGAGAAGGAAATTAGAGAAAAGCACATTAATTATGGTACTAATACTAGCTTCTGAATCACTGACTATGAAGTAGCATTTCATGAAACAGGTTATTCATTCACTCTCTGAGCACTGAGTTATAAAACAATATATTAAAAGCTCAGTTTTGGCTACAAAGATTCCCTATACAGAAAGTTTTGGAAATAGTAGTAAAACTACTAATGCTCCTATCATCACGTAAATACTTCCTAGCCATCACTTTCAGGAAACACAATTAAAAACCCATCTATTTTCTCTGAAGAAAATTTTATATTCCTGTCAATTATTTGAATCTAGTAAGTCTGTATTCTTCTTATGTCAGAAAACATAGCAAGCGTTTGTTGAGATCTCTGCATCACTAAAAAAAAAAAAAAAGGTGATTAAGCAGAAGAGACTCATAGACTAATAGAATGTTAAGGGGTTGGAATGAACCCTAAAGTCCCAATCCTCCCTGTCACAGGTGGGGACACCCCCGCTATTAGACCAACTTGCTCAAGGCGTTACCCAACATGGCTTTGAATATTGACAGGGCTGGGGCATTCACAATTTCCCTGGACAATCTCTTCCAGTGTCTCATCACTTTCAGAGCAAAAAACTTCTTCCTGATAAGTAACCTATATTTCCCCTCTTTCAATTTGTACCCATTACTCCTTGTCCCATAAATACAGTTCCTGATGAAGGGTCCCCCTCTGTCTTCCATGTTGGCCCCCCTCAGATACTGGGAGGTTGCTATGAGGTCTCCAGACAACCTTCTCTTCTCCAGACTGAACAGCTCCAAGTTCCTCAGCCTGTCTTTGTAGGGAAGGTGCTTCAGTCCTCATATCAACTTCATGGCCATCCTATAGACTTTCTCTAACAGTTCCACATCCTTGTTGTGTCGTGGACACCAGAACTGTACACACTACTCAGGTGGGGTTACATCAGAGCAGAGTAGAGGGGCAGAATCACCTCCTTTGGTCTGCTGGCCACCCTGCATTTGATGCAGACCAGAATTCGCTTGGCTTTCTGGGTTGCGAGCACACAGTGCTAGAACCCTGTGACTGAATCCTGCAACACACTACACATCTTCACTTACCAACAGTGCCATGGTTTTACAGGTAAGAGGTTAACAAAAAAGAAAAATAAAATGGGGGAAGGAGTATCCCAGAAAGTTCTGTGAATTGAAGACTGCACTGGAAGTCTATTATGTCCGCCACAACAAACAAGGGAAGTTTATAAAACCTTTTTCTGCTCTAACATGCTGATCTTGGCTCAGAAACAGCCTCCCCTTGGTTTCTCACACTTGGTATCAGTCTTGGCTTTTGGATCTGCTCCATCACGCCTTCTGAGAAACTTTCCCATTATTAGATGCGCTGTTGCAGAAGAGGCATTTTCAGTCAACAACATTGTGTCAACATTTCCAAATGAAACTACACCTATAAACCCAGATAAATCTTGTTTTGCTAAAACACCATTTGCAGTATTGATATTTTGACAGGAGTCTCATTATAAAACATGTTAAGTGGAAACTACATTTCCCCTGGTTCAAAAAACACTGCTGGACGAGGAAGATTGAGGGATGGGCAGAAATGTTGGGCTGGTTTTTTTAAAGAAATTAGGCTAATTCACTAAGCACAACCCTGTGAGTAGCATTATGCAATTTATATCTCTGCTGTAGGTGGGTTTTAATCAAAACAGTACCCTGCAGATGGAAAAATTTACATCTAACAAAGCTCTGAAATAAGACTAAAAACAAGGCAAGAAGTTTCAGTTTTAGAAAGCTTCCCCACGCACACATCACACAGACAGGGGAGATAATTCACTCTTCTAGTTTTTTATTACCTGATCTTCAATTGACTTATGATCCGTTTCCTGCAGCCAAGAGCCAAGCAGAACACTATCATCATAATGACAAAGAGACCTTAGGAGTGATGTGGTTGTATTAGCGGAGTTGTCTGTCAAAGTAAATTCTGCTACCAACTCTCGAAGCAGTGCATTAAATGATCCTGAAAAGACAGACATTAAAAAGAATCATTGCTGCTTCTTGCCAGCTAGTGATCAGAAGCTACAAATGTACCATTACTTCAGTTTTAGAGGTAGAGAACAGAGAAGTAAATCTGACAAGACCAGAGTTGAGAGCAAGGCTTCAAACAGAACCCTAGGCTCTCAACTCCCAAATCATGGGTACCCAAATACCCAAAGAATGGGTAAGGTTAGGAACCACAAGGGGTCGTCTACTCCAACTTTTCCTGCTCAAGCAGGGTCCACTAGAGCACATTACTCAGGATTGCGTTCTGTTCTAAACAGCAGATTAGACCATCCCTTCCAGGATGACAATACAGATTTTGAAAAAAATTTGCTTCTTCACGTGATCATGTAGATGAAATGAATTAACAAAAACAAACAAGCGAAAAGGTAATCTGTCAGACCCTATGACAGTGCCCAGCAATTTAATAACAGATCTGTCCAATACATTAAATCAGGTTAAAACAAACACACACATCCCAAAGAGAAACACAAACAAACAAAAAACAACCACTGAAACCAAAACTAAATCTTCATTGTCACATCTGTCTTTTCAGTATACTAAGAAATAATAAAGCAATGTTCTCTATCTTTTAAATAACAATGACTTAAACCACCATTATGGGATCTCAGAACATGACCATCATAACTCTCAATCCTATGAACAGTACCATAACTTTTATACTCTTAAGTGCTACTCTATGACTGTTTAGCAATATTCATCCTCTGTACTTATACTGTCAAGGTGACATAGAGAAGATGAGGAATATAGTACAAGATTCTTGTAGATTCCTAGAATCTTACGTTTGCTTTGGTAAGTACCAAAAAGGCATCACAAGGAGTAAGTAGAATTTTTACTTTATTAAAAACTGTCAAAAATGTATGTACCTTCGTATGTCTTCGGAGGTAATAAAGCCAATATATCATAAAGTCTTAAACGAACCATAGCTGCACTAGCTTTGAGATGAGCTCCATGGGCTTTAATTACAGATGGAATGCTATAGAATTAAAAAAGAGACAACCAGAAATACTGCAGTTACTGAAAAGCGTAGTTTCAGATTTCTTTTCACAAGATATATCTCTAGCCAAGGCAAGAAAAGTGTTCAGAGAACTACTCTGAACAACATTACTCAATTATCAATACATTTTCAGAAGTAATTGTACAGAGAAGACTTCTAAAAGAAACAAAAACACCAAACCAACAAAACCACATCACATCCTGCCCTAAATCATTGAAATGCACCTTTTCAGAAGAAAGTCCTATTTTAATAAGGGGTGGGGCAGGGGAAAGGGACAGGCATCAAACCACAAAACTAACTCAAAACTGTGTTTTAACTTTTATTCAGTAGAATGCTGAAAGTCTTTTCATTAGTCCATTTTGTAAGAAAAGAGTTTTTTGATTAATATCTACTATACCAGTATCCTAGTTTTCTCATTTCTTGCACAAGGATAAGCAAACCATGAATTCAAAAGCTCACTGAACCGGAAATCCAAAACCACAGTTACAAAGCTACCACAGTAGGTCCTTCAGCACAGGCTATGCAATAATACATTTAAAAAGCTAATGACCATAAACATAATGATCATAAAAGGCTTTTTTCAAAATGGACGAGCAGTGACAGTGCAGTACTACATCAGAACATGAATGAACAAGTTAGTTCTAGCATTTCAAGTCTGAGAAAAGACAGAAGTGAATAAAGAGCAAAAACTGCCTACTTACTGTGACATCATTGTCATGGCACATTCTATGGGTGTCATCAGTTTCCTGATCACATCCTCAGTAAGGAGTTCAGGACAGTGAGCAACAAAACTTCTCATAGCTAATAACAAAATAGCTTAAATTAAACTTTCACTGAAACAAATAAATATAAAACAGAAGCAAGATACAGATCCTAAGGGAATAATAAAAGAAGAGCAATTAAAAATATTTATTCAAAGACTACATGACATCTTCATCAAACTGTAGGCCAAAACCAGATCATACTGAAGAAAATCTGACACGCTTTACTAATTTTCAAAGAAAGTGGGGAATTTACGAGAGTTCACTCTACAATACTTGGGGTCATGTTTTGGTTTACTGTGCACGTGTCATTTCCAAGTCTGAAATTCTTACCACACAGAGCTCCAGCACGGCCTTCCAATGTTACTTGCCAGGTGAAAGAATCTCCTCTCGCCTTCTCTGCTTCCAGCTCCTTCAGAGAACGTGGAAACACATTTCGCCACAGCAGCAACATCTTAGGCAGATGATACCGAACCACAGAAGGACCTATGCAAAAAAGTAAAGTGACGGTATAATAAAAACATGTATTTAACTAAGTGTGAAAAATCTGCTATGAAGACTTTTGCTCTTTAAGCTGGTTTTGTCTTGTTTTACTTTTCTCCCTTTTATCCCTATGTGAAGAACAAAAACCAAATTCTTTCTCATTTCTATATTGAAAGTGTGGCAATTAACTACTATACATTAACTCTGCTTGTTGATATCAGCACTAAAAATATAGAAAATAGGCTATTCTATACACTGTCATATCATATGGAACCACTGCCAACTGTCTTTTTGCTGTCTTTTTATTTTGACTTCTTGTAATTTTTTTATATTACTATTTTGAAGGTAAATTCTTTAGCCTACTCTAACTTGTTCAAAAAATGAATAGAAAAATAACTGAGTTACTGATTATGCAAATTAGTTTAACAGTCAGGGTTTTTTTAAACTTCTGAAAAAGATCTAATCCAAGTACATTAAAAATATATTGGAGAAGGACAACCAAAATATGGATACACAGTTAGAAAAACATGACAACAAACTGGGAAAAAAGAGAGAATTTAGGGAAACGGGATTAAACATAAAATGATATTTGCTGAGAGACCAAAATACTGCAGAATGCATCAGAACTTTATTGTATTTTCCAGCATAAAAAAAACCTCAAACAAAATAGAAAAAACCTTATTGCTGCAAAATTCAAGAGTATACTTAAAATCTCTCAAAATACAGCTTTTGATCCTTCTGTGATGGCAGGTATGAACACGAAGCTGGGGTTTTTAAATGACAACTGAAGGGCTTTTAAACTGACAAGACTTCTAATCAGTACTGTTGCCTACCTACAGGCACACATGCAACTTGTTGGAATGCTCATTGCATTTTATTTATGGTCCATTTCTTCTGCACCACATCATTAAGGAAGGAAGACTATGGGCAATTTTCCCCTTTCATGGAATGACTAAAGCCTGAGTTTCTAAAAACAGAACAGAATTCTTTTTTTTTTAGGTATGGCACCTTCTACTATCCTCCAGCTTACATAAGCACTAATACTTCACTTCTCCCCAGCATAACACTACTGAAATAAGTGTCCTAACAGTGTTTCCCCGGTATAAATACTCTTGTGCTAGATACTGAACTGATTAAGTGTAGAGACCATTTGCCAGAGTGGATAATCAGTAATGTTGGACAAGCTTTAAAACAAAAGAAAAAGCAGACCATTTTTACAAACCTAAAGTCATAAGTGCTCCAAGTAAAAGCCATCCAGCTTGAGTCCTTTGCAAGGAGAGCCTGCTGTTTTGTGCAGCAGTTCGTAACAGATCCTCAGCAATACTGACCACCATCTGCAGCAATGACAAACACCAGTGGATTTTAAAAGTATAAATGAAGCCACTGCAAGCTACTGCTACTTGTTTGCTCTTACAGAGTATATATAAATATGTTCTCGAATCGTATAAATTGACCCTGGATAAAGAATGAATGCACATTATATTTCATACAGATGATTAGTGCTTTTCATATGACAATAGTCAGAAATATTTTCATCAGCAATTATTTCACCAATTTTTCAATATTTCAATTTCTCTTCAGCAAATTCAAAAGAAAGAGAGGAAAGAAGCTGTTAGATACTGCAACTGAGATATTACAAACATATACACTACTCTCGTGCTAGGCACAAGTTCAATTTCAATAATGCTTTAACTCATTAGCATGTCACACATTTTGCAGAGCTATTGCTTGTACATAAAAAGGTATCTTTTAGTATGATGATACACTCACCTTTCCTTTGGCATGAGGAATACCTAGCGGACACTGGTGCACACCACCTAACAAAGCAGCCATTGCAAAACTGTAGCCACTAACAGCTTCAGGGGAGGTCTTCAGATTGTTGAGTCTTTCTGCACATCTATCTAAAAATGGAGTCAACTGAAAAGGCAGTGCCACAGCTACACACCGCAGGCACCATGCGGCAGCAAGTCGAGCAGCCATGCTGGGATGAAGAAGAACTGAAGTTACGATCTCCAACAGACCTACAGAAAGGAGAGTTTTAAGTCTTTACCTTATTATGCGCTTTTTAATACACATAGACAAGTAAGCTGAAACAATACCAGACAGTCAACACAAAAGTTAAGAAAATCAGAAATAAAGTACTTGAATTTTTTGACTTTGCTTTTCCTTCAAGGAAATAGAGGTGCTATTAGCATTACACTGCTCCACAACAGGTTCTACCAGCAAAGCTGGAGTTGTCAGAGCCATAGAAGTTCCTCCTACTACTTGGACATTGAAAAGAGGCAGCAACGCTATATAAGGGAACAGGCACTTCATGTGATGATTCCCACAATGTTTTACACAGATTGCCAATAACAGACAACAGTAAGACTGAGTTTTGGTTTTGCTTCACATTGCAGCCGAGCACATGCTACAGATGTCACTGACTGCTGTACTCTGCTTTTGACACAATGCTGTCTCCCCTGTACCAAGTTTCCATCCTTCTACACTATCCAAACCTCTGGGCCTCCCTAACCCCACTTTCTAACTGAGCCCTTCAGTCCAACCTCTCTCCACACCAACACTTACTTTAGTCTAGATCTTGGCAAACTCCTACTTCAAAGCCCCACTGCTGCCTTTTCTGCTACTTTCTCTTGAGCTAGTGAACAATTTCTACCTGCTTAGTTCACAGCAGCTAACAGAAATAATGCTGAGATACAGTCCCCTCTACTCTTATGGGACACAGCAGTCAGAAGGAATAAATATAAGCAGTCATCCCCATCCCGTTGCTGGCACAAATCAGTATAAGAAAAGTATCATAAGCATCAAGTCAACAATCTACAGGATGAAATGCCTAAAGAAGCCTGAACTTCCACTGCAAAAGACCACAGGCATCTACAAACTGAAAAACTTAAAACAGCAACACTACAGTAAAAATGTGGATTCAGATACCAAAAGAAACAAGAAAATACCACGCAAACTGGTATTACTGGTCAACTTAAGCCAAAGGATTACATTTTTTAAATGGGACTAACCACAGCTTCATCTAGACAAAATACTTTTGCCTCCCCACAGAAATTTGGTATTTCAAGGCAATACAGTTTTCCAGGAGCAAGTGTTTCAGACCTTACATAGCAAAACAATGTACTTCCTATAAAACCTTTATCGTAAGTAAACCAATACCAAAAATCACAACTTCAGTCACCCTAAGAAAGTGCTTCAGACAGACTCTGATCAAAACAGCTGCTTAATACTTTGTCAAACTTCAACTAAAGTTAGCATACAAAAAACAATGAGTTGGACAAATGTAGCTACATGGAGTACTAGCGGAAGTGCCAGTTTCATTGATTTATTTCTTACATATTCATTTCTTATTTAACTAGATATAATGATATTTCATATTTATTGCTCAAATTCCTCACTTCATCTATTTCCATTTATTTGCATACCAATAGAGGGTTCTTGAATAAGGGGAGATGCAGTGGCATTCAAACTCTGAACCAGACTACCCAGTTCCTGGAGAGCACACACCATTACATGCTGGCTTGCAGCTACATCAGCAGCTCCTGATTTATTTTCACTGTTAGCATCATTCACTACTGCTTCTGCAGAAAAAAAAACAAGAGTATCTTGCTTAACCACTGTTTGAATCACACGTGAATATGCACAGGACAGAAAATGATGGTTTTGTTTTGACATCAACCCTATATTAAAACAAAACCACAAGTCTGGAGCTATCAGCCAAACACCATCATCCAAAGACCATAAAAAACAGTTCCCCAGCAGTTACCATGGATGGCAAAGGACTAAGAGGTAGGATTAACAGTATAATACAGCAAAAGCAATTATACAGTACACACATGCACAGGTGCACCTATACACAGTAACAAAAAAAACACCATCTTGGCATATCTAGGATCTGCATACAAATTTACATGGATATACATTCAATGAAACTAAAAAGAGAGACCTTTACTAAATAATTAATCACAATTTCTAATCATCTTAAAGATATCAAATTGAGTTCCTAGATTTTACTGTACATTCTTTCTCCTACACAATATCTCAGAAGAAGTAATTGTCCTTTCAAAGAAAAGGGACTTTAGTATCAGTTTAATGCTTGTGTGCCTACTACAGTACAAATTTAGGAATTTGTCCATCTTATAGGAAGGGAAGCTATCATTCCTGAGTAAAAACTCTTCCAATTTTTCATCAAATTCATTAGAAATGCTCAAAAAAACCCCAAAACAGTTCTCCTGACCATCCAAATACACAATGGAATTTCCTGCAACTTTAACAAGGTGGCAGAAGGAGTAACTTCTGCAACTGTTTCCTCTCAGAAGTAGCATTTCCAATAGACTTATTTTCCTGGAAGCAATACTTATGGCAATCAGAACCCTTTTAAGGTTCCATACCCTATCAAAAATAATTATGAGAAGAACCTGAAAACGTTTCAAAATCAATTTAATTTCCATAGGTTAAACATTGCTTTAAATTCAAATTAGATGGCAGCAGAGAAGGATAAGAAACAGATGTTTAGCAAATACAGTGATATGCAATTCCTATTTAGTTTTTAAGTGTCCAGCTTAAACTAAGTCATTTCATTAGAAACAAATGCCAAGACAGTTTTGCAAGCCCTCTTAGGGATTACATATCCTGCAAAGTTTTGCAAAGGGCTCATATTTTTTTTCTCTAATTCCAGTCTCCAGATTATATCTTTATTTGCCACAAAATCCAATTGGATATTAATATGGATGTTAAAGGGGTAGACACAAGGACCTACAAGATCCTGACCTATAATATCTTTAGCACTTTTAGTTAAAAACTCAGCAGGACTTTCAATACAACCCACCCCAGGATAACTGGCAAATGCACATTTTTTCCCCCACTTCCATTGTCGGCTTTTGACATTGCATTTGCTATCACAGGATAACAAGCCAGTTTCATACAATCACTTTTCAAGTAAACTTACATTTTGGATAGCATATTTTAAACAGAATGCAGCTGAACTACTGTTTACCACAACAACAAAATTACTCCTCACAATAGAAGAAAGTTGAAAAACCACCCAGTATAATGACAGTAGCTTTCAACTGGTCTCAAATAAAGAAAAGTTGTTCTCACCCACTGCCTTCATTTGTTTACCAATGGCTTGACATATGTCTTTGGCAGCTGCAATCTGTGCTTTCTCCCCAAGCAAGCTGCCCACGGTTGCTCTCAGGATAAAGGACACACATCTTCGAGAGTAAACTGCCTCCACGTGGGTCTGAGTTGCACGAGGATGGGAGACCAGATCAAGCACATGGGACAAAAAGGTAGCAAAGTTGCGCTCCAACCACTGACCTCCTAATGTTGTAACAAAGACAACGTAGGCCTGCAATTTCAGAAGTCACATAATGATCAAATTAAAACAAGAAAAAGACTACATAAGACTAGTTATATTCCTGTATAATGCAGTACAGGAGCAATAGTTAGTAATAAGTAACCCTAATGAGGTTACACAGCATGAATTCATTCAGTAGCCAGGTCTTTGCTGCTGAAAGTAAACTGTTTCCAGTACCAAGAGTAGCCCCTAAACGTCTATGTATGCTGAGAAGCTTAACATACTTTCTGCACTACAGCAAGAAAACTCAGTTCATCACTTCAAACACATCTCTTTCTAAAAAAATTTAGAATGCAATGTAAATAACAGCAGCACCATCAACCTGTTACAATTGACACTGAAGACTTGATGTACATCTCACAAAATAGGTGAGTCAAATTAGACTTGTAAGTTAACTTACAAACAAATACAGAAGTGTATATGTCTCCTACTAAAAGGGTTACAATTGTGTATAAATTTTACTTAATTGAAAAAATTACAAACCTGGGTAACACCAACTCGCACTTCCCTATTGACAGATCCTCCTACTTTTAACATCTCTCCACCACTCTTCAGGAATCCAGATCCTCCTCGCAGAAATCCTGTGGCCATGAGCTCCAAGACCTCCTCCAGTGTGGCTCTCTTCACATTTTGTCGCATCACTTTTACAAAAAGGAAAGCAATAATTTGATCCCAAAGTTCGAACCAATACAAGCAATGATCTTGAAACCAGACTTAGTAATTCAAAACTGTCTTGCAAAAATAAATCTAGCCAAGATTCCAGACTAAATTTGTTTTCATGCTTGAAAAATAAGCCACTTTTCCCAGGCAATTTTTGGCTTTTCTTTGTATGACTAAAGCAGAGATTCTGCACTCTTTACTTTTTGTAGCTTGTTTATAAAAATGAACAATCCATCTACAAGCTTCCAACTACGGGAACAATATTGTGTCCTGCAATACTGTCATGTAACATGGTACTGAAGGTGCAGTCTGCCCACTTAGACATGGAATCCAGAAGGGCTTGTACCTGTTGCTTGTTTTGGTATCAGTGCTGTAGCCATGACCGTCCCCAAAAGCTTTGACACTGCAACTCGCACACCATAGTTTGAGTTTTCCAGAGCTTTAAAGCACAGCGTTGCAACATTCTCTAGTTCAGCTGTCCACATAAACACTGCTTCATTCTGTAATTCCAGCAGACACTGTAAGAAAAACAATTTGCTCAGGACCAGGAGACCATTCTTACCCTTTATCTAACTATCAGACTGCAACTGTCAAGTTTATTCAGCAACTAGTTTAATATTAATATTTTAAGAGTTCATTTACACACACTCTCCCATATACCAAACAACTTAGATGAGTAAACAATAAAAAGACTCACAGAATAGGTTAATACATAAATAAAAAAATTAAAAGAGAGCTCAACTAAAGGACATTACCACTGAGGTTCACAGTTAATATATTCTCTCTCATACTTGTTTACAAAGTGAGGAATACAGTACTACAGTACCTGTAAAATGAGTCAAATGTCTGAGCCTGCAGTGCAAATCAGTAAGAACTTAACTTGCCCAACTAATTATCAGATTTCTTATCACACGCAACAGGTCACAGTTCAGCAGCAGGTACTTCACAGCCACAGCACAAGAATTTCAAGGGCTGGTGAGAAACACACCCACCTTGGCCACTGCGCATCGTACAGCCATTGACCTGTCCGTCAACAGGGACCGGGCGTTCTTATAAATGTCACGGTGACAAGAAGCTGCTGCTCCTCCAAGTCCATTGAGGACTTTCTGCAAACTCATCAGAATTTCACTGCGGCCCTGAGACTGTACACACACAAAAAAAACATTTAGGCAAAAACATGGACACAGTACTTATACTAAGAACCAGCTCTATAATTTTGCATTTTCCTGCTTGCATGCAGGAATATTTTTGGAAACATTGATAATGAAGGCATATATAACCAATAACTAGCTGATTTTAGATAGCAGTAAGCAATATACACAGCTTTACGAAAACTCACTCAGTTGTCACACAAATTAAGAAGAGCCCAGGCAACCCAACAAATTGGGTCTAGACAAAATACTTCTGTCCTGCCCCACCATTTATCAGCTGCAGGCTCAGAAATAAAGAAAAAGCAGCTGATATGAGAGAACAGGAAGCCCAAGTACTGAACAGCTTCCTACTATACCTGCACACAGGCAGCCAGTTACAATTTGAGGCCACACACATATAAATAAATAATCAAATAATCCCCCATCTGCCAGATCAAGTTCCACACAATCAGTATTCCAACTGGTCCCAACAGACCTATTTGCATAAAATCAGACCTACTGACAGTCCAGTATACATTCTCCCAATATCGTGACATACTTTCTCTTTTCAGGGCACAGTCTGTCCTGCTTACATGCAGAGTAACAATTTTGCTGCAAAACTTAAGTATTTATTACTATTTTTTAAACACTGAGTATTTATTCAAGGTTCATAGGCAAAAATCTTAACACAATACTTAGAAATAGTCATTTGGCAATTTTAATTACTGATGCCACTATGAAGCAACCACTATAAAATTCATATGAAAAATTCCAAGCTCTCTGCAGTAGACTTGATACTAACTAGGTAAGTGATTTGCATTTATCCACATAGAAGAAAAACAACCCAGGCATTTTGGCAAGCACCTTTGGAGGAAACAAGTTTCAGTTAAAATGGAATCAAGACCACATAAATAATCTGAAACCTACCTCTGCACTTTTCAGAGATTTTAGAAGATTATTCACAGTTTCTGGAAAAGAACTACCCAGCATTCTGCCCATTTTTTCATAAAATGCACCAACACACGCCACAGCAGCCCTATGAAAAAAGACATGAATTGATATAGTCATTTTCTGTATCTTCTAAATGAAGAAAAACAGAAATGTATGTTTTAATCATCACTGATGAATTAAAATACTGGCTGTTCATTTAAACACTACGCATTTAAATAATCTTTTTGTTTATCAGCTTCCAGGAATACAAATGAATTTGAAAGGGTATTATTGGAGGATCTACACATAGAGTGAAAAATTCTGGAGAAGACAAGATATGCTGAAATCTCAGCAAGATTAGGGTTTTGTTTCAATTCACTGTCTCTTTTTCCAAGCACCTGCAAGATAACCCTTACGCTGTAATATATCTTGACACATTTTTGTAGATACTGGATTATAGGCTTTTTCCCAAGACTAAGAACTTAAAATACATAATTTATTACATAACACAAGAAAAGTTATAGGCATTGTAAAATCACTGGATCCATAAACAGCTATTTACATGTTTTCCTTGCCCTGCCATTTGAGATTAGGAAAATGTAACTAACACTATACCGCAGTTATATACACAAATTGTTCCAGGACAGTCACAGAAGCAGCTTCTGAAAACATGCACTTTTTCATCACAAACAAGGCTTTTTTTTTAATTCTTGGCTAAAAGATTTTTTAGCAAAGCTATGTTACAAACTCATTACAACCTCCTCCTTAAGGGGCATATCTCCATTAAAAGAAACTTCTGAACTATCACTTGGATAGCAAAAGTTTCAGAGCATACTATAGCACAAAACCCTTTTCTCTTATTCAAGTTCCTCACAGAACTGCAAGAGGTCAGTATCTGCCCAAACAGTGACTATTTCAGATTTTATTGCTAAATCCTGTTGTTGTGATAATGTCTGAAGGCAAGACCAAATTGAGTTCACTAGACACTGTGAACATATGAAGCAGTACATGTAGGAAACTACCAAAAACAGTTTCAGTGGAAGTAACTTATGGCATTAACCAAATTCCGACCAGTGAGGCTGCTCCAGTGAGTAAAGATAAACTGGATCACACATATTTGCACACACATATCCAAGTACAGAGACTTTGCTTGAGAGACCTGTGCAGCATATCACACTAGAGAAATATAAAAGGCAGTGTTTGATGGGGAAAAAAGTTGAACATTTAGTTACAATTCTCTGGGCACATATAATGCTGTTTTGACAATCTGCAGGTTCCACCTTAAATGGGGTACCTGAGTGCAATCACCAATAATTTCACTGATGGAAAGTCTTCTTGCTGTACTGCATTAACTGTTATACCCTCCATGCTGTAAGCATGTGAAGAAATATAAGATAGTGCCTTTCCCAAAGAAAGACATTTCACTTTCAAATAGCCATGTATGTGTCAACTTTGAGTCCTGCCCTGCACAGTCTCAATGCAGCACTATCAAGTATATATCTGAACTCTGCTATATCAAGCTCATCTGAACTCCAAATAAGCATGCAAAATATAAATAAACATAGCATGCACATATATAGGCAGATTTTCCTGTAACATCCAAGACCACCTGGCTTAAAAAGCATTCCCCTTTCCCTAATAATATTACACATACAGTTTTGTAGGCAGATACGCTGCAGTATCATCTTTGCTCTTGATGATGTCATTACACTTGTCAAGAGTCTGAAAAACAGTAAATGTGTCTCCGATGCTGTAGAGAGCAGCAAGATTTTTTGCAAGTAGCTTTCGCGTAGGTGGCCCAGGGGAACTGCTGATGAGTCCTGTCAGCTGTTCTACAAGTTTCTTCTGTTTTTCCTTGACATCTGTCTGTTAAGAGACCAAAAATAAATAAAAAAAGTCATTTAACCCTGTGTCTTGCCACCAACACCCGGAAAAACTTACAAGAGACTGAAGTAAACCTTATACCATTCCCAACTGCATGTAATTCAGCAAACTGCTTGTCTCACAGAGATTTGAGATACATTCAATAATAGCAGAGACACATGCTAAATGCTCAGAATTAGCTGTAATACTATTTAATTTTTATTTTCAAAGTACTTACTAGTTGCCTACTGATTTCTTACAATTAAGCACTTAAAACCTAAAAACTAACTCAAAGACTTTTCAGGCTGAACCTGAAACCACACAGTTATCATCTGGCCATTACCTGTCAACTGTCTCTGGCATGAAATTAATACGAATGCTTTAGAAATCAGGGGGGAAAAAAACCCATAAACTAACCTTGTTGGCAGCTACCAGCACTTTATCCAAAAACCTTAACCACTCAAAGATAAAGACTGGTCTCTTTGCTTCTGTGATTTGAGCTAATGCTTCCTCGTTCAATAACAAGCTATGAGCCAGCTCCATGATAGGTTAAATTCCAGTTTTATTGTAGATTTGTGTAGAAACTCTAAAATAAAAATGTAAATATTAGTATAAAGTACAGTACATCAGTAAAAATCTTTGAAAATCAAATTAAAACACCCAGCTTGCTTAGACTTGTCTTAGCTAAGCAGACCCACATAAAACCTACACACATATTTACAAACTGAGTGCATCCATCAGTATTTCAGGGAACAGAGTTGTTAGTCATAAAAAGAGCACCTACAGGCAATTTCAGGGTGTAAACTCTTAGCCAAGAAAAATATACTAAAGTTCCTGGTTTTTTTAAAAAAAAAAAACAAAAAAAAAAACCAAACCAAACCAACTAAAACAACCCCCAAAACCAAGCAAAACACAAAGAAGAGGTAAAGGAGTCATCTGTCTTCTCTTACATAAGAGAATAAGGATAGTCCCAAATCAACACCCTTGAGCACACTCCCCAAGTTTTGGGCATGAACCTGGTCACCTTCTCAACACCCTTCAACAGACAAGGTATGAAGATGAGCCTACCACAACTAGGAATTTCCACCCATCAGAAATTTGAGAGAGGCAGGAACAGTGATATCATTTGACATCACTGTCTGAAGACTATCCAGATCCCACTAGCCTTGCTGTAAGTGCTGGACGAATAAGTCCTCTGAAACCCAGCAAGCCTTAAGTGTGGCAGCCTGGAACACAAGCAGCAACCAAATGACTGCAGGACTCCCCAACAGGCAAAATGCTACAGACAAAACACTGGAGATCTTGCTCAAACACTGAATGGTGGGTAGCACCGAAGTACTACTAAAAGCATTCTATCACTGTAAGCAAACAGTCTCTGGGCAATTTAACCTTAGCAAACTACCTTTAAACAAAGTGTAGCTGTTTAATGAAGACCTGACAGAAAGAAAAAAAACCCACCACCTTATCTAAAAATTCCAAAATTAAGTCAACCATCTTCACCTAAAGAAATCAAAAAAGGAGAAATTAAAAAGAACCCAGCCCCAAAACCTGAAATGCAGTGATACTGAAACTAGGATCTCAGGCAAAACAGAGAAAGCAAAACAACTAAGGATTATGTAAGACATCAGCTTTCAACAGACACCATTTTTTGACAACTGCACAGTTCACTTGTGCTCTCAATAGCTCAAAACTGCTTCCTCATTCATGGTCAAAGCCAACAAACTCTTAAAGTCAAATAAAGTTATTTAAATCAATTTTTCTAAACAGTCCCCAGATTAGATATTATTAAGGGTGACATGTTAATACTACAACTGCATTACAGTTCTAAATTCACCTCAGTGATTCGGTCATGATGAAACTAAAGCATCACAATGTCTGTAATGCTAAAGTTGTTTCCTGCACTTCAGTATTTTGTATAATATTTTTCACTACATTCATCTCCAGCAACACCTCCACAAAGGTGGAAGAGCCACATATGGAAGCACACACAGGCCTCCCTGACACTTCCAAAGACATCTTCCTGATTTTTTTTCTAATTTATAAAGAATTGAGGAGGTATTGCCCGTCAATAATGCACAGACACATCACTTCAAAATACCTTTACATAAGAGCACAGAGAAACGCAATGAATGACAGCACTAGGATTCTTTGGATACCATCCCAGAGATCTACACTGCTTGTCACACCCGCACAGCCCAGGAGTACTGTATGACAGCATAGCTCATTACTCCTTCTCCTCCCCATATAAAAGGCTTCATTTGCTCCTGGCATAGGAGCCACAACTTTCTACACACTCCCATACCTCTTCATGTAAATTTAGGAAACACGAGCTCCAAGCAACCAAATCTGCACATATATTCAGCTGTGCCGCTGAAGCATAAGGGATCAGGCACAAGAACAATTACACAGATATTCAGCTGAAGATTCAGAGTCCAACATCCAGCTACACCCATAAGCAATCCAAAGCTCACTTACACTGGTCAGCGTTTTGCTCCAAAATGCAGTGAAAAACGCCTACCAAGTCCTACCGATTCTGGTGAGGGCTAGGTCTTGCTGTGCCTATTACAAGAAATAAATACACTGTGATCTCCCACAGGATGCGGAGCAAAAGCCCACCAGCGCCCAGTACGGTATGCTGAAGCATTACAGAGGCTAGAAAATGTTCAGATGTACTAAAATTCCTTTCTATTCCCCAGATGTCTCCCCGTAGCCTAAATCAACTATTTATATCTTCATCACGCACGCACTTCAGCGGACTGAGAAAGCTGGAAAAAAACATGCAAGTTTAAGGGAAGTGACACCCTCCCGAAGGGAGAAGAATGCAGTGCATCAGGTGAAAAGGCTTTTTTGCCCCGGGGTCCTCCTACCTGTATCGGCTACTTTAATAAGCTGAGGCAGCTCTCCCAGGGCACCTCGCCTGGTTCTAAAAAGAACCGCACAGGAGGTCTGTAACGCCGCGGTGCAGCGCCGGCTGTGAGGGAGCGATGCTGGAGGCAAGGATGCCGTGGGAGGGATGCCGAAGGAGCGATGCTGTGGGACCGATGCCGAGGGACCGATGCTGTGGGAGCGACGCCGAGGGACCTTCCAGGCCACCCCCGCAAGTCTCACCGCCCCCCGCAAGCCTCCAGCGCCTCCAGCGCCGCGGGGCGAAGCGCGGGCGGCCGGGCCGGCTCCCCCCGCTCACGGTCCCTCACGCTGCTGCCGCGTCCCGCCGGCTCCGCGCTGCCACACCGCGGGGGCCGGGCACGNNNNCGCGGGGGCCGGGCACGGGCACACGCGGGCGTGCTCCCGGCCGCGGCACCATCACCGGCGGGCTCGGCCGCTCCAGCACACGCCGTGCCCGGCTCCGGCGGGCGGCGGAAAGGGGGACACGACCGGCTTCAGCCCCAGGCCCGGCCCCGAACCAGAGCCCGAGCCCGTCCCCGCCGCACCGCCCGCGGCAGGAAGCGGCTAGGGCGCAGGCGCCGGCGGTCGGGGGGAGGCACCGCGCAGGCGCCGCGGCCGTGCCGGGGTCTGTGAGGGGGTTGGGGTACCTCTCAGGGGCTGTGAGGGGTTCGTGGTGTCCCCGCTGCCCTTCGGGGGTGTGAGAGGTTCGTGGCGTCCTCTGGGGGTGTGTGAGGGGATCGCGGTGTCCCCACTGTCCCTCGGGGCTGTGAGGCGTTCGTGGTGTCCCTCTGGTGTGTGTGGGGAGGGGGTTTGTGGTGTCCCCGCTGCCCCTCGGGGGTGTGTGAGTGGGAGCCGAGTGCCCCGGTAGCGCGTCCTGCCGACATGGAGGGGGATGAAGAGGAAGACTACATGTCTGATTCCTTTATTAAGTAAGTAGGTGGCTCTTTCTCGGCCCCCCACCTCCCGCTCTTAAGTGATTTTAACCATGTGTTATTTTTTTAAAAAAAAAAAAACACTAATATTTGCTGGAATTATTAACTCCTAGGCAGGACGTAAGGCCAGGCTTGCCCATGGTGAGGCGGGTGAAGGAAGCTCTTCAGAAAGAAGGAAAGCAAAAGGAAGCCAATGAGAAGAACAGGCAAAAGAGTATAAAAGAAGAAGAAAAGGAGAGACGTGACTTGGTGTTGAAAAGCGCGTTGGGCAACGAGAATAAAGGGTTTGCTTTGCTCCAGAAGATGGGCTACAAGAGCGGCCAGGCCCTTGGCAAAAGCGGCAAGTTTGATTTTCTCAGAAGCATGTGCCTATATTCAACTATATCTTTGTATTTACTACCTGCAGCTGTCACCTCATGTGCCGACAGGGTCAATAAGTGCCTCTCAGAGAGCCCTAGCATTACTGAACTGTAAATGTGTTGTGATAGAACAAAATATGAGAGTGAAACCCTAAAACTGAAGTAAAAACAGTACAAGCTGTCAACAGATTCCAGGGAAGATCAGTATCTGAGCTCAGTAAGTGCACTTACATACGTGCATGCCTAAAGGAATTGCATTAAGGCTGTTTTAATGGTTTTGCAAAGCTAATAGTGTTCAAAAATATGTTCCAGCCCCTCTCTTGGAACTTATAGTTGGATTGTGAAGAAGAAATGATGCACACTGGCTTACCCTTATAAAGCCTTAATAGGTGAAGTAAAATCAGTAGAACAAGGCATCAATAACTTGGTGTGCCAGTTCAAGATGTCTCTAGCAGACAGTTGCAAATGAACTGGCCCAGACAGTTTGGTTTTGTTCTTCATCATTGTCAAGTTGTGAGATTCTGGAAAGAAAATGCTCCAAAAGGCTGTAACAAAGCAGTCTCCATCACAGGCATGTTATACCTGTCATGTCAACACCATTTGTTTTTCAGTTGGGTCATGTCCTGAAAAAAATATATAGGAACCCAGCAGACAAGCAGACAAGCCAAAAAAGAGAGGCAGTTCTAGTTCAGCTGTGTCATTTGTAGTGCACAAAACATATATCAGTTTGGGATTTTTCAACTTCCAACCAAAAAAACTCACAAGAAAATGTACATATTTAACAGCAAAAGCAGCTTGCCTACTTGAATACAAATAATGTAAGGAAAAACTTCATTTCTTAAATTGGCTTATTTTTTCTCTCACAGGAGAAGGCATTGTTGAACCTATTCCTCTGAACATCAAAACAGGTTTGTGATGCTTTCTGATTTACTTAGTTGGGTATCAGGGCTTCTCAATTTCTTACATTCATCTCTTGAACTTACATAGGCAGAAGTGGACTTGGTCACGAGGAATTAAAAAAGCGAAAAGCTGAAGAAAAGCTGGAAAACTATAGACAAAAGCTCCATATGAAAAAACAAGCAAATGAACAAGCTGCAGATCAATTCAGGTAAAGTCATGTAACTGAATTCCAAGCAATGTCTAAACAATGATTCTCTTTATGCTCTAAGTTTGGTTATTTTTTTAATGTGTTACTATTTTTGAATGTTTTGAATAAAAGGTGAGAGTTACAATTCAGACTAATTGTTTCTCAGTTCTAAACCAAAAGCAGATGAACACTGTAATGCTGAAAGCATGTGCTGCATCATTTAGTTTTTTGCTGATAATGCAAACAATATACATACTAACTTTTCTCAAGTCATTTGCAACTTTTTTAATTGGAGAACCATGCCATCTTTATCTGTGGATTTTCTGCTTAAAATCTTGAGCAATATTGCTACAATGGTTTTAAAAATCAGGGTAAATTTACTAAGGTTGGTTTGGTTTTGTTTTTTCTGATTTGCTTGTAGTGTGTGGGAAAAGAAAGTCTAGGGAAGGCTGTATCATTTGCAGATGTTTAGTGAGCCACTTTTTTATGTCTTACAAAAACCTGATGAAGAAACAGCATTCATTGTGATGAAAAGAGGTATAATTCCCAAGAAATACAAGTGTGCTATAGAAACAATGTCAGAATGATTTCTTAACTTGTACGTCTGAGAGAATTAGTAGGAATAGAATATTAGTTTTTCTGTTCTTGAAAAACTGGACGGTAATGCATCTCTCACTATGTGCCTGCCTGCTTCTTTACCTCTCTGCTTTTTCTTAACAGAATAAGATTCAAAAACAAACAAGAAGAACGTAAGATGGAAGGGGACCTGCGAAAAAGCCAGAGGGCTTGCCAGCAATTAGATATGCAAAAAGTGAGACCTGGGGGGTTTTCTGGGGGATTGGAAGGAAGGCTTATAGGTTAGAGATACGGGCTACAAACAAAGTAGTAGATTCAGTTCTTAGAAGGTCTCTAAAATTGTGGGGTAACTAGCCTGAAGTCTTGATGTTTGACAACTTCAATCCTCTTAAAAAATTTCAAAGTGTATGTTTCACCATTAAGATAGTTGAAGGTGCACACCAACCTCACGATAACTTATGTGAGGACGCATGTTTTTGTTCTTGCATTCTTGTGGTTACTTCTGAGTTGTTTGCTTATCTTTCAGTATCCACTATCAGGCCATCCTCCATCCTCATTGATGGTGCTGTTAGCCTCAAGTGAGGGAGCAGCACCATCACACAACGGTTGATGTTGGGAAGGGACTCTACAGGTCATCTTGTCCAACCCTCCTGCTCAAGCAGGATCACCTAAGGCAGGTTGTCCAGGTCCATGTCCAGGCAGCTCTTTATTATCTCTAATGATGGGGATCATCATTGAGGGAATCAGCAGATTCACCAAAGCAGCATTTGAACAAACAAACAAACAAAATCGAAGCAAACAAATAAAACGAAAACAAACAAAACACAAACACAAAACTGAGTACCTTCCACCTGCAAGGAATAAGTAAGACACAAGTAATAGAAGTAAGCTACTACACATTTTTGCGACTTGAAAACTTTAAGGTTTTTTTTCTCTATTAACCTGTTAGAGATCAATACTACCTCAAGTTCTGCTGAGATTGTTTGATACTAGTTTGCTACCGATGAAGTCAGCTGAATTAAGCTT
Source organism: Dendrocincla tyrannina (assembly GCA_035047865.1). NCBI lineage: Eukaryota > Metazoa > Chordata > Aves > Passeriformes > Dendrocolaptidae > Dendrocincla > Dendrocincla tyrannina. Next base: position 34,172,965 of record JAWWMP010000116.1, on the reverse strand, counting down.
AGATAATCTTTGTTGACTCTTCTTCCTCTAACTTTACCTGAGGTGGATTAGGAAGCACCATGTGATCTATTGATAATATAACTTGGGGCAGCATGTCTTTAACGTGGGTATCTGCTCACAGCCTTGGTGTGAGATAATGTTGCTGTGTAGCTTTACACCTACCAAACACAGATGGAATAGAAGTAGTTGTTAGCCTGCATTTCACTGTTTAAGAAAGAAGTAAGTAATCCTTGTGGATCACTGTGCTTAGTTTCTCACTACAGCATTAGTAATTCTTAGCTATACAGTACATGCAAGTTTTAAAACCTAACACCTCAACCTTCTAGAAATTGGTTTTGTCTGGCACCTTACAAGGAAACCTACAAAGGCAGATAACATCCATTTAAATCCCTCATTATTTAAGGATATTGGTGTTCCTAAGGAGACCTGGTTTTGGATAGAACCTGAAGAGGAAGACAAAAAGGATGAGGAAGACAAGGAAGATGAATGCACAAGCTCAGACTTAAGTGTAAGCTCTTCAACTGAATTAATGGTTTGATTCAGAGTTAAATTTAATAATCCCTTAAACAGTATGGATGTATACATATATATATAAATATATATTTGCATGCCATTTTCCAAGCTGTAGTGAAGGGCCTCTTTGCAATCTTAGAACAGTGATTCTTACAGCAACTACATGATGAAATATAAAACATTAAACCACTGATTTATTTTGAGGCTGCTCTTTGGAAAAAGCAGCCTAGAGATTAAATTCCAAACATTTTTATGCCTTAGTCAAGATACGCAAGATCACAGTTATTTGCTTTTAAGTTTTCATTGTAGCTGCTTCATCTAGTGTCTGAGGTTGGATTTTAGAATCGCAAAGTAATTTCTGAGAATACTTCACAGATTATCTCAAGTTGAACATTGGAAACTCACAATTTTTGAGAACTAGATTAAACAGCTGTTGTTAGACTTATGTGTTTGATTTGCAGAGATTAGATGTGAAAAAATCCACAAAAGATACCATATAATTGAAATGAGGTAGCTAAGTAATATTTTTAGCTCGCTCTGTTTAGTGCAGGTTTCTTAGCTGGAAAGAAGGATGAGCAAACAACAGACAATTTTCCAGAGATTATGAATTCCTATGCCCTATTCTAGAAATTTGGGAAACTTCATGTCCTAGTGAGCTACAGTGTTTTGTAGCTTTTCCACTGCGAAGGTTAAAAATTGATTTTAGCAAAGCAGTAGCTCAAACTGATGTATGTCATGCGAGCCCCAGATAATTGCATACCTGTACATGTCTCTAGGTTTCAGAAAAGCTGCATATCCTTACAGCCTACTTGAGAGAAGAACACTTTTATTGCATTTGGTGTGGAACGACTTATGAAGGTGAGAGTAAACCAATCTTTTGTGTTTTACTTTGCTTATGCAGCTAGCCTCAAATAGAATATATCCCTTGGGTTTCTCTTACTGTAGTAATTTAAATCTGCATAGCAGATTTACCTTCCAGGCTGCTGGATTTTGTACAAAGCGTTGTATATTTTTATTGTAAGCCAATTTTTATGTTTACATGCACCAAAAAAAGCCCCCAAAACAAATAAACAAAGCCAAAAAAGCTGAAAACCCCCCAAACAAAAACACAACAGAACACAGCTAACCATACTGAAATTTATTTGGATTTCTATTTAGTTTTCGGAAGACAAAATTCAGTTATTCCATAAAATTAGAAAAACAATTAGAAATTTGGTTTCACTGCACCAAAGAAGGTAGAATTTTCATTCATTGTTTTAAAACTAATTTGGGAGTTAATATCTTGCAAACCTTGAATTCTATTTTATCTGTTTTGCCTGGATTCTACAAATATTTCTAGTAATGATTTTTTCCTCCTCTGAGTTGGAATTACTCACTTTTTCTCTGCTTATCTGGTAGACTCTGAAGATTTATCTTCAAACTGTCCAGGAGACAGTGCTGCAGATCATGACTAAAGCCCCTCTAAAGGAAGGAGTCCTAAATAAGTATGTATAATTCATCATGTCTTTTAGAATGTTCAGAGTTGTGCTATACTCAAGAATTCATACCAAAGTACACAGAAGAATAGTTTGGGAAATATTACAATGATGTTCTTTGAACCAATATTTCTGTTGTAAGTGAAGGTGCACATTTTGTATAACTAAAGAGAACTAGATCATGATGTTGGGGTTTAATTTTTTTATATAAAAAATATATTTTATTTTTAGGGAACAGCAGTTGCTACTGTAAATAGCCATTAATAAAAAGGTACTGATGAAGTATATAAATACTGTGGGGGAAAATGTATCAAAACTACCTGGACATGCTCAATATTACATAATAGCAAGAAGGTTAACAATACTATTGGTGCTCTGTCCAAAAGCTATAAAGAATATTGTAGATTTCAAAAGATTGTCACATATTAACTTTGATATCATGAATAGTTTTATAGAATCACAGAATTTAGGTTGGAAAAGACTTTTAAGATCATCAAGTCCAACTATATGAAAGAGAATAGAAAGCAGAACTCATAGTATTATGTCTTTGAGGACAGAATTTCTCACAGATCTTGACCACTGCAAAGAAATACTAATTAGCCCAGAAATAGTGAAATGCTCTATGTATCTCAGTCAAGGATCAGATTAATAAAGCTTAAAGCCATAATAGAATTAAATCTGGCCAGGGACATCAAGGGCAACAAGAAAAACTTCTTATGATGGTGATAAAAGGAAGACCAGGAAAAATGTGAGTCCTCCTGGGAGAACATAGAAGACCTGGTTACTCAGGTAACCAGGAGATATGGAGAAGGCTGAGGTACTCAATTACTTCTTTGCCTCAGTAGCAAGTGCTACAGCCCCACTGCCCAAGCTGCAAAAAGTAAAGGGATGGGAGAAGTAAGAACCTTCTTCTTCTGTAGGAGAAGATCAGGTTCAAGAAAATACAAAGAATCTAAAGGTGCACAACCCAATGGACCTGATGGCATGCATCAACAGGTCCTGAGAGAACTGGCAAATATAGTTGCTAAGCTACTTGAATTGGGGTTGTTTAGTTTGGAGATGAGAAAGCTCTGGGGAGACCTTACACCACTTTCCAGGATGATCTACAAGAGAGCTGGAAAGGGACTTTTTACAAGGGCATGTAGTGATAGGACAAGGAGGAAATGGCTTCAAACTGAAAGTGAGTGGGTTTAGAGTAGATATTAGGAATAAATTCCTTACTGTGGGGGTGGCGAGGCACAGAAACAGGCTGCCCAGAGAAGCTGTGGATGCCCCTGCCCATAGCAGGGGGGTTGGAACTGGATGGTCTTTAAGGTCCCTTCCAACCCAAACCATTCTATGATTCTATATGTATGATTCATGATAAAGAGGAAAAAAATGCACAGAACTGCTTAAGGCCTTAGAAAAGCGTGTACATTCAGATTGTTTAACAACAAATACAGCAGAACAGCAATAATTTCCATAAGAACATAAAAATTAGGATGCATTCATTTACATTATTCCTTTTAACAGTCACCCACTTGGAACCCATTTAACATTTCAGGAAAAGCATACAGTACTTTACATATTACCTATTTTTCTGCTTAGAAATCTCCAGTCATTCACCCTTACAGAGTTACATTGGCTCCACAGCAATGAACAGTTTGACAAGATACAGCTCAAAGACAAGCAGCTGAAGGATTAGCATGCCTGTCTTTTCACCCTGCTCCTCACCACCATACACACAGTACTTTGAGTTCGGGCACGTCTGGACTCTTTGAAGTAACTGAGGGGTAACAGAAAAACTGCTGTTACCTTTTGTGGGGCTCACAGTGAGACAACCAGAGGTATTCAGTACATTTGTTAAGGGCTTGGCATGCCTCAGTATTACAAGGGATTAAAACCTAGAAGCATAGGAAAGAATGTTTAAAGTGCTCTCTCAACGTAGGATTTCAAATGGTTACTACTGAGAAAACTCTTGAGAATTTTGGCATATTAATAGCACCTTAGTTATTCCTTTCCAAAAAAAAGAACCATCAAAACCTAGGTTTTTCAAAAATTTAGAACAGATCTCAAGTAGATTTCCTAGAAGCTCAATATTTAACATTTAAATTCTTAAGAAATGCTTCCTTTAGAAATATTTTTTAATTCAAGAGTACTGAAGGTGCTAGGTCATCAACAGGTGTAAAGAGATAAGAAAGCTCACTGTGTAGTACTGAAACTCAGTGAAGAACAACCCACACCTGTTCCTAGTATCTTTTCTACCAAAACTAGTCTTGGTATTAATGGGAGCATTCGAGTAATTATTAAAAATATCATTGAACAAATCAGAGAGGTTTGAGTCACATACCACAGGACAGCACTTCTTCACAGAAAGCCATAGATACCCTCAAGGAGTAATGGATGCAGGACCACATCCAGGGATTGCCACAGGCCAGTTAGCACTTTAGCAATCGATGTAATCTTCTAGGAGAAAAGGACTAGGTTCTTTTACTTATTGTGGAATACAGTTCAGCTCATCCACAACATGTATTTCCAGGTAAATTTGCAAGTGATTTCTTGCAGAAGTACCCTGTCCTGGTCTGCAGCCAACGGACAGGAAGTGGTGACGTGGCCCTTTGAGCTGACAAACTCCTCAATGGCAGGAAGGCAAAGCACCAAGGAAAAGACATACCCCAAGTCTTGCTGTTGCTTCTGACATTTATTGTTATTTCATCAGTTCCAATAAATCCATCAAAGTCTGGATTTATACATTTAACAAGAAAAATTTTTAAGTGACTTTTTATCGACAGACCTAACAAGATCAAGTATTCGAGATGCAGAGGGTCTCTTCGAAGGCTCTCTTGAAAGCATCTTTTTGATTATGGGAGCCTGCAAAAAAATTAAATATCAATAGAATTTTTTTTTTTTTTTTTTAGTAAATAAACTAACCAAAATAATGTATTAAAAGCCCATACCTTTGGTGGAAATTGGCTGGTGAAACTCTCTGGAAGATGACCTTGTCTAACAGAAGGCCATACCTGAAATTCATAAAAGAGAACAGTTCCAGTATGCTTTCTTTGATTGTATTTTGCATCTATACCTTATGACCCATATAGTTTACTGAAGTAATTAGAAAACCACAAATCTACAAGAAAGGTAAGGCTTCAAAAAGTAACTGCAAACAGTTTGAAAGTTTTTTTCTGTTTAGTTGTACGTTGCTTTGGTTTTATGGCCTTTTCATCAAATATTGTTCCTTTCTAAGTTTAAAAGCTTTGCACTCTAGAATGATGTATTTGTTTCAGCAGTCCTCTCTATTTCAGAACCATTATTCTTCTTAATTTAAGAGTAGTGAATTTGTGTAGTTTAACCACATTGAAAGGAAAGAAATTGAAGGCAATACATTTCCTACTTTGGATGTTAGTGTTTGCAAGCCAAGCAGGTGTGCTTCCATGTTCAGTACCACACTCTGAAGTATGTCACTGCCAAAAGTGCTACATGGAGTTCAAAGCAGCTGTAGAGGATTTCTAATTACATGCTTTAGAAAGTGGGTTTAGGTAACTTTTTTTTTTCCCTATATGACACTGTCTCTTACAACATCTTCCTAGGCAAGCTTAGGAATTGCAGCCTGGACAAGTGGATGATGAGGGGGACTGAGAGCTGGCTGAACAGCAGATCCCAGAGGCTAGTACACAGTGGCATAGGGTCTAGTTGAGGGACTACAGGGACTAGTAGTGTCCCCGGGGGTGGATAGTGGGTCCAGTATTGTTTAGCTTGCTTGTCAATGACTGGGGTGAAGGGGCAGATGTCTTCTCAGCAAGTTTGCTGATAACACAAAACTGGGAGGAGTGGTCAATACCCCAGAGTGCTGTGCAGGCCTTCAGAAGGACTTCAACAGGCTGTAGAGATGGGCAGAGAGGAACCTTTGGAAATTCAACAAAGGCAAATGCAGAATCCTGCAGCTGGGGAGAAATAACCCCCTGCACCAGTACAGGCTGGGGACTGACCTACTGGAAAGCAGCTCTGCAAAAAAGGATCTGGGGATCCT
>JAWWMP010000116.1:34156183-34166643 GCA_035047865.1 Dendrocincla tyrannina | reverse complement strand
GCTTCACACATTCAGAGCTCCTCAGTGCAAAGGAGATACGGAGCTTCCGGAGCAGGTCAAGTGGAGGGTAACATATAATGAAGGGACTGGAGCATCTCTCTTATGAGGAAAGACTGAGAGAGCTGGGCCTGTTCAGCCTCCAGAAGAGACAACTGAGAGGGCACCTCATCAGTGTCTGTAAGTATCTGAAGGGAGAGTGCCGAGAGAATGCATCCAGGCTGTTCTCATTGGTGCTGAGCAATAGGCCAAGAAGCAATAGGCAGAAACTGATGCACAGGAAGTTCCACCTGCACTTGAGAAGGGACTTCTTTACTGTGCAGGTGACCACACTGAAACAACATTGCTCAGAGAGGTTATGGAGTCTCCCTCACTGGAGATAAAATGGACATAAGCCTGAGTAACATTCTCTAGGAGACTCTACTTAAGCTGGTAGGCTGGACCTGCAGTGGTCCCCTGCAACCTTATCCATTTTGTGGCTCTGCAGTAATGTAGCTTCCTGGGTAAACAGGCTGAAACAGTTACTCAACACAAAATAATCAGCTTTACTTTTGGATGATGTTCTTTCAGCAGAGCTTGCCAGCCCTGGTTTATCATGCTCCATTAAGTGAAATTGCTTTCTAAGATAATGGAGCAGCTGAAGACCATCCTAGGACTTCCGTCTGTGTAACTTCCCTACCTGCCTACAGAGCTCAAGATTTTTATACCTTAAGGACTGTAAATACTGTGAGACTACATGCGTTTGCAGTCAGCTGTGAGCAGGAACAAGGTATTCAGGAAGTACAGCAAGGTGGCTGAACAGAGCCAAGTTGAACACAGGCACTGGTATGATTTTCCCATACTGGCAAAAGGATACAGCTAATGATGTTCAAAGTCTGGCCACATTTAGTTTAGACAAGATACTCAGCAGTTACATCACTGTCCTGCAAATACTTTGTGCATATGATCTTTTACAATAATAATGCATAAAGTAGCAATAAAAAGCTCAAGATGCATAAAAGATAGCTTTTCAAAAAAAAAAAGCAAAAGCTTAAGTAATACTGGATTTCTTTTTGGAGTAACATATCTTTCACTTTAAGCTACATATTCCAAATCGCTTTCATTTTCATTTTGGAAAACTGCAAGTGTTTTGTCCTGGTGGAAACTTTTTGTTCTTGCTCCACTGTGCAGTGAAGACAAGACCATGGCAGGGACAAAACTCACAGATTCATAATTTTGATTTTCTAAAATTAGAAAAACAGTCCCTTCAAGTTTCTGATCAAACAAAAAGATTTATAAGAAACTTGACATAATTTTTACCTTGGCAATGATCTTTAGCATGCTCAGGCTTTAAGGTATATGTAATAGGACATAGGAGAAATAAACAAATATTTTTTTACTTCAGTTATGACATTTAAGCTGAGGTGTGAGGACTTGCAGGCCTTATGGAAATGAATTAAGGGAGAAAATGTAAATAGAGACAGTACTCTAGATACACAGATTCCTTCTAGTGTGCAGTCAATATGTGATACAAGTAGCAAGGCAAAACTATAAGGGAGAGTTCTTTTTTAAATGTAAAGATTACATACCTCATTTTTCTCATGATTAGTGAATGCTGAAAGAATTTCAAACCAAATTAATGCCAGTGCATAAATATCTACTTCCCTTCCATATCTGTCCCCGAACTAGAAAGACAAGAGCCAGAACAATATAGGCATCAAATCCAACTGTAAAGCAGCATTTCTTAAAGCAAAATTTGAAGTCAGCAGAAATTTCCACCCCAGGGCTACAGGACTGGCCTTACTTGATATTCTTATTAGTCATTAACACTTTCTGCCACAGACCTGTTAAGTAGTGACTGTTGTGTCACATTAAACACTGAAATTAAGACTTCTACACACCTATATAGATAAATTGTCAATATTGCCCTGTGACAAATAATGAAACGTATAGAAAGACTCAAATGCCATCGTTAACAGAGGTCCTAAATTAAAATTTAACTGTATGTCTGGCAGCCTGGTTTTGCAAAAGCCTTCCTTACAGGATGCAGTGTCAGACTGTAGGTTAGCCCAGAGAAAAAAACACCACCACACTTGCAGACAGCTTTCTTCAGAACAGTTATCCTCACATACCAGGGGACTTCAGGCAACATGCCTTAATACCGAGATTAGGATTGAGAACATCCAATGCTCAGTTAATAGTGCAAATCTAATTACAGAGACTAATAGAACAGAATAATTACCTGTTCTGGTGCCATATATGATTTTGTTCCTCTGTTCGCAGTCAGAGTCTCATATGTCACAGAAGTCACAAGTCCAAAGTCACCTATTTTTATTTTATCATCATGTGATATGAATATATTTGGAGGCTATATATATATTAAAAAAAAAAAAAAGAAAATCACCATATGACCAAGGTTCATAACCAAGCACAATCAGCCACAGAAGTGTTCCCCATAAAATTGCATAATTGTTCACAGAAAACAGCATTATGAAACTGATGGGGTGGGAAACAGAAAGAAGTTAAATTAATTTTTAAAAAACACAAACTAAATTTCAAGTAGTATCTTCTGGAGTAACTGCACCAGATTGGCCCCTTTTCTACCTCCCCCAGTTTATATACTAGGCGTGACATTCTGTGACGTGGAATATCCTACTGGGCAGTTTGGGTCACCTGTCTCAACTATGTTATCAATATAATCCTCATACTGAATCCAAAACACAGCACTGTACCACCTACTGAAAAGAAATTAACTCTATCCCAGCCTAAACCAGAACACAAAGTCATAAACAACTCAAAACAGAACTGTATATGCTTCAACAAAGTTTCCCAGAGAAGATCAAGAGACTATACTTCAGAGTGTTTTTAAAACAAACCCAAATGACCTCATGCTATCTTTTATTCAAAGAAGTTCCAGTGGACTCTAAGGCCAGGAGATACTTAATGTTCAACAGGATGAGATCTTTGTGTGAAGAATGCCCCATGCAGCGGTTCTGTTCAAGTCCAACCATGTCCACACACATTTAATACAGTACCTATACCAGGCTACACTGCTTAAAGACTCTGTTCCTACCAGGCACAAAGTGACATTAGTGTCAGCTTGAACCTATCCTGCAGTTTTGATTCTGGGGTATGGAGACCTCATATGGCCAAGCGCCTAAGCTGACCGCAGATCAAAGAGGGGAAAAATAATTCCTAAATTTAAATACAGATGGACAAGTTAGCAATATGTTCTCGTTCGGGTCAGGACACATTGAATTTTTGCAGTAGCCAGAAGGAGTCATGGTTAAGACACATAGGTTATTGTATACCACCTCGTCATTCTGCAGGAACAGGGAAGGGCTTGTTTCCAGGTTGGGGGAGTGTCAGGCTCCAAGGTGAACATTTTATGTGTGAATTACTCTCTTTTGTACACTTTTGTTATTAATATTGTTGCTGTTACTGTTCATTTTCTTTCATGACAGTCTTAGTCCTAGAATCTCAGGGTTGTGCGTTCGAGCCCTACATTGGGCACCAAATAAGGCTGGGGTGTGCAGGGAGTCAAGCAGGGCAACCCAGGAGCTCACTGGAGCTGCCCATTGTGAAAGGACTTCAGTCCCAGCAGTTAAAGTCTGGTGGTGCAAATGTGACTGCCAGAGTGGCTCCTGAGTGGTCAGGCAGGGTAGTTAGCTTAACCCTATGATGCTCTGAATGCCACCACATTGACTTTTTCACAAAGTGAGTGATTTAAAACTCTGTAAGCAACATTTTATCTGCCATATTGAAGCCCTGAAGGCTTTGTCCTTTATAACCTTTATATTGAAATAAAATCTTCTTATGAAGATGCACATGTAGAGACTGAAATTCTATCCAAAACTGTAGCATCCAAATACTTATATGCATACATGGGACAAAAGTAATTACAGTATGTTAAACACAGCATGTATTAGGATACATAAACTATCCCTTTACAATATGGCCAGAGCAAACTTCCTAGACTCAATTTTTCCCCACAGGCAGTTTTGTGACCTTGTAACACAATGAAAATGCCTGTTAACTGATGACTATTGATTTTTTGAATTACTGCATTCTGAGATCCTCTAGTTTACCTTCTGATTTTAGGATGAGGTTCAGTAGTTGCTGAAAAAGAATTAATCATTAGTAATATCTGAAGAGGCACACTACTAGGGTATGTAACAGAGTAAACAAAGACTTTAACAGTTTCTGAAATTTCAATAAGTACTATCTTTTTTTTGTTTCTGGGGGATTTTTTGTTTGTTAGTTTGTTTGGGGGTTTTTTTAACTACCTATCCTACTTACCTTGAGGTCTCGATGAATTAAGTTTTCAGAATGAATATATTGCACTCCCTTCAGTATTTGTAAAAATTTGTTCTGTGCCATTTCGTGATAGTTCCCGTCTTTTCTGTTCTCTGCAATCCACTTTTCCAATGTCCCTTGCTCACAGAATTCCATTTGGATGAAAAGACAGCGAATTGCTTTGCCTGAATTCAGGCTTCAAAAGAAAATTACATACCATATTAAAATTGGCAAGATACAATTCCTCCCAAGTCATCAGTGATCCTCAGGTTTCTCTTCTTTAAAAAGTCTTTTTGTTAATAATGATTTTTGAAGTTCTCCAAAACAAAGTCTGCAAGTCCCTTAATTTTAAAAAAAGATCCTAGACCAATATGTGTAAGATAAAAATAAATAGGACTGCAAACCAAAGAATCCCTGCTCAGTTCCTACCTTTCTCTGGAATATTAATGTTTTGCTTGCTTCCTAGTTCACCCTGAAAGTTTTTGGAGTGCCTAAGTTGTATTTCCTTCATACCTAAAGGCATCCCCATACAGGAAGAAATAGCACTGTCCTTGGTTCCCATTTTGCCATGTAGGAACTGCTGCAAGTCCCTGACAGGTATTCTCTATTTCACTCAACAAACACAGCATCAGCCAACCTTCCTCTCCTATCCAGAATGACCACATTCTTTCCAGCTCAGTCCTGTCACGAATGTAGTGCAGTGACCATCTTTGACATCACTCTGCTAGTTAGAGAAACCCTTCTGAGAGCTACAAATCTAGATGAAAGATATTCACCCACCTGACAGCCTCATACTTTTCAGAAGACTTCCCTCACCATCAGCCCATGGAATAGGCTGGAGCTGGAGATGGTGGGGGGGAGAACAATATGAAGAGGAGCAGGCACCACTGTTTCCTATATGGACTGTGTGATCTGAGAGCCCTGGAATAAAACTGCCTGAGGTACTGAAAGAACAACCACTAAATGGCTCAGGACTCTGTAGCCTTGGAACCAGGGCATTAATTCCAGGCTGGGACCTCAGCTTTGGGGACTATTTTTTTTCTGTCTGACACAGTAAGTGTTCAATGTAAAATACATACATGATATTGAGGCTCCAACATATTAGTGATTGAGGTTTGACTTGAGTTTTTTCCTCCATTTTATTCCTCGTTTACTGAGTACGCTGGAGAGATATCATGCCCTAAATTTTGAATCATTAATATTTTATGGCTCCAGGTGAGTATGGCAACCCATCTGAATGGTATGAATTTACAGCTAGTAAAAAAAGCTTACAACAGAAGCTTTGAAAAGTTAATAGTCTAACTTACAAATAAAACTCTCACCACAGTCTTTCCAAAGTCTCAGTGTTGAAAGGCTACCTCTAAATTAGAGAGCATTTCATTTTGTATTTCTGTTCTAAACAACAAACACTGTTCAGGCATCATGGTTAGAATGCTAACTTAAGAGAAACAATTAAATCTATGAGAGCTATTGGCTAACCAGTACTTATTACAAAGAAGAAGCTTCTGATCAGGAATTTGGCAGCCAGCTGTCAGTTTTTTAGTTTCTGTTGTTAATTCTTGCCCCAAATTTTGAGTTCTGCATTCTTACTCTCCTCTATGTATTCACTAAGTTCCATATATTAAGAGAAATATAAAATTACATAATGTAGCTTATTAATCAAGGAAAAGAAGATATAAATATACTTAATTTTGTGCAGCCTGCTGCTAGAAAGTACTGTGCCTCTTTTCCTAGCAGTAACTATATAAGCATGTGTATGCATTTATACTTGTGCAATAATTGATAACCAATCATTAGCTTTTTTACAACATAAAATTCACTATGGCAAACAAGTTTGTGAATGCAAACTACTATTTTGTAGTTACCTGGTGTCTGAATGAATTACATGGTCAGACCCTATCCAGCTGCAATGATACCGCACTATGTTTTCATGTGTAAGTCTTGCAAGTTCTTCTGCTTCACGCTTTACGTTCCTATTGGGAGAGGGGAAGGAATTAAAAAAAATAGGCATTTCCCTATTACAGTGCTAAGTTAAATAAAAGTCATGATATCAAGTAGGAGTATACAGATAGTACACTTTGGCCACAGATAGGTAGCCAAACACAATGTAGCAAACAACCATGTTTTCTTTTCACCTCTATGAAGTTTGTCTGTGTAGAGAGAAGTCAGTAGAAATACTCATGAATAATATATTTGCAAAGAACACAAGAATCTGAAGGGAAATGTACACATTACACAATTTAAGGGACAAGTATCTCCAACAATTTGAAATTTTTTCAATCGATTGCCTGAAAGTGATTAATTTTTTTCAGCTGCTAATAAAATACTCCACTAGGTACTAGTTGCAGAAAATGGCCATAAAAAATTAGGATCATCATTCTCAGTTGAGATTTATAAGGACAAGTAACAGAGTGTGAGAATAATGACTATATGGGTAGTATATAAAGCATTTTCCAACTACAAACTACAAAACTTATTACTCGGATTTTTGTCTATTATCCCTAGTTATAGTTGTTATGCATTACTGATATGTAAATTTCCCATGTAACTTGTCCAGAGTAACAGTGCTGCTTTCAATGTTTTATTAACCAGCAAGTTTTCTTCAAACACATCTTTCCAATATTAACAACGAGAGCACTAATGTATCCAGGGAAAGTAGAACTTAACCAATCTTCATTTTTACAGCTCCAGCAGAAATTATCCCAGTACATGTAAAAATTAACAAAGTCGTATGCCATTTTCAGCTTCACTTAGAACTACAGAAAACAGTTCACCAGAAAGAATAGACAATTAATAATGAAAATTGCTTAAATGCTCCTTAGATTGTTAAAGAGAGAAAACAAAGTACTATAATATTGATTAAGGTTGTCCTAAAATAAAAAGCAGAAGTAAATATACAATACGTACTTTGTGAATTGAACTCGTTTGATTGCATAGGTTGTCTTATCACACTTTGATCTTGCCTTGAAAACATTCCCAAAACCACCTTCACCAATAGGCTTTATAAGTTTAAAATTATCAAGAAATCTTAAAAGAAAAAAAAACCTCACAATGAATTATGCTTAATATTAAATTTTACAGGTTATAAAAATAATCCTGACAGATATATCTGCTGAAATGTCATTCTACAGGAATCACTTGACAAATCTACAGGTCTAAATCATAGTCTTGAAGGTTAAACAAGCAAGGGAAACTGAATCTTCCAGGCATGTTTGGTAATTATCCTCTCACTTCTTTGCACAAATGATGTTTGGTTGTGAGCATTAAATACTATTGCATGCCAGTTTTTATACCATTATTTGAAATTTCCAGGAAAACAAAAAAATCAGATGCAAATTTTCATTGAAAGTTCTTTTTACACCAGTACTTTCCCTTCTTGTATCATAAATAAAGGAACAAATCTAGATCCCTACCTACTGTAATTGCCATGCAAATATTATTTAAAAAAAAATCCTTCTTACATTTTATCGACAGTATGTGGATTTCCATTCTCTTTTTTGGTATTCATGTCCACATCTGGCAGACTTTCATCCGAATCTGACATATTCTTGTTCTCTTCCTTGTTTCTTATGTTACCAAAATTTGCTGCCAATTTTCTTTAACAAGGATAAAACCAGAATTTATAATGAGCCATTTTTTTAACATGTAACAAGAGAAGAAATGTACCTTCCAATAGTTTCTTTACGAGATACAGAAACACTAAAGTGTTTTGCAATATAGTTTACAGGCAATAGCCTAGAAATAAACACGTACCTTTTGGGCTTCACGGCAGAACTCTGTGTGTTTCTCTACATGGAAAAGAGAAAAAGCCTCACTGAGATGACCTGAACATTTTCAGTACAGTTAGTTTAAAATGCATCTGAGAATGTATCTGGGAATTGCCTAAAAATATGTTCATACCTTAGGTAAACAATGTAATAAGAATGAAGCCATATCTCAGCTTTAAGTTTTTCACATATGCTATGCATAACATTATCTCTGTTCCCACAGAAACAAATTTCGTTTGATCCCCTTTCTTGGAAGTATTGCCCATTTCTTCAACAGTACATGAATTGAGTCCACAGTACAGAAGCAAATGGCAAATGGTGAACAGTAAGAATGTACTGAATATTCTATGAAAAATGCCCATGTTTTCTAGTGATTAGAGGATAAAAGAACAAACTGACATTACACTCTGACAAGACACTTGCCCTATTCAGGGTCTAAAATGTAATTATGAGGAAGACCATTTTCATACTATACCTGAGATGGTGAAGGCTTTTCATGTAGTGTGATGTCTTTCATTTTTCCTGCCAACTCTGAAGCTGAGTCTTCAAAGCAAATACTGCTTTTATTGAAAAATAATGGACTATTTTTAGGGGACAGTAACACAATCATAAATAAAATTGCCACAAGAAAAGAAGCAGTACAAAAAAACCCGCATAATTTTATAAACCAAAACATAAAAAGTATTAAAAATCATGACTGATTTTAAACTAAAAAACTTCCTGGTTGAAACCTACTGAAGTAGCAACACTTTGCAATATACTCCTTTATTTCTATTATGATATGATTCTATTCCATCTAAATATCCATAACATATATTCTATTATATCCTTTTGTTAAGTAGGTTAGATACAGATGTTTATTTCAAGGTAGTACAGCCACCTGTAACACTGAGCAACTATAAAGCCATCAGATATGTACGAAGAACATAAAAGAAGGAGCAGGGGCACTACAGTCAAACTGCTGGACACAAAAGGCTTGACTTGGGGTTCACAAATCACAAGTGAAACTTTATGTATGTTCATTTTCTTCTGCTAAGCAAATTTTATCCTTTGGTGGTAATGAAGATTTTTAATAAATAAATAAAGGAACAGAAGAAATCAGAATATGAAGCGTGGGAAAGTATTGAAATTGAATTATATTGATCTCACAATTTTGTCATAATAGGAAAATTGGTGTTAAAATTGCATGATATAATGCTACTGAATGAGGTAGATTAATCCATTTACATCACAGTAAAAATGATTCTGAAAGAACTACTCATGGCAAAATAATATCAGAAAGCTCTATTATTATTATAAGTTCACTCACATGGACCCAAATAAAAGTACACAAGTACAACAAATTTTTCTTTGAAATTTAAGGAATATAAATTCAAATTAAATGGCTTTATACTGCAATAAAACAAACTATGACATATTTTATTTAGAGTTAGATCACAGTACCCTTTAAGACTAGTAAATGCATTTTGTTATCACATTAGCAGTGAACCAAACTTACTCCGAGTCAGACTGAGTTGACACTTGACAGGAATTCCTATGTTTGTCAAATATAGAATTACCATGAGATTTTTCAATCTGAAAGAAAGAAAAACCAAGAACGTTTAATGAAATCACATAAGCAAATCCCTAGTGCAAAAGTTGCCATTCAGAGAGAGGAGAGGAAAGGTCAGAAGCTCCTTAGTGGAAGTTTTTAACTGCACTGAACATTCAAAGCCCTGAAGAAGAAAGGCATTACCCAATTTCCAACCAGAGAAAGGAAACACAGGACCCTGTCACAGTGATCATACTACACAGATCCATTTACAAAAGTAGAGTCTGGATTCTATTTAAAACCAGGGTACGAGTAACAGTTATGAAAAACAAATGTTTTCATTGTTTGCTGCATAGGCAATTGCCTGTGAGGAAAATGAGATATGCATAGGCTTTGATATATGTAATCTTCAGAACTGAAAATCTGAGTCAGTACACATTGGCATTCAATGTCTTCAGCGTGAAAACACTGCAAAACCTGCATAACTAAATTGAGGTTGACTAAAAAAAAAAAAAAATCCAAAAAACATATCCCAACCACTTATTAGAGATTCTTTCCCTTCTTCCCTCCACCCATGTCCTAAGAGCATAAAAGTAACATTAAAAGCAACACCTACAATTGATACAGACCATAACCTGACAAAAGGTACGCAAACCTTTTTAAACAAACTGTGGTATCATGGAAACAAAAACATAGGCTTTATGTTTCAATGAAAGTGTTAGAGTTTCAAACCCTAAGGGGGAACTCCTTCCAAAAAGCTTGGAGCCAACGCCCTGGTGTGGTGGGGATGGTTAACAGAGGATACAAAGAATACGCATATCTTGATATCATCTGCCTTAAGCACAGCCTTTTGTTCTGATTTTCCCCCAGTCTGGGAGGGGAAAGACTGG
>JAWWMP010000116.1:34129690-34156083 GCA_035047865.1 Dendrocincla tyrannina | reverse complement strand
CTGTCCGTAAATATTACTGCAACCCCTGGGAGAGAGTGGCCCGCGGCGGAGATACCACAGTGCCACCTGCTGTCCGTGAATATAATTGCACCCCCCCTTTTTGGGGGTAGCCAAAAAATACATTTTTGACTGTTTTGCCTTGTTATTTGGGGGGTGGGGGGGTTTATTACAAACTGTTGTTGTTTGGTTCTTTCCTGGATATATATATATGTATAGTGGTTAAGAACTGTTATCCTTTTCTTTATATATATTTTTCCCTAATTAAAGTTCTGCTTTCTAATTTTAAAGGAGAGGGATTATTTCTTGGCCAACATAGATATCTTAGTTCTCCCTCAAACTAAGACAGATAGCCAACGAATCCCAGTTTTTTAATTTGGGAGTAGTGGAATGGACCTTTACTACTTTTTGCCAGTTACATTTTGTTTGTTACACAGATATCACTGAGAATTAATAAAAATTAAAATCAAACCAAAGCAACCCACCCCAAATTTAGACTCATTGGTACAGGAGTTCTGCTTAAGGTAGTAAATTTCAGACTCTTGTGAAAACCCGAAGATCCACGAGCTTGCAACACATGAAAATATTAAAAAAGAGTCCGAGAGCTATAATAGGTCATTAGTTACATAGTTCACTTAAAAATAATAATAAAAGAAGCATTGAAAATTCACAGTAACCTCCAAATAATTTTAAAAGCACTTAAAGTATGGAAAGATTCCTTTCTTCCCCCATAGTGCTATCCTTCAAATTAAACTACATTTCATTTCAGTTAGTTCATATGTTCTGTGCTTTTCAGGAGTAGGTTTGGATCAGTATTCGAATTCTGATAATTTTTTGAACATCTGGAAATAACAATTGCCATCATGAAGACAACAGCTCTGCTCTCCAGAGGATGATGTCAGTAGTTGTTGCTTCACTACACTCTGCCTTGGAACACTACGGAAGGCAAATCCTGCTGATTCTGACTCCTGCTTTTGCCTTTCTCACATTTCACAATAGAATTGTGATCCAATAGGAGACAGTAAGAGATTTATGTTCATAGCCAGACAGCTCAACAACACTTCACACAGAAGACAACTGGTATATTAATCAGGACTTAGAAATTTTTAGAAATGTATGCATCCTGAGACATATGAGCATATGAGACCATAGTCAGAAGTACAGAGACATATCAACTGTTAGATTTTTTTTTTTTTAATCCAGCAATCCAATACAGAAGCACAACAAATTCTACCAACAGAATCCTGTAGCCCAAACAACACACTAAAATATGGATTGTTTCCCTCTTTAGTGGAATCCATAGAATATGCTTTTAAATACAATGAGGAAATCTGTTCAAAGATTAAAGACACAAGAATTAAACTTCTGTCTTAAGGGTAAATATAGCACACACTGTTAGAGAGCCTTCTTTACATGCCTTCTCATATGCTTGTTTTGCAGCAGCTAGAGAAGTTCCAGAGCCCCTTCCATACAAACGACCGCTAATGGTACGGCTGCAAGAAAATCTGTCAAATACAACAGGGAATCAAGTATTATATCCCATATGACAAGTCTTAATCTACTGATTTTAAATACTGCAGTCAATCAACGTTATAGAATAGAAATCTGATACACATATATTCAAAACAGTGTTTCAAATGTACATTTAATCTAATTAATAATGGTAGATAACTAAGTCTTTAAGATAGTCCACTTTTAGAGAGTGAATATTTAGCACTTTTTAAGGCTGAGCTTCTCAAAAGCATTATATCATACACAACCTCAGTCACAGATTATCTGCAGTTTAGGTCTTTAAATGGTTGATTTTGCAGAATAAGAGAGAAGCTTTCCAGCAGATGTTATCAAGAGAGTTAAAACATGTAAATATTCTTTATCATTCTGCACCTGTCATTAACTGGAACATTTCTACAAATCACTGGCTGAAGTACATATATAAAGAGACACAAACAAGCTCCTGGTACTTGGTTTCTAGAAGTCTCCAAAACCACACCCAGAGGTCCACAAAGTTGCCAGAGCTACAACGAGAAAGATTGATGATTTTCAGCACTGACTACCATTCTATCAACATGCCATCTCTTCTTCCAGCAAAACAAACTCCATCCTCCTAGCCTCTCCTCCTGTGGCATATCCACCAGCTCTTTAACCACCTTAATGGGGGTCCACTGGATTCTCATCAAACTACCTCTGATTTTTGATTTCTAAAGATTCATCAAACATGACTGAAGGTAACTAATGGTAGGATTACTAAATATGACATAGTATTACAAGGAAGTAGGAAGATAAAATACATCTTACATGCGAGCATGGGCATCTCCGACATAAGTTTTTTTAGGATAATCAACTAATTCCCGTGTTCTTTGTGAAAAAATATTTAGCAGGCTGACATAGTCTCTGCCTGGTTCAGGTGATGAGGTTCTTTGAGTTGCCACTAATTCTGTAGCTTCTATATTTGAAGAACTCTGTGACTATAAAACAAACAAAATAAGTAACTTAAAAACTTGAGCTTAATACCTTAAAACCAAGCAGCGCACAAGACCTAACGTAGCTGCAAGGTTTGTCAGCTCATCAAAATACACATAAGAAATCTCAAGTTTCCATTAATTGAGTCCCTTGTGGCAAAGGACAGACATCCCAACCCTAAAATATTACTTTTTGAAAGAAATGTAAATCCAGTTTTCCAAGTATTGCACCTATGTCTTTAACAACCTCTCACCAAGTCTCATCCCAACGCTTTTAGGAAAAGATAGGGTGTGAACTGGGAAGAAGGAGTGCCATCTGGATGCTGCTGATGCTGCCATTTAGCAAGGGCTGCAAATGCTTCTGTGCATGTGCAAGAGGAGAAAGCAGGACTTTTCAGCTGTCTCATGATTAAGCAGCATTATTAATGTATTAGCAGAAATGCTACTATTGTTTTAAAGTAATGATGGTGACAAAATAAAAACCATACAGAAACAGGCAAGGAAAGACCTCACTCAAAGAATGCTAAGAATCACTCAGAGTCAAAAAGAAAAGTAAAGAATGGCTAACACAAAACACTTGGGAAAAAACGGAGGAGCAAAATTCAAACCTAAACTTGATCAAGGATAGAGTATATAACCAACTATACCGTAAAGAATATAATGACAAGGAAACAAGGGTGAATCAGAGCAAGTGAAAGGAAGCAACTTCTGTGGCAGACTGGCAATGGACACACTGAGCAATGCCCTGCAAATATTTTGAGGACACTGAATTACTGAATCGAGATGAAGGAGGACCACTGTCCACTCTGGATACACCAAGGCAGCTTAACAGAAGCAAATACATTTCCTCATCCTCCTATAATAGCAGAGGAGGAAACACAATATTACATAGCAACCCTGTAGAAGAACCATAAGGAAAATAATTCAGTGCAGAACAAAGGCAATTCAGGTAATTCAAAACTCCTACAAATTAAGGGGAAAAAATGACATTTTATAGTCTACTTTTAGACATTGATCTTCAACCTCTACTAGCAAAAAAACCCCAAACAAACAAACCCAAAACTTACTTCTGTTATGTACTCACCTGTTTGTCAATCATTTCCCATGCGTTTTTTGCTGCTACTCTTTTTGCTTCCTTCTTACTTTTACCAGTGCCTCTACCATATTCCACATCATTAAGTTTGACCACAATTGTAAACCTGCAATGAAGGAAACTTTTCTAAAACATTACATTTTGCCTCATATATGCTTAATAACCTCTCAGATTAATTTATTTTTTTTATTATCTACAAAGCACTATAGGTTAACTGTGAGGTATTGAAGTATTCATGAGTTTTTATTCTATCCAACTCCTGATTATCATAATTCTTCTGTATAAATACTTTAAAGTGTTTCCTTCTTAGTCAGAAGTGCATGCACTTTTTTAGTTCTAACAGTATTTTTAACTACTTATCTGCTTTATAAAAGCAAAATTATTTAAATTTTTAAAAGGAAAAGAATGCATGAGGTCAACATTGTTACAAGTAAAGCTGTGAAGCCCTAACACCTGGACACATCTCAGCACTTCAAAACCATGCAGTGAGAAAAGATTAGCTAATATTGATTTCATGGAACCAGATGTGACATTACTGATCCCTTCCCACTCCATCCCTCCACTGCACAACTGTACATGTGCTGCTTCCCATACAGCAACTCCATGAGTCAAAATGGGGATCTGATGCAGCTCAGGACTGACTGTACTGGGTCTGGTTGGGATAGAGCTAACTTACTTCAGAGCAGCCAAAATGGTGCCATGTTGTGGATTTGGGACTAAAACAAGATTGTTAACAATGTTTTACCTATTGGTGAACAGTGTTTGCACAGCACCAGTGCAGTAGAAGGGGGTGATGTGTGAGATAAGACACAATCAAGGCTGCTGGCCAGAGGGATATTCCATGCCATATGGCATCACACTCAGCAATAAAAGCTGAGAGACAGAGGAAGAGGGGACATTTGAGGTTCTAGTGTTTACCTTCTCAAGTAACCATTGGGCATGATGAAGCCCCACTTCCCTGGAAATGGCTGAACATCTGCCTGCTGATGGGAAGCAGTAAGCAAATTCCTTGTTTTGCTTTGGTTGCACATACAGCTTTGCTTCATCTATTAAACTGTATTCATCTCAATACACAAGGTTCTCTCCCTCTCAGCTTTCTGATTCTCTCCCCTGTCCCACTGGGGGGAAGTGAGCGTCTGACTGAGGGTTTCACTGCCACCTGGAGTCAACCCACCACAGTGCACAAATGATGAATGGTTGGATTCAGATGGATCAGTCGTTATCCAGATTCAACTTGTCCTGCAGCTGCAAATCCCCTAATGTCTCTGCTACTGCCTTTGCACAGGAGGCAACAGAGAAGAAAATATCAACTAGATTTCTGCCTTAGGCAGCAGTACAGACTTGCAACAAGTTAAAATGATTGGTAGAGCCTCAGGGTAAGTTCGTGCTTCAGAGGGGAGCAGGGTATATAGATGTTCACAGCCAACAAGAAGGATTCACACAACAAAACAGTCCAGGTATAACACCATAAGCTTCTCTGTGGGACAATTTGTCTCAGATAGTGGGATGACCTTATGAATTCACTTTTTCCATTATTCTGACTTCATTCTCCATTTCTCTTTTAATGAAATGTTTGAGTGAAAAGCAATGCAGATGCAGATAGTTACTTGAACTCATTGTGTCAGCAAGGCTTAACAAGAAAACTTAAGGGGACAAAGAGTAGGACAAGGCACAAGATAGTGTGCCACATACCCTACACACAGGAAACAGAAAAAAAAAACACAAAACCAACCAAACAAAAAAAAACGCAAACCAACCAAAAAAAAAAAAAAAAAGATCATTCTTTGGGAAAGGGTTTGTTAGTCAACCCATACCTAAGTGCTGAATACTGTGCACATTCAGTTACGATGTTGCATCCAAAATTTGCCATTTAATTTAAGCATTCTGAGGAAATGTGCAGTCTGAGTCTCAATGACCAATGAGTTGAGGATTATCTGAATGAACATTTTGTATTTGTGAATGTAGCAGAGCACACAAATAAACATGAAAAACACAAATTTGGGATGCATATAAATTCTGTCAGTCCCATGCCATGACTTTTGAAGCATGAAAGGTGTAGCTCTGTGACCAAAGCTGTGGCCATTACTGCAATAAGGGTTACTTTTCGAGTTACATGAGTCTCATGGGGAAAAAATTAAGATAACTAACAGCTGAGACCCAGATAATACTTATTAATTTATTATAGGACTATAGTCAGGCCTAAGAATAGGTCTATACACCCAACACTGGTTGACAACATGCAAGACATTAAAAGAAATGTATCAGTTATTAGCATAAGGCTTGTCTTCATACAGACTAGGAAAAAAACCCACCAAAAATCACACAAGGAAACATTATAAATTTTGTGTATCTATGATCTTTTGCAAGGGAAACAGTAGCAAAACTTTATATTTTTTTAAAAATGAAAAATATATATTCCAATAAATATATATTCCAAATAAAAAATAAAATCTATTCCATCCCCTGTAATTGTCTCTAAAAGGGCAGACAAAACTTATTAAGTAAAAGACCCTTTTCTTGTAACAGATGTTCAAAAATAAACTACACATTAAACGTGTCAGTACACAGTCAATCAATATACACCCAACCCCAACCTTCGTGGTTAGACATGAACAATGTTTTGTGAAACTAAACAAAAAAAAGAAAATCAAAGCACTTAAGTTAGCACAGATCATAAACCGAAATATTTGCTGCAACCCAACACACCTCTGGAGACATTTCATGGCAGATGCACAACATTCTCACAATATAGTTACCAGTAACAGGTGCATTGCTGTTGCTTTCCAAAAAAGAGCCATCATCTTTGAAATAGATTTTCTCTTCAAATTCTACCACACAAGGTCCTCCCCATGCATCTACCACTCAATTTCCGGTTTCAACCGGCTCTCCTGCTACATATGTATTCTTCCAGCAAATTATCTTTTGTGACTGCAAACTTTGCCCAGTTTGCTCATTGCAGGAAAAATCCTGTTGGTTTTAAACATGCATAGTGAACTTACTTAGGATCATGAGGCGGGCCGGTCACGTCAGCGGTGTCATAATGCAGTGTAAGCTTATGTATTTGACTGTAATGGTTAATCTTCTCCATACACTCAAGATCCATTTCGATGCAATCTCAAACAGATTCTGCAAAGTAACAATCAAAGATTTGTCTGTGTGTCTAGGCATAGAACAGAGACAGCCCCTAGCCCTGGTAGATAGATCACTGCTGTTACATAGAAACAGATAACTGGTGTCAGTAACAAAGTTCATCGAAAACTAGTTCGAAGTTCTGCTTCAAATGGTTGATCTGCAACAGTTTTTGAACAGTCATCTCTTAAAGTAACAGTTTTAGAAAGCAGAGTGGACAACTTAGTGATTAGAAAACACTTCTTAGCAAACTTTTTGACAGGAAAAAACTGAATGGTTTACCAAATTCCTGGGGAGGGGGAAATAATCAGTAACGTTTCTCCAGAGTTAGAATCGCATCCTTGGGAGGGGAACCAAGCGACACTTGCACATTACCCTTCCAAACCGCGATGACGGCCCAGAGCTGAACGCTGTCTCCCGCCGGAGTGCGGGCAGCCCTGCTCGGCGGGACACGCCGCATCCCTCCCCGCCCTCCCTCCCTCCCTCCCTCTCTCCCAGCCGCGCCGTCACCTGCGAGCCGCGGGAGATGCTCCAGACCCCGCGGGTGCTCCAGCAGCTCTGGCAACCGGAGCCGTGCGGCCCGGCCCGGCCCGGCTCCGCTCGGCGCGGCACGCAAACACCGCCCAGTTTCGATTCCCGCTTTCCCGCCCAGCCCGGGAGAAAGTGAAATCGAAAGGGCGAGCTGACGGGGAACGGGGCCGCAAGGCCAGCGAGATGCTTCGCAAAGATGTGTCACCCGCAGTGCTGTGACCCCACCAACACCACACTGATAAGAGCTCATTTTAATAAGGTAGTTTTCCCGCTTCTTAGAGATGACACCGAAGTGGATATATTGAATTCAGAAGTATTAAAAAGAAGGGGGAGGGGAAATGGCGTAATGAACATTTTTCCTTCCAGCCTGCATGGTCTGTATTTATCCAAACTGAACATTGTTAGTCAATCCACTCAGCCTGCTCAGATTTCTTCACACAGTTGTTCTGGGTTTAGTCAACAAAGAACTTTCTCCAACACAAGGATATTTTCTCATCTCTCATTGTTTAAGCCTTACCTTTATAAGAAAATTTCCCAGTCTGATCATTAGCAAGACTCATTGGTGGTCACCCTTGCCATAACCAGAGACTTTCATTGCCGGGACCAAAGGTCCTTCACAGTGGGCGGCTCCAATGAGCCAAAAGGCATCCCACTCGACTCCCTACACATCCCACTCACACACAGCCAGACCATACTTCCTTACCGGTTCAGCCCTAAGTTTCCCTCAGCAGAGTCCAAGACACAACGTTCCACATGGCAATTTTTTCCTGGCACGGTAACAACTCAGGATGGTCCCTCCAAGGAGCCCTCTAAGCCCAAGTACACCTGAGCTTTTATACCCTCACAGGCCTCCCACACACAGCAATTCATCTCTTCCTTCTCCATCTTCTCCTCCTGCCTCCCTTCTCTGTGTACATCCACCTCACTGGCATCACCTGTCTTCATCTTTGTTATCCAAAAGGTCAGCAAACTGTTTCTTGTGTCCTTCCTTATCCCTAAGGTTGACAGTTCCTGGCCCTATCTTGGGCTCCCTCCCGTAGCCCAGTCTGCATTTTAATTTGCAGTTTACAGGACAAGACACCTGAGTGTGAAGTATTACTCAGTACTTTAAACTTGAAATATGTTTTGGGTATCACTGAACATTAAAGCACTTCATGATAAGTCTCTTACTGGTATGAAGGAAAAAATATCAGTCACCAAGTTGGTAACATCTTCTGGGGAAGTGGGAAAGAAAAATCTGCAAGAGTAGTTTGCAGAGGTGAGATCTAAAGTATGGTGCAGATGCATTTCACTGTGCGCACACAGCACCTGCTACTGATCATCCAGATACAGAACCTGTTGAACTGTGCTTTGTTTCCCACTCACCTGCAAGGTCTCTCTCCAGCAGCAATCAGACAGCCCTAGACGAGAGAGGGAAAACAGCAATAACTCTTAGGTCTTCCTCAGTATGAGGAAATGACTTGAGCAGCCAGGAAGCACACCTACTCTCTCACAGTGCTGACACAACCAAAAAGGAACCAATTCAGACACCAGTAGGCATGTAGAAAAAAGAATAAGGGAGTTCCAAATGCAGAACTAAGTATAATCATCTTGTAGGAGGGAAAGAAAAAAAGGACAAACCATGGTATGACTTGTATAATTCACAAGTTATTATTTCTGTATGTATGGACAAAGCCAGTTTTCTTTGGGAGTCTTAATGATGGTCTTCCTTGTTAAAAGCAACCTAAAGCAATTCCATTGAGTCTGTGTATGAAACTTGTTTAAGGATACCAAAATGGCACTTACATTATCACTCCTAGAGTGTGCAGTACACATTGTGTTTCAGCTTGTCTCCTACTTAGGTTTCCAATAACTGTTGTTTTCCTGGCTCTGAGCTTCTATGAGGCATTTCCAGCCCCTAGCGAGCCTGCAGAAGGAACAAGAAAGAAACACACCTGCTGATAGATAAAGTTGTCATCAGTGGGCTTATTTTTTAACCATGGGGTTCAAACAAATACATCATGGCAAATGGCTGGCTGAAGTGCAATAACCTTGCAGAGACTTTTCCAAGTGCACACAAAAGGACATTTTACAATTACAGTCCTACTCTGAAGCAAACAAATGTCTTCCATTCACAGTCAGTTGATGAGAAAACCGAAAATGAAAAGGTTTAAAATACAGTTATAACTCATGGTTGAACTGGTTCAATTCCATAAAACTTTCTAATCAAATATATACTTTAAGAAATATTTTAAGACATTTATTTTCCAATTATGACCTCTTTGACCAACTGTCAAGGAAAGCATAAACTTGAGTTTTATGTAAATGTGCCTTTTCCCAAAGGCACCCATAGGATCCACTACTCACTGACTGCAATGCAGGGCTCTCTGAAAAAATGCTATTTTCTTAAGCAGAGAGAATCATAGAAATTCAGCCATTTTTAACCAGTCTTCTGTGTAAATTCTGCAAAACAGTGATTCAGTAGAGGCATATGAAATCCACATGCCTAAGACCTTTTCCCTTTTACCAAGTGAAAGTAGCACAGTTTATTGAAGTCAACTACAGAAATTTTACTAAAACTCCTCCTGTTACTTTAACTACAGGATCCTTAGCCATCTCTGTTTCCTCTCAGAACCCCCCTCTCTCCTTAAAAGCTTGCCATTTGTAGTTCTACTTGCCATATGCCAAGCTCTTGGACACAGTTTATTTTGGCCTTGCCTGTGAGTCAATGTCTTTTACCAGACAAGAAGATTACTATCAAAGGTGCAGGTTGAAGAACTGGAAGTCGCCTGGAGGTGAACTTTCAGTTTTTCTGCTAAGATACAAAGTTTCCTCCAGCTGTGTGAATTGCAAGTAGTTACTAATGCCTAAGCAACACTAGCAGTGTTAAATAGTAACAAATTAGCAAAACTTGCCTTCTGGCTGATTTAAAAAAAAAAAAAAGATACCATGTTTATCAAAATGGTGTCGAAGAACAATTGGAGTGTTACTTGAGCAATTGAGCCTGCTATTAAAACTTCACCTTCGGGAAAATTATCTATTCTGGAGCAGCATTTGGTCCATACCCCTGAAAAAACTCTTTCTACCAAGCTGTTCAGGCCTTTATCTGCATGCCTTTCCTATTCATTTGTTCTAGGAAATATTGACCTTTGGAATTTCAAGTATTTTATTACCACCCCAGTTCCCCAAACAGCGGGGTTATTGACTTTGGCTTTATCACGAACATTTGAGGATGACTCAATCCCGGCGCTGCGGTTTGCTTTGCCCGCAGGTGACTGCGGGAGGACACGCTCCAGAAGGCAACAGGGGAGGGGAGAAAGGCGAACTGAGCCGAATCCCTTGCTTGTGTGTCCTTCTCCTCCTCCTGCCTCCTGCAATTCACCAGCGCCCGGGCACGGAATGCTCCGCCCTTCCCAGGTGGAAGCGCCGCGGGAGGAATCCTTTCACGGCAAAGCCGATCCCCGGCAGCATCTTAACAGGCATTTTCCAACCGGGTGCCGGCTGTCCGCTGCCTCACCTAGGGAGCATTCCTAAACAGAAGGGAAAAAAACCACCCCAAAACACACAAAACACAAACCCCACGGCGCGGCACCAACCACCCGTGCCACCAGCGCCCGGGGCTCCGGCACCGTCCCGTTCCGCACACCCGCTTATCCTTCCCTCCCTCCCTCCCTCCCTCCCTCCTCAGGCAGGTGCCGCCTTGCGTTCCGGCTCCCGCGGCCTTTCTTGCCCGCCCCGGCCCCGCACACGCCCTGGGGATGCGGGCGGCATCCCGTGTGATCCCGACCCCGCCGTTCCTGCGCCGCCCCCGGGCCTGACGCGGGGGGCGGGCTCTGCGGGCGGACCGCGGCGCTCCGCTCGGCTCCAGCTCCGCCGATCCAGCGGGGCGGCTGTCGCGGAGGCGGCGCCATGGGGCTGCACGGCGTCAAGGCCGTGTTCTTCGACCTGGACAACACGCTGGTGGACACGGCGGCGGCCGGGCGGCGCGCCATCGAGGAGGTACTGCCCTTGCCCTGTCCCTGTCCCTGCCCTGCCCCGCCCCGCCCCATGTCCCTGCCCTGCCTCTGTCCCCTTCCCGGCCCGGGGCCCGCGGCTATCGGCCGTCCCGGCCCGGCTGCCCCGCGTTCCCCGCTGTTCTCCCTCTCCGCTCGCCTGCCCTGCTCCCCTGCCCTCCCTCTCCTCTCCCCTCTCCTCTCCCCTGCCCTCCCTCCTCTCCCCTCCTCTCCCCTGCCCACCTGCAGCCAGGCCCGCCGCCCTGACTCGCCCCCGCGCCCCCTCGCAGGTGATAAGCGCCCTGCAGTCCAAGCACCACTACGGGGAGGGAGAGGCCCGCGCCATCTGCGATAAGGTCCAGGCTAAACTCCTCAAGGAGTGCCACGACCCCGCCAAGATGTGCATCACCGACCTGCGGATTTCGCACTGGGAGGAGGCGATCCAGGAGACCATGGGAGGGGAGGCGAACCGCGACCTGGCGGCAGAGTGCTATTACCTGTGGAAGGAGACGCGGCTGCAGCACCTGACGCTGCCCGAGGACACGCGGGGGATGCTCACGGAGCTGCGGAAGCGGGTCCGCCTGCTGCTCCTCACGAACGGCGACAGGCAGACGCAGCGGGAGAAGATCGAGGCTTGCGCCTGCCAGCCCTACTTCGATGCCATAGTTGTGGGGGGAGAGCAGAAAGAGGAGAAGCCGGCGCCATCCATATTTCACTACTGCTGCGATCTGCTGGGGGTGCAGCCCGCGGAGTGTGTGATGGTTGGTGACTCTCTAGATACAGATATTCAAGGAGGCCTGAATGCTGGCTTGAAAGCAACGGTCTGGTTAAACAAAACAATGACCACCCCAGTAGATACCTCCCCAGTACCTCATTATGTTATTTCTTCTGTTCTGGATCTTCCAGCAGTCTTACAGAAGATGGAGCACAAAATTAATGCTAAGTTAGAAACTGACCATA
The DNA here is from genome assembly GCA_035047865.1 of Dendrocincla tyrannina. NCBI lineage: Eukaryota > Metazoa > Chordata > Aves > Passeriformes > Dendrocolaptidae > Dendrocincla > Dendrocincla tyrannina. The sequence continues at coordinate 34,143,943 of JAWWMP010000116.1, read as the reverse complement.
TGGGTAGTAGCAATGAAGCACATTGATGGTTCCAGCATACAGAGACAGTGCTGAGCTGTCAGGTGACACACGCTCTTTTAAAAAATTTGACCCTAGGAGTTTGAACTCATGTATGGATTGCTCTTTTAAACAGCAGATGGATGAATAAGGGCACAGTTGTCAGTGAAAACAGGATAGAAACACAGAATTACATTAATTTAAAAGATGCAAGTGCAATTAATTTAAAACAACTGCCTCTGCCTGGAAGTTATTTTGCCAGACTGTGACAAAAGTCTATCTATCTCTGACCTAAGTTGCCAGTCTCTTGTTTTTATAATGGAAAAGAAAATGTGAATGTTTTGAACTTTCACATGCTCTGCTGATTTGTAAGTTTAGTAGACGCTTCAGTGCTGACCTTGTGTGCAGTGTGTAAGAGAAGGTGGGAAAGAGAGTCTGGTACAGTCTGGTGAATCTTCACAATTGTTCTGCAGTTTATCTCAGGAACTGGAGTGACTTTTGCGGTTTCTCAGACCATTAGAAAATGTTCTGCATTTGATTGTTTTGGGGTTTTTTTGGTTTTAGAATTTTTTTGCAGTGACATTTCTTTTATGGAATTGGTATCTCTTGCCAAAAGTGCTTAAAAATTTGCATTTTTATAGGGGACCATTTGTCAGAGGGACTTGATGGATAACCTTTTACTTTATCTTGGTGCTTATGCAGCTATGCAGCCTACTTGTAATTCAGATTATGATTTTTTTTGTTGGAATCCAATTGATATAACAGGGATATTTTCAATGGCCTTACTGTACTGTCAGACTCTTCAAAAGCTAATATTATTGTTCTGTCTGATTTTATTAGTGAATTTTGATCAGACTTTTTGCAGAAACTGTTCTTGGTCTTGCTCAGGTGTATGACTACTCAGATTCAACTGTAGGTTCAGTGCTTTTTTTTGACTGTTCTAATGGCACTGCTATATAATCCCTCCTTACTCCAGTTTCTACATGTAATTCATGTGATTTATTCTGGAGAAAGTATGAGCTAGTTGTTTATAAATGGCTTTCATGACTCTCTTACAGGAAGTTGGAAAATTATGTCATATGTATTACAGTACTGTGTACAACTTTATAAGGTGTATGTGATATTTCCTCTAGATGCAGGAGATGACACTCTAAAACACTAACATTTCTCTTTCCCGGATAATTATATTAATTTATTTTTTCTGTACTTCCTATTCTAACTATATAATGGGAAATTATTCTCATATTAAATGGAAATGTAAACACTTGTTGGAAAATCTGTGTTTTTCAACTCTATTTGCTATATATACTTTGGGATGAAGAGACCATGTATGAACAAGCAAATTTTATACTTTAAAATAAATCCATGATTAATCTTTTGAGAACAGGTATGTTTGGGTGCTGACAGAAGAGTGTCTGGCATATGGACAGCAATCAAAGATCAGCAGAAAGTACAGAAACCTGCTGTGAAATGGATGTGCAGAAGAAATCCTACATACGAGAAAGGTTCCTCTGTTTAATTTAACATGAATTTAAGTTAATGCAATTAGGTCTTGCATAGGATGACAGAGTCCATCTAGAGGAGGCTGTTACTGGTCTGGGTTAAATTATTTGACAAGGAGTTTAGGTTGCATCAAAATATGTTGCTCCTACATTGAGGGGGAGTGGGGGTGGAAAAGAAAAGGAAATATTCATTTAAGCTGGAACCCCTTTCATCCAATTGTCCCTTAAAAAAGGCAAAGTAGTCCAGGTCTTTCACCTTATCTAACCAAGGCTGTTGAGGCATTCGGATCAATGAAAAGCACAGAGACAGGCCCCACCTGTTCCTTTGAGGAAATGGGCATATGCTAAGAAGGATCCAATTACAGTGGTGTAGTAACATGAGCCAGTGAGACTGACTTGACACACCTTTCTTACTGAAGGAGGAGGCCTAAATTAAGATTTTGTTTTGCATTCGAAGAGCATGAAAGCAGTCACTGGTTTAGCTGATACGTAAAGCATTGCTAATAATATTTCTCATAACCAAGGATTGAAGAGAAAAAATAATAAAGCTCATTGAGCCTATGAGGCATCTTGTGTGAAAATAGAAAGTATCCAGAAGGTTAGAGGGATTCCTGAAATATTGTAACTATAACATCGATACCAACTTTGTAACAGCATCCCAAAGATGCTGCCGGATAACTAACTCCATGTTGTTTGCACAGCAGCAGGGTGGCAGCACTTAGGTAAGAATGAGCTTTCTGATACAGCTGATAATTGAAATAAAAAATAGTAATAATTCACAAGTCTCTCTGTGGGCTGGAAGGATATATACACATGCTAGGTTACCATTTTTTAATCTAAGTTGAGGCCAATACTGTCTTGGCACTGCATCATTCCGAAGTGGCATGCTGAGCCTGCCTATTGTATAAAGTGTCTCTTGTTTTAGAAGAGACTGCTCTTTGTTTTGCCAGCAGTTTTCTTGAATCTCTGACGCTATGGAAAACCACTGTAACTGAATGCTCAGGTGACAGTGTGGTCTGAAGAGGGCACACCCCAGTATGTTTTTCCATTTCTGAGTCCTGTACCAGGCTGGATGTGGCTGGTGTCCGAATAGGGAAAGATTGTTATGATGCTTCTATAAAACAAGAAGAAACAATAGAAGTTTTCCTTATCTCGGGGTCTTCTTAGAAGCAGTTACCCAGTAAGCTGGATTAGGTATCTAGAGTATCTCTAAATACTCAAGATGTTTTTCTTTGATGGAGCTCTTGCAGAAATAATAATGAAAAAATACTGATATTTAATTAAAATAGAAACATAAATGTAGCGATGGGATAATTTTCACATCAGAAGCAGGAACAGATCAATAAAACAGTCTATTAACAAATCCTGTTAAGTTCTGGTTTTGCTTAGTGTTACTAGCTAAATTGTCTAGTTTAAATTATATAGCCAAAACACACTAAATGAAAAGAGGGAAAAGAAATTCCATCTATATTTTTAAAAACTTTTTTTTTTCAGGTAAATATTACCTCCTGAGGTTAATCTACAGTAACTTTGACTTTAGTGAAATGAACTGGAACAACAGTTTAATACCAACTGTACTCTAATTCTTTATTTAAAATAACCCATGTACTAGCCTAATAAAAGTATTTTGTTTATAAAACATATATTTTAATGCTCTGTATTGCTGTGGGTAATTACGTTTGAGACCTGGTTTACAACAGAGGGCAAAAGTTTTGTTTCTTATTTAAAATATCATACAATTAGTCTTTGAAATCCATGACCTCACATTTAGTTATGGTGATTGGGTGTAGTTTCCATAATTTTAAACAGAGGCTGAAACATAATTATATATTTATATATGTACAAATTTATTGGACAGACTGTGTGTGTTGAGTTGGTAACTGCAGTTCATTGCTAGCTGAACCTGACTTGCCAAGCTGAATGCCAGCTCAGCTAAGCCTACATGTCCTGACGTCACAGCACTGGCTGCTGCAGCAGTGTAAGAACAGACTGCAAAGATAAATACAGAAATCTCAAGTCCAGAGCACCCATTCCAGCAGGTCATGGGTGCACAAAGCCATTGCTACACTGACCTCTATGTGATTTAGGACTGGGGAGAGTAGAATGTTGCCTACCTTGTAGCTTTCTCAGCTGCAGAAATGCAAGCTATGCTCTTGATAGTTTTCCATGGCTAATGGAATGAATTGTCCATCTTCTGGACCTGTGGAGACAGAAGTGGAGAGGTGGACAGGTACTTAAAGGTATGATGGATGGAGATAGGACATTAAACTAAGTAAAGGGGGACTTGACCCCTATCATGAGCACTTGGCCATGCCAGCAAGCTGTCTGAAGTATCACAGAGCTGCACAGCGCAGCACCCCTGCTCATGTTGAGAAAGCTTTGTATGTAAGGTATTAAGCTGGACAGTGACAGCCTCAGAAATGAAGGCATTTTCTTACACACTTGAAAACCTTTAGTAAAAATTTAGGGGTCTTAGAAGGTGACCTGGATGTTTTATACAGGAAATAAGTACCTTTCATTAGAATACTAAGTTAATGCAAAGAGATGTTTGGATGCGGTAATAATTAAAGGGTTTCATTTTCAGAACTACAGACAATGGACAACTTTCAGTGTCCCAGCTAACCTGAACCAGTTCTATTTGTCTTTTCCTCTGAAGCTTCTGTAACATGACAAAACTAGTAATAGGGCTTTGAACTAAATTGTAGTCTGATTAATCACAGCAATTTCTCCTGTTCATATATGTAGTGATTTGTTTTTCACCTTCAGCTCTAAAATGTGCCAGGTTATCGTGAGGCCTTTAAACAAAATTTAAAATCCTACCTTAATTCTATACCAACAAAACTCATCATCTGGAAATCATTTGAACACATTGAGAAGTACAACAAATAGAAAGGCAATGTATCTCTGCTGTACATAGCTATATACTGTCCTTTTGTGCACAGCTTGTACTATCAGCCTTGCAGTGGGATTGTCTCCATTATAACCTGCTTTCTAGATCATGCTGTGCACATACAAGAGGCTCAACAATGCAGAGATGATGTCAGCTCTACCTACGGCAAAAACTGCAGCTTTTTGCCTATGTTGCAAGGGACCGAGACACAGAGAATCACATTGCCTGCTCCATATAGTGTATTTTGACCTTTTATTTCATCTACTATAAACAAAGTTGCATGAGAGCCTTCTGTTGAACAGGCCTCATATGCCAGGAAAAATTGCACTTAAAAAAATATGAAATTAAATTATGATGCTAACGTATGAGATTTCAGTTCTTTAAAAGTACAAACCATGTTTCTCAAGTCGACACTATATCAAAGACTAGGTTATAACAGTTAGTAGAGTCTAATTTAGCAGAGGAAAATGTTGCTGTTTACATCACTGGACTTCTGTAAGTTTAATATTTGTGTGCTCATTTCCATAAGATCATCGGCAAGTGATTTCTGCCTTCTACTTCTCCATCTGCTAATTGTTCTCCATCATCTATTTAATTGATTGTGTTTCCAAATCTTTCTGAATCACAATGGTATCTAGCATTTGGGATGAACTTTGCAGAGGACCACAATAAAAAACACTGGAAGACAGCCATCTTTTGTTGCAAGATCACATTGAGTGCCAACATTTAGAACCAGCTTTACAGAAGGTGTGTGCTGCAAGAATGGGTGTTTGTTTTAAATAGTCTTTCCTCCAAAGAAATTTGCATTCATATCACAAAGACTAGGCAAATTTGTCATCAAAAAACCCAAACCCAACAATAACAAAATGAAGAACAGCAAAAAAAAAAAAAAGAACAAGAACAACAAAAAAGCTGAGATTAAAGAAAAAAAAAAAGGAAAAACAAGCCTCCAAACAGAATTGTCTGCCAGTCACCTATAGATTTTTAAGGTTTATAAGGCAAATTTCAAATACCAGATCTAAGATACTTTTTTCTAAGTTTCAAAAACAGTGTTGATGATCAGTTGACTTAAGAAGACTGTTGGAAGGAAAACAAAACAGTACTCATCATTTCACCACTTTCCCAGTGTCTCTTCAGTCTGTTTGTCACTGGCCATCATAATTTTTTTACCAGTGTAACAGAAAGGTCCAATTGGAAGTGAAACCAGTATGTGTCAAAATATCCAATTTATTAGTTCTTCTGCTGTGCAAATATTAAGAGTCTCAGTAGACTCTTCTCTTTTATTCTTTCCCTGAATTAGGCCAGTGAGTATCCTCAGAGTTACTGTGCTGTTTTCATCTGCACAGTAATGTGTTGTAGGTCTGTCTGTTTGATAAAGTCAGGCTTAACAGTTTTCATTTGTGCTGCTGGTGGGGTGGTCTTTGCTGTTAATGATGTGGCCTGTTAAATCTAACTGGGGTTATCAGGAAGTCTGCAGTGGATGGACTGACAGCCTTTGTTTTCCAAACTGTTGATGGCTTCCATTGTGTTTTGTATCAGACATTTAAATGAGAAGGGTCCTGAATGTTCTAAGTCCTTTTTTCCTTTCAGGAAGAAAATGCATAAACGACACAAACAGCTTGTTTATTTTCCTTTCAGTAAATGTAACTGGTTAAAAAACTTTTCTGCTTCCATTCCTCTCATCTGAAAGTATTTTAAAAGGTGCCTAACAACTTGATGTCTAATTTCATATATTTGTTATTTTTTTCCTGTTACTTTGTGAAACATTATTATGCCTGTTTGAAAAATTGCTACTGCAGCAGCCAGAGGTTCATCTTACTCTTGTGTTATTATGGTTTTACACTGCAGTTCTATCCTCTATCTCAAAATGAAAACAAGCTCCTATCTTAGAGATATTTTACTTTGAGATAAATCTACCTAGATAACAATTTCTGTTTGTTTTATTTTGAATACTGTGTCCCCTGTTTAATGAAGTTTGGTCCATCCAAACAACTTTCCACTTGGTTTTCTCCTTTCTGTAGAGCAGCAGTGTTTGTGCACATTTTCAGGGTGAGTAGGATGCAAGAGATGTAAACAAAATGAAGAGAAAAATCCCTTTGACTTTAGGATTTGCATTTCCTACATTTTACAAGCATTTCCAGTTTTTAGGTTGACTTAACAGCCTTCTCCGCAGCTTAAGTTCTGTCACCAGTGAATAATGAGTGAAGAAGATGCTTTTCAATACTGCATAATGATTTTATAATAGGTTGCTTGGAAGAATTATAATTGGCCTGGATTCACCATTTGACACTGTCTCTCACAATATCCTCATAGGCAAATTCAGGAAATGTAGACTGGATGAATAGACAATGAGATAGACTGAGAACTGGCTGAACAGCAGGTCATGTGGTCTAGTTAGAGGCCTCACTAGTGGTGTTCCCCAAAGGTTTAACTTATTCACTAATAACTTAGGTGAAGGGGCTGACTGTCTCCTCAGTGAGTTTGATGACGACACAAAGCTGAAGGAGTGACCGATAACCAGAGTGCAGCCATTTAGAAGAATCTCAACAGGCTGGAGACATGGACAGAGTGAAACCCTTTGAAATTCAACAAAGGCAAGTGCAGCATCCTGCATCTGATGAGGAATAACCCTGGGCTGCAGTACAGACTGGGTGCTGAGCTGCTGGAAAACAGCTCTGAGGAAAAGGACCTGGGAGTCCTTGTGGGCAACAAACCATCCATGAGCCCTGGTGGCCAAGAAGGCCAGTGGTATCCTGGGCTGCATTAGGAAAGGCATTGCCAGCAGGTCAAGGGAGTGATCCTGCCCCTCTACTCAACCCTAATGAGGCACATCTGGAGTGCTGTGTCCAATTCTGGACTCCTGAGTACAAGAGAGACATAGAGCTCCTGGAGTGGGTCCAGTGGAGGGCGACAAATATGATTAAGGGACTGGAGCATCTCTCTTATGAGGAAAGACTGAGGGAGCTGGGCCTGTTCAGCCTCTAGAAGAGACAGTGAGAGGGCACCTCATCAGTGTCTCTAAGTATCTGAAGGGAGTGTGCCAAGAGGATGGATCAAGGCTCCTCTCATCAGTGCTGCACAATAGGACAAGAGGCAATGGGCAGAAACTGATGCACAGGAAATTCCACCTGAACAGGAGGAAGAACTTTTTTACTTTGCGAGTGACCAAGCACTGGAACAGATTGCCCAGGGAGGCTGTATGGTCTACTTCACTGGCAATGCTACGGACATAATCCTGAATAAACATGCTCTAGGAGACCCTGCTTGAGCAGGGAGGATGGATCAGATGACCCCCCCAACCAGTGGTCCCTTCCAACCTTACCCATTCTGTTCTTTTAGTGCCACAGTACAACTGTTCAGAAATCAGCAGGTTCATATTGACATAAAACATTTTAAGGATATTCAAAAACAAGCCTCACTGTTTTCATGTTTCTATTTTCTACTAAGAAGAACCAGTGTTTTGTTTGGGGTTGTATGCACTTGCTCTCTAACAGGGTTTACTTAAGAAATTGTTTTTTTTTTCTCTATTGATGAGTGTTAAAGTGATGTCCTCAAGGAGTCAGTGCTGCTAATAAGCTAACCTTTTCATATTAAAAGATGCAAATGTATTTTAGGATAATTTCTTTTGATGGCTAATTTAGGAGTGAAGAAAGAGAATATTGAATAAAAGGACCATTTCTTGATTAGAAGGAGTCAGTGTCTGGAGAAGGGTTGAAAAGAAACTCCTGTCATTTGGATATCTAAATATATACCCACTTGATTATACTCAGAGTTGCTTATCTAATTTTCTTAATTTTTTTTTTCAATTTTTTTAGTGTAATACAAATTTTAAAAGAAATCAGTAACAAGAATAATGATATTAGTGTTCTGCTGGAGACTTCATTCTCATTTTCAGTGTTTCCTCAGCAGGTGGCATTAGAGGTTTGTTAGACATATATATAATCATAGATTTTGGCAGCTGTTTTGTTGCTGGTAGTGGTTGTTTGTTTCCATTCTCCTTATTTTTTCTCCTGCACTATTTTAAAAATCAAACATACTTGGTATGCATGAATTAGAACAATTTTCACTTCACACTACCCTCCAGATATCATAAATTATGATGAGAATCCATTTTACTGGGCATTGTAAATATACATGGCAAAATAGTGTTGCTAAAAAGAGGTTTTGATCTAGGTGGATAAGTATGATCTTTAAGTATGAGGATCTGCTGTGTATTTTGTAAACTGTAGAACAGTTAGTTGTAATAGAGCATTGAGAAGAGAATCAGCAGCAATTTTGCTAGAACATCGTAGTGCCAAACAAAATACAGCTTTCTAAAGTACTGCTGCACTGTGCTTGAGCTGAATTTGATTTATATCATGAAGGTATTGGATTTATTCAAGGAAAAAGGAAGGGTTTTTTTTCCTGCAGCTTATACTGCAGTGGCATCTTTATGATTTCAAAGTTCTCCTGATGAGCTCCTCTTCCTACAATTAGACAACACAGCAGAACATTATTTCTGTGACCTCATGTAAAGGATTACTATAAGCTGTTAGCTACTCCTATGTCACATTTTTCTCCCTCTGGAGTTCTTGGGTGCACCTCCAGACCAGCAGTTCAGGCCATGGTACCACAGTCAGCACTCCCACTCCTGTTCGGGCACTTAGAGACGTGGACTGATTTTCCTTCACATGCCCAGTGACACTGTGTTTAGTATCCGCCCCTGGCTACTGGTCTGGATCTGTCACACAGTGATGGCTTCAGGTCCCGCCTGAGGAAGCCTTGCGCACAGGCAGGAATTTCTGCTGCACCTTTCCTCCGGGCTCGGCAGGTGGCAGCTTGGGATCAGTTTTTCTGCAGATCCAGCCCACCGCCTACTGCACCCCATCCGCAAGGGCCCCATCACAGGCTGTCTCCACCCCCGTCACCACACTGACCCTCAGAAAAACTGGTCAACACCTGCAGGGGCTTCTGCATTTCAGGAACCTGTACCACAAGGTGTAGCGCATCTTACACGGTACACACCTGGCACTCACCAGATGCACGGTGTGTGGGCAGAGCAGCTGCCCAACATGCTGGGGAGCCACCTGCAGCTCCAGGGCTGCCAGATTACCAGCAGCACAGCCACAGCTGCTGCTACTGCTTCAGCCAACCAGAGCAACAAAATGCATAAAAATCCATAGGTTTTGTCCGGACAGAATTTACAAGACGACAAAGAGAACATGCTGAGAGAGAAAAGGGTGTTCCCACTGTGAGGCACAGAAATACTGCTGTCCCCATCTCAGCAGAGGCAGAACAAGACAGCAAACCAGAGTGACTGGCTAATAGTCACAGAGCAAGGGCGAGGCTGAGATAGGGATCACAACCAGATATATCTGGCCTTCATTATTGGCCATGGTCACTGAACATGAGGCAAAGCCTTCCCCCAAGCTCTCCAAGGCCAAGAACTGCAACATGGTGGCAAGGTCTGTCTGTATAATGAGAATAAACAGTGGAGCCCTGGAGTGGTTCAAAATGTTCACTTGCACTCAGCAGCTCTTCTCACCTGAGAGCATGGCTGTGCAGGAGAAGTATCACCACAGGGAAGCATCTCTGACAAGTAACTGGGAGTCAGAGGTCACACTTAAAACCCTATGTTTCTGCACTGACTGCATGTAGACTCCTAAAAACACCTGGAACATTTTGGGGCTTTCTCAACAGACCTAGTGTTACAGGAGGTATTTTTCAGTGTTAAATAATATTATCAGATGTTTGCACAGAGAAAATGCCCTCGCACAATCCCCAAGATCTTTCCTTGATGCTTAGAAGGCAGGATGCTTCCTAGTCTAGGTGACTGCCTGTTTGATACACATACCAATTGAGGGGAATACAATGATCTTAAAGGATCTTGGTGCCTTATTCAGGCCAGAGTGACACAAAATACCAAAACTTTGATGCTAAAAGTCTGGAAGAGCTAGTCAATGCAGCTTTGACCACTGAGATTGTAAAAGGCTGTGTCACAAGACTAACTAGGAATTATGTGCCTCATGTTATACTTGCTTCTCTCCTTTTCCTGCCCACCCTCTTGTCTCATTCACTTTTCAGAATGTTTGTTGAGCTCCCTTGGATGAGCAGTCTTACTAAAGGTTTCTACAGTGTCTAGCATAAAATAAGTGCAGAAGGTAGGTCAGTGCATCATACCTAAAGTACAGGTATTAATTCCTTTGCTTTAACAAATAATATTTCATTGTCATGTTGTGAAAAGCAGGCCTTCTAAACTCTTCAGTGCTTTTCCTTGCAATGAAGAGAGCATATTTAGATGGCAAAAAGGTCAAAATTCAACATGCTTGCAGATTTCCACATGTCATTCCTGAGAAACAACTGGTATTTGCCCTATCCTTACTTGTCATTTCTTGTCTCAGACTCCCACTGTGCATTCACTGGAGTGGAGAGAGAACTTTGTTAATAGCAAGGCACGTATGACTAAGGTAAGCAGTGGAAAAGTCTGACCTGCTGCATGTGAAATTACTACTACCACAGGTCCTTGACAAATATTTTAGCTAATGTCTTACCTCACTGTAACAAAACAGGGGTGATGTCCTCTACTACAGATCAAAGTCAGTGGGAATTCCCTTTGAGCAAAAGTAGCAGCTGTTACCTGCAAGAGACTGGGGGATCATGTTTACCTGGAATTTCCCATGACAAAACCCGTAGCTGCTGGCAGGTATTTGTCAGCATGTGGGAGTCTGGCATGCAGAAAAACACAGCATGTACAGTAGTAAGTAACATGGCCTGAGCACTGCTGGGAAGAAAGTGGAGAAATTCTGAGCAGTGACACCTCAGGATGTCTGCAGTGAGCCCCAGGCAAGCGGGAATTATACCAATATCAGGAAAGAGGGACATCTTACATGTTAAATGCAGAATTAATTCCCACAGCATGTTGTGATTGCCAAATTTTAAATGGTTTCTGAAAGAGTAAACCAATTTGTGGAGAATACATCCAAAAGAATGTGCTGAACAGAATGGTCTGGATACAGTTTATGCCTCTGGAAGTCTCTGCCACACCTAAGGCCAGAAGATAAAACTGCTTACCAGAGAAAGAAACAGCCTTACTTCCTATCCTCCTCCTACTCAGTCATCTACCACATGCCACCACTGCAGACACACTGGACTGGCTCACTCAGGTGGCCCCAGGAAAATGTTCTTGTACAGTATTTTTCAACACAAAATATCAAGAAAATATCTCTAGAATTAAAAAAAAATATATACTTTGCATATAGCTTTCATTTGTCATCTAGAATAGATTACAACATGAGCTTCTAACACCTTGCAAACAAATGCCTCAGAAAACCAGGCAAAATGTGCAGATATTTCAGATACAATCACTGAGCCCACTGGCATCCACCACCTTCATTACCTCCCACTTTCCAACTGACACCAGGAGGAAAGTGTTTTCAAATACAATTTTGAGACCTGCCTTGTTCACCCAGCACATGAAATCTCCATAATAGTTTTTTAAAATATCCTATGTAACTATGTGGCACAAAGAAAATACTTGAGATATGTCATACTAAAAGAGACATCTAATCCCTACCTTACTACACATGCAGCCTGAGTACAAAATAATAGCCCTTATCTTCTCAGTGTGAAGATACTTCCTCCAGCTGGTACTTTTTGAATCACAAATATGATCACTACTTTTCCTTATATTCTTTTAGGTGGTATGTGTTATGTTTAGTACGTTTCCAGGTGTGGGTCATCTACCACCTCTCTGGGAGACCTCTTCCAGTGTTTCTTCACCCTCATTGCAAGAAATGTCTTCCTCTATTGAATTTGAATCTACCCTCTTCTAGTTTCAAACCATTACCCATTGTCCTGTCACAACCAGCCTGGCTAAAAGTTTTGTCCTTGTCTTTCCTATAGGCCACCTTTTGGTCCTGAAAGGCTGGAATATGGTCTTTCTGGAGCTTTCTCTTCTCCAGGCTGAGACATGCTGAGTGTCTCAGCCTGTCTTCACAGGAGAGGTGCTCCAGCCCTCTGACAATTTTTGTTGCCCTTCTCTGAACTAGCTCCAACAGTTCAGTGTCCTTTCTGTGCTGAAGACCCCAGAGCTGGATGCAGTACTCGAGGCGTGGAGTGGGTGTGGAGTGGACTATTGCGGGGAGAATCTCCTCCTTGACCTGCTGCCCATGCTGCTTTTGATGCAGCCCAGGACGCAACTGGCTTTCTGAGCTGCACACAGTGTCACCAGCTCATGTCCAGCCCCTCATCCACCACCATTCCTAAGTCCTTCTCAAGAGGGCTGCTCTTGATCTGTTCATCCCTGAGCCTGTATTGGTATTGGGGGTTGCCCTAACCCAGATGCAGCACCTTGCACTTGGCCTTGTGAAATGGCCCCACTTTTTAAGCTTGTCCATGTTCCTCTGGATGGCATCCTGTCCTTCAGGAGTGTGAACTGCACCACTCAGCTTGGTATAATCTGCAAATTTGCCTAGAGTGTGCTCAATTCTACTGTCTGTCATTGATGAAAATATTTAACAATGCTGGTCCCAGTGTGGACCCCTGAGAACACTGCTTGTCACCAATCTCCATCAGGACACTGAGCCATTGACCACTACCCTGTAGATGCTACCATCCAACAAATTCCTCATTCACTGATCAGTCCACTCATCAAATCCATTTCTCTCCAGTTTAGAGGGAAGCGTGTCATGGAGGACCATCAAAGGCCTTACAGAAGCCGAGACAGATAGCATATATAGTAAACAAGGTACTGCTGATAATTGGGGCCAGAAATAAGATTTTTGTTAGCTATTGCTTTAAATTAATACATTTCTAGAAGTAAACACTAACAATTTACCTCTGTAAATCTGACATTACTTGATTCAACAGCTTTTGGTGTGACTTTTTTCCTGGGAAGAAGTAAAGCTATGCACTGCACAAGTTTCAGTCTAAAATCAGTTCTCACAAAGCAAGAGAAATACCTGTGAGCCTACTAAGATTTCAACACGTGCAAGCACCATCAGACTGCTCTCAGATTTATAGTTAGGTTTGTACCTTAGTACCCTATTTAAGCAGAGCCCCAGTGACTCACTTATGTGACAAGAATAAGCACACACAACTTTCAGAGTGAGTCAGGTCGGAAGGGACCACAGCAGGTCATCTGGTCCAACCTCCCTGCTCAAGCAGGGTCATCCTAGGGCACACAGCACAGGATTGCAACCAGATGGTTTTTGAATATCTCCAGTGAGGGAGACTCCACAACCTCTCTGGGCAACCTGGTCACCTGTACAGCAGGGAAGTCCTTCCTCATGTTCAGGCAGACCTTCCTGGGCATCAGTTGCTTGTCCTACTGCTTGGCAGCACTGAGAAGAGCCTGGCTCTATCCCCTTGACACCAGCCCTTTAGATACTTACAGACATTGATGAGGTGCCCTCTCAGTCATCTCTTCTCAAGGCTGAGAAGAGGCAGCTCTCTCTGCCTTTCCTCATAAGAGAGATGCTCCAGTCCCTTAATCATATTTGTTGCCCTCCACTGGATCCACTCCAGGAGCTCCATGTCACTTTTGTACAGAGGAGCCCAGAACTGGACACAGCACTCCAGATGTGCCTCACCAGGGCTGAGCAGAGGGGCAGGATCACCTCCTTTGACCTGCTGGCAGTGCTCTTCCTAATGCACCCCGGGATACCACTGGCCTTCTTGGCCACTGACTACAGATGGCTCCCTGACCCTGTTCATTGATACAGCTCTGATAATTTTTATTTATTTTTTAAACATTCACATGGACTTTTCTACCCCTTCCACTCTCCTCCTGATGCCTAAAGGTTTGGGATGGATTTTTGTAGATTTTTAGAGTTTTAGAGGTATAGGTTTTCTTGCTCACATATTAAGGGGTGTTTGAAGTTACTA
>JAWWMP010000116.1:34101700-34129590 GCA_035047865.1 Dendrocincla tyrannina | reverse complement strand
GCACGTTTGGTGGGCCCAGCGGAGGCCCGAAGCCTCCGATCTCCCAATAAAGGTATTGTCTATCTTTCTCCATTAATATTTTGTCTGAGTGCCTATCTTCCAGGATTTTAGGCATCACTCCAGTGCCTACAGATATTTTTCCACTGAAATTTTTCAATAACTTCTTCCTAGATAGGCTAGGCAGCTTTCCCAGGTTGTGTACTTGTTAGGGCTAAACTGTATCAGAAAATTTTTGTATCAGTTCTTCAGAAAAGAAATGCAGACACTAACAAAAAATGGTACATGTGAGTTAGAGCTGTAATTATAATATCAGCTGATCATATAGCAAGCCTTTCTTTATCTTAATAAGCATCCCTAGATATATTGCTGCATATTATATTAACCACAAATAAATTGATAAAATAATTGTGATTAATAAACACAGTAGCTATTATTTCTAACATCAAGTGTTGGCAGGTATCTTTATCAGTCACTGTTTGGTGTGAGGCTACGTGTCAGAAGTTCTCTGGAAATATTTGCTCTTCCAAATGCATTTTATTTTTCAATACTTGTTTGCTGTAACCATCTCAAAATTAGTTTCTACAGACCCTTGTCAAAGTTGACTAGTCCAGCTTCGTGTTACTTGAGACACAATGATTCAGCAGTAACGGCTTAAAAAGCTTTTTTGCATACACAAAAATCAGTTCCTTGCCTCTGCCAAACTAAACAAACTGTGGCCTCTTTCCAGAAAAAAAATAGAAAGGAACTCCTTGTTTGAACCCAAGATATTGTTGTAAGTTTATCTTAATGAGGTGGTTACAGTCGTCAGCACTCGTTTTTTAATTATTTGGAGGAATCCTCTTGGACCCAGTGAAATGGCATAGTAGGATATTAATCTGGGCTAGAAAAATCCAATTATCAGAAACAAGGGGGCAGCTTTTCTAAACAACATCCATTACATTCTGCAGGATCCCAGTTTTAATTAAAAGAAACAAAGCTCTGGTGTTCTGCCTACAAAGAATGACTCCAAACTTTCCAGTCTGGTTCAGGCTCAGCTGCCAGTTTTGTCTTCTCTTGGCTTTATCTATATTCAAAGTCACACCAATTTAACTCCCAAGCAGTTTTTAATCACATTTAATGAAATAGATGCCAACTACTGCAGAAATGCACTTAATTTGATTTAAATAAGGTTTATATCAGCCTAGTTAATTGAGTTTATCATTACCTTCAACTGGTATATATAATTTTAAAACTAAATAGTGTATTCAGAAGATATGACTAAATTTAAATTATACAGGATAATTTTAACAGTAAATATTACCTATGTTAGGGAATCCAAGTTTTGGGAGGTTTAGGCAGCCAGAATTCCCATGGAAATTCGAAAAGAAGAACTCCTCAAATCACCAGCCTGGGTCTGGGGATCATCAGGACATAGATTTGCCCTGAGAGCCGCCCCTTGCGCTGTGAAACCATAGCTGGACAGGAATTTAATGTGTGGTTAATACACTCAGGATGATGCTTCAGTGTAACAAATGAGCTGCATTGTGTATTAAAAGGACTGGATAAAATATTAAATGAAACCAGTGTGCCATGACAGCATAGCCATAAAGACAGTTGTTTTCCAAGTCTATGAGGCATTTCTGTTTTATACACTAGAAATAAAAATGAAGACATGCACTTTCAATTATACCTGGCCCTAAGGAGATATGGTTCTTATGCAAGAAGCAAGAGTTCTAAATAAACAATTGCTTAAGGCAAAATCCACTGATTTATAAAATAATAGCTCTTAAGTGATGAACTGTCCCTAGTGGTGACAGGATACCTTATTATCATGGGTACTGTCTTCTGCTAAAATAGTAAAATAACGTCCTTATCTCAGGTGCAAGCAAATCTTGCATTTTGAGATCTTAAACTAAATTGCATATTGTCTTACAGGATGTTGATAATATGTCAACAAATTCAGCTAAACAGATCTAGCCACAAGTGAAGAGGGACCTTTTTAATAAGGATGTCTATTTAAAATTAACTTTAATGTTGTGAATCATGAAAACTTAATCTGTTTTTAAAGCAAATTTTATTCTTATATGATTAGCAATTTTTTTGCCCTTGCCTGTTCAATCACAAAAGAATCTCAAATGTTTTTTTCTCTATTTGAGATTCCTCCTTTATCAGCAACTCTGGACACTCCTTTAAATAACCCAATGGCATTGTAACCAAGACACTATTTGTTATTTTAAGAATCCAGCAGATAGGACAAAAATACTACAGCAATCTATTGAAAGAGCAGACAATTGCAGTGAAAGAAGCTGCAGAAAAGAACAGCTGAAGAGTTTAATTTGGCAAATTCAGTGTGTTCAGCACCACTCTCAGTGCTGGCATACCCCAGGTACCCTTCCATACCCCAGGTCCCAGATGAAGCAGCTCCTATTTTATTTGGGGGCTCTTATCACTTTAGGGCCCACATTGCATATGTTTTCTTTTGCTGCTGGGGTTCAGACTAGAAAAAACAGATCATCCTATTGGTGACAAAGCCCAAACATTTTTCTCTGAAGACCAGCAACAGTGGTTAACTAATCAGTTAGTTAGCTAACTACATTCATTTGTAGCGACTAAACCAGGCTGAAAAGAGCACACCTCTTTCTGTCTCCTTCACCCTATGCCATGAGGAGCATGGCCCAAGTTCTACATCCCAAGATGAGATGCAGATTTACAGGACTCCTAATTCCTCCACAGTAACTGAACACTGTGTTTACCATTCCTCTTTCCCTGTAGTATTAAAGTTTGACCTGATTAGGAAGTGTAAATGTCACAGGTAAGATCTGAGGTGGTATCATCTGAAGTAGGCCTACTGAAGACAGGAAAGCCCTGCTAATGTACATTAGCTTCTTCCCTCCCTCCCTTCCTTCCTCCCTCCCTTCCTCCCTTTCTCTCTCCCTCTCTCCTTCTCTCCCTCCCTTCCTCCCTTCCTTCCCTCCTTCCCTCCTTCTCTCCTCTCTCTCTTTTTTGATCTCTTTCTCTCTTCCTCACTTCTCCTTCCTCTTTTCTCTCTTTCCTCTCTTACTCTCTTTCTTGCTCTGTACACAACCAATCATTTGGATGTTTTCTGACTTCTACAATGGCACTGCGGGAACTACCACTGCAAATCAGAAGAACAGCCTATGAAGTTCAGTCACCTTTCCTGACAGCTGTCAACACCAGGTGTTGTTTAGGACAACAAAGGAGGCACTCTGGGCAGTTCCCACCACGCTGGAGAGTGCTCAGTTGTGAAGGCAGCGAAGTGAGAGGACACAGACCCCTTGTACACACATAGATTATTTCAGCTCTCTGTAGTACTCATTTTTATTAGGTGAGTACCTGATTTGATTTTGGATTCTACTAACGCTGCCTGTTAATTCTGTTCTTAGAGTTCTCTACCAAACCACAATGCATTTTAGTATTTCTTGTAAATAGGCCCTGTGAAAGTACTAATCAAATGAATACTTTTAAATACCTTCATGTCATTATTCTTTTAGGAAAGGATGCTGAGCTGACCTCTAAACCATACCTGATTGCATGTAACTGTAGTAGTATTTGACCTTGCATATACCTTATCTTGAAACACTAAGTAATGTGCCATCTCTACTTTTACTTCATATGACTCTTAATTCCCTTACTATTTTCATCATTCTTTTTCCCATTTGTCTTCTGTTCTAATTGAGATTTTCATTATTCTCCCTATTCCCAGTCCTTTTCAATTTATTTTTTAGTTTTATTTTTAAAAATCTGCAAAAAAAAGGCTCTGAAATACCTAATTATATGAAAGTGAAGGTGATGCATAGACTATTACACTATGGAACAATTTAAGTAGCTTGGAGAAGTTAGCTTTTTCTGAGAATACACTTTGAGGCGGCTATGTTTCATAGGAAGATGGAAAGAACTTAATTACATTTGATTACAGTACTATGTTACCACCCTTACCATCATATTTAATAGCACAAAACTATTTAATAGTTTTTGTCTTAGAAATTATTGAAGTGTAACCTCACTTTTAGATCTGAACAATTTTTTTAACATCTTGTTGATAAAATAAAATGCAATCTCAAGCCTAACAGTTTGGAGAAAATTTGAGAATACTGCTTACATCTGGGAAACTGTTTGGAAAATTTGTTTTCCAAAGA
This sequence comes from Dendrocincla tyrannina, assembly GCA_035047865.1. Classification (NCBI taxonomy): domain Eukaryota; kingdom Metazoa; phylum Chordata; class Aves; order Passeriformes; family Dendrocolaptidae; genus Dendrocincla; species Dendrocincla tyrannina. The sequence continues at coordinate 34,125,454 of JAWWMP010000116.1, read as the reverse complement.
AAACTCTGAAGCTGAATTTGACTTTATTATTTTTAAAAAGTAAGAGATGTCAAACCAGCATATTGCATTCACTGTGAAGGCAATTGTACTCTCATTTTTCCTGTCTAGCGAAAGAATTTAGAAACCACTACATCACACACTTCTAATCTTTTTTCTCCAGTCTAGTAAGCACTTAATTTAAGAAAAACCACATTAAGACAACAGAAGACAAGTGAGTAGTTCCTAGATGATGGACTGGAGATGATTCAGAAGGACATGGAAAGTGGTTACCACCTTGTTCTTTTAGATGAAAGCATGCTGGCAAAATGATTCCTCTCTTTCCCTCCCACCACATTTTTGTGGGGTGACAATGGCCTTTAATAAAAATATAAATCCTTGAGAAGCACCAAATCCACCCCAAAACACCTATTCTGACAAAGGGAGAAGTTCTCATGTGACAAAGGGAGAAGTTCTCATGTCAGCATTACCACCAGAGTGCTCCTTGCTCTCCTCAGGCTCACATGACTTTCCTGACAATAGGAATCCTCACCATCACAGTAAGGGTAATGAGACCACCATGCCCACCTGAAGACTGAGTGATCTCCTGAGAAAGGGACTTGTGTTTCAACCTCTTCATCCTAGGAAAGCAGCATGATTTTTCACTGTTTTGATGATAATGATGATGATTTTTACTAGTATTTCATTCACGTTATACCCATACTTAGGTCAGCTGCAAGGGAAAGAGCCCACAGGGGAGGCAGTGAAGGAGAAGTTCCAAGGTCCCTTCTCCATCTCTCTGCTCATCATGGTCATCTGCACCCCAGGGCAGGCATGTCGCAGTGAGACAGTACCTGCTCCCGAAGGTGAACCCAGATTTCAGTGAAGCCCCAGACTTTCCCTCCACAAGGCCTTTGTTTAGAAGGCAGGTGAGAGGGTTCCTTAGCTACAGGCACACCCAGACCATAAGGCTGGCTAATGTGCAGGCTGTATATTTAATTTCCCATGGGAGTGTTGCTGCTGAAGGGAGCATTGTACAGGCAGATATGCCAGAGTTATTGCCAAGGCTTATTTCATTTAATTGCAGTGCCTCATTTCTGACAAACATCCATTCCAGTCCATGGAAGGTGTAGGCTATTTTATAGAGTGTCTTGTGGTTACCATTTATTTTCTCCTGAGTTTGATCTCACTGGGTACTTGCACTAGATGCCATCAGGCAGCAACAAGTACTTATTACAATATAATGAAGAAGGAAAGCCAGGCAGGAGGTGGGAGATTTTTGAAATAGCACCCTAGATGAAACATGAACTAAACAAGAAAACTGAAACAGTAATGTGTGCAAGGTGTATATTTTTCTATCTCTATATATATATGTATATGCAGACATCCTCCCTATCTATATAGACAGATTCCATAATTAAATATAATTTATCTTTATAACTTGTTATACCAAAGCTGAGTTTTCTTAAAGCACTTTGGCTTTGTGAGGCTGCTGGGTGCTGACAGTGGTCTTTTTCAAGGGTTTATTCTCACAAAGGGACCATGTGACTGGGTGAAATTTAAAAATCAGGAGTAGAACTCTTCCAGGGAGTCAGAGCTCTTACTTCATAGTCCCCGGTAGGGAACAGCAGTGACAGACTATTTGCTGCCATACTCACTTATGTCCTCTGATGTATGATTATGCAGTTCACAGTGTTCAAAACCATTTGGAGATAAAAGGTCCACCTGTAATTTTGAGCTCAGGGGCAAGGAAAATTCCAGGTTTATGAATATCAGCTTGTCCCCAGCCATGCTCAAAGATTGTGCTTGTGCTCCCAAGACCACAGCAGTGGTTCAGCTGAACTGACCAAAGCTACTAAGGATGACAAACCCTGGTCCACCACATGTCAGTTTTCCTGCCTCTTCTGCTTAACATGACAGAAGTAAAAAGAAAAGGAAGCACTGCAGGATGGAGAAAAAATAAAACCACAGGTATGGCTAACCTGCATCCTCCAGGTGATACAAGAAAGTCTTCTGTCAGAAGTACTATTAGTAGAGAGAAAAATAAGTATTGGAAGGAGTGTTTTGGATTTACCAAAGTGTAATTAAAAGCAGTAGGCTGGCGTATTAGTAGCAATGCTGAGTCTCCCTAGCAATTGCCTGTGTGTGCACCTGGTGAGTCAATGAAGTAGTCCATATGTTTTAACACTGTTAACAGAGGCAGGCAAGGGAATAGTAATCTGGGGAATAGAATTAAGATGAATGGGGAGAAAATGTTTCGTACAACACGTCAGGATCTCAGGAGAGTATTTGATATGTCCCATGAGTCTTACTAAAAGCTGCAAGTGTACAGGTTTGAGTTTATATATGGCAAGGTAGGTTAAAACTAGCTGAAAAAGTTTAGGCAGGATGTTTTACAGACCTAGCAGGACAGACCCAGAGAGGCTGGAAGAGAGAGGAGGAAGCAGCAAGTAGCCAGGAGCAAGCACTGTCCACAGCAGAATGCAGGAATGCCACTGAGCTGTGCCCTGCTTGGGTGCACACAGCCACAGCCACCAGAGAGGGAAAAGAACAGTGTCTGGGAGAGCCTGGGATACCTAGGCAAACAAGTGAGCGATCTGGATCTGCTATCAGGGCAGAGGGAATGAGTAGGACCTCACTGGTGTCAGTGAGCCCATCTGAGACTGGGGAGAGGAGGCAACAAGGAAGCCCCTCGAGCTACAAAGTCCCCTGCAGCCCTTGCACTACAGCTGATTCTCACTTGGGTATGTGGGAAAGCCGTGTCCCGTGTTGAGAAAATGGGAAACCTATTTTCCACACTTGGATTTCAGACCTGGCCTGCAAGCCAGAGTCCTGACCTCTGTGTCACTAGCATGGAGATGTGAGAAAAATACCTCTGCTTCCAACAGGTTTTGCTCAATGCACAGAGGAGCTCTGCAATCCCTAGCACTGCTCTTTTGCAGGTGTTTCATGGCTTGTACCTCATGGTCTATCTCAAAGTGAGTGTAAAACACCTACTTAGCCAATGGCAGCTAGTGCCTTTCTTCTCACACACCATTTTATGTTCTGACAGCCCACCTCACTCCGTGTCTTCTGGCTCTCTCCAGTTACAAGATGTGTCCACTTGATAGAGCCAGCTCACCCTTGTGTGTCATCCCACTGACAGCATTTAATAGACAGCTGCCTCTCCAGCAAAGTTTAAAGGACAAAAGGGCAAGTTTTTCAAGTGGGAGCAGAGGCAGGCAGGGATTAAGCAAGGTGTTGAGATAAAAACCATGTCAGTGCTCAGAATAGAGCACCAGTTTTATGTAGAACTCAGGAGAAAAAAAGAGAATTTATGATCTGAAGGGGCAGGCAACTCTGGAGGACTACAAGAACGTTGGGAGATTACGCAACAAGAAAATTAGCTGAACTAGAATTTAATCTGGCTACTGCTATAAAAGACAATAAAAATACTTCTATAAACACATTGGAAACAAAAGGAGGGCTAAGGAGAATCTCTATCTTTTACTGGATGAGAGGGGAAACATAGTGACAAAGGATGAGGAAAAGGCTGAGGTACTTAATGCCTTCTTTGCCTCAGTCTTTAGTAGCGAGAATTACCCAGTTGTCCTCAGGGTACCCAGCACCTGATCTGGAAGACAGTGATAGGGAACAGAACAAAGACTCCATAATTCAAGGGGAAATGGTTAGTGACCTGCTACATCACTTAGACACACAAAAGTCTGTGGGGCCAGATGGGAACCACCCAAGGATACTGACGGAGCTGGCGGAACTATTTGCCAAACCATTTTCCATAATTCACCAGCAGTCTTGTCTAACAAGGGAGGTTCCAGTTGACTGGAAGTTAGCAAATGTGATGCCCAACTACAGGAAGCATTATAAGGAGGATCTAAGGAACTACAATTCTGTCTGTCTGCCTGACCTCAGTGCCTGGGAAGGTTATGGAGCACAACATCTTGAGTGCATGCAAAGACAGCTGGGCCCAGCCAGCATGGATTTACAAAAGGCAGGTCCTGCTTGATGAACCTGATCTCCTTCTGTGACAGGGTGACCCACCTAGTGGATGAGGGAAAGGCTGTGGAAGTATTTACCTGGACTTCAGTAAAGTGCTTGACACTATCTTCCAGAGCATTCTTCTGGAGAAACTGGCTGCTTGTGGCTTGGAGAGGGGCTTTCTTCACTGGATTAAAAACTGGCTGGATGGTTGGCCCAGAGAGTGGTGGTGGAGGGAGCTACATCCAGCTGGTAGCCAGTCACAAGTGGTGTTCCTCAGGGCTCAGTCTGGTTCAATACCTTTATCAACAACCTGGACAAGGCAATTGAGGGCAACCTCGGTCAGTTTCCAAACACCAGTTTTTGGCAGTAGGAGGTGAATAGTATGTCAGCCAGACCAGGGTACAGGGTGTAGCTCAAGATGGGTACTTTTCCTTTTATCCTGGGAAAGCAGAGGCACAATGGGCACTGTGAGGAGTTTGGGCTCCTCTCAAGCAGAACTGGGAAACAAAACTACAGCCAGCAGACACCTACATGGGTGTTTCACTCTGGCAGCTTGTGCACCCCTTTCCTGAAAGTCAGAAGTAGATGTGCTTGCCTCACCCTTCTCCTGGCTTGCTGGCAAGTCTTGAACAGGTTCTGCCCTGGCAAACTCACTGCTCACAGTCAGCAGAAAGTGTTCAACTACATAAACAAGATACCCTGCTCTCTGAATCATTAGTGCCAGCAGCTTTAGGAATTGAGTAAGTCATTAATTTCTTCCAGAAATATCATTTTCCATTGGTAGTTTTCCAGGGTAATGTTGCCAAAGCCTTCCTGGATGGTACAGGTAATACCTTTTCTGTTTTATCTTCATTTTAAGTTCCCAGGACAAGCTGTGAGCCAGGGATGGCTCCCTGGGCGTGATACCACTGTCAGCAGGACCAAAACTTGCTCAGAATCTATTTCTTCACTCAAAGCCTAGCCCTAATCCTTAGACAAAAACCAATTTATAGCATATTTCCCCATCCCTAAACATCACGAACATCAAGTCCTTCTGCAAAACTCACACCATTACAAATCAGCTACACGTAATTAAATAACAGTGCCACCCTGCAACAAACAGGCACCTAGAGCAGAAAACCATTTTTCCCTCAAGAGCATTTGTTCCCTTCACTGATTGCACAGGTTTAAAGAATCCTGGTCCTTTTTTAAAGTCACATATAAAAATATGAGGAAGGACCTGCAAAACCTGTAATGCTGTGATAAGACCACGCTTAGTAGTCTTAAAACACAGATACAATTTTTTGGTGACCATCCCCAAACAATTCTTAGCTTGTCTTGGCCCTAGATGAGGCAGATGCAGTGGGAGAAATTGACTCCCTTTCTTGTTCCATGTTTGATCAGTATTTGACAATTTGACTTCACAAAATCTTTCCCTTCCCTCATCACAATGCTCTCTGCCTCCAGTTCTTCCCATTAGCACGCTCCTCTAAAAGCTCAGGGCTGACCTTGCCTTTTGAAACCAAAGGCAGGACTCTCAGGATCAAGCATTCACCAATAGATGAGAAAAGAAATACTGAATGTCAGCATTCAAGTACTCCTTCTAAGGAAACGTTGTTTCCCAGCTAAAAGAGATCATGATCACATGTGAGTCAAACCTGGCTTCCACTAGTCTATGGGAATTAATCTTCTCAAATATCTTCATTGGTCCTGTTTCTGTAATAACTGAATTTAATTTCATTTTTGTGGATATGAGGATTTACCCCAAGTGACTTGCAAGAGGTTGTGAAACAGACTCATGCAGTATAAAAAGGTGGAAATACATGCGTTGTATATACTGCTCTTTGCATGAAATTTCATTCCAAATACCAGCCCAAACCTGCCATTAATGTTTGTTACATAAATGACATTTAAGAGTGTGAGCATTAATGGGAAAGTTACAGTCACATTAAAGCACAGTACTTACAATCACATTCACTTTCTCACCAAAAGAACCTAAAGCATGTTTTAAACAGGCATATCACTGTTTCCTCATATCATATATTTAATTAGAACAGATAAATCAAATTACTTCCTTTGCCTGTATGGCATAAACCCCCTGTATAATTACAGAAGAGAAGGCCATCCTGCAGGCCATTTTGTGGCATTGTAACTGTGCTGATTCACCTGATCTTGAGCCAAGCTCTACTTTAATCTTGTTTTAGTTTGAGGAACAGCCAAACACACCCAGTTGGGCAGTAGAGATTAGGTTTCCCACTATTCAGTAACACGGGTAAATAAAGATTAAGTTACTTTTCTGACATAGGTCTGGGGGGGTTTTAACAGTAACCTATTGTAAACCATAAAATCCATGAGGACTTATTGAAAAAATTGAAGAGGGGAGAGGAAGGGAAGCTTGATAAGCAATTTCTATTATGCATTTTATTAATTGATAGGCACAGCAATCTTCTTTGGGTCAGAAAACACTATTACTTAAGTTACCACAGAGTGTCTCTACTGGCCTCAGTACAAAGTGATCCAATTGTACAGTATCACAAGGAATCATGGTAACAGAAATAGGGATAATGATGATGACTGTGATGATAATAACTTTCAGCTGTGACTGCAAACAGTGTTCCAACAAGTGTCAAGCAACAGACTTGTTCCCAGTATCAAATATCCATCAGAAAAACAGATGGACGAGCTGCAGAGACTAGGTCATGGTATAGCCATGTCTCTGGACCAGCATGAGCTGTGGACCCTTGTTCAGCAGCTGAGATCTTTGGTTTCCATCTGTGCTTGAGCAATGGTGTGTCTCTGGGAGAAACATCCAGCTTTGGTGTGGGGACTCCAAGTCCTGGAGATTTCCTCAACTCTTGCCATTTCATCAGCTAGTTGTGCCCAGTGATAACTTGGTTGGCTTCAACTTTGAGAAACAAAATCTTGTCCTTTACCTGTTAAAGAGCCATGTAGTTTCAGGTATGCTCCCCTTCCCTTCACATGCACACTCAGACTCTGACTGAATTACGTCTTCCCTTTCTCTACAATGATTTAAATGAACTGTGATTGTGAGCCTCCCCTTCCCAAAGCCACTGCTCTCTCCCCAGCTCTTTGCAGCTGGCCCCAGCCCAGAGGTACACACTGATGGCCGTCATAGCTCTCCCCTGCTGTCCCATCCCACACCCCCAGTGCTGGGGTGCTCAGTGTCCTGTGACCCCCACAGACTGTCTCCTTGGACACAAGCACCCTTGACATGGACACCCTTTGGTATAAGCCTCCAGAGCACCCACGAAAGTGATACAGACACCTTGGTCCAGGCTTTCCCACTACTTGGTTGCTCCTATCACACCAAAGGAACTAGAATGTGCTTTTTTTTCCCTGTGGCCTTCCTTAGCTGTTAATTCCTATTCTCCTGATTTTTGTGCAATCTGCAATTGTCTCCTCAGTCAGGCAGCAGCTTTTGTTTCTTCCATATCACTGGTGAATTCCAGCCAGCCTTTTCATGTTTCTTATGCAACATATTTTACCAAAATCTCCCATGGACTGGTAATTCCCCACTAACACTTTGTGATCCCTTCAGGCCAGTTAATTCAGCAGGTGACTTCTTGACTACTGTCTTTTAGGCAGTGACTACAACAGGAACAGAGTCAATCCTCCAGGGCCCAAGTCTACGTCTAACTTCTTAAGAGCAGGTTAGCTTTACCCCAAACCATTTTTTTTCCTTTTTAATCAGAAATTAAATCTTGGAATCCAGTCTTTACTTGGAAAGTTTCTTCAGCAGAAGACAGCGTACATGTGAGTATGATGAGTTTGGCAGGTTCCCACTGTACCTGGGGAAACCAGCCTCATGGATTTCCTTGCTGTGTGTCTACAAAGAAGCTTCAGGTGGCCTGGGGATCGTCAGCCCCAATGGGGCAGGGTAGACAGGCCCAGGTGCTTCGGAGTGAAGCCACACCAGACTTTACAGGCAGCCTTTTAGTCTATTTTCTATAACCCTTACATCTAGAAACTGTCTCAAGTCTTCAAATGATTAGTTGCATGGTTTTTCTTCTTATTTCAGTGAAGTTCACATCATATTTTTTTTCCTGGTCTGACACAAGTCTCAACCCTAGTAGAAAGGCAGACAGACCTTCTGTGAAACTCAAAAGGAAATTCTGGTTGAACAAAACAAATCTGAAGTATCAGAAAGAACAATCAACAAGAAAATTTTTATATTTATGGACGATATTGCCTTTTGTTGCCTAAAAGAAGAGACAGACCAGAAATTACTAGAGTTCATTAAATCTTCATCTTATCCTGCATATTCTGTGGTGAACACTGAAGAATTGCACTGGGACTGGCTACCTTCCAGTCTCACTCATAGGACCAAGGTAAGCATGGACCTTCTAGCCAAAGTAGTCACTTCTACATGATAACCTTTTAGGAATCCAGAGAAGAAAGTGCTTCCTTGGAAGACAGAGCACTTTGAGAACTGGCAAATGGTGAAGGCTGCTTTTGCTTCCACTAAAGGAAAGTTAACCACACAATTGTACTCTAGTATGGGCATGGAGGATGCAGTGTATAAAGCATTAATACAAAGCACACCTGAGAGTATTTGGTGACAGTGCCAGAGCGGGCAGACAAAAGAAGAAATAACCAAACCAGAAGTTCTCTGTAGTGTACAGGTAGAAGCCACAGTCTTGGGAACAAGTGGACAGTGAATAGTGAATGAATAATTTGATTATGTAAACACCACATTTCTGGAAGTTTCAGACCTGAAGACCTGCAGTCATTATCCTCATTTCCTCACAACTTCAGTCACCGATGTTAAGAACAACTTCCTTCTCTGCCCATGACCTTACATTTGAGATATAAGTTGCTACTATTTCACTGTTCCTAAACCTATAATGAATTAAAAGCAAACATCACAGACAGGAACACATCCTGTAATGCCTGGCTGTTGAAGAGATAAAAACCCCACTTTATTTCCAGTATCCCATGCATGTCGGAACTCAGTAATAAAATGTTTTGATCTACCAGCCTGCTATGTTGACATACTGAAACAAAAAGTGCTTCCACTCAGCCAAAACCACATATCTTGGCAATCTGTAGCCTGCAAGACAACAAAGACGTAGTCTAAAAACTTGGCAACTCTCCTGGCACGCTACACCTTGGGCTTAACAAGTCAGTCACGCTATGCTGGCTCTGGTTTTTACCATAATGCAGTAACACGGTGGGAAATCCTGGAGTTTTGGTCCTCAACACATTGTCTCTTCTGGCCTTCAGAAGCTGCTTCAAAAGCAAAGTAAATCCCTGAGCTAGGAAGTCATGCTCCTTCCCCTAATTCCCTCCTAGTGAATCAAAGGTGTTGAATGGGGGGAAATACTTAGTATTTACTGCAACTCCCTTTCTCTTATTTGCCTGTTCGCTGTGGTAGGTGTTTTCTAAGACCTGAACCATTGCACCATGAACATAACACTTGTACATCTCTTTTTAAACACTAATAAGGACATTGAGATATCAGATAACAGATTCAGCCAGGGACCCTGGAAGCAGATTGCAAGAGGTCTCTGCTATGTGAAAAGACACTGAACTAACATGTTTCTAGTGGGATAATAGGCTGGAGGAGAGTGAAGGAAAGGGGAAATGCTTTGGGCTGTTAGGAGAGACTTTCCAGACAGGAGGCAGTCATCAAATATAATGTCTTGTGGATGGACTGTGATATCCAAATTAGAATGTAATTGTGCTAATTGCATAGAAAGAGAACTAATCAACCCCTGGGTTAGTGCTATTAGTTCTAACACAATGCTGAAAGCACCAGAGCCATGTGCATTCGTGTCATTTCAGGATCTGGCCTTACTCTGAAGAATGATGGCTGTGAAAACATTAAATTAGCTTTTGAGGACTTGAGAAAATATTAAAAAATCTACTGTGAAACTCTTACAACAAAATGAATCTCACCTCTTTGGGCTGAAGACAGTGCATAAACAGTGTACTGTGCCAAAGAAGTGATGCTAATACTGATAGATGCAAAAATCAGTTATTTCACTGGAGTTCCAAAAAGATAAAGGGAATTTATAGGCAAATCTACTAGAGTTATCTGAAGGCAACAAACACACAAACAAACCAGATCTCACTAATATTCTCTAAATGGATTTCTAAAAAAGCATTTGAAGTGGGTCATTCACAGAAGACTTTTAAAGAAATTAAACTGGTCTAGAAAATGAGAGAAGGAGAGCCTTCTCAGGTGGATAAAGGCTGTTAAAAGTTAAGGATTAACAGTCAGAATAAAGTGGTGATTATAAAGATACTTGTCTTCTTACAGTCTTTTCTCCCACATCTGGAGCATACTCACACCTTCCTCCCATCACCTTGAAAATTGACACCAGTCAGCCACAGTTCTTTTCATTCATTTTTCCTTTTGAAAAACAAGATTCTGTTCATAACTTGAGAAGATAGTACTGTAGGTATTTTCCTTTTCCAGTGACACTTGAGAGGGAAATGCTGTCCCCACTGAAGACGGGAGGCAGTGGAAGTGCCCATTCTGTTGACAGAAGATCAAACATTATGCCTGTCTTTGGCAAGGACTTGGTGAACAGTAAACCAGTGATCCTACACTCAATACCAGCAAGAGTTATCAAAAAAGCAGTTCTAAAATCAGTTTGAAATTACTCAGAAGACATCAGCAAGACTATAAATTATCAGCATGGGTATCTGAAGAACAGTCTCTGCTTTGGTGTGCAAGTTGGAAGTGTTAGATACAGATAGTTCTTGACTTCAGGAAGGTGTTCAGTAGCATTACATGGTACTCACAAAAACAGGTTAATGGACATTGGTATAAACACAATGAGCCCAGCTGCTTGGAAATCCACTTTGAAGGAGTTCACCTCAGGAATTTGGTGTCTATCTTAACACATGCTCCTGCAAGAGCTTTTCTGAAGCAGAGCTGTAATCAACATTCCAGGCAGCAGCTTAGAGGACAGAGAAGAGTAGGCTGAAAAGTGACACACCATGTCAGAATGTTTTTGAACCATCTTGGAGAATGGGAGTACAATTCAAACTAAATGTCAGGAATCAAAAAGAGCAAAATCCAAACAAGGATAACATTCAGTAATGACAATGCATGGTGCAATACTTGAGAAAGCAAAAACAAACATGCAAGTAAGTGCCTAGTCAAAAAGAGAGACTGGGGTTGAGGCTGATTCTAAGTGGAACATGAAGTAATGCTGTTAATTCCTCTCAGCTGTACTTCTCTTTCCTGGAAAAGACCTCAAACTACACATTGTGTTTGGTTATGAAAGATGTGGAGAAACTGGAGAGTCTGGATTACAATACCCTGAAATATTGACTATGAGAGAAGGTTGTTCTTGCTTACCCTAGACACAGGCAAGTTTGGGCAGGGTGGTTAGATAGCAATTTTCCAATGGATTGTTCTGAAAATTATTATAGAGATGCTTGTGATAAACTTCTCTCCATGGTCACTCAGAGAAAATAGGAAGAAACTATATAAATTTGCAGCAAGGAAGATTTAATTTGGGTGCTGAGAAAACCCCAACCTTTTTGACTGGAGTCCTGAAATAGCAGAATAGAATCATTAAGCCTGTTGGAACTTTCCAGAAACCCACTGGACAAATCCTTGTAGGTAACACCTAAATGCAGTTTCTCCTTTATCGGTGAAAGGACTAGACATAGATCTTCTCTAAGGGCTCTTCCAAACACCATATTCTGTGCCTGCAATTTCATTTTTAAGTAGTGAATCTTTGTCTCTGAAGTTACATATGGATAAGTTCACTGGGTTTTATTGACACTGGGATTTAGTCAACCTAATACAGGGTACCAGCTGGCCTGCATGTTGCATGCTTCACTGACTCCTGTATGACTGTGACTGTATCTGCTGTTCAGCTCAGCCAAATAACACGCTGACCTTATATGTTTTACCATTAATTTTTCTACCATCCACCAGTAAATGAGGAAACAAGTACAAAAGGAGATGATTCCACAGTATCTGCTGTCCATGCTGAGATACTCCCCACAGGCTATAACAGAAAATCCACCAAAATGAGCACAGCCCATGTGAATCACTGTTACAAGGCGTTCAGTACATTTACAGTTCCGTGCACCCCTATAAAATCCCATCTTGGTTGCCAAGAAAATGTCTCTAAGATTTAAAGATTTACTTTTTTCTTAACTACTGAGGGGAAACAATAGCATGACAAAAAGTAATTCATAGATGTGAAGTTTTGCTCAATATTTTGTGACAAGTGGTAAGAAACCTCTTGATATATTGTGTGACATTTTTATAGATCAGAATATGCTGAATACAAATAGGAAACAGATGTCTTCTAAGTGAAATGATAAATTCTAATCTCAGTCTCAAGTGCTAACTTTTTCTCTTTCCCCACATTAATAAGCTTTTTAGTTTTTAATTTTCCTTTTTAAATGACACTATTTTAATTACTGATTGCTACAGAATATTTTGTGAAGGTCAGGGTCGTTTTTCTCCCAAAAAAGTAAATGCGAGGTTCTCATTTGGTGAAAATACAACCTTAAAGTATAAAAAAACCCCTTCTTAACATTTTAGCACATTTACCTACCCTAATGACCATCCATACACAGGCTGTGTGTCAGCTACTCCCATCAATATTTATTCACCCAACACAAACTTTCTGGTTTTCTTTGTAGATCAGGCTTTGTAGAACAGGCACAGAGGTATTACCTGTAGTATCTCTGCTTGTCCTGCGTTAGGTCTTGTAAAGAATGCAACATCAGCTCACTCACAGACCCTAAACATTGGCCACAATTAGGAGGTAGAATCCAGAGAATAAACTGCTGCCTTTACAGCAGTAGAAAGAAGAAAAAAAGAACTTAGAAGATTAAAAGAAAACATTTTAAAGTACCTTTTGGATACAAAGTGACATGAATGCCAGAATGAGAGGATGCAAAAACAAGAGGGGACCAATCTAGGGTAATAATAATGAGAAGTACTAGTAATGTATGGTAAGTTCATCTCTTTCATAGCTCTCTTGATTGTCCTAGGGTAGAAATGTTTCACCTGAGAGTAGTATTAATAATGTCAGTCAGGCATGGTCTAACACCTCTGTGATTGAATGTGCTACAGGAGAGAGCAACAGCTGGAATCTCTTGCAATTTTCAGCTGACTGCTATGGAAATACACCTATTTTTTCATGCAGATGTATTCAGATGTGAAATTTATGAGTTTAGGTGGAACAGATCAGAAACTCAATGGTTTTTCATGGTGTAAAATCTTCTCTCATTTTGGCTACACTTGTCATTTGGAGATTTTGTACTACTCCCAGCCTTTAAACCAGAGAAACATTAGTGGATGTGAACCTGGAAAGAACCATAGAAGCAGCAAAGGGTTGTCATGAAAACCCAGACAATCACATTTTGAGAAGCCTTGCTTTATTTCAACAATTTTTGGCTAAAGAGATTAGGCAGGTAGCTAAAAACCTGCTGGTCTCATGCCCTCTTGTCTGCAGCCACTTTCCAAAGGAAAGGAATTGTGTTTGAACTCCAGTTTCATCATGTACCCTCCAACACACAGGCTATCAGCCAGTTCAGCAGTCATGCAAATGGATTCCTGCCCACCAAAAACCTACAGTGCTGTGCCACCCACGCCAAGTCCTGAATGAACCAGCGATAAAATGGTGAGTGTCTATGAGTTAATTTTGTGCCATTTTTTTTTACTTGAAACTGTCTGAAATAATTTTAACGTGTTAGAACATTCTGCCTTTGAGTATTTTAAGAAACTCACAATGTGGAAATCTGCTATGTGTCCTACAGCCCCAAAGAAGGTACTTAAAAGGGGGAAATATGAGTAGAGATGGCTTAGACCTCTCCTTATATCATCTGGATGCAGCATTGCTCCAGCAGTCCAAATAAATCCTCACAGGCACTGCAAGTTGCCCTAGATCACTCCACTTGCAAACAGCAGCATTTCTGGACAAGACCACCTCTCAGAGTCAGTCCTGTTTCTGGCACATTTCCCACAGCCAGGTCTGGGAGAGTTTATTAGACAACCCCTCCTTGTCATCTCAATTCCTGACCTGCAGTGTCATTCCTCTTCATTTTCAAAGCCATAAGATCCCTTCCATAAATTTCTGCCCCTCTGAACCAGAGCACAAACACATTCTTCAGTTTCTGGGTAATACAACTGTGAAGATGAATATTTTTGTCCATCACAGGTAACTACATGGCAAAGTGATATTCATATCCTGTCAGATGACTAGAGTGAAATAGGTCTTGTCTTTTGGACAGCTAACAGTGGCATAGATGTATCCATGTGATAATCTGATTATGTTTCTCATAGCGGATTAAGTACTCAGTTATGTGGATTTTTTCATGTAAATTTGCATTCCTCGTGAAACATACTAGAAAACAGTTTTAACACCTTTATTAATAACTGTGAGAACTAAGAAACAGTACAATGGGAGCAGAGATAAGCAATGGGAAGAAAGTAAATCAGTACACTTACTCTGTTACATAAATTTAAATATTTACATTTGTGGAATTGATGCCTAATTTACATGACTAAGAAAACTGTTGGCTTTTTGTTGAGTGAATTCCATTCATATACATGGTTCATGAAATAAAGAAATCTGGGCATACGTGATGCCAGAAGAGATGTGAGAAACGAGGACTGGTGTAGAGGTGCAAGCTGAGTATGAAATTGTAATCAAGATACCACAGTGGGGGGAACCTTGTAGCAGATGTAGATGATGGATACTCCTATGTTTTGCTGAACTCACAGTGTGGGCTGTAGCCTGGACAGAAAGGCAGCAAGAGTTAATTTCTGCAGGGATTGTAATTTTATAGTCCTACTTAGTCTTTTTAAATGTGCTAGGTTCCTGAATATTTTACATTATTATGCCTCAGCCAGTTGATAACTCTGATCCTGTAATGACAACTTTTCTTAAGCTGGAGACACGTTACACAGTATGAACAGCCTCAGCTGCTCCCTTTTAACCAGAAAAGCCTCGCAAATGCCTGATGTTGCAGCTACTTGTCCTGGCAATTTGTCATACCAGTACAGTTTTGCAAGCAAATTTATTCAGATATAAATATTCTAATGATGATGATTTTTGTCCTCCATACTTAATTTCCAGGGGCATTTCTTTATTTGGGGCTGGATGGCTAAAACAGAATCACTTCACGGTCTCTTGTTGGCAGTTCAGATGAGAGATGAGGAGCAGGGACACTGCTTCCCTCATCCACCCACCATGTCTGCACTTGTTCTTTGTAACCTTCAAAGGCTTTGTACAATGAACGGTGCCAGTGACATGATTAGTAAGAAATCTGGGCCTTGGATGGATGCAGAAATTAAGCAAAGAAATGAGAAGGAGTTAAAGCAAAAGGGGCTTCTGTGGTTGTACTTGTTTTCCTTGAATGTTCTTCGGACTGCTTGCCTTCTCTCTCAGTTGTTATTTAGGTAAACTGGTGACTCCATGGTGTTATTATTTTAATTACCATCAAACCATGCAGATGAAATTTACTGAATAATAAATCTGTAGAGGTCTGTACTCTGCATGTTCTCATGCACAACTATAAATTTGGGAAAAGAACAATATCTTACTTACCACATTTAATTGGGCACAGACCAGAAGGGCTCAGGAATTTATAGCAAATATTTTCATCCATTAAAAGCAAGAGATGTTTCCGATTTGTAAATTATTGGCTTAATTCAACTTTAATCATGTCAGCAGGGGCACCTTGGAGTCATTATTGTTTCTAGTGCTTGACTTATTTGAGGGGTGTCCAGAGGAGGGAAGAGCAGAAGTCAGGAGGAGTGCAGAACAAAGTACACTGTGAATAATTAAAAGACATGAGGAGTTAAGTGCATTGAATAAAACCCATTGATTCCTGTTTTCTTGCAGCTGATGACCAGTGTAGGAAGCATTTTAGAAGCACAGAAAAAAAAGGATTCCACATCAGCACTAAATGGGTCATAAAATGCAAGTGAAACCACCAATGGCCCTGGGGACACAGGCAACTGCTTCCCAGCTCCCAGTTACAGGGAGAGGGTGCTGAACACGGCCACCCCTTTGCTGTACACGGACTTTACAAAGTATAAAGGCTGTTGGGAGGAATGAACTTTGAACTAGTCATTAGCAGAATTAACTTGTTTTCCCCCCTTCAACAAATGGCATCAGCTCTGCTTGCGTGAGAGGAAAAGACAGCAGTAACAATGCACAGCTATGAGTGGCAATCCCAGGCTGCAAACAACTGTGGATCTGCAAAACCTTCTTCAGGGCTCTGGCAGAGAGAGAAAGGGGAAGTGTGGATGTGCCATGGAAAGGGTCCATGCCAAGTGACTCCACACGAATCTTCTTCAGCCTTTTCTTTTTTTTTTTAACTTTCAATAAATATCTCTCAGATGCTGGCATTTTCTATATAGATGGAAATTATTCTCTCTGTGTTGTGTTTAGAGTATAATACAAATTACAGGTCCATTTGAATGCTCAGGGAAAGTGATTTCATTGCCCATCCTGTTGTCAGCTTCTTGCAGATAAATATGTGATAGAAATAAATATTAATACTTGCAGTGTAGCAAAATGGGAAGGTGAATACCTAAGAAAGCTATCATCCTGACAGCAAGCAGCCTTTTTGAAAATGATATATTCTATGATTTTGAAACAATATGTCGTGGATAACAAGACTAACTTGATCAGTTCAATGCATTGTGTCACTAAGGGAGTTACACAATGCCAGTGACCTTAAATACAAAGACCTAAACCCTTTGCTTCATCCAATACCCTACAAGACACCAAACACAGAATTGGACTCTACCCTTGGCAGAGGACTGGCAAAAACCACTGCATTTTTCACAGCCTCCTTTCATCCCAGCAGGCAGAGCTCTTGAAATACTGCAGGGGATTACTGCCCAGCTCACTCAAGTATTGGCCTTTCCACCAGTCATGGTTCATTGGGTCTTGCTGGGTGTCCTCAGCAGCAGAGATGCCTGGCATCATTATGCACCAAAAAGCAACAAAGAGAGTTCAGATGGCTTCAAATGACGTGGGATCTGCAGCCCAGGCTTAGGGGGGGCTGACAAAGAGCGAGAAAAAGTCAGGCTTCAGTAACTTTTCATGACAACTCTTGTTAGGATTAAAAGAACAACTCAGCCATCGTGTTGTGATTCAGCCTGAAGGAGTGCCCATCACCCTTGTGCTGCAGGTTGGAGCACCATGAAGGAAGTTGTTATCCTCAAAATTAATCATTCAGAGCTACACCAACGAGTGTGCAATGCCAAGATGCAAAACTCACTGCTGCCTGCCAGACTGGAGACTGTCACTTCAGCCATCTCATCTTGTTTGCAGGATCCTGTCTCACCTATCAAACTACATTTTTGTTCCAAGTGGGATAAAGTAAGTTGTTTCAGCAAAGCCTCTTTGCCCCCTTTCCCAGGCCCCCTAATCAGCCCCTCACTGACTGGTGCAGATGGACACTTACAAATAGCACTATCAGGAAAAATCACAAATAAATTACCATCCTTCATTTGTCCCATTTCTTAGTGTTTATTTGGCTAACAGAAAGGAAGGTTTAACATTTTAGATAGCTCTTATCATCATTTCCTGCTTTTACTGAAAACAAGAATTATTGAAGCAAAAATCTGCAGTCGGGATTGGTAGGAGTCAATGGCTTCCCAAGCTTTTGAAACTCTTCAGAAATGCCATATGCTTGACCTTTTTTTATCAGTCCCGCATGAGCACTTGGACATCTTTTTGGCTTTAAGAGCACTGTGTCTGCCAATAACACAGACAAAAATCTGTCCCAGTTTTAGTATGTTGGCCACATCTTCTGTGGTCCTTTACTGAGGATAAACCCTCCTCATCATTCACCTCTCAGTAACTTTCCTGTGTCAAGAATGGACTATGTTCTCATTAGATGAGTGAGACAAAGTGAAAGTCCAGCTGTTGATGCTTCTTTTCTTCTGAGAAAGAAATAATATTTATTTACTGTGATTTATGCTACAATAGGTCCTGAAATTCCCAGTGGAGACACAAACCTTGGGATATGGGCTATAGATGAAATACAGCTACAGATCCTGAAAGTTTACCGTCTAAAATAAGAAGACAAACAACTTCCATGTTATTGCAGATAAAGAAACTCACATATCATGAAATTAAAGAATCCCAGTGGGAGAAAGGTTTGCTTGTGAATAAGATTGGCAGAAATTCGTCCCCTGCAAGTCTCAGTATTAAATACAAGCTTAGAACAACATCAATTGCCATGCATTTAATAATTTAAATGATATATGCTTCATTTGTGCCTCATTTAACATCAGACTGACCCATCTATTCCAGTGGATGGATATCGTTTCTATGGCTGTATTTCTGCTATACTACAATAGAGTAATATTTTATCCTCCATTACTGTTTCTCGAGCATTTTCATTCTGTCAAACAGCTCTTCATAACAGTTATCTTGAACTCACAATAGCTGCACATCAAGAATTCAGAGGTATTATATCACTGTTATTTTAACATCACTTGTGTATTCAGTTCCACAGAATTATGAAGTGTAATTATGAGAAGGGGGTTAGAGAATTTATGAATAAGACATTTCACAGTCATTAGCAACCTCGGCAAAGCCCTGTTGGACCAACACAGGAAGGCAGAGAGAAATGTTCTTATTTTTCTAGCGCTCCGGAGTGTTTTTCCCAGTTGTTGATTCTAGGCAATTTTTTTCAAGCAAAACCTAGTTCCAGGAGCATGGGAAAGTGCCCTAGATTTACATTAATACACTGTAGAGGACAAAAACCTGATCCTGCACAATAAATCATTTTCCATTTCATTTCAATATGCACACTGGGGAAAATGGAAATGTATTGGTATTGCAGCTGCTCGTGGGCACACCGGCAGCAGGATAAACCCCAGATAATACTGAGTTCAGAAGTTCAGATCCAGCACAGGGTTATAAAAACTGAATTACAACTTTTACTGGACTCAAATCCTTAGAGCAACTACTCCCCCACCACACACACGTGGTGTCTTGTGCCCTACAGCAGAATAACTGAGGTGCTCAGAAATGTCAGGCTTCAGCCTTGAGTATTCCTGCCCTTTCCTCACTATTCTCAGCAATTTCTCCAAAGAATCATGAACCTGTTCTTTCTCTCCTAATAATGGGAGTTGTAAAATACACAGCACACCAGACGTCCTATATTATAACATAATGGAAATGTCATGGCAATAGCATGATGCATGCACACATAATAATAGCTTTTTATTATTATTATTATTATTATTTGCTTGAATAAGAAAGTCCACAAAATGAACATACTTCTCAGGGTGTGAAAAATCAACACTTAACCCAAGGTTCTCATTGTGTTTGGATGGAAGCACCACTCCTAGACCAAAAAGGCTGCCAGGCAGGCTAGAAGAGTAGGAAGGAGAGAAATGTTCTGGAGAATGTGCAGGGTTGAGCTCCTTCTGCAAACTCACGTGTCTCCACTGGCCAACAGACTGACTGTCCTAAAAACACCACCTCAGCCAGGGTAAGGCTTTGTAATGGTGTTCACACAGGTAAGGGTATTTGTAGGAAATTGAGCATCCTGGGGTCTGATGCCCACCCTCTCCATCACCCATGCTCCACAGCTCAAAGTGAACAGAGCCACAATGGGAATCTTCCCTGATTTTTGTTTTGATCACTGGCCCTGAGTTTCTTTTTGGTTTTAATTCAGAACAGAGCCTGTAGAAGGAAGAATATGTGGGCGGAGGACAAGGGTGCCCTATGTATCTCCTGGGAGGGCTCTCCCCACCATAGCTGGAACTATGGAGATTTTTGTGGGACTTCAGGAAAAGAACAGATCCAAAGGGAAAGGCAAACAGAGACACTGAAATAATTCATCAAAATGGTGGGTTTGTTGGTGTGACTTGCTGCTACAGTCCTTTCTGACAGTGATTCAAAGAAATTGCCAGATGGTCAGAGGACGTGTACTGAAGGCATTTAGTGACTTGTGTGGCCCCAGAAAGACCTAGCTGGTGCTGTATACAGCAGGTCTCTAATTTGTTTTCATTTGCTATTTTCCTAAAGAGATTGCCCCCCACCCCCAATTTGTTTCCCTTCTGCATCTGAGAACCCAAAATTAGGCTCTTAAACCTCAATGTAAGCCTTCAAATAAAGGTTGCCATACACTGCATTAGGATTTGGCAGTACTTGGGCTGTTATTGAATTCCTCATTGCAGGTGACATCTCACTGCAATATGACAATGAATTTTTAACACAATGCATTTCATAGCAATAATGAACTCCATCCCAGTCCAGGGAAATTAACTGACTCAAATTCTACCAGGCCTCTGCCTGACAGGAAATATCTGTCACAATCTGGCCCAAACCACTGCAACAGTTACATGCCATCATGATTTAGGGGAAACAATCGAGCAAAAGAATTACTGAAATAAAGTCACCGAAATCTGCGTCCTTCAACACAACTTACACAATATTTCTCCTCCCACATTTATGTTTCTCTTCTCATCTTTAGGAATCATTAGAATTACAGCTCCCTTCTTTTAACCCACAGTCTTTTCTCATGCTTTTGGTTGGCCCACCACAATCTCATGCCATTCCAGCATTGTGTCACTACAAGCAAAATCTATGTACCAATTTGCACTGTGTATTCCCTTTTCCTTCTTGTTTAGATTTTCCTAAAACACTTCTATATTTACACAGCCAACCACAACAAACTTGAAAAAGCACTTTGAAAACTTTTTCATTTCCAGTTGGGAAAGAAATAACTTTTGCTACTGTTTCATTTATAGGATCCCCTTAGGAGCTTGAGTAGATATGTTTTACACTGGGCTTACTGCACTGCTTGTGATTTCCACTCAAAGAGCTCTGAAACAAACAAAAATCATAGTCTTTTCCCCCCATCTATCTCAAACAATATCACAGAGTAGAAAAGAACCCTCATTTGTCTTTTTTAAAATGATATTTTAATTACTCATGTCATGCCTCAGCAAAATGGCTAGCCCTTTGTTAAAATGGGGCTTAATTGCATTACGAAGCCTTCATGGGACCCTCACACATAAAGCGCTTTTCTTCAGACTTTCAAGACCTAAATTTGCAGTTGGCTCCTGACCAGCGCACTCGAGCAGATAGGCACGTAGGTAGCGGGCAGACCCCGTGTTGATGAAGTAATCATAGTTGACTGCCTCGCCTGTGCTATTCCACAAGTATGCCCACAAACACAAATTGGACGTGCATGTTGGGTTTAATTTTGAATTTAAAAAAAAAAAAAAAAACAACAGACCAACAAAAATTCCAAAACAAAACCCAAAAAAATCAACCAAAATCCGAACAACAAGAAAACCCCAACCGCATCAAAAAACCACTTCAGTCCTCAGTATGTCAGAAAGCATGGAGACACCTTCACGGACTGTTGGCTACGCCTCAGCAAAGTTTTACAACTGTCTGCTAGACAAAAAAGAGGCTGATGCAGATACCTTAATAAGCATCCCATCTGTGAGGTCATCGGGATATTTCAAACAACTTTCAGCTCTCATTAGTTTAGTGGATTCTACAAGCATGTCCTTATCTTTTGTAACTTTTGCAGCCAAACTTCCTGGGAAAGCCTCTGAGCTGGGTGACATTCTTACCCATGGGTCAGTCCGCAGTAATGAGCCACCAATTTATGTGTCCTTTGCACTTGCAGGCAGTATATGTTTATATTAACCTTTATGTTGTGAATTTTTTCCTTTATACAAGTAATTTTCTGGGTCCTACCATGTAAATCCCATTATTTCTAATAGGCTGTAATTAGGATATCCGAGCTGTTGATCACAGTCACTTGGAACACTGAAGGGCATTTTCCAAGAATAAGTACTTTTTCTACTATATTAATGACGGAATATGTAGCAGAGATTAGGCCAGAAAAGTAGTAGTGAATAGTGGAGCTGCAGGCTAATGGCAATCCTTATCAGCTCTGGTTTTGTACCTTCAATTAACACAGGAGGTATAGCATAGTCTGTTGCTTCACATAAAACACGCTATGCATGGTGTTGCATGGAAATGAGATTTGAGGTTTTTCAAGTCTGCTAGGCCTGAATGAGTAAATGGGTATTTATTACAATTTCTTACAGTTTTATGCACTTGAAAGAGATAAAGCAGGTTCATCAGCACTTGTCCACATGTTAGGTCTTTACCGCACTAATGAGTACCCCTTTAAAGAGGACGTTGTAATGCCATTTTCTTTTCTAAGGACTCCCACGTCTGCATTCAGAATTTGTTGGACCGAAACATTGTGCTACTTAAGGTACCAGAGGGTAATAGCCACAGTTCTTATTCAGATCTTTCTCTGGCTCCTGCTGGTTTCTGAGCTTTGCATGAAAGACATGGATGAGTAAGGCGAACCGGCGAAGCACTGGTAGCAGATGGATGCAGTATGAAGAAGTAAGAAGAGATGCTAAAGAATATTCATCTGCGGGACCTTAAAAAGTAAACCCAAAACTTTTGAATAGGGTGCAAAAACCAAGGGCAGCCCTGGAGTGAGCCAAAAGGTACGTGCATGTGCATGGTTGCAGGGGTGTCTGGCCAAAGGAAGATGAAGGGAGAAATATGATTTGGTGAAGAAAGTGAAAAATGGAGGCTAAGCAGAAGATACTGCAGTATTTCAGGTGTGAAATAATCACTCCTGGACTAAAGTTTTGATGGGAACACTGAAGTAGCAGTTAAATAGGGAAGAGATTACAAAAAACATCCTGAATGCAAGCAGTGCAAATGGGGAGTAAAACATTAAAGATTACCATCATCTGAAAAGCCCAAGGCTTGGCAGAGTGATAGTGAAGATTAGAAAGGATAGAGTAGGATGGGAGGGACTGATTTCAGACTTGGAGGCACAAAGCTGTATTCTGATCACATTTTGTGTTCCAGCTGTCTTCATTTTGGTCTCCTGTAAAGTGAACATAATGTTTATTCTCTCCTCTATTAACCTTCCTTTTCCAGCACTGTGTATTGACTCACTTCACATGCACAACAGCATCCTCTTCAAGGCAAATAGAAAACATTTATGAGGTCCCCAATGGCCTGAGTAAGGAAAGGAATAGCCTTCCTTCCAGACTTTCTCAGCTACCCACTGCCTAAACAGGTTCCTCTGCCTTTCCACAGATTTCCACAAAAATTAACAAAACCTGAAAAAAGTTTGTTAGGAAGCAATACTCATATCGGATTTGCATAACCAGGAAAAGCCGTGAGTTTGATGTAACGAGATCTGTGGGTTTGATAAAAATTCCTCTCATTTCCTTCTTGATATCTATCTGACATGCTAATATTATTCTGCCTGGAATATTTACAGTTTACAGTAGACACCAGCAATGTCTTTTCTGTTGGTACTTTCCATAACAACCCTTTCACACAGGTTTCTTTGGAACTGCGTTAATGATCCACTCTCCCAGGTAGGCTGACTTTTATGTTTCTCCCTATACTCTTTTTGTACTGTTTACAAATCTTATAAAATATAATCTTTAAACTCAACAATCATCACGTTTAGTGAAATTTATTTGTATTTTCCTGTTCTTCATCTTTACAACTTGAGTCCTCGTATGAAGTCAGTATGGTTTTCCTTTCGCTGTTCTGTAAATGGAACTCACATTTGAACAGGGAATTTCAAGCGCAGTAAAATTCTTTTCCTGTCTGAGAGAAAATTGTTACCATGGGTTAAATACTGTGTTTTCCTGATGCAAACTTGATGCAATTCAGAACAGACAAGAGAAATGTATTGTTGGATCACAAAAAAAGTGAGTTGAGGAAGAGAGGTTGAATAGCCAGTCCTGGTGTGGTAGTTTAGTTTTCTTGGTTTTGGTCTGGGCCTTCCTTGGTAGCAAGGTCATAACTAAGGAAGTATTCCACA
>JAWWMP010000116.1:34082007-34101600 GCA_035047865.1 Dendrocincla tyrannina | reverse complement strand
TGGTGAGAATTGATTGTATTAGTTACTTATTGAGCTTTTCCCTGAGTTTACAAGTGTGTGTATTTTGTTTTGTTTGGGTTTACCCATTTTGTCCCATTTCCCTTTCCCCTTTCCCCCTTTTTCCCTTTTGGGGTGGCTCTGGGATTTGTTCTGTAGATTCATAGTGTTTGATTGTATATAATTGTAATATATGTGGATATATATATACTTTTACTAAAATTGTCTTTTTGGGTACTTTTTTTTCCCTTCTCTCTTGGCGGGGGGGGGGAACCCGTGTGGCCAGCAGTTGGGCTTGGCAGGGAGCCAACCCAAACCTCCACACCTGGGCAAGGAGAAATCAATGCAAATAGTAGCTAATGCTTTTCAGAGAACTTCTGCAAAGATATATAAAAACAGTCTTTGCATCCAAAAAGGACACATTTGCACAAGAGATTAAAGATTTGTGTGCATTTTATGATCCTGAAGTAGTGCACACAAACCATTCATGAAACAAAGCTTTTGCTGTGGACATTCTTTCCTATACTTTGTGATACTGCATGTTAACTTTTGGAACTGACAGAAGTAGAAACAGCTAGAAGGAGAGTAAATTTAATCCAAAAGTTTTAATCAGGTCCTGGTCTTCTCTCTTAAAAAGTCTTCATGGAAAGCCCCTTCATAGGACTTGCAGTAAAAGCAGAGAGTAATGTATTAGGCAGCTAAGATAGCAATATTTCTTTTGTTTATTTAAACTGATACATCTCAGACTGATGATTCACAGCACCGTGGTGACTGTCCTGCAGACCCAGATTAAACAATACAATTTAGTGCTTTCAGTGACAGTTTAATGACAAGTTGTCAATAACCAGTTCACTCATTCCAGTTACTTGGGAAGCAACTAATATGTAAGAAGTCCTTTCTCTCTGTCTCCTGGAAAGTCCCAGAGATGCAATAAAGGCAGCTTTGCTTCCAGGAGCCTGGCATAGCCTCGCACACTGCCAGCCATCTCCATCTGCAAGGGCACACAAATACTGCGTGGTTCTAACTCCACAAAGCATTGACCTCAAGATCCAGATATGTGCTTAGTGATACAAAGACTTACACAAATGTAGAAAAATGTAAAGCAAGTAAGATCATCAGGAAGAACAACAACTGCTGTTAGAAACCTGACTTTATGCTCTGTAAGATAAACAAAAGCAGCATTTATGGGTAATTATTAGCACTCCTATTCATAGATTCATTAGTTTGTTGTAGGGTGTTTAGACATGGTCTAGAACTCAATGTAGTAGCTTAAACATGGGTGTTTAGAGGCATCTAAACCATGTGCTGGATCTCTTTTCCCCCAAATGCCACCCAGAAGTTTCTGTGTTTCCTGTAGGTTCCGTGTCATTTTTGTATGCCTTGCACAACTGTCTCATTTCCACCTGTATGAGAAATTAATCATTCAAGAATGGACTAATGAATTCCTAGAGCATCTAACAGCTTGCAGATCAATACCCCACTGGCCCAGAGGCCTGGTTTTAATCAGAAAGTCCTCACAATATGAAGAGACACCTCCTTCAGCTGGTGGTAGTCTAGATTTGTCAGTAAGCAACAAGAAAGTGGAGAGAAACAATTTGGTCACCACAAGCCCTGCCACAATGGTGAGAAGGGACCCAACCCACATATCAACCCCTTTGCCCTGGGAATGTCCCTGTTTGCAAACAGGGAACCACACACAATGCATGAAGTGAAAGATAACCTGCCTCTTATCTGGATACACCTCTTTAGCTGTTTAACTCTAGAAGTATCTTTCCTCCCTTAGGAGATTAGCAAATGAAGACAATACCAAGGCTGAAGCCAGGCCTGAAGTAGTAGCATATAAGCTACTATGCAGTGGTCGAATGGTCTTACCCTGTGGTACCCCTCCTAGCAAGTCTATGCAATTCAGCTCCGGATAACAGTGTGACCATGACCTATCATTTCTGGCTATCTGACCTACTGCCACAGCAATTTGTGTGCCACCATAAACCTAATGGAGACCTGGTGCATGCTAAAATGCCAGCATGAAAACAGATACATTTCCATCAGATTATCATCAGACCAATTTTCATCTTCCTGAGCTAAACAATCCCTTCTGCTGAGGGCTCCAGATGGGATAAAAAGAATGCAAATAACAGTCTAATCAGCGTGACAGAAAGGGAAAATGTGGGAGCTGAGCCTTGTTTTCTACTATTTGAAACCCAGCCAATGAGTCATTTAATCTGCAGCAACATGTACAGTACCAGTAGCTTGTAAATGAGATGATTAATATAAATTTTAAAACTTTTTTTAAAATGTAAAATTGCAGATAGTGTCCTGTAGGCAGGTGGAACACCACCTCTGGCAACATCCAAATTGTCTGAAAGAATTAAGCAGCAAATTTCTTTCAGCAACTTGTGTAAGTACCTGGCCAATTTCAGCAGATACAATCTCATTAATAACATTTCTTACACTTTCTTTCACGTTGTATTTGATTGGATCTTTTTACGGTTTTGTTTTGGAACTCAACGGATATTGAGAGAGAGGTTTTAAAAATTACATCTCTTTTACCAAATACTTACTTTTCTCTCCATATCTGACTAAGCTTGTATTGCAATAACTGTGTTTTCTAAGCTCTAAAGGTGCTTCATGTCTACTCAGTAGATGCTGATAGGGTTTTTTTTCCTGCTCTCTATTTATAAAGGAATTTACCTGTAAAGGGAGATAGCTGAGGGGAAACCTACAGAAAAGCAGCTATGTAAGCTTCACACTTTCAGCTTCTATCCTCCATTTACCTTCAGTAGACAAAGAACAGATACTCAAATCAAGAGACTCAAAAAGTGCATGTGGGTGCTCACTCTGCCCGGGCTGAGGCAGTCTCTGCCACATGCAGACAGGCTTTGTCATCCAGGTGAGAAGAGGCACAAGGACACGAGGAACTCAAACCTCTTCCTATTTCAGTTAGGTTAGTGAGAGTGAAATACTGCCTGCAGTTCTTGGGCACAATGTGTCAAAGCCTTTGCCTATGCAGCCATGTGTGGGTCCAGGCTGGGCTGGAGCAGCACAGACTCACTGGTAGGATGGGGAGCAGGCAGCACTTCGCAGGCAGAGGGGGCTCACTTGCTGCTCACTTTCAGAGAAGTGGGTCAAGATGGTTTGTCCTCAAAACTAATACAAGCCATGGCTTTTCCCTCAGCTCATCACGTTAGCACTTCACTTCCAAAGGTCTGTTTGTTAAGCTGGCTCAAAGGGATTTCTTTAATCTATGTTATTTTAACTTGTAGTCTAAGACCAAATCTAAATGCAACTGAAGTCACTGTAAAGACACTGGGTTCAGTGCATTTTGAATTAGGTATAATGAAACATCTTCTGTCAACGCATTACAAACTGTGGCTGCAAAGTGCCAACAGGGACAGGTTGCCTCACACTGGACCAAGATGAAGACAGTGTAAGCCCCTCATGCAAAAAGCTCTTACAGACTTGTCTTGTGTAAATATTCTCTTTTTCCAGATTAACTTGAAGTCCCATTTGGAAAAGCTTCAAGGAATGCAAACTGCTTCTAGCATTACCCCACATTTCTACAGATTCAAATGATAAATGATATCTCTCCGTTACACGAAATAAACTTGAATAAAGTTTTGTTCCAAAAAGTAAAACACTTGCAAAATAAATTGAATTGTAGCTCTCATTATCTTTCTTAATTGTTCAAGTCTCCAAGTTCTCTCCACTCCCATGCAGCAGATATCCCACTTTTAAAACATTTGTTCCAGCACCTATTTCACTGACTTTAATAAAGTGACTCTATTTCTGCTGGGGTTGAAATGGTGGTGGTGACTTTATGGTTCACTGACAATGACACAGGAAAGATAAAAAAAAAAAAGGTGAAAGCCAAGGGTGGATTAGATTTCTGCAAATATTTTTGTGCAGATGGATGCACACACAGAAGTGATCTCACTGAAGTCAATGGGATGAAACAGCAATGCAAAGGTAAGTGCTTATGGTAAGGTACGTAATTAAGCTTCCGCAGCCAACAGCTATAATATATTTTATATATCTGGGGAGGTAAGAGCGTGGACAGACACTGGAGGCAACTAGTGATAGGACACACTCTTCAGAGTTTCTTGCTGCAAGCACAGTTAAGTGATTCTTACTAGTACTACAGCCACAACACCTTGTAGGTTGGAGAATACAGATTCAGTGTTGGCTGTGGAACAGCTACCCTTACAAAGAGCCTGAGAGGGGTCTGCCCTGAAGAAAGGCAGCACCCTGGTAAACCAGTACCTGGTAAACTGGTAAACCAGTTTAAAACTAATTCATGTGAAGTGGCACAAAATTGAAATCCCTTTGCAACAGTGGACCTGCTTCAGGACCGCCTCAGGTTCACTACAGCAGGGTTTAATTTGTATGCAAAACACCACATTCAACGAGCTTGCTGCCAATTAATAATATTTATAAAGAACATGATGTTTCATTTCAAACCTCACAGTTTCAAGAAAGAGAGGGGAGGCCCTGAATGAATGCAGATAAGAGACTCCCAACAGCGTTGGCATGTGGCAACATTTGGCTGCAGACAGACATCCCGTAGTGATGCAGCTGCGTGGGGACTAGATATTTCCGCCCTCCCTTGTCTGGGCTGCCACCTCCTGGCTTCTGAGGGCCCTTCTGTCCCGTTCAGTCTCCATGAGCTCAACTAGTGGCAGCAAAACCAAGTGATTTTAACTGAAAGAGGCCTGGAAGGAGGAAAGGGTGACATTTCGCGGGAGGTAGAGGCTGCAGCCAGCACTCCATGGTGCAGAGTGGCCACAAGCCACATCTGGGGGGATACTCCACAACTGTGAGCCTTGCTCCAGAGGATCATCAAACCTTGCCACTGCCAGGCTCTTTATACAAAACCTTGGTTTTCATGCGGGTATTTAGAGTTAAAAAAAAATATTTTAAAGTGTTTTTGAAAGTGTTGCTTTGCTGGCAGAGTTACAGCAAAGCCAGGACAGGTTGCATACACTACAAAGTCACAAAGCAGCCAGCCAAGAGCACCAGATGCTCAGGAGCTGCCAAGGAGAAAGAGCTGCTGGCAGGTTTTAACAGGCTCCCTCCAATGGAGATTTTTAAAAAGCGCAAAACACCACAGCAATAAAAATGTAATGTGCTAACCTGAGGTAAACTTAAGAATGAGCTTCCAGAGGAAATAGTGCTGTTGATTTTCAGAGACGCACAGCCCAAGCCTTATCCCAACCTATCTGGCCTGGCAGCTACCAAGCCCATTGGCACAATGCTTATCCAATCCTTAACTACAAATCTCAGCCATCAAATTAAAATTCATTGAAAAAGGCTAGGTGGGCTATTGCTAGCAATACTTAGAGGTGATGACTGTACCCTGTAAAATAGGTACATGTTATGCTGGATCCTGCCAACTACACTGCATTACCTGAATGGTAAGTGATGGGGTATTGCTTGTCATAACCTGCGGAGAAAAAATAAGGTTGTTTCCAGAAACAGCAACATTATCACTATGTCACAGCTGAGTAGAATCTCAGTTACAACAGTGTATAAAGTTCTTGTTATCTGTGTGTTCAAGAAAGATGAATTCCATCTGAGACAGTTCGAGAAGAGCCACAAAGATGGTAAGAAAATGGGAAGGCATGATGCAAGAGAAAACTGATACAATTTACCCTGACAAAATTAAACCTGAGATATTATGTTGCTGTGATTTAAAACCCAGGGGCGAAGGCAAAGGCAGAAGATCCAGCCAAGCTGACTACCAGCAGGAGAATGCTCTGGTGCAGCCTGACCGTAGGAGCAGTGGAAACAAACAACTTAATCTAAGACTGAACCTTATTTTCAATTTTTTTACAGGCTTTAAATGGAATGTTCGGGCCTTTTAGTTGCAAAAATATTTTTAAAAAGGCCCTTCCCTTTTCCAGTTCCTATACTTTACAAATTGCCGCACTGTGGTACTCTGTCAGCAGTGCTTCTCAGCTCTGCCACACTGCCTTCTGTGTATTGCATGTTATCAAGATGCATAATCCTCTGGGTTTTGGTAACATAGTTAGCCAAGGTGATGGGTGCAGTAGCAGCAGACAATAGATGATAACTTTCTTATGATCAAATTGCAGATTACTGATCTACAGTCTAGAACACTCAGAGTGCTGTAGCATTCTGTTATTAATGTTGCATTAATACAGCACCATATTTCTTAACTCATCAGGGAGAAAAATATTGCTTTCTGCTGTATACATTTAGCAAATTTTTGTTGTTAAAATATTATTAACTGACACCTGTAGAATTTAGAAAACATAATTATGTGTGAAGCCTATACTCATGGTCCATCCATCAAAAAGAAAACATGCGTTTTCTGGAAGTAGTAAATAAAATGATATGAAAATTCTTGGTAGTGCTTTCTAAATGTATATCCAAAACTGCTCATGTCCCAAATGCCTCACTAAGAAGAGAGCAAAGGTGGTTAGCACAGTAACAGTGATGAAAAGATGATAATTATGCACCATTCGTATGATCAAGTTGCAAATTAGAGGTCAAGACTGGGCCATATGCAGAGAGGACACCATGGATCCCATCCTGACAGGATCTATCTTGTCAGGACTTATAAACAATAACAAAATTGCCAAGCCAAAAGAAAAAACATGAGTTGGACTGGAGTAACAATAATTATTTGATTTTTATGATATTTTTATACACATAATAGAACCTAGAAAGTGCATTTGACTCCTGATGTGATAGCCCAGGTTTTTCCTGAAACCAGAAAAAACCTGAAACTTACTAAAAGCAAAAGGGAATTGAAGAAACTGGCATTCATATGTCATCAGGATGTAGAAAAAATATTACAGGACTGTGGGACAGAATTAAAGAGTGGCAATGCTGCATTGACTGAAATAAAAAAATGCTCACAGACCAATGATTTTAAAAGAAATGTAGATAACTGGCCTTTTCAGAACAATTCTGTTTTCTATTTATTACTTATTACTCGTCTGTAAGGTAAGTTTGGTGAGAGATCTCTTTGATTTATAGAACACTTTCTTTGTTGCAAAATCCCATCTGTAAACAAACAAATTTATTGCAACTTAAGCTGCCCTTGTTCCTATTATGCTGTCAGTTCAAATTAACTTCACTGTAATCTGGTACATCAGTTTATTATAACTGGCAGACACGGGTTTCTTCTCATGAGAACAAAGTAATGGATATGGGGAATGAAGACCTTTGTTTTTAATGCTGTAATCTGTTCTAATGCAGCAAAAACCAACAACAAGAACAAGAACAATGATGGATCCACAAACCCTGTGGATGTGTCATGGTTTAACCCCAGCTAGCAACCAAGTACCACAGAGCCGCTGGTTCACTTCCCCCACCCCTGTGGGATGGGCAGTAGAATCAGAGAAAAAGTAAAAACTCATGGGCAAAGAACAGTTAAATCATTGAAATAAAGTACACACCAATAACTGTAATGAAAAGGGAGATAACAAAAAGGGAGATAACAAAAAGAGAGAAAGGAATAAAACTCAAAATATCAAGCAATGCAAAATACAATTACACACCACCCCTTGACTGAGGCAAAATCACATCCTCTGATGGATGCCCAGCCTATCCCCAAGCTGCCATCAGCCCAGTTCCAAGTGACACCCCCCCAGTTATATACCAGGCATGATGTTCTCTGGCATGGAATATCCCTTTTGCCAGGTCAGGTCAGCTTTCCTGACTATGCTCCATTGTGCACCTCCTCACTGGCAGAACAGGGGAATCTGAAAAGTCTTTTGAGTTAGAGTTAAGCACTACTTAGTAACAACTGAAACATCACTGTGTTATCAAGATTATTCTCCTGCTAAATACAAAACACAGTACTGTACTAGCTGTCAGGAAGAAAATTAACCCTATCCGAGGCTAAATCAGGACAGGATGTTGTGCACCTAGACTTTAGTAAAGCATTTGACACCATCTCCCCCTGCATTCTCCTGGCAGCTAATGACTTGAACAGGTGCACTGTTTGCTGGGTGAAAATGTGGCTGGATGGCTGGGCCCAGAGAGTGGTGGTGAATGGATTTAAATCCAGCTGGTGGCCAGTCACAAGTGGTGATCCCCAGGGCTCAGTGTTGGGGCCAGTCCTGTTTAATACCTTTATCAACAATGGATGAGGGGATCAAGTGAACCCTCAGTAAGTTTGCAGGCAACACCAAGCTGGGCAGGAGTGTTGATCTGCTGGAAGTTGAGAAGGCTCTGCAGAGCGATTTGGATAGGCAGAATCAATTGGCTGATGGCAACTGTATAGGGCTCAACAAGGACAAGTGCTGGGCTACCCAGCAGAAAAGAATCTGGTGGTACTGGTTGACAGCCAGCTGAATATGAATCAGCAGTGTGTGTCCAGGTGGCCAAGAAGGCCAAGGGCACCCTGGCCTGTATCAGAAATAGTGTGGCCAGCAGGACCAGGGCAGTGATTGCCCCCCTGTCCTCAGCACCGGTGAGGCCCCACCTCAAGCACTGTGTTCAGTTCTGGGCCCCTCACTACAAGAAAGACATTGAGGTGCTGAAGTGTGTCCAGAAGGACAAAGGAGCAGGTGAAGGGTCTGGGCCACATGGCTTATGAGGAGCAGCTGAGGGAGCTGGGCTTGCTTAGGCTGGAGAAAAGGAGGCTCTGGGGAGACCTCATTGCTCTCTACAACTACCTGAATAGAGGTGGGGCTTGATATCTTCTCCCAGGTAACTATGATAGGACAAGAGGAAATGGCCTCAGGTTTGTCCAGGGGAGATTTAGATTGGATATGAGACGAATTTCTTCACAGAAAGAGTGGCTAAGCATTGAAATGGGTTGTCCAGGGAAGTAGTTAAGTCACTGTCCCTGGAGGTATTTAAAAGATGTGTAGATATGGCACTTCAGGAAATGGTTTAATGGCAACAGTGATGGGTTAAAGGTTGAACCCAAAGATCTTAGAGGTCTTTTCCAGTCTAAACAATTCTATAATTCTATGAATCTATGATTTTGGTGCTGACCTAAAAGAAGGATTGACATCCTTCTCACTATGAAAATCCCTCCGTTCTGCACTGTTCATTTTAATGGTCGTGGTGCTGCTTTCCAACCCACATCACCCAGGTAGGTGGCATGGAAAATTTAGTTTAATAATTTTCTCCCATTGTTTAAACAGATTAAGTAGATACCATTTTTGCCAAATATTTTACAAGGAATAAATCACCTGAGAGCCTGGATAGTTATGCTGAAAGAAATAATTACTGCATGACAACACCTGTCATCACTTTTCCATTGCATCAAAACACAGATCACAAAGACAACTATAGTTGAATAAGTTAGTCTCTTATTTACAAAAAAAAAAAGGTAACTGTGCTCTCTAAAAACTTCAAACATTTGATTTGATGGCTAATGTTAAAAAGAAATAAAGCAGTTTTTAGAATAAAAAAGAAGATACTCTGAAATACTTCACTGTGGTTCACTAAGCAGTTTTTCTCGTGTGACAAGGCAAGCTTTCCTCTTCTCTTCTGGTTTGTGGGTCTAGTTTTCACAACGTGGGTGACACAGATGATACAGCTGTGGGTCTACATTTCTCAGCTCTTCCCTCTTGCCTTACCAGAGGGACATGGGGACAACAGCCAGGTCCTTCCCCTCCTCCAAGAACTTCACCTTACCTGTAGATTCCTACTTAGCCTCCTGACACAACCTTGCGTTCTAAAGAGGCATGCCCCGAGGAGACAAAAATTGTTGGGAAGGTACAAACAGTGACCATGCAATTGCCCAGAGGGAGAAGAACATGGAGAAAGAACCTTGCAGGCTGACATCTTTATAGGAACAAAATAACATATCGGTAAATCTCATGTTCTGTAATGATCATGGGAGATACAGTATCATTCTTAGGGCTGTCCTGTGCAGGGCCAGGAGTTGAACTTTGATGATCCTAATGGGTCCCTTTCAACTCAGAATATTCTGTAAATCTGTGATCTAACAAGTATCAAAATCCTTCTTTTTGAAGTACCTACTTTTAATGTGTATCTATTGTTTCTCAGTCCAGCATTTCACTAAAGAGCTATGAGGAGCACTTAGATCTGGAGAACAGCTAGCCTAGTAATCATGACCAGTCACAAAAATCCTACTCTGTTCACAACTTACTTGATGTTACAAGTATTCTGGAACTGCTCAAATAAATCCCCCAAGCAAACATTTCCTGCAGGGAAACAGGCTCTCCCACCCGTCTAAAATCTTGAAGAAAATGGACAGGCTGAATTACCCCTCGGAGAAGCCACTGAAAACCCAAAGACTGGAAAGAAACCCAGATTAGACACTGACAGTCAAAGTATTGTCCATATAACTGCTGCACCCCATACCAGCTAGGCACACTCTCAATACACAAGCAAATTAATATGTTGCTTAACACCAGTGAGGCTTGATAGACATGTTTACCTACAGGTTCAAAAGATCAAACAATGAAGAGCATTGAGGTTGTATGTTTAGTGCTGAGGGGGTTGATTTGTGCAAATTTCACAACCATGTCAGCTTTTATATCCCTTCTAAACCTGTTTTCAAGCCTTTTCAAAGTACTTCCGAGCACTCCCACTACTCACAGAAGTATTTGGTCCTCTTCTCAGTCTTGCTGACTCCGGAGTCTAATTGCTATTTCTTGGCAATGAGTCTCAACCTTCAGCTGTACATTATATAAAATGCATTTCCTTTAATCTATTTGGAATTCACCCATATTTCATCTCTCTTACTCCTGTGTTCTGAGAAAGGTGACAAAAGCAACACATCCAACTGCACTAAATGCTTTACTATGTTGTCAAATTTTCCACATTCCCTTTTGCTTATGCCATCCCAAATGAAAAAGCTCCAATCTTTTCATTCTCTGTGGAAGCTTGGATTCATTGAAGGAAGCAGAAGCAGCCCCTTTCTACTCTTCATATGCAAGAAGGGGGAGCTGGGAAAGCTTTGCTACTTTTACAGTCAGAAGGGAACTGACATATCATGCCTGGTGAGGATATCTGAAGACACAGAGATCAAATTGCTGGACCAAGCATGTTCCAGAGAAAGCAAGCTTTTTTTATGCATCAGCCTGAGGCATCATTAGAAAATAGTTTGCTTATAGGTTTCTTGTTTGTCAGGTTGAGGAAGGCAATGAGTAAATTAGACTATTAGGTGCTTTCCTGGGTAACTCTGTGCTGTCAGTCACTAATAAAAGCAGCTCCCACCTCACATGTCAATGGGTGAAACATGAGTAATTCATTTAAGTCACCTTAAGACGCTTCTAAATCCAATGCTGCCTTCTTTCCTTTCAAGTTAGAAACTTTACTCCTCTTCTAAAGCATTGCTGAAGGCAAATGTTGCAGAGTTGTGCAAATCATTATCTTTCAAGCACATTTCTTTAGTTATTGTTAGGTTTTGACATTACAATTTCAAATCCATCTAAGAAATGTGTTTCCTAAAAGGAATAATGATTGCACTGGCCTAAGGAAAATACAAGCCTTGTTCTAGTGAAAGCAGAGACTCAGAATTCAAATGTCATTGTTTGCTTAATACTTTTCACAGCAAAATCTTATTTACCATATTACAGATATGAAATTACAGAAGAACTGAAAACTGCCATGAATGGGTCTACTACCTATAGTAAAACTCAGTGCAAGTGAGAATCCTCTTCTCTAAAACCTTTAAAGGAAAGGGGACCCAAATGTCTCACTCATGCAATGAATGCAATTTTTAAAGAGGACAAATTGCAAAAACTGAGATACTTGGATTCTCCGCAGCTCATGCTACTTTGTCTTTCCTCTCAGAGCCACTCTATCCCTTTGAGCAACATCAATGACTTGGAGAGGTCTCTTACATTATTTTATAATGTAAAAACCAAATGCTTCATCTGAAACTAGAAAAAATTCAGCTACTTCTGAAGATGTAATATGAGAGTAAGGGCAGAAATACATAGTTTTCTCATAAAGAAATGCAGATGAGTTGAATGCATCTAGATCGGGATCCCTACACTTAGCGACAATAAAGACTGAGAGCAGGAGTTCTGGCAGTACATCTCTCCCTAGTAGCTGTATATGAGTTTGTTACTGTTCCACCAAGAAGCAAGTTGCATCAACAGTGAAAATTATGAGTTGGGATTGACTGTCTAAGGCCATGAGGAAAACAGACGGGGCTGACTGGGACAGATTTTGGATAAACCACCTGCCTTGGGAACCCAAGCCAGTGGCCAAAGCCCTGAGTATGCATATTCACGGTATCCAAAATATGCAGACTAAATAGCTTAGAAAAGGCTCAAATGACCCCAGGAAGCAGCCTGCCCCTGCACGGCTGCAAGGCACGCTCACTGCCCAAAGTCTCATGGCAATACCAACTCTTACTGGCATGCTGAGGTGGGCATACCCGCTGTGTGCCTTGTCCATCCCCAGGCCAGCCCTTTCTGGTTCTGGGTGCTTCAGCAGCTCTGGTGCAGCCCCCACACACCGCTGGGAGGGCTTGAGGTTCAGAGGAGACTTGCCACCTTCCGCCCTTTGGGGATCCAATTGGGCCTGATGCTGCCACTGGAAAGACATGTCTGAAGACCTGACTGACAGTCACAGACTTCTCCGTGGTGATGAGAAGAAGGAAAAAAAAATCAATAATATTACAGTGCTAGATGTTGAAAAGAGTTTATAAATAGAAGCTGTAAATCCTGCCACATAAACAACAAAATTGGCAAAATATCACTTTGGCTTTGCTCAGTACTTTTTTTGGATCAAACACCTGTGTGTTATCAGTGTTCTCTCTCCAGCACAGAACACAATCATCAGGAACATCAGGAGAGAAGGAGTGTTGAAGGATGATTAATGTAGAAATGCTTCATAGCTCTTTAGTGAAAAGCTGGACTGAGAAGCAATATACATGCATAAAAAGTAGGTGAAGTATCAAGCCCTGTGGGGCTTCATAATGCATAAAATAACCAAGAAATAAATTTATCCAGAGACTGTTGTTGAAGTCAAGAGAAATATGCTCTGATAAGGTATTTCATAAAATTCAAAACTTTAGCATCCACAAGAGTACCACCTTACTCCTGGCCAAGGGATGTAAGCTATTCACCATGCTGTGATCCATGAAACTAAGGAACCTGCCCCTGTGGCTGAGTCCTGTAGTTGAATTGTCTATTAAAGGATGAACTTGTGATGAAGTCTGCCCTTCAGCAAACCTCTGATGATACATCTCTCTTCTGTTCACTTTGACTGAAGTTTAGAGGAATGTCCAGGACACCGGGGATCTCAATCCCTTCAGTTCAGAGGGCAGTGGGTTCAAGAGCTGTTTGTGGGTCACTAAGACACACACATATGTTGCAGGCAGCAAGGACTGTGCTTGCCTTGCCTCCCCAGAAAACTAGATAAAACCAGACACTCTTCTCATCTGCTTATGAAAGGAAAGCATCCAAGAGAACTGTGGACAAATATTTTGCAGAACCGCTGCTGCCTACTTCTTTTAAATAATTGCTGCATTAAGGGAAGTTGGAACAGCCTCAGAGATCAACACATAGTTCAGATTTCATGAATAGCTGAGCTTGAAATGCCAGGAAGGAAAACAGTCCAAAAAGGCTGTAGGTGGTCAAGCACATCTGCTAAGCCACTTGAACAGGATCAGACTGTGAAAACCTAACAATGAAAAACAAGTAAGAAACCAGCACTGCAATGGCAATAGGACATAAGAGTCTTCCTCCTCTGTACCATTTTCTGACAAAAATATCCCAGGTCCTAGAGAAAGACAGCTGTGAATCTGTCCTGAAGAAAGGCATTGGAACCAAAGTGACACACAGAGAGATGCTTTTACACCATTTAATGCCCTCTAAGCACACACCTTATATATGTGCTTCCAAAGTAAAAGATAACAAATAGCAAACAGACTTTGCAGTCAAGAGCCATTTCCAGCCTGTCTAACTTCATGAAATTGTTTCAATAAACACAAACAAAAAAAATATAAAAGGAAGCTAATACTTTAATAATCTTCACAGTCTTTGGTATTCAGTCCTCTGATGACCCAAAAGGAAAAGAAATTTATGAAGCTGGGTATGTGACTGAAGGTGGTTTTGTCATTTTTCCTCTAGTAATCTTGTACAATTTATGTTTGTGGTTTACAACTTAGATAAAAACAGACCAGCATCCTGAAATACAGGATTTATAAATGTCAAAATATAAGCAAATTTGCTTCCGCACTATCAGACTATTTATCTTATTAACAACTAGTCTGATTACATAAGCTCTATGTGCTGCACTTATAAACCACATTATCAGCTTCATTTAACTTCAGTCAAAATCATGCCCTAACAAGTATTTATCAAAATAATATGAATGATATCATATTTTTTTTTTTGCCATGAGGTACTTTACAACTCATACCTGGCTAGACAGTATTTATTCCTCAAACCCTTCCGTAATTACAGATATTGCTTAAGTATCTCGTGTGTGTGCTAGTGCTCTAAGTGCTCCATGTAAACACACCTTGGAAAACTGACTTACCACCTGTGGGGAAAATGATATCATACTTCCTAGGTGGTATTACCATAAACCCTCAGTTCACATTTGCTTGTAATATGAGACATGGGAAACACATGCTGCATGTAGTTAGAAGAAAAAAAAAATGACACATATCACTTTTTAATCGTTTCAGATTTCCACAGCACAGCCAAACTTTTTGTAGTGTTTTTTTTTTTTTTTTTTTGTGTAATGTTCTTTACTGATGATTTTTGTCTTCATTCTCACTCACAATCTTTACAAGCTGGTATTCTCATTGTAGCATATGCCTCTCATGCTAGAAGACACTGGCTTGGCCATGGAAGAGAATTTTAGTGAAAATAAAGGAATCAGCCACACATACCATGGGAAAAATGGTCTACTGTCAACACACACAGGGCTAGTCTAAATCCTCCCAACTGCCTGAAAAAGGTCCAAATCAAAAAAAATGCTACTGCATGTGCTAAGCCAGAGAAGGTTTGTGAGGCCTGAACACATGAAGAACCTTCCTGGGATACAGAAATGCCTTGTAACTTCCACTAAATCCCAAAACAGTCCCACATTTCATGTGGCTCATAGAGAAAGTGTCTGATAATTGGATGCAGTAACTAAATGAGTCCTCCACAACTGCTATGAGCAGAGACATTTACCAGGGTCACAGAGCTACTGCACGTCTATCAAATTCAGAGAGGGAATTTATCCTAGTAGGAATTGATCTCTGCATTAGAGTCTTTCATGTCTGCCCAGTTTTTGTCATTGCCCTCTTTCTGCTTTCTGTACAAAACAACACAGCTATTTTGAATGACAAAAGATATGCCACTGAAATACCAGGGACAGTTTCCGGAAAGGCACACACAGTTACTGAAGCAAAGAAATGAAAGATAACTTTGTTGAAGAAGGTGATCCTACCTCTATACTCTACCTAAATACACACTGCTGTATTTTTTCCAGCATCAAAATAGACTAGCTGGGAGATGAGAAGTCAAGAATAATGAAAGTGTTTTCCAAGAAGATCACAAAAATATCCCCTCCTAAAGCAGAAATAGCTGCCTGTGGGGACACATAAATCCCTGTGTCATTCCTATGGAAACAGGAAATACTTTTAATTATCACAACACTGTTATGATAAACTAATAAAAGCAATGAAATTCAAAGATAGGTACACTTTCATTTATTAACTATTTTAAATTTTTCACACCACATTTGTTCAGTTTTTTTCATTACCTCACAAGATCTTGCTTCAGGACATACGATAATGAAAAGAAATTGCTTCC
Organism: Dendrocincla tyrannina; assembly: GCA_035047865.1. Taxonomy (NCBI): domain Eukaryota; kingdom Metazoa; phylum Chordata; class Aves; order Passeriformes; family Dendrocolaptidae; genus Dendrocincla; species Dendrocincla tyrannina. The sequence goes on along the minus strand of JAWWMP010000116.1, from coordinate 34,085,881 downwards.
CTCTCAGAAAAGAGAGCAACAAGCTAATACAAATAGCAGTCCTGGAGTGATGTGTCACAGAATTTGTCTTAAAAAATAAAATATTTTTATTCTACTCACTTGGGCTTTTTTGGATACTCCATCTGGTTTTAGAGCAAGAGTAACACAGAGGAATAAAAAGTTGCCTGGAATAAAAATGAAAGAATCACCATAACTCTGGGAGCTATAATTTACACAGAAAATGGGGGGCTCCATCTAGACAAGACTGAGGGGAGACACCATGTCAGATTTCAAATATACACAAGACTGCAGAGAGAAGAACCTATTCACTGGATCCCTAATGAATAAAAAGTGATGTGTCTGAACTGCAAGAAAGAGACCTGAAGCATGACATTTGGCAAAGGGCAATAAAGCTCCAGATGTACTGTCAAAGGACAAAGTGGGATCTCCAGAGGAAAGGGTTTTCAGGACAGCTCAGACACACATCTGTTGGAAGTATTACAGGCATATTTGAATGAGGTTTGGCCGCAACAGGGTGGTCTGTGTTATCCTTGGAGATCCTCCTCAGCATGTCCGTAGTTCTTGGCAATTTCCAGCTGCAGTTTCCAGCCGCTTAACCTCGGAGGCTGCTCACTCCACCTTGCGTATGGGGACACAAAGCCAAGGAACAAGGGGTCACAGTGGGGAGCTCCATGTCCCCTGGATGCTCACACCTGCGTTGCTGGTACTGTGAGCCATGCACCTGCAGCCAAGGCTGTGTCTTCAGGTCTCTTCTGGTGAGCTTTATGTGGGTTTTCTCTCCCACGAGTCAGGGCATGACCACATCCAGCAGAGTTGGAGTTGTTTGCCCCAGATGACACAGGTGTAACAAAAGATGTGCTCCCTGACCACATGTGGAGCTGACTACTTTTTGCCACAAATACTTTTCTACTTTTTTCTACTTTTTTCTACTTTTTCTATGTTTGGTGTTTTAAATCTGTGTTTTCTTGACAGATTTCCCAAAAGAGTTTATAACAGGTGCCAAGATGATGTTTCAAGTAGGGTGAGCCAGTTTCAACAGCCAGCTTCAGCACTTGGCATTAAGATGGAAGTGAGTGTGGTGCCTAACTGATATTAATATTTTTCTGGCTTGTCAAAACAAAGTTTGGGAAACAGCAGAAGCAGGTGAATGTATTTATTTCTCCTGGTGTAGAAGGTGTTTGGGGTTTTTTTCTCACATTTTCTTAGTAAGATAGAAAATATCTGTCTAAAGTTATCCATCAGTGGGAACACTTGGTAAGGGTCTGCCTGAATGTAAAAAGATATTAGGTATAACAGGTAATGCCAGACAAAAGTAAAAAAAAATGAAAGAAAAGAAAATGAGTTTACAGATAAAGTACAGGAACAGAAGTAATTAAATTTGATTTTACTGCCAAGCAGGTAAAAAATATCAGGGATGGCCTCTGGAAAGTCCCTAATCATGTTGTTTCAGTGTTTTGCTCTCTAAAATGGAATTTTAATAATTGCCCACCTCACAAGTGTGTAGCACTCCTATGCTTAGGAGTGATTGTGAGTCTGTGATTAGCTCACAAAAAAATGTTATTCACATTATTATCACTATAATCTGTGTACATTTATGCAAATACATCTGTGTCCCTAGGTGATTTATTTCAGATGCTGGCTGCAATTTAGATGTAAATAACTTCTTACTCTTGGAGTGTGAGCTTAGTACAATTGACTGACAGACTTACTTATACTTATTACAAACTGTTTGGCTGTATAATCTGGACAGTTGCCCAGATCTTAAATCAAGAGCAAATAGGGAAGAGGCCTTTCAAAATAAATCCTGTAATATATAACAAGGATGCTGTTGAGCAAAATGTGTTGAGGAGGGTTACATTGAAACCTCAGGAAACAACCTTTTTTAAAATGACATGTCTACTTAGTAAACAGAATCCATGTACTTACCTGTTGAAATAACAATTTCAGCTGACTTTAATGGAAGAGTAATTACACTCCATGCAGGACAAGTCAGGCAACAATTTGATAACACAACTCCACAAGGCAAGTATACTTGGAATATAGATCTAAAATACCAGGGCTATGCAAAACTTCCACAAGCTTGCTCTGTCAGTTCGGATCAGTCCAGACTATTCTGGAGATCCACGGTCATCTATGCAGAGTTAATGCCAGACTACACAGGATTTCTTTTTTTATTGTTCTTATGGGTATCACATCTCCTTGTACAGCTGGCATAGAGTGTAAAAACTGTGACAGAATGAGTTTATCATGCCATATGATCTGACAGCACACTGAGGTGGCATTAGCATGCACCCATGGATCTTACAGCTCAGCATTCTGGGAGACAATTGGCCAGAGAGGTGTGTCTGTGCTGCATTACTTTGGCTTCCAAGAATTAAGAGTTTAAATGAAGAGCTTATGGTTGTTAATGTTACCAGGAAGGAGGACTGCTCATAAATGGGAACATTAAAAATCACAGTAAAATTATCTAGCAAGACTGTCAACTAATAGGACTGAAAAAAAGCTCAGATATGAGTGACGTTACCATGACAAAGAAAAGGCATCTCAGACCCCTGCAAGGGAAAGAGGTGTAAGGATTCGCACAGAGCAGGCAGCTCCCTGGCTTCCACCTGCAGTGTTTGGTACAAATGCATTAGAGTGTATAAAAATGCACCAGGGTCACTATCATCCCTACTCTGCAAAGACATCTCATGCCACAAATGTTCTGAAATGAGCCACTGTCAAACTCTTTCACACCAATGAAAACAGAGTAGAACCACGTACATGACAATGGCAGCACTGAAATATTTTTCTAATTTACCAAAACCTCAAATGGGAAGACTTTTCCAGTGCTCTGTTGTCTTGGTATAAAGTTTTTCCTATGTTTGAATCTTGTGTAATGATCGTGCAAATTTTGGCCAGACATCCATTGGAGATATAAAAAAAGCTTCTGTCCTCATTCCTTTTTAAGACACCCACCTAAATAATGAAGTCTGTATCAGCCTAAGCAAGCCAGAGAGTTTCCATCTCTTAAACTTTGCTATAGTTCTTGCTGCTCTGCTCTTATCTCCCTCCAGCCTGCCCAGACATCTCTTGAATACAGTACTTTCATTAAATTTGACAAAGTCCCTAATGCTTGTGCAGAGGCTGCTTTCTCAGGCAAGGTTGCTGCTCAGGGGCATGAGCACTGAAACTTTTAGATAGATACAATGAACCAATCTCATTTGTCCTGTTGTTACTTCATCTTGTTGGTGTCTGGCCTTCCCTGCAGGATACCCAAACCACTTGGGATACTAAGCCTGTTCCCATCCTGGCAGCCTGCTGAAGCCTTCCTCTATAATTTGAATCAATGTGGAAATACTAAGTTAAACCAAATGGCCCATCATTTCTCTTGATTGGAATAACTTACATTGTTATGCTGCTTAAGTCAAGAGCATAAATTAGAAGATGTTGTTTGTCAAGATTTTTAAAAACTTTTCTCAAAATTTTAAGAAAGCTGCCATGCAAAACTGTTTCATATGAGATTGGCACCATCACTTTTTTCCACAGGCACTATATAAATAGTGATACTGTTCATGTGCAGCAACCAGTCCTTAGTCACCCCTACTGAGACCATCTGTATCTCCCTCCTCTCTCATGCCTGGACTAGGCGCTCTTTTGAAGTGACTTCCTACTCACTGTACCTCAACAGCAGTGAGTGCCATGCAGGTAGAGCGTAAAAACAGCAATGGTAAGTAACACTGCAGCAGATTGTTACTGCTACTGTATTTTACATACGTACTGCTTCAGACTTGGCATCCACTTCTGTGATCCCTATCCAGCTGAAGATGACAGTAACTGGTTTGTCCTTCTGATCTAATGTCAGATTCCTACCTGGGAATTTAGTGTTTTCTGA
>JAWWMP010000116.1:33935026-34076938 GCA_035047865.1 Dendrocincla tyrannina | reverse complement strand
TAGATAGATAGATAGATAGATAGATAGATAGATAGATAGATAGATAGATAGATAGATAGATAGATAGATATAGATGAATATATAGACAGACAGACAGATGAATATATAGACAGACAGACAGATAGATGTACGCACACTATACTAGATCCCTGGCATCAGCTTCTGACCTACTCTTAAATGCTTGCAGCCCCATCCAAGAGCCAGTAGCAAGACGGAAAATACTGTAACTTGGAACTCATGCCTATGTGTAGCTCCCTTACCTATATCAGAAATGCATCCCCCGCTTGGTAGGCAGGATTATTCTTAGAAGGAAGAACTCTGAAATTCAACTTGAATTGATCTAGAGCTTGCTAGATTCAAATTGTGTTGCCTATTTTAAGATTTTTACCCGTTGTCCTGCTGTCAAGGCACTGAAGAATGGTACACATTCAATAAAAATTGAAGAACCCAAGTTACCAATACTTGTATTGTGGAAAAATATTGGTTGGGAAGTGGTGAGATGAACATTTCTAGGCTGGGATAATCAATGGCTAGGATACTTAGGACACAAGATAGGAAAACCCAGGTTCTCATCGAAGAACTTAAGGTTTCTTCATTCTATCTGTGTGTGCTTTGCTATGTTTTCTCTCTGTGCAGAAGAGTCAACTCTCTGCAAGTGTCTACTTGCACGGACTTCCCTTAGCTGAAGTCTCTGGGTCCTCCATTACTTATAACTTTGCCAGATTTTAATCATCTAGTCTGAAATTTTCTACCCCCCCCAAAATCCGTATTTTACATTGTAATCTTTGGAAATGTTCAGTCCCAAACCAGTTGAATGTGTTCCTGAGAACAAGAAAAATAAATGTTCATACTAAAACATTATGAGGGCCTTTTCTTTGAAAAGCTTTGTAGCCTCAGGCTCTAAAGCAGGGACTTGACATTTGTCTGGGTAATGTCTTTTGTCCTACATTTGTACCTTTTGCTCTTCTGTTGATAATTTATTCAAATTTGGCAAATGTCCAAACTCTGAAAAGCTATGTTTTGTACATCCATAGTAAAGACTTCATAGAACTTCACAGAGAAATCTTCAAAATCTTCACTCCTGCAGAATATGCTTCTGCCTGTGAGTAAAGTACACTTTGTTTTCAGTTGTAGCCCAGGACTATTTTGAACCAGCATCTGTCACTACTCTGAGCATACAAGCATACTGACTTTTTGTAAAATGGCAAATACTAAAATCTTAAGAGTTAATAAAGCAATTGCACTACCAACTTTGTATCCCCACTGGTAAGATGATACCCTAAAAAGTCTGGAAAACAAAGGTGAAATATAATATTACTGCCTGTTAACATGATAATGATATTGGCACTAAGCAATGTTATTATATCAAATCTTTGGAGTGACCTAGCACATCATACAGGCTATAAGATTTCTACAGTTCAACATAAAGATGAACACCGGCAACACAGCTCTTCATTCTGCAAACCTCAGAAACAGTGTGAGGATTCAGAGTTAGCAGATGCCCTTTGCTAAAGAGAGAGGCAGGCAAAGCCATTTGTTCACACATCACGTGTTGAGGACAGGTAAAATAATGCACACCTTGAGCAGTGTCTAAACTTTCTTAAATATCATTCAATCCATCTTCTTCAGAGTACTTACTTCAGAATATTTTAAGAGCATTTGTACAGCGTCCATACAAAGACACACAGAAAACACCACATGAGGCCCCAACAGCATGTAAATTAGATTTTGCTCTTTTGTCCCATAACAGGAGGCAATTTGAAAAGACTTCTCAAAAAGTAGTGACGAAGGTATCAGCTCTGTGTTTTCCTCTCAAGAAAGACTTAGCCATGTGGTTTCATCTAATACTGTCAAGAAAAGACAGCAAACTTTGGAAAGAAACACTGCTAGGAATTTGGCAGTGCAAAATTAAAACCCTCAGAATCACATTTGATGCCCAAATTAAGTATAACACTGTGCCCTCATTTCTGTAACCATACCTGTGTGTTGCCTGCGTGGAAGCAGGCCACATTATATGCCTTTAATTTGCAAGTAACATGGAAAATGCAAACAGATGGAGAAGCTAACACTGAGCTGAGCCCCAGCAATTTCTGGGAGGTTCCTTGCCTTCCCACAGCAGCTGGGGGAATTTGGCTCAGAATTAGAAGCCCAATTTAGGCTTTTGAATAGCAAGGCAGAATTGAAAATATGAGCTGGGAAGTCAGTGGGAATGCAGGGAAGAGTGAAAGTCCAAAGAAAGCTGCAAGTTAATGAAGGTTAAGAATTCGATATGTAACCACAAATACATATGCTTTAAAAAGCATACCACAAATGCCTTATTTTAGGCCACAGTGCGTGGCCTAAACAAATAACCCTGAATCATGGAACTGCAGCCAGTCCCTATATATGCCTGACACTCTGGGTAGCACTGAGGATGTGGTTCCTTCTATTTTGCTTACATCTCATGCTTGGCATGACAGGAAATCTGCCAAACTGAGCAAAACCAGGAACCTGCATGAGACGTGATCTCACCATCATCCACACTTGTGGTACCACCATCTCAGGTTAGCTTTAACACCGAGCAATTCAGTACCCTGTAGATAAGCCCGAGGAAGCAGGGACATCTAATTGTATAGAGTAGTAAGCACAGATGGTGACTGCAGAGCCAGCTGCCCTGAGACGGTACTGTGGCTGGACTGAGTGAAGATCTTCTGCTCCGGGATCTGAAACTACTTGAAGCATAATACTAATTCTGCGTCATGCTGCATTGCCACATAAACATAGTCTGAGCAGGCTGTTGTAAACACAGAGGATTCTGATTCTAATTGAAATCTGCATGTTTTAGTGGTGATTTTCCTGACATAGCAGTATTGTCGAGACAAGAGTTGAACTCTAGAGGTGCATGAGTACATCTGTACAATTTTAAGCAGCCTGGAACAGTAAGATATTGCGTTTGGTTAGGTTTCAATTACTGTTCTGTACTTATGCTACTTGTTTCTTCATCTTCTGTAGTATTATGCAACACTCAGACAATCAGCAACAATATTGCCAAGGATTATTTATTGAAGAATGGCTTGGATCACTCTACAAACTGTAAACAATTTGTACAAGCTCTACACTGAAGCAATCCCAGGGTAAAACATTGCTCAACTGTCAAATAATCCACCTCAAGATTTTGTAAAATTAAGAGAGGAGGAAAAGACCCATAGTCCCAGGTATGGGAAAGAGACAGAGAAATCTAGTGTGGGAAGGCTTTCCATGGAAAGCTGCAAAGGAAGAAGTAAGGAAAGAGGACAAAACAAGGTGAAGCTTTTGAGAAATTCCAGTTGCTGCTCATGAGGATTTATGAGCACCTTACCAGTATCCAAAAGCAAAGACAATGGCTGCCATAGTTAGAAGCAAAGGTGAGAAGGGAGTCTTGAAAGCCTTATTTGGGACGCAATTCTTAACATTTGTAAAAATCTCTTAGAAGTTAAAGGGTATTTTTGGAAAAGGGAGGACCATGGCAGAGACAAAAATTTCCTCTCAAAGGGCAAATGAAGACTCTCTAAGGTCTGTAATTCCTTCTCTTTTATGAAGCTTTTGCCTTCACAACAAGGACTCTTATACATATACACAAAGTACCTTCATTCAGAGTCACAGAGGTATTGATGTTCCCATAAACTCTGCCAGCTCCCTGCTTCTGACATTCCTATCAAATCAATCAAGATTTTAAAGAGATTAGGTCTGAATTCCTTTCCTTTAATCCCAAACTCACTCGCTAGTAGCCCTTCAACTCATTTTCTCTTCCATATACTACATCAAGTAGGGTTTCCTAGACCTCAGAAATAATTCATTTTAGGTGGCACACATTTTCAGAGATTCAGTCTTCAGTGCTTAATAAAACTAACTGACTTGGGAATTTGGGACCTGCATCTCAATTAAGTCCCCAAAACCGAGAAAAAAAGAACATGCATTTGCAATTCTGAACTTCTGTACTTCTACAAGCAAAAGAGAAGAATAAATAAAAAGGTAGGCAGGAGGGCAATTTGTAGAATATAACAGAGATCAAAGGCCCAATCAGCTATTGCCTTAATTTTTGTACATTTTGTACCTTAATTTTTCATTGGTGTGACAAAATGCTTCATTCAAACTATACTTGATTGCAAGGGACTAATCAAGGTCACATAGAATCAGAGCCTAGAAAATTGGGTGAACATTCATTGTATACAGTCAAAATAATACTCAGGCTGTAATAAATGTAATAGTAAGGCAAAACTGTAAATAGTAGTGACATCAGCTGGTACTATCACCATAGAAGAAAATACCTAAAATAGGTTTTCTCTCTTTCCTGTCTAATAGTTATAGAACTCCTGAAGACTAAAGAGAAGTGAAATAAAAAATGTTTTCTTACAGCATAAACCAAAATGTATTGGGAATTAGAATTCCTGGGCTCATGCCTTAAATTGTGAGTTTGCAGGTCATGATAGTGGAAATGTGTTCCTCTGTACTGCCTGCTAGCATCGAGGAAGGCAAACGCCTGCAATACAACTAGTTTATTTGCTGAACTGGAGAAAGAATTTAGGGACTTACTAACCAGAGCTATAATGCCTGGAGTTTAAGCAAGTTATTATGACAGTCACTATGAAAGGGGCAAATTTACCTGCCAGTAACAGCAAACACCCAGCACTATAATCCAGAGCTCAGGTAACTGATCCAAGCTAGTTCTTACCCCCCAGTTCCAGTGTCCAGAACACTCTGTGCCAGGAGAAGCCCATGTCTTTTCTTTGACATGAGACAGATGAAGGAGGGAATGGTGGCTGTCACAATGGTTCAGGCTACTTTTCCCCAGTTGAGTGGCTATACCACGTGAAATTTGGTTTAAACCTTCTGATACTGATAGAGACATCAGACCACCTAATACCTTTCCAAGCCGGTTCTAACCTTAGTGCCATAGGGATGGAACTATCTTTGCTCCTCTTTGAAGCTGGGCTATGTGCTAAGTTCACCCCAGAGGCAGGGCTGGGAAGAAGAAAGCTCACTTTTTCTAGCACTGCTCAGAAAAAGTGGTTTTGACACCTCTGTCACTTGCCAATGACAGGAGGAAGCTCCAAGGCATACAGAGAGATATGGCTGATGCTAGTCTGAGTAAGAGGTAGTATCACTGACTGGAAGAGCCTGGGACAGTGACAACAGCCAGGATTACACATCTTAGCAAAGAGAGAAGCAGTAGCAGCCTGGCCAGGACTGGGTTCACACCCTGAGCTGGGCTGACTCCCTGCAGCTAATTTTGTCTAATCCCTAAATGCTACCAAAACATCGTATTTTCTTCTCATGATGTGACTGTAAAGTATCTGAAATAAATGTTGTATTTTCAGATTTTTATTGATGCTCCAAAAATGACAAAAAAGCACGAACATTCCGATTTCTTGATGTCTGGGGGTTTTGCAGCCCCGGCTCCCACAGGGCGCCGGAAAGCCCGGAGGGGGGCTTGGAGCGCCTCACCCGCACGCCTCTCGCCAGCTCTCCCAGTTCGGGCAGAGGCGCCAGATTTAAGAGTAAAAAAGCGCCGTAAGCGGGATAGAAGCGAGCGCAGGGCGGGGGCGAGGCCGGAGGGCAGCGGGGCCGGCCGGGGTGCGAGCTGCCCGGCGCTTTCCAGCCTCATTCCCCCCGAGCCGGTGTCAGGTATTGCGAGGAGGGGTAGGGGCCCGGGGAGGAGATGGCTGGAGGCTTTCCAGCCCCGGCTCACGCAATGCTAACTCCGCACGCAACGGGGAGGCGACAGGCGGAGGAGGGGAAGCTCTCCGGCTTCCTCAGCCCCTAAGATGCAGCCGAGGCTTCGCCTCCCGACAGCGAGGGTTGCGAACACGCCCGCCGCCCCGCTCCCCTCCCGGTACCTCCTGCGCTAAAACTTTTGGCCCCGGCCATAAAAGCATCCGCGACTCAGCCGCTCCACTTGGCGAAGGCCCAAGGGCAGCTGGCAAATAGCTGCGACCCCTCAAGCCAGAGGACGGGCCAGGCAGCGGCGATTTGCCAGCGGGGCCGCCCGCGTCCCGCCCGCACCGCACCGCGGATGCCGGCGGGTTTAAAGCCGGGAGTGCCAATGACAGGCGCCCAGAGGCGGCGGCTGCGGCTCCGGCTCCGTCTGGGAGCAGCGGGCCGTCCCCTCCGCGCCCCCTGAGCCGCTCGCCTTCGCTCCCTGCAGCGGGCTGGGCTGGGCTGGGCTGGGCTGGCCCCGTCCCGTTCCCCGCAGCCCGGCAGGCGGCTGGGAGGGAGAGACGGAGGGGGCGGCAGCAGCCCCGCTCGCATCCCTGCACCGGGCAGGTGGCTGTCGGTGGGGCGAGCTTCGAAGGGTTAAAGCGCTGGGAAGGTGATAATAGCTCTGGGCTGGGATCGGGAGCAACTGGCATTTGCCTGCACATGACCTGCCAAGCTCCGGGTGACAGGTACCAGGGCTTCTAATGAATTTCCCAAGGGCTTGGATCTGAACGCCGCCGTCGCTGCTCTCGTCCCGGGGCTGCCCGCTAGAGCTGCAGCCGGCTGCCCAGCTCCCCTCCATCCTCCCCAGCGTCTCGAATGGAAGCAGCGTGCAACAGGTCAGTTCTGCCACAGGAACCCGAGGTGGCCGCTCATTTCACCCTTTCTTCCCCCTCGCTGCTTCTGAAAGGCAGGAGCAAACGGTAGGAGCGGGCGGTGCCCGCGCAGGGGGGTGGGAAGCGGGACCACTCAGCGCTGCCACGCCGAGTCCTCAGGCATCCTCGGCAGCCCATCCCCGGGGCGGCCGACCGCCAGCCTGCGCTGCCGCGACGGGCACGAAGGAGGAGAGGAGGAGGGAAGGGCCCGGCACGGAGTGGGCTCCGTGGCCGCTACGGAGTTTTCCTCTCAGGAGCAGCGGGAAGCTCCGACGGCAAGGCGGGTACCCCGTCTCTCACAGGGGCTCTTTCGCCGGAGGGAGCGATGTGCGGCGCCGGGATTAACCTGTCTCCGGCGCAGGGCGGCTGCCTGCATCTGCGGAGGCTCGGCAGGAGAGAGCATCCTCCTGCCTTCCTCAGCTGTGACCTGTTGGATCTCCCGCTGCGAACTTTTCCTGCCGGGAGCGGGAGAAAAGAGAGCAGCGGCTCCACCGCCAGATACGACTTCGATCCCTTACTGAACGCTTGCCACTTGATTATCGATTATCCCGTTTTTTGCACAGGATCCGGGCGGGTCCTTTAGGCACACGAGCAGCTCATAGCGAGGATGCGCCTCGACGGCTGCCGGCGCTTCCCTCCGCCACGCCAGCGGCGACGGGGAGACTCCCAGCCCTGCCGCGGGGACGCTGCCCGCTGACCTTTCCCTTTCCCTTGCAGCATGGTCCTCGAGAGGCTCGGCGAAGCCCTGGGCGGCATCCCCCCCTTGCAAAGCTCCCTTCTGCTCCTCCTCTGCCTGCTCGCCGCCATCCACCTGGGCAAGCTCCTCCTGCAGCAGCAGCAGCGCCGGCGGCAGGGCCAGCGCCGGGCGCCGCCGGGCCCTTTCCCCTGGCCCCTGATCGGCAACGCGGCGCAGCTGGGCAGCGCCCCGCACCTCTCCTTCGCCCGCCTGGCCAGCACCTACGGCGCCGTGTTCCAGCTGCGCCTGGGGCGCTGGCCCGTGGTGGTGCTGAACGGGGAGCGCGCCATCCGCCAGGCCCTCGTCCGCCAGGGGGCCGCCTTCGCCGGCCGCCCGCCCTTCCCGTCCTTCCAGCTGGTGTCGGGAGGGCTCAGCCTGGCCTTCGGCGGCTACTCGGAGCTGTGGAAGCTGCACCGGCGGGCGGCGCACGCCACGGTGCGCGCCTTCTCCACGGGCAGCCCCGCGACGCGGCGCCTGCTGGAGCGGCACCTGGTGGGCGAGGCGCGGGCGCTGGTGGCGCTGCTGGTGCGGGGCAGCGCCGGCGGCGCCTTCCTCGACCCTTCGCGCGTCCTGGTGGTGGCCGTGGCCAACGTGATGAGCGCCCTGTGCTTCGGCCGCCGCTACAGCCACGGCGACGGAGAGTTCCTGCGCCTCGTGGGGCGCAACGAGCAGTTCGGGCGGGCCGTGGGCGCCGGCAGCCTGGTGGACGCGCTGCCCTGGCTCCAGCGCTTCCCCAGCCCCATCCGCGCCGCCTACCGCGCCTTCCGAGACCTCAACCGCGACTTCTACGGCTTTGTCCGCGGCAAGTTCCTGCAGCACCAGCGCAGCCTGCGCCCGGGGGCCGCCCCCCGAGACATGATGGACGCCTTCATCCGCCTGCAGCGGGAGCAGCCGCGGCTGCAGCTGGAGCATGTGCCCGCCACCGTCACCGACATCTTCGGCGCCAGCCAGGACACCCTCTCCACCGCCCTGCAGTGGCTCCTCATCTTCCTCATCAGGTAGGTGCCGGCGGAGGCGGCAGCACGCCGGGGCGCCCCACCTTCCCTTGGGAGCGGGGCACGGGAGCCCGTCTGGGGCGTCGCGGTGCGAGCGCCCGCCAGTCCCGGGGGAGCCGCGCTCAAATCGCCCTGCCGGGAAGGCTCCCATGGCGGGGGCAGCTGGGGTCGGGCATCACCTGGACCGCCTGGTCCGGGCAGCACCGGGAACGCCGGGGCCGGGCATCACTTGGACCGCCCGATCCCAGCATCACCGGGACCGCCAGGGACGCGCCGCTGGCGGTCTGTGGGACCGGCCAGCGCCAGCCCGTGCGGTGCCGGTGCCTCAAGCCGCTTCCGATTAACTAACACGGAAGCTCTGGGAAACCTGCCAGAAGGAGATAAGAAAACACTGAAAGCAAAAGTATCCGACGCAAACCCACCCTACTGAGGCGGTCGGGTAGTGGTGCATTAACAGAGGCTGGCAGAAAGGCAGCTGAATAAAACCTGAAAGTAGCAGATTTTACCGGGTCAAGATCAAGGAGATCATAGGAACAGGATAACAACTGCTTAAGCACGATAAAGAGTTCGTGCACCGCTTTACAAAACCCGCTATTATGTTAATCTGCCATTGCGTGTGCCTTCCTTGCCATTGCGTGACTGGGGAAGGCAGACCCCTTGGGCAGCCGGCGGGTGCGCTGCCCTGGCACCAGCCCTTCCAGGGGGAAGGTCAGATAGGGGAAATGGTTGGATAGAAGGCAGCGTAACACTGGCTTGCTTGTCTATCCTGGCTTTTTTTTCCCCCATCATCTGCATAATTTGTAGGCTTATGCAAACATTATCTACTCTATCACTTCTTGAAAAACAGGCTAACTGTTCAACTTCGAGCTAAGGGTGTGATGCCCACTGTTCACATAAGTTTTGGGTTTCTCCCCATTTCTTATGTTTGTCCAGCATTTAACATGCAGACCTGCTGCAGGAGGAAATGATGCAGAAGCCAAACTTGAATACTTAAAGCAAATAAAGGCTCCTTGGAGGAATGCATGCTTTTAGACCAGAAGAAGATGTATTAGCATTTTGATCTTGTTTGGTTACTGTGTAGTCTTACAAATTTTCCAGACTTCAAGACACTCTTCTTAGAATTCATTATAAAGAAAACATATTTTGATATTAATTAGACAAAGTCTATTCAAACTTGATGAGGAATGTTCATAAAGCCATTCTAACAAGTTAATAATTGTTTTGTTCTGGTTTTGGTTTTGTTTTTGGTTTTGTTTTTTTTTTAGTTTAAAAACCTTCAGGCTTTCCTATGTATGCAATATGTGTAGTGATATCAAACCCCATGCTAACTTTTAAAAGTCACAGAGCTGGAAAACAAAATTCTCATTCCCACAGAAAACATAATACTTAGACACAAGTAATTTTAGTCTTAGAATGAATTTTCAAAATTGTATCAGAATATTCGGTTTCAGCGCATTTTAAGTTAGTTTCCTTTTTCATGCTGAGAATGAGTTATGTGTGATATTAAAGTGAAAACGGAGCAAATCCGAAATTACATCAGTGGATGGGAAGTTTGGATTTTTCTCTTATAAAGTTTTGCATTGAGATCTGCACATTCCTGTAATATATTTAAACTCTGTTCAAACTGTATTATTTAGAGTAGGGGTGAAGTTCTGAGAAAAATGTTTATAGCAAGGATTATTTGCAAGAAAATCCTTTGAATGTGTTATGTATGTATACACGTCTTGCTTTGAATGACAGGTATCCAAAAGTGCAGGCTAAAATGCAAGAAGAAGTGGATAGGATTGTTGGAAGAGACCGCCTGCCGTGTGTCGAAGATCAGCCTCACTTGCCCTACATCATGGCTTTCTTGTACGAATCTATGCGTTTCAGCAGCTTTGTGCCTGTTACTATCCCACACGCCACCACAACCAACACCTTCATAATGGGCTACCTCATTCCCAAGGACACTGTGATTTTCGTAAATCAGTGGTCAGTGAATCATGATCCAGCAAAATGGTCCAACCCGGAGGATTTTGATCCAACAAGATTCCTGGATGAGAATGGATTCATCAATAAAGATCTCACTAGTAGCGTGATGATTTTCTCATTGGGAAAACGTCGCTGTATTGGAGAGGAGTTATCCAAGGTGCAGCTGTTTCTCTTTACCTCCATACTGGTGCATCAGTGCAATTTTACTGCTAATCCAAATGAGGACCCTAAAATGGACTTTACCTATGGGCTGACCATTAAACCTAAGCCATTTACCTTGAATGTTACGCTGAGAGATACTATGGATTTGCTTGATCAGGCTGTCCAAAGACTGCAAGCAGAGAAAGCAGCCAATGAAAATCAGCTGTCAGCAAATGCCTAAGCAATAAACCTTGCATCTAAAGATAATTCATTCCTCTCTCTCTTTTTAGACTTATATAACTTATAGTTTGTTCTGGTGATCTTTTTGGAACATAGCTAATATTACAAGTTATGAGAGCAGGAAGGAAAGCGGCACAAGGTATAATTCAGTGCTCTTTTTAGTTATAGGAGAGCCAGGGGAACAATTTAATATATTAAATAATAAAAACATATGCAACTTGAAAGTAAACCTTTTCTTTTCTAGCTTGTTCACAGAAGTTGCCATTGTAAAGGGCTTTTTATCTACTGACTGGTTGGAGCATCTCCAGGAACTATCTCTACAATCCTTTCCATGTCTCCGTGCACTATGCCTTAACTCTAGGTTTGCCTTCAGTGACTCCACATTCCAAAGTGAAATCTTTTATTAAAAAAAAAAAGGAAAAAAAGAAAGGTTTAGAACACTGCAGCCTGCCTCTGAATTCACTCTACTGGAAACTGCCATGCTCCTGTGTTGTGACTGCTGAGATGTACATTAATGCCTCAATAATAAGTGTTCAAATCATTTTTGGTAAAACGACAATGTAAAGTCTTGCCTTCAGCATTCCAAAGTGTTTACGTAAGTGACTAAAATAATAAAAGCCTTCCTTATAAGCACATTTGAAAATAAAATTCCTGTTTTATATGACAATGAACAGAATGCCCTACTATAGTAACTTTTCACTAAGTTTTGAAAGATCAGAACTTCCATGTCACTAAATGGCAAGGGAGATACAAATCATATGCTAGTCTGCTCATCAGCATGTTCATGAACAAAATAGGTATTTGGATTAGATTTATAAAGGTATAGCTGAACTTTGTGCTTCTCTAGGAAAGAGTCAATATTACTGTCTGTCAGCACATAAGTATGTCGAGTAAAATCCACACTGGCCATTGTATTTAGAAATGTGAAATTGGGGCATTTATATTCAAACATTCATACCACAAGCCTCAAGTAAAGCATACAGCAAATAATACCCCTATTCACTAGTCATTCTGTTAGGCTGAGTTAAATGGTATATCTGAAAATCAGCTATGTACTTCTAGTATGATTTGCTTGGAACAAATCTCAGAAGGAAAAGTAACATTACATGTCCTAATTAATGTACCCATTAACTGAAGAAAAAGTACTTTTAAAATATTTGTGAAGCAGAGTTCATAAATTTTTTAAAAAAGAACAAACCCTAACTTATTTTAAAGTAAAACACACACATGAAATTTTGTGGCCTTAAACCTCTAGCTAATGTTTGTATACACAAAGCTGCACGTATTTCTCTAAAAAGCAAACAACCCAATGTAGATGCCTGATTTGAAAAGTATTGGGCACTTCTTTGGGGCTGCAGATCACCTTCGGTTACATATGCAATCAATCAGAAATGAGAGTACCTCACATGACTTGCTTTATTCAGCTGAGTACTAAATAAGGTATTAGTGGAGCTGGAAAAATAAGAGTACAATGTTACACAGTGAAGTAGCTCTGCTGAGACCTAAGCAAGTAAGGATTTTCACTGTGTCTTCTGAAAAATAGCCAGCCTTAGTCACATTGGCAGCAGTGACAGAACTCATACTGACATTGGGAAGAGCTGAGTTAACAACGCAATCCAGATCTTCACTACTGATTTTAAAAACCTGAAGTCTTAAAGTACTTCTCTGTAACCCCACTCAGTAGTAATGTACCTGTTTAAAGTCTCTGACTTAATAGGGCTTCTATCATCCTTCTTTTTAGAGCTAAAAAATGCTTTCTGCTACATACACAAGGAGTAACCTCAGGTGTTTTTCTGAATTATGTACAAGTTTGTGATATCCCAGAACTTAGCCTATACCTGTGAAAAGCTTTATAAGATACTTAGGATTTTCATATGGAGATCTACATTAGATCAAATACTAGCAAGACAATTTCTCTTGTACCTTTTTAAGTATTGCTATTAAAAAAATTATAAAGGATGTAACCTACGACTGAATAGTTATTCTAATGCAAGGATCACAAATTCATATTTTAGTAAAACCAGCTTTTTCAGTTTGGTGTCCTTCCAAAAGCTTTACCTCTATCTTTGCTACTAATGGAACATCCATACACACTATTATTGTTGATGAGGAGGTTACACACTATATAGCTTTTGGTCAAATAATGTTTTTTGTAATCTATGAAGTTACTCGAATTTAGTAGCACCTATTTAGAATTGGTGCAGTTGTTTAGTGAGTTAACTTCTATGGTCATTTTGAGATGTATCATTGTGTTACCAAAATACTAAATAAAATTATTCTTACACTACCAGTGCTTAGTTTATGTATGACTTTCTAACATCAAAATAAACAAAATTATTATTTCTGATTTGGAAAGCAATATTATTTTAGGTATTTGTTGCTGTACTTTGCACCTTCTTTCCATTTCTGGATTTTAAGGTTTTTCTCTCTGCTGCCCTTACGGCTTCTCAGCTTATTCATACCTTGTCGTCTGTGCACAACTTCCTCATGCTCCTTGCTAAGAACATTCCCTGCTGCTCACCTCAGCATTGATCGGAATTCTCTCACTTCTTTCACTTTCTTGTAATACCTGTTAATCTCTGCTCAGCCTGCACAATCTCCTATGCTATGTTCTTCCCTCTGGCATTTCAGTTGGCTTCCACCTCCTCTATTTCCAAGCCCACAGACTGGTTTTCCTCTCTCTTTTTCCATCCTATATCTAGTGCTGGCATCCTTATTACTCCTGCCCCTGGATCCCCACCTCAGTCCTTGGCACTGGTTCATGCTCTTTTGGCCTTGGTGTATAGTCAGAAGCCCCAGGAATGGAAATCTCAGGCCAAACAGGCCTTAACGTGCCCTTGCAGAGCCATCTCTCACAAAATGAAGGTAACGCTGTGGTGAAGGGTGGCTGTCATGGCATATACAAAACATTTCTTCACGACACAGCAGCTCTGCCATCGCCATACCCCTTTGTCTTCTTTTCTCAGTCTGCTACACAAGCCTGCTTACTTCAAAGGCATGTTAGAAATGACCTTCACATTTCCCAAACCCCAGGGAAGGGAAAAAGAGCTGGGTGGGACAGAAGACTGGGCAGACTGATGATGAGTAGCTCCCTCCTGATATGGGGTATTTTCAGCTGTAGTTTCTTCCTAAGCATGCAGTATTCTAAGTTCGGGCTGAATTGGTGAAATCAGAAGCAGCACAAGTGAAAGGCAACTTACAAAGACTTCCTAGAAATAGCTAAGGGCCTGTGGAGTGGGTGTAGTGTCCAGAGATATCCCATGCAGAGTGTACATGGCTGGGGCTGATTCAGAGCAGGTGTCCTCCTGGGGTGACAGCCAAGAGCAACTACCTCCCTCACCAACCTGTGCATGGCTGTCCTCACAGCAGCATTAGACAAACACACGTTGTTCTTTCTTCATGAAAAAAGCACAGAGTATCAAAGCAGCTGTATTCAAGTTAAGGTTTTTCCTTTAAAAGCCTTTGTTCCCAGGTTGTAGTGATTTCAATGGTTGAGGAAAGCCAAATGTCATCTCATGCTCACTTTCTCTGTGTATGTGTGCACACACATGCTTAGTCCATCTCCCAGAAGTTTAGTAACATCCTTCATTCAGGTTGAACCATGGGATTTAAAAAAAACCAAAACAAACACCAAAACAACTGAAAAAGCCCACAAGACCCCAGAAGAGGAAGCCTGGGGAAAACTCAAGCATACATTTCTTGGAAAACCAGTAACAGTCAGACAGCCCCACTAAATAACAAGTAGGAGAAGCAAGTAGGCTGAGCTAGCAGAATTGATATAGAATATCTTTATACTAGTCAAGTGTACCACTACATTCCTTGTGAACCTAACAGACACTTGCTAACATCAGCAGGAGTCAGTTCTGAGCTGCTGAATACATACCAATAATGTAACAATAAATAACAAGACCCATCAAAACCTGAGAAACAAGCACTGCTATAAAGTTGTGTGGGGTAGGGTGTCAGTCCAGGATCTGTGCAACAGCTACTGGTACCAGCACAGTCGTGGCACAGTGAAACTAAATGCAAATTCACAGCAACAAGTTCCTATTAGTTTTGCATCAGACCCAGCGTGTTTTTGTGAGTGGCAGGTGTGTCTGTAGGAAGTTGTTTCACATTATCCAGGCAGAGCAAGCAGAGACTAGGCAACTGGGAGCTCAAATTGTACCTGAAAAGAGCTGAGAAATTAGCCATGAAAAGTGAACAGTTAACACTTGCCTTTGCTGCATCTTTAACTTGGTTAAATTTTATTCAGATCCCTCATTTGCCCATATAACAAATTCACCTTGGGGTAACACTGAATGCAGATCTGGGTTTCCTCCATGAATGAAGGGCTGGATTCTGAATGGTGCCATTATTTTGGTATACAGTGCAACATGGATACAGTGATTCAAATTCCAACAGTTTCTTTGTTGTTTATCACTCTGCCTTTTTGCAGCTGACTTTTCCCATGTTTCAGCCACTTGTACTCAGACCAGGCCCACTCGCTTCACTCTCAGGTGAAAACAAGCTCAGTGTTAAACACAAAGAGCATGGAGCATTTAAGATGGCTGTAGCCAATTCTTTGGTAGTCCTCCTTTCAGGGTTTTTCCAACTTTTCAGACAGCTCCACAAACCAGAAAATTCTCTTCTTGGTTAGTGTTGCCCTGTCCTTCAATACTTAGAGCAGATCTTGTTCCAGCCTGAAAGCACAGAGCTAGAGCTGACCAAATTAGTCTCTCAGCTCTCTACACTCTCAATCTGTGCTGGTGTCTGGGGACACAGCTCCATCACTATAGTTAACTAAGAAGATACAGGATGCCAAGGCATTTCAATTGCACATGAGTGGAGGCAGAGAAGGGAATGGATGCACAGGGGGCTCACTGACAGTGCATAAATCAACTGCAGAGCTGCCTAGGAGTCATTTGCTGGAGTGGCTGAGAGCTGGTGGAGGAAAATATGTGTCTGGAGTGTAGATGATTCCAGCTAGGAAGAAACTGTACAGAGCATCTCTGATTTCCAGGAGAAGAGAGCTGATTGTATTACATTGCAAACATAGAAACAAGAGCTGAAGAATTAAACATGAGGGGTTGGTCTGCCCTGTACAGGCTGCAGGATTTGAAAACAAAACCAATCTACAATGGAAAGTCACATATAGTCTGTCACTCTCCTTGTCTTGGCATCCCCAGTAACTGAGAACAACAGAGAGGAAGGGACAGCCCAGCTGCAACTGTGTTCAGACTGGGGGAATTTTCCTCTTGACATTCAGGGAGAGTGGTAGAAGAGGCAGGCACTACACTAGAGAGAAAGATTTCTGATCTAGAGGGTCCATTCAGTGCAGTTCAGTGTCATTTATTTGAGCAAGTTAATCAGGAAGAGGTTTGTATCACATGACTATTCCCATGCTATGCAGTTACATCTTCAGCTGTATCTAGGCTTGCTCAATACCCCCAAAGGAAAGAATGGCATGTGTTTGGCAGGATGCTCCAGAAGTGGGTTTAATCTCTGGCATTACTAGTTTGTTTTCAGTGATGGCTCACCTTTTGTTGGCAAGGACAGCTCTCTAAAACTAGACTTTATTTCCACAACCCCCCTTCTCCCAACCTGAGCTCTAGTAAGAGTATAACTGTTACCATGCAGAAACAGGCTTCTAATCCTCTCATGATAACAAATGAGACTTCATGTAATCACATTCTCTGTGTTAAAAATAACAGTACACCCTCCACCTATTTGGACTATTCTACTCATTGGAACAGAAGCAGAGATGTGGAGTGAGACACATTGTTCCCAGTATAAAAGCAAGGTTTAAGACAAAGCTGGACTTCACTGAGAAAGTATGGCTTGCAATCATCTGCAGAACAACATGAAACAATACCCTGTACTTCTTTTATGCTTTGTATTCTGTGAAAAATTTCCAAGCCGCAGTTCAAAAATTTAATCTGGATGTACATCTTCTTTTTAATTATACTTTTTCACTCTACAGAGGAAAAACCATAAATTGTGAGGCTATTAATCTTTTGTGGTTCAGGAAATTTAAATAACTCAAGTTGGGAAAGAAAAAAAAAAAAGGAAAGTGTCACCACAAATTAAACTCAAACTTCACAATAATTACCCTAATGAAAAAATGAGATTCCTAAATGAACCTTTGTCATGTTGCAACAAAGCCCATTTTCCTTCCCTTCATTTATGTGTATAGCTGCTGGGACAGTGTCATGCTTCAACTTGTTCCAAGACATAACTATGTTCATCTCCATTTCTGGGAGAAGTGCAGAAGAGCTGTACCTACACTCCAGAACAACATGCCCTGCAGGGAAGCTTTCTGGGCAACCCTTCCAGGTGGCACAGAAACAAAAGAGAAGTGTTTTCCACCAGCTTTCACCGGATGAGCGTTCTTTCCCTCATGTGCCTAACATCCTACCTAGCCTGCATCTTCCAAGTGTGTGAGGAGCACCAGTGCCACAGCCAGCTGAGGGCAGATCAGCCACAACTAATGTTCGATAAAATTAAACTAGGATAAACTCCCACAAAGGAGTAGAGCAAAAAAAGTCTGGAGTAGATAAATATTTCAATTAAGAAGGTTTCCCACAGAATTAGAAGGCAAATCCCCCAGTAACGTTAAACTTGAACTGAAGCCTTGAACAAAAAAAAAAACCCTATTCCTGATAGCATTAAGACTAAGATATTTGGCATCTGTGCACACAGATCTACAGCACATTGACAATATTGTCCTCTGCATTTGAAGGATAAAGTACTAATTTCCTTCAAGTCATCAGCAGAGACTGAATTCAAAACATTTCTCTGATAATGTATTCACTATAGAACACTGTTCAAATATCTTCATGCCTTACTTAAGGCCAGCAAGATTCCTTTCTTATCTTCGCAAGTGATCTCTTACCCTAATACAATACTTTTCTGCTTGAGTAAATAGCTCTAGCCTGTTCCCAGAGTTAAGCACATACAGTAGTTTTTATTGGGTATCAAGCCATAAAACTGCACAGCAGAACAGAAAACTCTAGGGAAGTTCTTCGAATAAATACATGCTCCATCCATTGTCTGAATGACCGAAATTGCGAAAGCAGAAATGATGCATGAGGAGTGGATATTAAAGATATCTTTTGCTCTCAAGAGGACAGATGTTTTCTCCCAGGGTTTTTGAAAAGATAGTTAGTGAAGTGACTGGACCTCTTTAGCTCTCTTTATAACCACCAGACTGTATTGTCATTAGACCACTAATTTTTTCCCTAGCAAAGATGCAGTTAGCACAGTTTCCTGCATCCTTACATTCATATACAATCAAAGTCGTCATGTCATTTTGAACAAGTTTCTCCCTGAGGATTTGTCACCCATCTCTTCAAACATTTCCCTGAAATACACATAACTTTAGGTGGCAAAAGACAATTATTTCACTGAACTCAAGCCATATGTATTTATTTTTGTAATAAAGGCACCTTCTGCCTTCTGGGGGAATCCAGCAAAGTTTGATCATATGCTAATAGAAGCAGTAGTTCTTCAGGGTCAATAGCAAAGCAGATTCTCTATGTATGGGGGAAAAAATATAGGGAAAATTGGGGTCATTAAAAAGTGAGAAGGAGAACACATCAGAGAAGGAGAAATAACAGGCCAGAGAAAACAGAAAGAAATGTTTCATCCCATGGAGGAGAATGAAGATGGAGAAAGAGAATGCGAGCAGCTGCTAACGCTGATTTGTCCCATCCCCAGGTACGAGAGCTCCCCATGGCACCCTAGGGATCACAGGTTGTGGCTGATGAAGACACACTCACATGCACCTCCAGAGGACGATTCATCCCATCTGCTCTTTTATGTCCCCAGACAAGAGAGCACAGACAACCTGCTCACACCAAACACCTACTGTTCAGGTGGTTGATGTTGATGTGCTGTGTCCTTTCCTTCCTACTTACTATATGCTAAAGACCTATATTTAGATATGTCCTGCTTAGAAACAGGCATTTTAAGCTGTAAAACATCTTTGGTGGTTCAGTTAGATTAAGAAAAAAGCAATGCTCTTACACTGGTGGGACATATTTCCTTAGGGATGGAGGAAATCAGCCACACTGATTTAGCCAGGTCATGTTGCAGAGTCTAACCCAATTTAACTACCTGATGTCACAGAATGACAGACTAGCTGAGATTGGAAGAAACCTCTGGAATCTGATCTAACATCCTAATCAAACAGGGCCTCCTGGAGCCAATCTAGTCATTCTACCTCCACATTAATAACTACCCACAACACTATAGGCATTTTCCTTCAGATTTTTCACAGTATACAGATAGCAAATAATATATTCACCATTGGTTCAATTTCCTTTCCTCTTGAAGTTAAACCTGTATGGACATCACCCTGGGAAAGCCACTGCTGTCCCTAGGAAGCATTCTTCCTAAGCACTGTCCTCCACTCTCACTGGATGAGAAAAACCTTCCCTTCGCTTTCTTTAGGAGGCATCCCTAGAGGCAGAAAGAGGGAAAGGCTATATAAGCCATTACTGCCCATCTCCTGCTGTTTTGAGCTGTATTTTATGTGATTTTGCTTCTTGCTTCAGCACATAATAGTGAGGATCTCTCTGCGCAGAATGGACTGTAAGGGACTTTCCCGCCACTGAACTGAGCCAGTAAGTCATTCATGTCTTCCCCAGATGTTTCTGTTTTCTGAACTAACAGGAACCGTATGTACTGCTGGCTCTCCCTGCAGACCTGGGCCAGCACAAGCAGAATGGGCGGGGGAGGAATTCCCCACTTGACTTCAGGACCCAGGAGTGTGCTTGCCTGCAGGAGTAGGGTTGGTCCAGGAGGCTTCACAAGTGAAGGTTCTAAGAAAGAATGTCTCCTGAACCACTGGGACCACTGTGACCAAACATTGAAAACACCCCCCACCTTTCAAAGGTTTTAATCCTTCTAAGAATCACCTCAGTGTCTTTGATACTTGCAGTACCAATTAAGCACTGCATACAGCAAACTTACCTAGAGCAACAGGTGAAACAGCCGTGCAATTTTGGACACAGACAATAAGCAGTGCTCTGTTTGCTATCTGAGTTTTAGCATAGAAATCGGTGTTTATTGTAATGGTGATAAATCACAGAATCTAAGCTTTCCCCCTCAGCTTTTAAAAAATAAATTCCTTGTAAAATACTGTTATCTCTTCTCATATATTTCCAAATATCAAGACAATAATGGCCAATGCACAGCATGTCTTCAGTTAAACTTTGTGGTCAGTCTTTGGGAGACAAAAAGCTATAGAGCAACATGTTTGCAAACATCTAAGTCACTAATCTGAACATCATATTTTACAGCTTGCTTTTTTTTCCTTAATATACAGCATACTGAAAGTTAAATTTTAATGATAAGAGACAAATTATAATTTATGCCAATCTGAGCAGGGGAGTTTAGGCCATTGGATAGCACTTGAAAAATAATTAGAAATTAAAACTCTAACTTTTCTTTTTAAGTTTGTTGTTTGTTGTTTTGGTTCTTTTTTTTTTTTCTTCTTTTTTTTTTTTTTTCCTTTTGCTCTCTCATCCTTGCCTAGATATTGGTTGAAATCATTTGCAGAAGGCTTTCTTTCCCAGTCTCCAAAAACATTCAATTTGGTTATCAAAAACAGCTATCAAAACTCTACTTCAGATTTTTTAGAGGCTTTCTTCTATCCAACGACCAAAAACATGTGTTTACAGACATTGACAAAAACGAGTTTGATTAAACTGTGCCATGGAGTTATCTCCAAATTTATTAGAAGATACAACATGTTTACAGCTTAAATGCATGTGGTTTACTGCCTTTTCAGTTCTGGCTGCTAAATAGAAGCACTATTTGAATAGAGAGACTTCAGTGAAATATGACTCCTGGTTAAATGAATTGCAGTAGCAGCATAGGCTTAAACAGTAAAGATTTAAAAAAACCCCCAGTGTTCTTCTAGAATTCTTCTTTTCCTTTGTCTAGTTTTGGCTAGACTGTATTTTTTTATATTGCTTCTTTCAAAGTACTGACCCTCAACTTGTGCTCATGAACTGGCTCGCACTCCTGCAGAGGTCCTATGAATTCCTCTGTTGAAACTTTATCTCCCAAGTCAGTTTGAGTCCATTCTTCACAAAGGTACTCAGACACAAGTAGAGAACAAATCAGAGAAGACAATCACCACATCCCTATGCTGATTTAAAAAAAAAAATAAAATTAGACCACCCCAATTGCAATTCAGCACTTGCAGTTGTCAACTTTCAACATACAACCCCAGAATCCTTTTTAAACACACTACCAGAAAACTTCTTAGCCAGTAGGCTGCAGGGCATGACAAAGCCACATATTTTGTCCAGGAACAAACTGAAACAGGAGGTTAAAGTTCATAATTAGCTAAAGCCCCATTCAAAGTTCAGCGATCTTAATGAATATTAGTAAATTTAAAGACTGTCAGGTTGCTTTCCTCTCCCAGACAACCAAAACAGCTTTCAGGAGACAAAAAGAGCTTGATCTCTGCCTTCCTGCCCCCAAGAATTATTATTATTTTTAATGAAACACATTGAGGGTCCACACTGCTGTCAGCTGTCTGCAATGTGGTTTATTTTTAGCTTGTAATATAGTTAATAAAAACCAGGTACAAAACTGATCCTGCTTTAGAAGCACATCTTGGAAATTGGACAGCTCTGCTCAAGTCATTATAGAACAAGATTTTAAGATGCATCTAAAAAGCCATAAACCAAACTGTTCTTAATATGCCATAAAAGAATTGTTTATCTATGTGCATGCATTGAAACATCTGATGTTGTACTTTCCCATTTACATGGAAAGGCAACCCTGTCAGGGAGACCACACACTATGTCACATTTAGTACCTGTTAGGGAAGTTTCAGCATGATTTTAATTATTTCCAAACTTGGTAAATCCCCTTCTGCCTCCTTGCTGGAAGGGTTTATATCAATTAAAATGCAATATCCTGTAAAGTGTTTAAGGACCTAGAAAGGTTCAGTTTGCTTCCCAGTTAACAAATTCCTCTCCTTTTCACTGTCCAGATACAACCTTGGTCATGACAGAATATAGAAAGTAGTTTCCCAGGTAGCATAGTACCTAGAACTTCATCCAGACATGCTTGTACTGCTGTCAATACCTATGGTGAACTGTTTGTGCTATCTACAGAGCTATCCTGCACTAACAGAAAAACCAAGCAAGAGCAGAAGGGCCACCTGATTGCAGTGACATCAGACTTGGCTCTTTCAGCACTTGTATCTGAAAGGTAAATATCTAGGAAAGGTGGGAAAATGAACTTGGTATCTACATCTATGGCTGTGAATCTGCTGAGAGATTTGTACATCCAAAACCAAACACATCCATTCATCTCGGGATACCATCTTCAGAAGGCAAAATCATCTGGGATCCTGCCTACCTGAACCCCAGGGAAGAGCTCAGACCAGGAAAGACACATACAGAGATGGCACAGGAGGGAGCACCACCTTTGCTGGAAATTACATGGGATGGCAAGAGAGGCCTCACCTCCATCTTTGGCTTCAAGTCTGGTGCACCTGGAGACACAATGATATCTCATACCCTTGATGATCCAGTACAAAATCTCAACTGAAATACCTCGCTCATATTGGGCTACCAACAACATTAGAGCCTATGGGTTATTTTTTTCCCAGAGCAGAAATATGCAGCCAGATGCAAAGCAATAGCCCTATGGTCAAGGCTGGGGCCTTCAGCTTTAAGAAGCTCAGTATTAAAGGTTTCCATACACAGTTACCTCTGTGGAGGGAAAAATTGAGTTACAAGCAGCAGAAGTCCAAAATAATTCTGCTGCTAAAAGCAAAGCTGGGGTTGGAGTTCACCAATCTGCTCCTCACATCTTACTTAGCTAGGCACAATTATAGGAATATATAAGAAATAGAGTGTCTTGGTCTCCTTCAAAAGAGACCTCAGTATTTCCTAGCAAAGGGTATTCTTCACCTGCAGCCAGACATCTCCCTGCTGTTCAGTCTGGACACAAGATGAAAGCTGAGAGCTTAACTCATGATCAGTTAAAGACTTAATATGTGTTTTAGTTATTAATAAGAACATTCCAAGAGATAGAGTTTGTCCATATAAGCCAGCTAGGAGAAAAACCTTGACAACCATTCTTGTATGTCATAGTTCACACCTGAGATGCCCATCTCTTCTGAAAGAGTTTGTTCTGGTGGCAAAAGCTTTGTTCTTATCCATCAATGAAAAAACAATAGGAATAACGAGATCACCACTATCCTTTTTTATACATTTTTCCTTCAGCAGAAGAAAAAGACCAGATTTATGGTTTATTTTATATACTTTCCCCCCATTTGGAAAAAGACACACAGATCTTATTAAGCAGCCTGATGTTGCAGTGGGACTGAACACTGCTGTCCTGGAACAAGTCGCATAGAGATTGTAATGCTACAGCACTGCGTCTTCTAAAGTTTCCTTGGTTCTGGATGTTGCAAATAAGCCTAAACTATCTGGGAGTAGAGGAAGGGTATTTGTTACTAAGGAAATTCAACTGTTCCTTCTAGCAACAGAAGAAGAATTATATTAGCAGGACAAAACTTTGGGTTGTGCCTGAGCACAACAAATATCAGATGCTTCCAATATATTTCTGCTCCAACTCAGGGTGGAGTTCTCAAGCTTTCAAGACCATATCTCCTAGAAATCATTTAAACACCTAATTCCTATGTAAAAGGAGGAAAACAGCCATCCCATAACCTTTCTGTGAAAGCTTTCACATGAAGAGATATAAGTACTGCAGTTGAGTTTCATATTTTTGCAGGAGGAAGGGGAAAGAATTTGGACGTAGTCCTTATGCAGTAATTAATCATTGAATAATAAAGAGTTATCCCAGAAAAAAAAACCACTATATTGCCAAACATCTTCCACACAGATGCACTGGTTGTATTGTTTCTCCCTTGCATTTCAGAAAGCAGTAAATAATATTGGGGTCAATTCCCAAACACAAGGTAATTTTAGTAGACCACCTTGTTTGGGACCAACTCACAGTCACCAACAGCTAAATATAATTCCTTAAATTATACACTGCTGGTGTCTGACAAAGTGCAAATGTGTAAAACAACTGAGGATAGCACCCAAACACCTCAGCCAAGGGCAGTGATGGGGCTTAAGGGCAGACAAGTCTCTTCATTTCCTAATGGTGGGCTATCAGTGTCTCCCATAAATGGGGTCATTGCCAGGGTTAGAGCACAGACTGAGAAAACATCACAGGATGCAGACACACATACTATGTTAGGCATTTTAACAGGGAAAGCTGCAGCCCCCTAGGGAAACCACACCTTGCTGCTACACTGCGAGGTGCCTTAATTCTCCCTGTTCCTTACAGGGCCTGGGATGCCAAGCAGGCCCACCAATCTCACTCCCCAGTCTAGAAACTGAAGAGCTAAGTGAAGTAACAGCAGCACAGTGACACAGCCAAGCCCCTCACCGAAACTCCTGCTGGGGATTCCTGTAACCACGTAACCTGTGTGCACATTTCAAGCCATAGTCCTCAGAGAAAGCCCAGCCTTTCCATGGGAAAGCGATGGGTGTTAAGGGGAAGATGCTAGGAAAGTGCTTTGCTAATCCAACTTGCAGCTTCAGGAAAGTGTTCATGTCCCCAGGCAATCTTCTCAACAAAATTGTATCTGAATGCCAAAAATTAAGGAAATGAAAAATGAGTAAAGAGCAAATTAAAATCCCATAGCATTTAATTGCAGAATCAACAAAACATTGTGTTCCTGGAACAAACGCTGTGCCCCAGGCACCTCAGCAACTGCTGCCCAGCACCACTGAGACTCCTCAGCATCCCACTGTCCCACTGGAATGACAGCTGGGAACGGCTGAGGCTCGAAGCAGAAATCCTGGTACACGTCAGGGTTTCTCCTTCCTTTCTTTTGTAATGTTTGCAGTACCATCTCAAATTGTGACTAATGAGAACTCCAGCAACTGAAACACAAAGCGGCACATTGTCAGGGAGGGAACCACATGGTTGGTGATTCAGTGGCAGTCCACCATCACCTTTTCCACAGCATGTGACCTTGCAAGGTTATCTGCTTATTAGGATAGAATTACAGGCTGCCATGTGATGTCTGTTTAAGGGAAGCAGAATCATAATGCCTTTATATATATTTTTTTTGCAATTTAATTGATGGCCTCTTTGCAAATCAATTCCAACGAAACATTAAATATACTTTCATAAGGAAAAAAATAAGGGTTAATTAACAAGAAAAATATAGTTCAAAGTAAACATTAAATCTGGTATTAGTACAAGTTTTGAAAGTGCTTTTCTGAATTGTCATTCTGATAACATTGTGATGGGAGCTGTTTTCTTTCCTACACCACAAAATCTGTTGGCTCCTCCTACCCCTTAAGTTTACAGCCAGTTTAGAAATTGTGACCTTTGTGACGTGCAAAATCTAACAGAGAATTCCACCTGTGCTGAAAGACCATGAGTCTCTCTCAGGCTGCCCTGAT
The DNA here is from genome assembly GCA_035047865.1 of Dendrocincla tyrannina. NCBI lineage: Eukaryota > Metazoa > Chordata > Aves > Passeriformes > Dendrocolaptidae > Dendrocincla > Dendrocincla tyrannina. Next base: position 34,051,821 of record JAWWMP010000116.1, on the reverse strand, counting down.
GCCTGCAATATCAAGAATTACTCAACCTGTCTCTGAATATGAGATATATCCTTCTGAAATCTGTCAATAACAACTGGAAAACCTATTATGTTATCAGAAAATAGAAAATGTGGACTTGAGCAATTTGGCTGCTTTGTACCCAAGTTTTCACATCAGCTACATTTTAATTATATTGAGCAAAATACTACCTGGCTGCAGTTTCCCACATCTCTAGAAAAAAAAAACTATTTTTGTAGCATTTATGAGACTCTGAAAAAAAGAGATGCTCCATTTAGTTGCAAAAGGTGGTCCTAGAGATGAGAAGGGAGCCCATCTCATAAAATGGGTAAACAATTAGAAGTATGATTGAATAACTCAATAAAAACAGCATTACTCTCCCTCAGTTGTACATACTGTATGCACTAAGCATTAAATACATTGGAGGCTGTATATAGTAATGAAGACAACCAGTGCAGAAATAAAATGCTGAACTAAGGTTCTAAACTTGTCTGGTTTTGACTGCCATGTGTCAGAAAAATCAGAATAAAAACCAAATCCAGCTCCAGAGAGGAGTCACAGGAGATCAACATTGAAAAACAGAGTTTGCCAAAACCCTTGGAAACTGAAATCCTGGAGATGTACACAGCTCTGCTGAGGACTTAATTTTTATGGATGTTTTCCCTTCTGGCCACTGGGCCCCAACTGTCTCAGGTCAAACCTACTGACAGGCCTGTGGTTCCTGCTGAATGTTCCACCCATTTGCTTGGCAGAAAAAGCACTTCACAGCGCCTGCAAAGCTTCCTCTAAAGCTCGCTGGTTTAAGGTTACATTCTGACTTGTCCTTACTTGGAGTACAATTGAAAATACCACTTGTTTTGGCATGAAAACTGGAAGAGGATCAGTGGAACAGGGATGAGTGGACCAGTTATTAGCATCTCAGCAGGAGCCATCCAGGGATGTGCTTCAGTCTCCTCACACTTAATACCTAAGACAGCTTCAATCTTGCCTGAAATTTCTCTCCCCTCCCCACTCCCACAGGAGTTACTTTACTTTTCAGTGAATGAGCACTGAGTTCAGGGAACCAAAGAAAGTCAAATATACCACAGAGGGGTATTAAGCAATCCTCCTCGAGTGTTTCTCTGCAAACCATAATACTTACTTACAAAAAAAGGCACCCTCAAAAGACAAACCCCCATCTCCGAACACATAAAGCTCTCCCCCTTCATCCTCCTCCTTGAGCCACAGACTCCCTGTAAGCAGATGTGATGTTTTGGGAACATGATAGAGACAGGGTTCATGGACTAAGTGTTGACTCCTACTGACTCAGTAACCCCTTTAGAGTTCACAAGCTCACAGAGAAGGCAAGACAAAGAAAGCTAATGCATTAATTTACAGGATTTTTTACCTTTTTCTTTACCATCTGCCTGCCCCAAATTGAACATGTAAGAGACTTCCATTAGGAACTGACAGGTCTAGATAAAGACGAGCCTGCAGGGTTTTCATCTAGCATTTCCTCTCCAGCACACAAAGTATCTTGTATTCAACAGATACTTTTCCTGTCTTTACTCTCAGAGGGAGGTCCAACTGAGTGCTGTGGCAATTCCCTTACATGAACCAGTTTTACCTCTATATTTAGAAGTTAGGAGAAGGATGTCAGGCAGTCTTTCCTCAAGGTTTCATTTCACATATTGACAGAAGTTTCAAATGGTTCACAAAGTAATCAAGTTCCTTATTATAGTTACAAAACACAGCAATCTATTTTAATTTCTCTAACTTACAAATATACCTATCCACACAAAAATTTTTGTATGCATATACACAAACACAGAAACTGTAGCTCCCATACAATTTCTACATGCATAATTCAAGTCTGACATTCAAAAAAAGACAGGATCTGTAGCAGTCCTACCAGAGTAAATCCAGTGTAACACAGAAATCAGGATGTTGCAGTGCAGGTGAACCCAATCAGTCCCTTTGACCTCAGCCAGTACCACTGAGGATACATTGGCTTCTGTTTTGCTGCTCACTGATATAAGAAAAACTCCTTCATGTACATTCTTTCTCTAGTCTAAATGTAAGGATTAAACAACCCCTCAACAATTTAGGAAAAATACACCCCCACAAGGCTGATCTACAGCACTGCTTTCTAGGTTTATTGCAGCACGTGTTCCTTCTTAACAGGAGCAAGCTCTTACCACAGGAAAATGGCAACTCATAGGGAATGCATCTGAAATCTCCTTTTTACCTTTTATTTTTTCCATATAGATTTAAGTTGGTGAACATGAACAAAACCACCTTTTGAAGGAGGGAAAGTAGAAAACCACCATTTTCATTCCACTGTCACTCGCCACATGCAGCAGTGCCCCGGAGGACGTGGCGGTGACAGAGCCCTGGTGCGACCCCTCACAGCCCATGGCAGGTCCTGAGGGGAGTCAAAGCCCTGCACAGAAGAAAGTCTTGCACGTAGGTACTTACAGCCTCAACATGCCTACTCACAGGAGTTACCAAATCCTGTCTACCTTTGGTTTACTCCCAGGGACAGCTTTCAGATATTCTGTTTTAGCTTAATGCTGGCCGGTGCCACGAGAAGACACACAGGCTTGTGAAACACCCACCATCACAGCAGCCACTGCACATGTCCCACACACACTCCTTCTGACACAGACACAGCACAGCAAACCTGGATACCCCACAGAGCACGTACTCACCCCTTCTTCGCCTCCAGGCCAGGAGCTGCCAGAGGCTCAGCCACCTTTCTGCAGTCACACACCTCCCAAGCCACCAGTGCACAGCCCAGAAGAACACTTAGCCAGAAGTGCCACTTCTCCACTGCCAGCACCCACCTGAACCTCATCAGGAGTCACTCTTCCCTGTGCTGAGCCAGGTGTGTTGCCTCTCCTGCCTTTCTGGCCGCTGCTCCTCAGCTGGGGCACTTACTGACACGCTTCCACTAGAGGTACAGCTGTGTGTGTGTGTGTCTGTGGACAGACCTGCACTGGCTTTTTGCATTCTCCAAACCAGCCCGGAATAACAGCATAAATGCTTCCCAAGGCTTTGTCTTCCCTGCCACTTCTTCAGGTACTGATGGAAAAAGAGGCCTAAAAGTTAAGGTGTGTTTTACTGCTCCTGCCTGTGCGTTCTCCACGTTTTTCTTACATGTCTTTCTTCAAACCATCCATATGGGTGAATGAAGCCCCGTCAGCACTGTTGTTAGAGATGGGGAAATAAGTTGTGGGAGGGAGGAAGAATTCTGTGGTGTGCAATAGGCTAGACTGATCACAAAATTCCCCCTCTAGAGAAAAAACTAATGCCCTTTACAGAAATCATGTACGATGGATAACTAATTAAAAGTATTGCTCAAACAACTGTACAGGTCCAGGTCCAGTAGTTTGGGTCTTTTTTCCCCCCCTGTTCTGTTGTTCTGAATTTCTCCCATGACAGCTGAAAAGACCTGTCTTCTCATTTCCTGAATCAACATGTTTGGTCATGTAGGAATGGCTATAAAAGGGGCTGAACCAAGTATTAGGTTATGCAGAAGCAAATGTCACACAAGGTCAGGCAGGTACGTTTAAAAACCCATACTGGCAGAAAGCCTGGGACTCACTGATGCCCAGAGGCTGTTTTGCCATGTTCTCAATGGCCCAAAATGTTACAGTTAGGTTTTATAAGGACCAGTCACATGAAACTACTCATTAGTAAGACAAATACTTCTAAAACAAAGAAGACTTCAAATGACCATGGGGTCACACACTCAATTATGGGCTTTTCTGCCAGTGCGCTGGTAATTCTTGCTCAGGGATTCATGATGAATGCCCCAGGAACAGTTTTGCTTGAAACTGCCAATACCCACAGACTGGTGGTATCCAAACCAACACACATTCTAGCAATGCTTTTGTATGAACCCCTTGCTGCACTTAAAAGTGTTGCTGTACAAACATTCTGCTGTTCTAATTTGAAAAACATGTATTTTATTACCGCTTTAAGACTTCATATATGATTTTATAGGGCACTATGTAAGCTGGCATAGCATTTTGCAAACAGCAATCCTTAACCCAGAGCCACAGTCAGGAGCTTTACAAATGAATTTTCATTTCTTCATAAATTATCCTCTTCCAAGACTAGGAAAACAAGACAAGGAAATCGATGGATCCACTTTGCTGATTTGCCACATTTTTCTGAACAGCAAATAAGAACATTTCTCTCTGGACACTGAAATTTCATCAGCCATGTTGATTACCTTTATCCATGAATTAGAAACCTGAACTTATTTTGGGAGATTAAAAAGTACATCCATATTCATGCCCATATCCATAACAGGTTTAGGTTACAATATTCCCAGTCAATATTGTGTGGCTCTATTTTTGGCTTACACATGTAGGCAATTCAAACCAGCTCATAATTAATCTTAATAAACAAAACATATGAAGAGTGGACAGACAGTGTTTGCGTGTGTGTAACTTGGGTATGTAGCTAAGTAGCTTACCCCACAGTCACATCATGGGTCAGCAGCACTACCAAGCACAGAGCTCAGATTGTTCATATTCAAGTTCATACTGGATCTCACAGATACTTCTAGAATAACTAGTTGTTTATTTTAATGAAATGAGTAAAATATTTCCTCCAAAAAAATTATTAATGTTTCACATTCTTAGTTCCAGTGCTTCATTTCCCAGCATCACACATGCATGGGTTACACAAACACAGACAGGGCCAGAAAAGCTTACTTCTTTTTGTATTGTCAAGACAGTTTGATTTGTTTCTTCTCCAAGGAACTTGGAAGTCTGTAAGAAGGAAAAGTGCTGGAAAATAAGAATATAACTTTATGTACAGAAAAAAAAAGCAAAAAAATAATGTAGGCCCTTGAGAGGTATGCCTTGAGTTTGAACTGGATGAACACTACAATACAATTTTGTCACGTTACTGCAGCATTTTCTGATTTTGGAGTAGGTGTAATGCACTAATGTGCCCACTGAAAAAAAACCCCACCATAGGTCTATCCTTCAGCACGTCCAGGAAAATTCCAGAAAACCCATGGATATTGCTGGTATTTTCAATACCTCCCTACAGTCCTAGGTACTTCAGGTGGAAGGTGTTCAGGCAGTGATGGCTGAATATAAGTAAATCCAGATAAGCTGGTATGTTTGGGTTGAACATGAATGGATCTCTGGTAGCCACTTCTCCATTGGATTTCTTCTGTTGTTGCTTTGGTTTCAGTGTTGGTTTAGTTTTTTTGTTTTTTGTTTGTTTTAGTTCATGTTTTACTACTACAATAATGGGATTGTAGGCATGGATTTAGGTGTTTGGGTTTTTTTTAATTGAAGTGGACATAGGACTTGTCACTTTCCTTTCTCAATCATCAACTACTCACCACTGTTGGACAGCTTCCTAATTCAGAAGTCAGCATATTGACACTATTACACAGAAATGAGTATCTTCCTAAGACTCAGCAGAAGAAACCACAGTAATTTAAACCAAGTATGAGAGTGTATCACTAACCATTTCCACAATGTGTCTTGGCCAACAGCTACAAAAAATGCTTCATGATTACCTACTGTTGCAAGGGGACCATCACAAAGGGACTGGGGCTCAGTGACTTAGCTTCACAAGAAATAAAAATTATGTCAATTATCAAGGAAGGCAGAACTAGCAGTTTAAACTGTAATGAAGCACATGAATCCTAGTACCAGACCAAGGCACCCTGAGTCCACCTTTTGCAAGCATGTCAAGAGACGAATTCCAATGGAGAATTTACAGGGTATGTACTGGAGCAGAGACCAAATGAGAGACAGCACAGCAGAAGAACTGAAGGAACTGTGGGCACCACAGCCCAGGGATCGTGGCTTCAGGAGGCCTGCAGCCCCATCTGCTCCATGAGGCTTAAAAGCCCGCAGGGGTTAATCCAGAATCACAGAATCACAGAATCTAGCTCCTCCACAGAGACAAAACTACGGAAGTGACTGTCTGCTTGTGGATATTTTAAACAAAAAAGAAAACATATGGCCGTCTAGAGCTATGCTTGCTTTTTCTCCAGCTGGTATGACACAGAGAACAGATAGCATGGGCTTACAACTAAATGGAAAACTTTATTTCAAGGAGCAATTACGGAACAATTTAGGCAACATGCTTCAATTTTGAAAGTTCTCAGATTAGAAAAGTGGAAACAAAAAAAGTTGGGAATGCTCGTGTACACTAAGTAATAAAAACTTTTAAAAGCACAAAATGTCTTACCTGTATAAACCAGCAGCGTCTTACCTGTGTGAGGAATATTTCTGTGAACTACCAAAGATGACTTGAGAGTGAATAATTAAAGCCAGCCTTTTCTCCCTCGGATGCTATTTTGTGATTCTACACACAGACTAGCAGTGAGCAAAAATTAGAATTGGCTTAATTCAAAAGGCTGAAAAGATGGGTAATTTAATCTATAAAATCAGAAATTTCATTTAAAAGTGTGATCCTGTGGATTAAAACCACATTTGTGATAAATAAATAGTCAAGGGCAGCCACGATTCACATCTTTAAATTCAAGTGTTTCAACATGCTAGTATATGTTTCAGAGTAAAAACTTCTGCAGTAGTATGGGTCCAAATGCAGCACCAGTGTGTACAAACAGCCCACCAACTTCTGAACCCCAGCAGGAATGCCTGTGGCTCACAGGGAGCTGGGGTTGTGTAATCCCCAGGGACGGCAAGGCCAGAAGGGATGTTAAGAAGTCATCTAGTCCAACCTCGGCCAGAGGATGAACTGTACCTTAAGCACTGCCAATGTTTAAAGACTTATTTAACTTTTATATTAAAACTTAAGTAAATAATTTTACAATACAGTCAGGAAACGTATTGCAGGGCTTTTCAGTTACCATCAGGATTATTTTCTCCTAATGCCTAATCTGAAGGTAGGCAATTACCTCTTGTCCCATGAACAGGGAGTTTGGAGAACAAGGTTTGGGGTTGTTTTTTTAATGTCTTCTCTGCAATAGCTTTTTGCAAATGCCAATACTCCTTTAGTCCTTGCTCCTGCAGACTAAACACACCAAATTCTTTCAGTTTTTGCACACAAAATAATATTGTCTAGCACTCTCATCTTTCTTGTCTCTCTCCACTGGACTCTTTCCAATTAGCCCCCAGCCTCCCTGAAGTGTGGTGCCTGAAACAGGGTATAGTATCCCAGCTCAGACCTCACTAGACCTTATTAGACCTAATTAGAGTAAAAGGTTATTTCATGTGAATTTAATGGGGAATGCTTATTTATTCAATCTCATATGTGCTTTTTTAAAAAACATGACATTATTGACCCATGATTAACTTGCCACTCACTGGAATCTGCACATCCACCTAATTTCAGCAATTAATTTAAATAACTTCTTGTTGTAATCTATTCTTCTGATACACTTTCAGCCTTTATCATCAATAATTACTTGTAAGTGAGGTATCTGTTGCATAATCCAGTTTATCTTATAAAGTATATTGATTAGCATAAAATTGGCTTAAGTAAAGGCCTCCTTATTATTACATCTTCCTAGGTGACAATGAATTGCTACCAACAACCCTAAGTACAAATCACTCTTGTAGATCCATTTAAACTACGCTTTCTGCATGAGCTATGCAAATGTCAAAAACAGACTTTACCAAAAGCCCCTTACCAAAATCAAAATGTGTCATCTTTCCAGCTACTCTGTTCACAAGTCAATTATTTGCTGTGAATCACAACATTCTGTCACAGAAGGAACAGTTTGATAGGATTCATCTTTCATGGTATTTTCCATTTTCTCTGAAATTGTGTATGAAAATAGAAGAACTCTTGAACTAAGAAAGATATATAGAAATTATTTTTCCACAGAATGAACATTAAAACCAACAAAAATGCATATTTCAATTTGTGAAGATCTCCCTGTCTTTGCCATAAACTGGCCCATGTTACCTTACACATCAAAAAGGTCAAGGGAACATGTAGTTGTTCTTATCCAATTTTATTTCCTTTAACAGAAATGCTTACTTCTTCCAGATACACTCACTGCATCTAGATTAAGATCCTGAATTAAAAGACAATGAAAACTGGCCTTTATTCCTCCACAGACTTTGGTGAATTCTGGATCAGTCTAGAGGTGAATGGAAATTCTTTCCCCAGCTGTTACATTTTATTGAAAACATGGCAGTCCTACACACTCAGACAGAAGTAGTAGATCATTAGGTAGTCTATTTTTACATACAGGTTATGTCATATAGATGATATAAAAGGTTAGCGATGGAACACGTTAGCCTAGGTTTTCCAGACATCCTGATGCCACCACACTAGGCAACTCTTCAAAGAGACAGAGCCAGAATTCACAAACGTGATGGAGGTCCTGATATGAATCCATTAAACATCACATATATTAATCTAAACAACTTAATTTCATTGGTCTGATCTTTAATATCGTACTTGATGTTACAAATAAATTATAACTTCAACTTAAAAAATTTTCACATTTCAATGTAAAATGAACAGTTGGTTTAAAGTAAAAAGAGCTTTGTGGAGGTAACAGCTTTCTTTAATAAGATTATAATTTTGTAAGAGTAGAGAAATGTGTAAACATAAATATTCATGATTTTCTTCTGTACACATCTGTGTAAATTAGTTGATATAAATATAATTTACTATAGAAACATTTTTTTGTTTGTTTATGCTACACACAGTTCTATGCTGGCATCAACATACTAGTTGATTAATCTTACAAAGAGTGAGATTTATGCATTTTGCATCCTAATCCCCAGTATGTCCATTGCCAGCAGTGGACTTCATGTTCAGAGAATCAGACTCACAGTGTCAGCAATCTAAAATTAAACTTCAGAACAAGATTATAATCAAAAATGAATGTATTATTTTCATATCATAATCGCCAGATACGTAAAGGCCGTGATCCAGGCCAACCAAAATCAATGACTGGTTTCCCACTGACTTAGCTGAAATTCATCCGCAGTTTCCAGTCACTGTAGATCTCATTTTAGTTTTGTAATTTTGTTACAGCATGAAGAGTTAAAAAGTACACAGTATCAGAGCTTCAGAGTGAGAAGTAAAGCCTCTAAGTCTTTCTGGGCTTCTTTATCCTGAAAGAAACAGACAATCATGCATCAACTTAGATAGGATAAATCCCTTCATTTGCCTAATACAAGCCTATCCACATTTCTTTACTCACAACAGACATAACACACAATTGCAACAGCCACAAAATGTAAAGACTGCATAGTAAGTTAATTTATCAGTGAATACAAAAATAAAGTTTGAAGTGAAAACAAGAGCCAGATGGCAGCCCTCCCTTTACAGCTCTGTTAAAGCACTTAAAATGTTAGCCCACAAATAGCCTTCTCTGCAGACCAGCAAGCTTTTCAGCTTGGGATATAACTTTTATTGGCGTACTTTGCATGAAGTATTGCCTTGCCTTATACCTGACGTAATCTTGTAACTCAACTGCAGCTGTTTTTCCACAAGTACTTATGTGATGTTTGCTAACGATTTATTATGAAACTAGAAGAAAACATTGGGAAATTTAATTAATGACGTGGGTTGGATTGTGGCTTCAGTGCATACAGCCATACCTACCAAAGGGCCACCGTGGATTGACTACACCCTCTGTATCTCCCAGGCTGGTGTTGGTGGGCTCTGCCTACGCTACCAGGCTCAGGACGCAGTGGAGACAACAGGGGAGCAAGAGGCAAGTGATCTGCTGCGGCCAGAGCCAACACGATATTGTTGCAGAAGGGAAAGGCTCCTTTTAGGACAATGTGTTAAGTGCACAGTTTGCATGGGGCTTTAAACCAAACCCAGGCCACAGACTCTCTCACCGTGACATGGGTTTTGGCTATTCCACATTTAATCTGTTTGGAAAGGCGTACGTGCATGTAAGTATGTAACCACAGCACAAAACCTCCATTATTCTACTTATTTTTACATGTCTCTGGATATAATCCACTTGCTTTAGTTGCCACTGCAAAACTTCTAGCTTGCAAAATGCACCTTGGTTTAAAAGCACATTTCTAAAAAGTCAGTGTCTCACACCTGCAGTCTGGTGGGTACTTAACACTGCAAGTGGAAAATACTTGCACATCATAGATTTTGTGCAAGTATTTCCAATGACAGGGACCAGTAGTGATAATGCCACAGGCAACTCTGAAAGAAAATACTGTCAGTGGAGTAATCACTGAATTTCAGGGTCACTTCATTATCCAATGAACCAAAGAGCTGGAACAAAATACAGGACATTTTAAAATATATTTTATGGGTGAAGAAATTCCTGCTTCTCTTTATTTTGGTTAGATGTCTATAATGTCATGGAGGAACAGAGAAGAATATTGAGAAGATAGAAACCATATGCCAGACATGTCAAACTACATTATATTATTGGTCTGGATTAAGGCATTAATACATTAGCTGGACACTTCTCCTGGAGTCGCTGCCTTACTTCCACTGGCAACAACAGGCTAAACTATCTGCCTAATCATTTATCAGAGGGCTTAAAAGGCACACACTGCAAAGCCAGCAGGCTCTTGCCAAAATACTCTAACAGAAGGAAATGTCACACTGAATTCATCACCCCTTAAACTCCATGTAACTACAGGCTGCCTGGAGTACCAACACATTGTTTCCAATAAAAATTGGAAAACTAATTTTTTATCAATATCTTAATTCAGGAAAAATAAACTGTTCTGTAGTGACTGTGGTCAACTTCTGAAAACAATTCTAAACTCCATTAAACAAAAAAGTAAAAAGCCAGATATTGTCCCATTGTATCAAGAAATGGAAAAGCTTCATTGTACCTGGTCCTACTCTTTTGACACTTTCCTAAGCTGAAAATTACAAAGATGCTGGTTTTCTCATATCTGAATGAGGTCCAGCATTTCATGGATTGATGGGATTCTTTACTCAATTTGCAGGATATGGCATTTAAAAAATGTATCTCCAAACGAGATTGTATAATTGCCTCTCGCCTTAGAAGTAAAAGATTGTATTGGGCAATGAGCTTTACAAGTTGCAAAGGTCTCAAAAATATTGAGCAATCTTCTCTGAATCTTCCTCTGGGCTTAGGAAAAAGAATGGAACAAACCCATAACTGTTTTAAGAACTGTCTGGAGAAGAAACTGCAAACGTGCAAAGCGTTCTACCTCTGGTTTGCCAGTTCTGAACAAGACTGCATCAGTGAAAGCAGAAATTATTATTGTTGCAAATTACTTAACTGGCTGCGTTAATTGAGCCAGCAGCTTCCAGTCAATAAGAACTCACATGGATAAAGCATTGAAAAAAATCAGTAATGGTATTAAAAACAAAGCTGAGAATGGTCACTGAAGGGAACTATGATGTCACCTTTGAATAGGGTCCTTCCAGACCAAGAGGTGTGCCATGCTAAAAGGAGAGAGAAGCCACAATTCTGTTCAGTTTCCAGTTTTAAGGGCAAAAACTTCATTAATGCCCAAAGCTTAACTGCTAATGGAAAGACAAAGCTATAAATCCTGTATTTGGCGAACTCTCTTCCTTGTTGATTTTCCTTTTGCAGCTTTCTGAAAATGAACAATAAGGTTGGCGTACTTTTTTATTATTTTTATTTTTAAGGCAGTCAGGCTCTGATCTCCCTTTAGAATGTTGCAGGCAGAGGAAGAGGTGCAAATCGTAGGAGGAATGCAATATATTTGCATCAGTCCCATTAGTTCACCCTGAGGCTTAGTTCAGCACTGACTGAATACACAGCCATTTTCAACCTTGACTTTCTACTGTCAAAGCTTACATTTATTGAACATTTCTGATATCAGAGTTTTCAGAGTTTAATGGGAGTTCAAAATGTTCTGCAAACTGCTACACAAAAGGTATTCAAATTACAGGGCCAGGGACTGTATTTTTCCCCTCTTCCTATTTAGTTGCTTTTCTTTTACGTTTCAGCATTCACAGGAGATATGCACAGGAAAAAAAAGACCTAAGAGGCCAGGGACTGAACAAGGCAAGAGAGGGAGCTGAAAACAAGCGCAAGAAGGAAGAAAGAGCTGGTGGGAAAAAGAGAATGTTGGCTTAACTGGGAAAAAGAGAATGTTGGCTTAACTGGAAGTAGTCCACAGTTCATTTCTGCACAAAAAAAAAAATTACTGATAAATATACATACACACAGACTTACACATATAAATGCGCATGTAAAAATTAAACGGCAATTAAAGAAAAGGCAGAAAGATAATGATTTTACTTTCCATCTCTGCTGATTATTTCCTTATGCACTAAACACGCTCAGCCCAGGCACTGCACATGTGTGCACTTGTTGACAAAGTCCCAACTGTCAACAGAGAGCGATACACCCCCAGGACCACAACCAAAACGGTCACACCAGCCAATGAAAACATAATTGTGTGCAACCACTGCCAAACCCCAAGCTGACATGCATCCTGTAGGGTTTCATTGAAGTCAGCAGGGCAGCATGGTATATTAAACGCGCTGGGCTGCAAGGGTGGTCCAAAGCTGTACTCTGATACGCAGTAACAGCAATGAGGTGCTGAGAGACACTCCTGCTTTTGGGCACAGCTGTATTATTCCTTTGCAGCTCCAGAAGGAATACTGGACTGCAACAGAAAAGACTCCCAAATGCACAAGGATTGTCAGTTAGAGAGCAATAGCTCTTGTGGACAACATAAATCATACCAGGCTAAATGCTATCCCTTAGTTTAATGATACACTCTCACAGATGGTGTGACTGTAGTACGTGCTAACAATTGCATAATAGCATTTTTTCCCCTTAGACATTTCTATACATCAATGCAATCATCCACTTGCCACCTTCTATATGAGTCCCGTATTCACAAGTTTGGGCATTTTATGTTTTTTCCAATTTTTAGTATCTTCCTCTGGGAATTAACCACGACTTTTTAAGGCCTTCAGGATAAATGCAAGCACACCTTTAAAACACATAGCTGACAATAATTACACATTTTTGGATATTATTTCAAGCAGAAGAAAAAATACCCTTTCATACCCAGAAGGCTGTGAATAAACAGGTCAGCTAGTTTAAGGACTGCTGTCGAAAAATTTAAAACCAGCAGAATATAACTCTGAATAATAAATAGTCATGTAAACTTTTAATGCGCTAGCTCTTTCCTAATTTAGAAGTCTATGTTTCACGTATAATCTGGTTTTTTACTACTTTTTGCTGTTGTACACAATGTGGAGCTTTTTGGTGTTAAAGACATTCTCCTCTTTCTGTTGAGTTGCTGCCACAATGGGACCTACAGCTTTCCTTTCTGCACAGTCATTGCTGAAACAGCCTGAACACCATCACGCCCAGTTACAGCCCCCTCAGAAAGATGCTTGTCGAGGCTTTCCTTCACCCTGTATATTGACTCCAAGACCATATATTTCAAGATCCAATTAGTTTCACTTGGCCCGGCAACCCTACAAAAAGTAGAGGTTTCTGCAAACCTATTTTTGCCATCCTACAGTGCACCACCACCTCTGTAAATACTTCCTCCCACTCTGCCCCTGCATCATGCCCCCCTGCCCTGCACACCAGCAGGGGAGATACACTCCACACTTCGAGAAATCGTCAGCTGACCGAGAACTAACTTTTGATAGGATGTTGAAATGAATACTTTGTGATAGACAGTTTAATCATAAATATAACAAGCTCAGTATTTATCAGGATAGACTTTATCCTTATGTATGAAACTATGACACCACAAAAAGTATCTTCATCACTTTTTGGAATTGTTTTTGGAGGGAAAGAAAGAATAAGCAGAAAAGGCAAACAAACCTTTTGGCAAGAACTTCAAAAACATGAAAGATAGAAAACTGGTCTAATCACTAAGATATAGAAATACAGACTGTATTCTTTGAAGTGCAAAATAACGTAAAATATAGGCAGTCTCAAATTCTTTTAGCAACCCTTTAACAATTGCCTCATTTTTCCCCAGCGTTTTACAGTCTGAAAGCTGATCTCTTTACATAAGATTTTAAAAAGTGTATTCCTTGAACTTGAAGCACTCACATTCAGAGTACACAAAAACACTAATCAAGAAATAGTTTTTTTAAGTATAATCTAATGATATTTTAATTTTGGGTTGATGGTAACTATTATGAAATCCTTGTTCAACTCCACAAACAGTATTAGCAGAAAACAATAGCCTAGAATTCAAAATGAACACAAATCTTAACACTTCCATTATTTTGCAAAATGACCGATCTATGGTGGCTGGAGTAGGTATTTCTTGGAACATCTTGATAATCCAGATATACAAATGTGCTATTGTAATAGGAATAGCTGATGGGTGCTGAAGTTTATACTCTGACCTCTCTTCCATCCCTCTGTAACTCCAACTTTTTTTCCTTACAGACAGTATTAAAAATTGAACTAATAAGCAGGGAGATTAATTATGGTGATGTAAAAAAAAGTACAAGAAATTTGTAAGGGTAGGATTTCTCCTCAGTAGCTGTATTCTTGTGTAAACATTCAGCCATCGTTCCTGCCTATTATTACATTTACCTCCTCCTCCACATGAGTTTCAGGTGTCACTGAGGCTGAAGGCAGAGTCTTTAACAAGTCTCTGCTTCCTGACATTCTACACCTGTAAGAAGTGAATGTCATTAGGATCAATTTCTGTAATATCTGAATCTCTCACACTTGTTCATTTGAACTTTGAATTGCCATCATTTGTAATTGCTGGGAAGGACTGTGTTTTAAATGACCGATAATTTTGTAAAACACATTCTCAGTTTCAGGGAAGTTTTTATCTGCATTTTAAGCACGATTTTCAGCAACTGTCAGTGCAAACAGTTCTCCTTTGTATTTTTCCTGCTTTTCTGCCTTCATCTCCTCCAAGACTGTACTTTTTGTAGTGGAACTGCTGTTTTATAGATTCATTTTCAAAAAAAACGTCATAGAGACCAAATTTCAATCTCTGTCTCTGTGAGACTGTTAATTCCTTATTGGTGAGCTTACTGGTCCTACAAGCACAGAGTTCACTCTCGTGGCCCACAGTCGTCTCCAGATACAAGAAATTAGACTTTCTTATTATACTTCATAATCCTACACTGAGACTTGAATTTTCTACAAGTTTCAGCCTTGAAAATACCCAACAATCTTTGTTATAAACAAGAAATTAGTATCTTATTCCCCTTACAAGCAAAGCACCATGTGTTTAACCAAGCACACACACAGGTTTTGTCTTTCTATATGCAAGACAGACATTTGTGTTTTCAAAATTAAATTACAGTTTTGTCTTCAAATTTAAAAAAGTAGTTTTGTTCCATCACAGTAGTCCACCACATCTGGTTTCAACAGCCCTTTATGTAGTCACACTCACCAAGGCTTTGAGCACACTACAAAGTAAGGCGTCTCAGTAAGGTTAATACAACATGCACTAGATGAACAGAGCAGCTGTCAGGCACTTCACAATAACTCACAGCAGCCCTGAACATTAGGATCTCTTTTACTGAAGGGGCAAATGTTTCCCAGGACCCTGAGGTTATCCACCTGGATAGCAACCAGAGAAAAACTGGACAATTTAATGTCCCATGCACCTCCAGCAGTGAAACACCACTACAGTATGACAGTAGTTACGGCCAAGGAAGGACTGTATGATTCACTGGAGGTTTTTGTTTAGAGTACAGAGGATAGAAAAAGGTCTCTTAGGTTGCACTGTAACATCCGTTTATTTTTTTCAGATTCAATTTGCACTAAATCTCATGTATTTGCTTTTAAAATAAAAATAATGCATAGACTGTTAAGTTAAAAATGTGCCTAACTATTTTTAAAAACTGTCCTATTTTTAAAAATCATCCTGTAACTCTTAACTTACAGGACTTACAGGAGTTGTTCAAGCAGAACTTTTTTCTTCCTGTATAATTTCTGTGGTATCCTTTTTAAGACTCCTAAGAGGGTTCAAACTGGCCATCTGATGGGTTTTTTTCTTTAACAAGGATTAGCTATGTTTGGAAGCCCCTTTACCCTTTGAACTAAAACACGTTCTGTCAGTAGTAGGACAGATGCACAGAAGGGATATTTGGATGTGATACAACATTCAAGTCAAAAATAATATCACAACTCAAAACATTACACGAAATGAATCCTAGAAAAAGTGTCAAAGAAGTGTCCTGAGCTACAGCAGATGAGAATTCGACCTGAGGATTAAAATGAGCTATGGGCTACTTTACTGATGCCAAGCACCTCTGGTTCCCAGAAGTCACTGGAAACTGTGGATGCTCAGAAGCAATAAAAAGTAAACCATTGTCTATGACTCTTTTTCTGCAGGATGATTTGTATCATGAAATACTATACCATTTCCTCGATGTGGCACATTTCCAGCAGCTTTGTCTCTTAGTCTGCTCCTGATTTTATGCCTTTATACAAATACATGTTTCTCAGCTGAAGCCAACATTTAAAAGCAAAGGAATTCCCTTGCTTGAAGAGAAAACTCACATGAGAAACTATGATTACACTTGGGAATGATGGGTTTCCCATGGTTGTGACAACATACCATGCTGCTGACAACCTTGAGATCCTGTGCTGTGGAAAACTGAAAGAAATCCTCAGGCTGCTGCTGACCTGTGCTTTTTTTTCAGACCACGAACCCCATCTTCTACAAGGCTGTAGTCAATTCAGGCACTTAATCAGCATCTGTTTATTACTGTCTCCCCAATGTCTCTTTAGTTTTATTACAGTCTCTTCCCTCCCTTAAGCTAATCTGACTAAATGTTATTCCTACATACAGCTCCAAGCCCTGAACCACTTAATTTCCAACATGATTTCCCAAAAATCACTAACAGTCTTTCTCAAGCACAATAACCAAAACAACATGTAATACTCAAATTCAGATGGGATTTGAGGTAACAGTCAGCATCAGCAGAGTCTGTGTTCCAGATCTCCATTTCACAGTAATTCCTTTCAGCATGCACTCGGTTTTACCCTGTGTTGACTGCTTGGTTGTTATTTTTAAAACTGAATTGCATACTATTGCTCTAATGCCATATTTTTCTGAACTCTTTTTTCTAAACTTAACTCAAAACATATCACAAGTGAACAAGATAAAGTGATCAAGATAAATCCTTGATGTCTGTACAATTAGTCAAAACAGAAGAGGTCAAATCATCAGAGGGACAAAAGATTTTTGGGGCCCAGTTGACGCTCCTTCTTTTGTCCACAAACCAGTATCATTGTTATTCTCGTCACCATCATTGCTTGCCAGAATACATACACCTACCTCTCAGACTGGTCTCACCAAAGGGTACCCCCTTCCTTCTCAGGTCTGCTAATACTTCCAAAATGTGATGGGGTATTAAAGAGATAATTTATAGCAGTCTTTCCTATGTTCTGTAATAGGCAAACTGAAGGTATATTTTAACAGTAAGTAAAGAATAAAGCAGAGTTAAAATATTGCTTACGTCGTATCTGTACCAATACGCACTTAACGAAACACTGAACTTAAGCAATGATTACTTTATAATTTATAACTGGCACATACTGTAACCTGGGCTAAAATTAAGGCCACCAAGGAGCAGCGGCTGGTGAGGCAAGCAATGGCCTTTCTTCCCAGCAGGAACACTTGACATAAATGTGTTAGTGCTCCACACACACCACTTATTGTCAATCAAGTTACAGAACTATTTAATGGTCTTTTTCCTTAACTGCAAAGAATTAAATGGGATAGGGCCAATTTGTCTCTGGAATCACCTCTCTCTCCACACCACATCTGCTGTGCTCAAAGGGGGTCCCTTAGGCTGACAAAGCTCAGGTCTGAACTTGTCATGCTCTAGGATGGTAAGATGCTTCCAGTCATAGGTCAGTCATTATGGAACTTGCTTCAGAGATCAGACAGAGTGAACCTTCTTGCCATAACTTGGTTTATATTTCAGAAATTAAGTAACTTAAAATCTCTCAAATATCAGTAGAAATATTGTGTCCACATACTAAAAATACTCTGAAGGGCCTAAAGAGGAATCTAATCACCTCTAAGAACAACCTATGTTCCAGCAGATGTAACTGGAAGAACTGCACCAACTGTACTGTGGTTGAATGCAAAGGTTATCTTGAATAACTCACCTACCTCTTCTGCAGTTAACATACTGCCCTTGACAAGAACCACAAACCAGAGGCTTTCAGAAGCAGAGACAGAGACTGTCAGACAAAAATCCCAAAGCTTTCAACTCTGAAAAATGTAGGTCTGGGGTAAAATTTCAGCACAACTATAGAGTGACACACTCAACTGCTTACGCTTAGGATGGTCTAATGAAGTAGGTTGAATTACAAAGAGTGCAATTCAATTTCTGACACAGAAAAGTCCCTGTCAGTTCCCCAAACAAAGATTTTTTTTTAAAGCTGTTGATATAGACAACTGTAATGAGACAACCTAGAGTGGAGGAAAAAGGAAGGTTCTGTATTCAGAGGAAAAACTGAAACATTATGTTATTACCAACAGTGCAGTAATGGATGCCAAAGACAAGAGAGCAGTCATAAGGGAACAAGTTATCACTCTCAATACCCACCTCATTAGTAACTGAGAGAATTGACAGTGCAGAATCACAGTACTTCAGTGCATTGTTTTTCTGGCCAAGATCTTTATAGCACTGAGAAGAAAAAACATTTTGTTTCCAATCAGACCACTGTAAGAATACCAGAGTCTACAAATCATTATTTTTAAAAGAACTTTGTTACCTTTGCCAAATACACGTAATTGCATTTGGAATATCCTGGATGCATTTCTTCTGCCTAAATAATAAAAAACAGGAAAGAAAATAGATATAAAACTTGTGTGATGGGATTTATGTGGTCTGCATAACGTTTTTAGTAATGGACTACACTTCCTCAAATCAGATGGAATCCTCCCTACTGTGTGTAATGCAGTCTGTTTAGCACTCCAAAAAAAACCATCAAGAGAACAAGAAAACTCAAAAGTCAGACTCTAGACCAGGCACATCAGATGCTGATACTGAACTCATAAAAATGTTCTGTACTGCTTGCTCTCCTCTCTAAGTGCTTTATAAAGACATCAGGTCATTCTGTACAAGATCTATCAGCTTCATTCACTTACATCAAAGAAATTAGAAAGCAATCAACCATTCACACTTTGTGTAACAAATAATGCATTGTGTTCATCAACTTTACAATTATTTATCTTCCACAGACCTGTATCTTCTAGTTCTGAGTTCACATTTCTTTTCACACTACCATCTTCTGAAAAGTTCAGGTCGTTAAAAAAGTTCAAGACTATCTTCCTCTTAAAACACATTACAGATGCAGAAGTTTGAAAATGAGTAAAAACCTTACCAATTAGCTACTAGCCAAGAAGTAGTTTTAATCAACAAACAGCTTTTGGGAGAAAAAATTACATAAGTGAAATTTATAGTAGCTGTAATCCTTGGACCAAAACAATGTAGCTTTCACCACAACTGCATAGAATCAAAAAATTGAAAAAGAAACCCAAACAATTGTCTTTTAGACAGTAATTTAATTTTTGTTGCAGAAGATGACTTAAAACCACAGTCACTCTGCAGCCCACCACAAAATGTCCTGAAGCTAAAGTGAATGTTTCAAATTATTTCTACCACTTTGGGAATTTGACCTTAAAGATAAAATCTCTTGAACCAGGAAGATGGTAACATATTGTACCATCCAAAATTCAGGAGATCATTCCATCTTTAAACAGACTAAGAACATAGAAAACAAGCACTTCTGAAAGTGAAGAAAATATGCCTGTCCAATTCTTTTAAAGAAACTTTCTGAAAGTAATTGTAATGATGGAAGTTTATGCTTTGAATTCAATCAAGTGAAAAGCTTGTACACTCTTCAGCTCCAGAAGTAGAAATTATTCATAGAGAAGACACAGAAAGATAGATTTATTTTATTCATGTGGTGTTTTCTCATAACCGTATGCTCAAATAGAATGCCCAGGAACATGGACTTGTATGACAGAGCTTTATTTTCTAATTTGCTTCAAAGGTAATTTCATCTCCACAAATATGAAATGCTTCTACTGAAATTCAATGAGAAAAAGCTTCAGAGAAGAAAAAGAGAAGCACCACAATGCCAAAGTTCTTCCTGCCTATGGTAATCCTGGTGCAGAAATGGGCAAATCAGCAATTATCACTATGGCAATTTGTTTCAATGGCACATATAACTAAGCTATATCCATCTCACATTATATTCAGTAACTATTAACCATGTCAAGTAATGGAAGAATTCCCTAAAGCTAAAGAAAAGAAAGGTGCAAGTCAGTCATCTCCAAACTAATTTTAAAATAGAAAAGAAAAAATATTTTAGTAGAGAGCTCAGTGGTGTTCAGAAGAGGCCCGTATTCATAGCTACTGAACACAATCTGTTGAACAGACATCTTGACAAGAGTCACATAGAGCAGCTGGTAAACAGCCACACAGGAAAACCCTTGGCGAGGACTTACCTTAAGGAAATTCTGCAAAGCTTCTTCTACTGTTGAAGTTGGTGGAGTCCCAAAGAGAGCAGTAGCTACTTTCTTTTCAATCCAAGACAACTGAGATACCTATAATGAAAAAATTAAATTAGAAATTCAGAAGTCTTCAGAGTTGCCCCTCAGTTTGCAGTAAATACTGTCCTGTGCACTGTACTATTTACATGATGTATTTTGCAAAAGAACCTGTAAGGGAATGCTTTATACTGTCAACTTGCCAGCTAAAAGAAGTCTTTTGGATTTCAGATTCTGTTAACAGGAAAATGTGCACATATGACAAAACACCTTGACACAAAAAAAACCAAAAACCTTAAAGTACATTTTAGGTTTCATAAGACCTTGTCTATTTTTAAAACCAAAGGCTAGAAATAGCGCTTGAAACTTGTTAAGGTTTTCATGAGACAGCTTAGCATGTTAGTCTATGTATTTAACAACTTTTCAACATTATGAGAGCTGTTGGTACAGTACAAATGTGAGTGCTTTTGTTGCTTGTATAACAAGTTCACAGAAGCTGGTGACAACCACTATTAAGAAATAGGCTTAATTTTTGGCTCTTCAAATCGGACAAACATTTGCCAAAGACCTCTTCTCATTTCAGCAAGATGGTCTGCTGAGAAAGGATTTAGGGAACTGTCATATTGCCACACAATGCATATGACTTCTTCCCTTACATATACTGACACCTGACATATGAATCACCTATGGACATCTCTTTTCAGAAGGAGCTGCAATTCAAATAACAGGGTTTGGCCTTGCAGTCCTACTGCAGTAAAAATTAAAATGGTTTTGGATAGTTTTAGATTAGTCCTGCCTCATTCCCTTGCTTTTCAATATAAGCAGGGCTGCTGTTGCTCCCCCTACCTACTCCACCTAAATTCAGCAATTATCCCGTAGATGTGAATTAATAATTGCAAAATACAAGAATCCACCCATGCAGAACTATCCACAGCCATCAACCAGAATGTTTCTCTTCTGAACAGACATCAAGCTCTAAGTATCTCTTATTGTACACTGCCCTAAAAATACTATCGCAAGGACTAGAAACAGAGGCTAGCATGCAACAGGAAAATTCATAGGACCATGTTTTCTCAGCTGGTTCCACTGTCTCTAGCTACAAACGAGCAACATTGTTTGGAGATGGAAGGTCATCCTGGTCAGGTCTTGCTGGTTGTTTGGCAGGGTCCAACACCTTATTTGTTAAATGCTGTCAGTGACTGTCTAACACAAAACCACTAAAAATTATAATCCAGAGAGAAACAGTATTAAGAAAATAAAGTTTTTGTTTTCATTCTCTCACATATCCCACGCTTAAAGCTTCTTTTAAGGAAATGAAGTGGTTTTTTACAAAAGGTGTTCAGCAATCCTGGAGTTCTTACTCACTGAAGCAACAAGGGGTTGCCTCTATAGTGCTTTTACATTGTGTTACAAACTTCAGCATGCTGTTTAAAACTTCAAATCGTAGCTTTGTATATAATTTCCTCCCACATTTCACTTCCCTTGCTGTTTTACAGATTCCAAGACGTATTCTGCAAGAGTTATTAGAAGAATTTTTCCAAAACTGCTGTTTTCTTCATGCCAATCTACTGATGCAGCGTTCTTTCTTCTTTAGGAAGAGGGAGGGGGTTTCTACAGTTCTGGGTCCATCACATGGAGATAGACATAGCTTACAGAGGGAGGAAGAGAGGGTAAAAAAATAAAGGGAATATATATGCTTACACTGCTCTCTGCACGACCACACAGCACCCTGGAGATACACATACACTGCACAGATACAATTACCACACTCATGTCTGCTGTTATGCAATAGTGAGGAAACAAAATTGCGGTTTTTCCATGTGGAGTTATAATTAACTATTGAAAACACAAGTTCTTCCTGGCAGTTCTTTTATTTTCTTATGAGATTTAATCAGAACTGATTTACTGAGGGTTTAGTCTTTATTTTGTCTGGCTTGAGTGCTGCTTTGCACTGTTCAAACTTTTAAAAAGCCCAAACACACATGCACTTGGCCATTTTTATTTTACAAATCTCACCAAGATAAAACAATATTTAAAAGTGAAAAGCATTTCAAAGAAAATCACCTGCACAGAAAGGAGGTTGTAGCAAAGTGGAGGTCCATCTCTTCTCCCAGGTAACAAGTGATGGGATCAGAGGAAGCAGCCTTAAGTTGCACCAGGGGAGGTTTAGGCTGGACACAGGAAAAATCTCTTCACTGAAGGGGTGGTCAGGGATTGGAACAGACTGCTCAGGGAGGTGGTATAACAGCCACCCCTGGAAGTGTTCAAAAGATGTGTGGATGTGGCACTTGGGGACACAGTTTAATGGTGAACATGCAGTGCTCAGCTAACAGCTGGACTCGACAATCTTAGAAGTCTTTTCCAACTATGACTCTGAGACAACAGTGAGTTTTCTTAAATGTGCACTCTCTCCAGCATTGTACTTTGTTACAATTTCACAGATAGTCTGACAGTTCTGTAATGGTTTGAGCAGTCAGGCTTACATGCCACTGGCTTGAAGAATTCATTGCAGCTAACTCTAGCCATCCTTAAATGAAGTGCCTAGTTTACGCAAGTTGTCCAGGTTCCTTTCATGGTCAATACAGAGAGAGGCACTTCCAACAGGCTATTCCTATTCACCTACGTTAGCCTGGGATGAACACTCCTCCCTTTCTCTTCTCTCTTTCCTTCAGCTACAAAAGGAGCACAGATAATTATTCTTTGGGGATGGCTAAAGACAGGTGAGGTGAATGTCATCACGGTAGCTTAACTGTGTCTGTCTGCACCCTGCTGTGGCTGAGGTGGGACAAATGGAAAAGACCTGTTTTATGCAATACACAAAATTGTGTCCCAGAGCAATAATGACAAACAGGAAATTATACCCTTCTCCTCAACACACACAAGCACAGTCTTTAATTTGAAATAACTTTATTAGAGTAAATCTTATGCCATGTTCAGTGAAATGGAAACATCATTCCTACTATACCAACTAACTTTATTAAGCATTCTCTGTGTGTGAGCATGCACAGGGAACAGAACCCTTGTTAGCACGCCCTAGTATAGTGCAATTTTGAAGGTTATTCCAACAGTCCAAAGTATATCTGGAGGTCCATACAAAATCAAGTATAAAGAGAGTGTAACTGTCAGGAACTACAGTGGAACCAGGATTTCACTTTAATGTGTGTTCCAAAAGTGGTAAAGGACAGCAGAAAGGAATAAGAAAAGCAGCTACTGCAGCAAGTAATAGCAGCAACAACAAAAATTAAAGAATGAAGATTGTCTTTGCCCTGTAGATGATTTCCAAATGTTAAATGAGTTTTGGTTTTTTAGGTCTCCTCAACCCTGATGTCAGTCCTGCCAGCAGCTGAAAATTCACAGGAGCACTGCAAGGAACACTGTGTTTCCATCACAGAATATCAGATTTAATGTATTGGGGCACTCAAGGAACACTGCAACCCAGCTACCCTACATAAGGAGAGTTAGTCCCACTCACTCAAGAGTGAGAAAAAAGGGCCTGAGGGACCATTAGCCAGGTCCTGAACTTCCTCAGGATGGAGAGGAGTGGGTCATCACGGCACCCTGGCCTCTGCCAAGGAGAAGAGGCCACTCTTCAGTATCCCCAAGCAAACAGAGATGTTTGTCTCAACCAACCTCTCCTATGGATCTGTCAAAGAACAAGCTCTCATCCACTTATTCTATCCAAATCTCTATTAGCACCAGAGATGGAAAAAAGGCACCCACAGAGTTAAACTGCAGCTGAGTGTAAAGTTCATACTTTGCGCTCTCCTATCAGGCCTCTTGTTCCACTGAAGACCAAGGCAGAAAATATGGTTCTTCCCTAAATACTGGAAAAATGGATTTCCTAACATCCCTTTCTCTTCCTCATCCTAGGATCAGCAAAAACTATATATATATTCATATGTGTATATATGTATTTAAACTAAAACACTGGTTGGGTTTTTGTATTGTTTCTTTTTTATGAGATGCAAACCCTGCCCACTGACACCTCTTTTCAAATTCAGGATGTTGGTACTGAGGAAACTAACCCAATTGGATTGAAAAATCATCCAGAACTGACCCTCAGCCCTACAGGATACCCTCCTCCAATGTTTCCTTGTTAATAGCTCACTGAAGATGTATCACACAATTGTCTTCCATAGAGGAAAATGTTCCCCTTGATCCAGTTTCAGTAAAATATTAATGGCACCTAATTAAATATGCCTACAGACTTTTTCTTTCTTTTTTTCATTACAATATATTAATTTAAAATTGTATTAAATAATTTTGCAATGTTTTGACTTCTGGAAGAGATTAAGTAACTGGACACCAGTGTTAAAATACTGGCTTCCAACACAAATATTCTCTTTCTTGCCAGCTGAGGAACCAGGACAGTCTGCACAGGCATTTAGGTATTTATCCAGCTTGAACTGGGCTTTTCACTTTCCAGTAAGGGAAGCAGACTTGCAGAGCACACAAAGGAACTGCATCAATTCGGCCCCTGATGTAACCCACATAGATACTGGGATACACCAGTGACAAATCTAACATAAGGCATGCAACCTACAAAAAGAAAATCCCAAGAGATCTGATTTTTAACACCCTACTAGCATTTACCAGATACTCTGTTCCAGTTTCACAAGGACATGCTAGCTGTTCTGTGCCTGCCCTGTAATGGCAAATAAAAATAAGCCTTAACTAGATACTACTCTGTTTTATATGCTATTTGAAACATTAAAACACTAAAAACAACTCATGAACACACAATTATAAAGATTTATCAGATAATTGTGCCCCAAACTCTAAGGAAATAAAACTAATTCCTATATACACCACGCACCACAGATCCATTCACTTCTTGTTTATCCAGCAGGTATTACAGGCAAAATTTTACCTGTCATGTCATGACATTATGAAATGACTGGTGAAAACCTTGCCTACTTGAGTGCAAGAAAAGAGGTAATTTTCTAATACAGCTGAGAGGATTCTGTGATCTTTCTCTTTTGTATAGCTCTACTGACTTTATAATGGTAAGAGAAATAAGAAACAGCAAAAATTGATTTTTAGACAAGGTGGTGAACAACTGTGACTGGCTTGGCATCACAGACAAACCCCAAGCGCTGTGAGGGCAGTGAAAATCCAGCTCACCCTTTCTGCTGCAGTGCTACAACACTGCATCAGCTTCATTTCTGGCCTGGTAAGAACAAGTGCTGAGTAAGACACTTGGCAGTGCTGTACCATTGCTTTTGTAAAGGACTGTGTTACACTGAGGAAGGTGAGAAATGGCAGTCAGAGCCAAATTCTGGCAAAACTCCACAAATCAAATAGTTTTTACTAGTACAGTGTGCGGTCTCTGGATATAGATTTCAGCCTTCAAGAAAACTTCTCCATTTTCCTTCACTACACTTTTTACCTAGAAGTCTTTTCAACTGATTTTCATTTGTGAAAATGAACTGTAACCCTGAGTTACAACACTTGAAGCGTTTCCTTTTACAGTCTCTTATGCAATTCCTATTTTTTTCAGTTTGTCATCCCAAAAAAAGGTGCTAGATAACTATATTAGGAAGACTTAGGAACATTTCACAAAAGTTTTACCAAAGCCTGTAAAGTATGAAACACTAATTATCTTTTTTGACTACACTGCTACAGTAAAAGAATACACGATCAAAATTAGACAAAAATACCCTTGGAAGCATACTTAAGAAAAACAAATATTGTGGCCAATCCTAACTTGACCCCAAAGTCCATGTGAAAACTAACCTTCTTGCCTCAGTCATCGTTTTTCCTTCTTTAATTCTCTCACATTGGACAACACAGCCTTCCCAGCCTCAACCGCACCGAGACTGAACATTAAGAACACAGGGTTTAAGAGCAGCATTATGACTCCAATTGCATGCACCCATATAGAGTGATGAATGAATTTGTCAAGCACTGTCATAATCCTGACTGTGAAGAAGTATTTGGAACCTATTCCACAGCCAACAGTCTTCTTTTGGGGTAATTACCACGGCATGAAACACCACAGTCTGCAGAACAGGACTAAAGAATTTGTCTCATCTTTCACAAACTCCTACAAATACCTATGTCACATGCATGGCCAAAATCTGTATTCGTGGATCAGCATAGAAACCTACTCATATAGTCTGGTAAAACTAATGAAAATATCACCAACCTCACTAGGTCAGAATTAAGATTTAGCTTCCATAGTAGTGCCTCAAAACTAATGTTTTCAAATTACCTCATCCTGCTACTGCAAATGTGCAAAGACAATAAAACTTTAAGTGCCGACAGCCCCAGAAGTTAAAACAAAATGTTATTCAGTCCTATATTTATTGGTACAAAAATCTGTTCTATGTGTTTCAGGTTACTATTTTGTAAAGCCAGTCAGAGAAGAAAATTTTAAAAAAGAAAAAAAAGAGAAATCTGAAATCAATCCTTAAATATTTCAGTGGCTACATCTGTTTAGGTAGAGTGTTTCACTTAATGAAATGCAGGTCAGGCCATTACCTAAAGCAAATGCTAATCTGTGGTTTTAATGTTTAGTAAGGAAGACTTGCATAGATGTTGCAAGTGTGGAACATGAATTTGTAATTAATTATACATTACAACAAACCACACATATTACTCAGTCAGGAAGTGGTGATTATCATGAAAACGAAACAAGAGTAAAAAAAGGTGCAATGAGAACAAAGTGAAGCATACCAATGTTTCCAAAAAGCAGCAGCTCACATGAGAAATAAGTCATGAAAAACATCTGGGAGCATTTGACACAAATGGAAGCTGCAGTCAGCTGTTGGACACAGCACAGTATAAAAGTGCTAAGCAATCACTGGTAAGAGAGACGCTGCTCAGAGGCAGGACAGGACAGCAAGCATATTGTAGCACAATCTTCAGCAACTTATTTTTGCATAGATAATGCTGGTATTCAAGAATAGTGTGACAAAAAGCAAAATGCCAAGTTCTTTGAAAAAGTTGGTGTCATTCCTTATTCCAATCAAAGGAGAAGAAACAGTTGTTGAAAGCTCTTTGAGAGTTAAATATATGATCTTAAAAAAACTGCTGAAAGATTACTTTGCATTAGGCGTTGTTGCAGATAAAGACAAAGTCTGCAGTGTGTCACAGCAAGTCCCTCTTTCCAGGCACTTCTTTTGCAGGCACTTAGTAGTGAGTACCATTGGAAGTATCCGTAAGAAAAAGGCAGGGCTGGCATTCACTGTGCTTAGCCGTTATTCTGAAAAGCCTCACAGTGATCTTTTACAGCATGGACTATGGAAGAATGTCTTCTGACCAAAGACTCCTCAGAGCACCAGAGATGAAGCAGTAAGGAGAGCCAACTGAGTCCTCAAAGGTATGGGCTTAAGAATAAGACAACTCTCATACACAAGAACAAGCACCATTTTTCTAAAAAACTGATTAACAGTGAAACTTGTAAAGCAATTATTTTATTTTTTCATATATGAGTACTTATAACTATGTAATCAACTAGAATCTAATATAATGTTTATAATACATAAATAAAATATAACTAAAATAATCTTTAAAAGCACCTGTTGTACTGGCAGGACATAAATTACATCTCTTGCAAAATTCTTTGGTGAATTATGAATTTTTAGGCCTGAATCTTTGTTGTGACATTCTCCTGGAATTTAGCAAGCCATTATGCTAGCCTTGCTGCCACAGATATAATCCCATAGCATGTAACTGCCTTTAACTTAAGTTATGGATGGGTAATAAAGTTACTCAAAGGTTATGTTACCAGCCCAAGGTCACACAGAAAGTTTGTGGCAGAACAAAGAACTGAAATCAAGAGATCGACCTTCCTCCCTTCCAATATCAGTTACTTTTCAGTCAGTCAGTCAGTCAGTCATAAAACTTGAACATGAGACATCCAAGCACAGCTTACCTAACTATACTACAGGAATAATCAGCTGTTAGCATCACACATCTGGTAGTTACTTCAGGGAATGTAAATGTCAGGTTCATTTAGCTCAAAATACCTACTTATATATACACCTACTTTGTCTTAAATCCCAGTATTTAATTACAAATGCATTATCATTTTTCAGTATACTCAAATCATATGCTAGATAAATAAAACACAACTTACTGAATAGCACCATCTTCCATTTAGGTAATATAAAAAGGGATCTTGAGGCTTAAGTTCAATTGCCTTGTCTAGGTGCTCCTATTGGAAAGAAAAATAGTATCACTTTAGATGTTTGTTTGACAAGTGTGTATACATTCTAAGTAGTTTGTTACAAGTCAGAAACAAATTCAGAAATTCTCTCCTGTTGCAATTGTTTTCTAACCTAAAAATACATTAACTAGCAAACCCCTTCCTCATGGAGGGAAACCACAAACAAAATTGTTTAGCAACATTGCACACAATGCAACAAAGCATGTCATATTTAGAAAATGACTAAGCAGCTCTAAAGTTCAATCAAATAACTCAAGAACTTTTGTCTTAAGAAGGCAACAACTTCACTTTAACAATTGCATTTACAGTTAGTATGAGGAAGCTGTCACAGATCAAATAAGTGAGGAAGCAACTTGTCTCTTTGATAGATCTTGTATGCCAGCACCCATTCCTGAAGCATAGTCTCTTTCATCTTGGAATGTGACTGCTCCAATGAAATGGTACATGACACAATCAATCGTTACTATAATGTGAAATTAAAGAAAAATAAAATGGTTCTGATTATAGTGAAACTATAAAACATAGGAAGTGTCTAATGAGGCCCTTCTTCCAAAACCGTTTTCAGTACAAGTCATAAGTATCTTTATTTCTCTCTTTAACTTACTAAGGAAAGCTCTTATTGCTCAACCTAAGTTTGAAGAAAAAATAAGTACGTTATTTCACCTCTACCATTTGTCCCTCAAAATACATGTCATTCGAACTTTTCTTTTTTATCCCCCAGATATCTGTCTTTCTAATAAAGCCAGCCACAAAAACATTTCAGTTACACAGACCTAAGAGACTACTGTGTTATCGTTTTGTCCACAAACTATTCAGATAGGAGCTATGTTTTCATACTACTATTTCCCCAAATCCTTAACATTTCCAAACAACTCAACAAATTTCAGTATATACTAGTGAGGTGGAAAACCTCCCTGAAAAGGCTACTGCTAACACCACAGACTCTTTTTAAAACTCCATCCTTAAACAGCTACAGCACTTGTGTTGTCATTATCCCTTCACTCTCAGCTTGTCCCAGTGCTCAGGGCTTAGCTGGCTTGGCACAGCTCATATGTAATTTTTGCTCTCTCACCCGAAAGCTCCTCCACACTCCAAGTCCTAACACGGACATGATGTGACAGGAACGCATCCCAGGCATTCCCCAGGAACTGGAACATGTCTGCTGCCTCTCACTGACACCCAGAAAGGGGGGAGGCCAGCTTGGAGGGCAAGGGATGGATGGAAAGCGTCTAAGCAATGCTGAGGACAAGCAGGGGGAGAGTAGCACATGTAACACAAATGACTAACTCTGAAAAACACAATTACCTTTGATAGAACAGTGTTAAAACAAGTATTACTTAAGGGTGGCATGAAAGATGATTGCAGAACTGTGTTAGTTCATCACTTACTATTTCATGTTTTGATTTTCTAAACAGAATTGTTATTCCCTTTTCCTCCCCTCCTTGACTACAAATTAAACCAGAAACTTTACTGCTGTTCACAGAATCCTACCTCAATTCTTAGATTTTGTAAGCATATAACCTTTTTCCATACATAAAAATAACTTTTTCGCTTTAACTTCAGCACCAAAATAGACCTGTGAGGCTGAATTACTGTGTTGGAAAAATCTGTCTTTGACACTATATAAGGAAATAACTTGAAGGAATAGCTTAAAAAAAAAATCCTACAAAAACATACCTTAAAGAGATAACCATTCCTGATTTTGTTTTGTACACTTTCAAACTGAGACATATAGCCACACATAATTGCAAACCTGAGAGGGGAAAAGAAAACACACACACATACTTTTTGTGATTTAAATAAACCTTTGAATTAAATTACAAAATATTTCAATACCTAATTCACAATTAACACCTGGGGTTTTTTTCCATCTCAACGGCTGAATGGAAGTTTGGCATGAGCTATACATATTCAGCAGCAGACGAAAACACAAACCAAAACAAAACAATAATGGAAACAAGAAGTTTACATGACACTATTTGGGCTGTCATCGAAGTAAAAATCCAGGGATTTCTCCTCTCAAACTTCTAACCTTTAGTTCAAAGTGCGACACTTCCAGACAGGCCCTACCACTGATGGCAGTGGGACACATTGTGCTCTGCACTGCACTGCCCTGGGAACATGACCACCATCAGCTGCAGTACCTCACCCGGGAAGTAAAACTGCTGCTGGTTTATTGACACTCCACCTAAATTTCTACTCCTTTCTTCCTATTACTCCAACAGCTCTAGAATATCTATGCATAAAAAATCTCTTGCACAGATATAAATTGTATTTTCCTTGGACCTATTTTCATTGGTATTAAGACAACTTTCAATTTCTGTATAAAACTAACAGAACCACCAAAGAAATAGCCAAGCAGTCAAAACTAATGTACGTAATTTTTCTAATTTTCCTCAGAATTTTGCTTTTTTACTAAATATTTTACCATGCAGGATCAAATTAAAACCAAAATTAATCCTAAAAGAGGGAAAGTTGAAGTCCAGAGGAAAGCATGAGTTATACAAGAAGCTTATCGAGTTAATTATGGTAACAGAATCACAATCTGTATGGCACACACAGTTTTTAAGCATTACTAAACATCAGCTTTCTTAATTTCTTTATATAATGTAATTATTCAAGCTCCAGTGAATCCTCATTAAAATGTCATTGCTAACACAACTATTTTATTGCTTACAGTTATACCTAATGGTTTTATGTTAGAAATACTCATGTTACAGGCCGTTGCATTTTTTGGGCAGTAAGTGTTCCCAGGTAGGGAATGGAGTCAGCATAACAACAGCATCTGAATTTGTAAGAGCTCCAGACAGACTGTCAAACACTGTTGAGCGGGATGTGTGTTGTGACCAATGTGCACTGGACAAAATCCAGCTAATGGCAGCTCTGCTGCTGACAGAGCTGCAGCAGAAGAGCATTTGGTATGCGAACGAGCTGCAACTGAGGGAAAAAACAAGGGGTGGGGGTCAGGAAAGTTCAGGTATTTAGAAAGAGGGGGAAGGTACTGAAAACTTTATTAGGTTTAAGTAACTCGGGCAACATTGCCCCTATTCCCTTCACTCATTAAGTGCTAATCAGATAAACTCAGCATACCATAGCTAAACGGATTGCTGCTACAAAAGAAAACAATGAAAAGCGAACAAGCTAATCCAGCATCTTGCAGTATTTCCCTGTCTGTGCGTGACAAGAAAGAGGGCCTTAGTTTAAACTAGTTCAAAGAAAAATTTCTACTTACTGCTAAAATCTCCGGGGAGGGAAATCCCAACAAAATTTTCAACGAATTAAAAGTAAGCTAACCTACAAACTTCAAATACGCGTTATTTTTTCAAGGAAAAAATAAAAATCTTTCACGTTTGTCTTTTTTTTAATTTAAATTTTATACTTTTGAACTGGGCTGGGCAGCCAATTGATATAAAGAAATTATTTAATATTTGCAGTTTAATTGCTAAAAAAAACCAAAACAACAAGTAAACAAAAAAAAAAACAAAGAAAAAAAAAGTCTCTTCCCCCCCCCGCCCCCAGAAGAGACTTCTTAGACATTTTAAATACTCTTGAAAGAGTTTAAAACACAAAGCAAACTCTATTTTCAGCGATGCAAAGGGTAATGTTAATCATAGAATGGTTTGGATTAGAAGGCACCTCAAAGATCATCTAATTCCAAGCCCTTGCCATGACCAGGGACACCTTGCGCTAGACCAGGTTGCTCCAAGCCCCATCCAGCCTGGCCTTGCACAGCTCCAGGGATGTGGCAGCCACAACTGCTCGGGGCAACCTGCTTCAGTGTCTCACCACCCTCCTAGGGAAGAAAATAATCAAAGAAAAGGAGGCAGGAGGTAACTAGAAACGCTTCCATCTGTTCCCTGTCATTCTTTCCACAGGCCAGCCCCAGTCCCCTTACTCCCTGGTCACCTGCCCCATCTCGTGGTGGCAGGCGGGACTACCAAAGATTATCACAAAATAATGTGCAAATATCCTATGACGTGTAAAACGCACATGTCTCTTGGAAGAGCAAGTGATACTGGTTCTCCTCACAATCACTGCCAGCCTGACACCCTTTGGGCATCAAGGTTATAGTACTGCTTACAGTGCCTTCACAGAGAAAAATAGAAAACCATACCAATAAAGAGCTGCAAGGAATGACCTAACTGCTGCGCTGAAGCTACTCCTGGGTGACATAAAAAACAGCCCCAGAGACATTCATCTACATAAACACAATAATCATTACCCCATTAAGACAGACAGTATTTCAGCTAGCATAAAAAATGTTATTCCAGATGGAAGAAAAGTTACTGAACGTGGTGTAGAAGCATCCACAATTAACATTCCTTTAATACGCACAAACACAGATGAACTCAGTAGTAAGTTAGTGCCCTGTCCCTTTGTTTAAAACAAGGTAATTGAAACTCAGATTGGCAAGAAAGTCTAGCTGACAGACAAAGATACCAAGTGCCTATGTGGCCCTCAGGCAGAGGGATCCACATCAAAAAGTGAACTAACACTTTCCTTCTGGCACTCCAGAATTACTGTATGTATTCAGGCAAGGTAAAACTGTAAGGGGCATGCCTTATCTGATGCAAAAGGGAGAGAGAGCAGCAAGTTGATACAGTAAGTTTTATCAAGCCAATTTGAGTTTTAATATCAAAAATGCTACCAACACTTTAGACTGGCAACCACAGCTTATTCCATATGAGACGGATTTACAGAAAAGATTTTGAAGTCTCAAATCAAGATTAAGCCACACTAGAGCTCACAAATACAGCAAGTTTTACCTTTTCCCTTATAAACCTCACAGGGCCAAAATCAGAAATAACACGTGTTTTCCAGGCTTGTTCCTTTCTCTTCTATATATCCTTTCACATATCCCAAATCTAAAAAACCCTCTTATGTCATGTAGACTTTGGAAATGTGTGGGTATAAGGCTTACATTTAGAAATCTAGATCTCCATTGTAGCATTCTAGTATCAACAGGGAAGTTTTCTTAATTGTAAATAAGGCTTTGCAAACTGGAGGGGAGTTTGTGACATTTACCAGTGCTAAAGAATACATTCCATACCTTTTTCACTCCTTCCTCTTCACTTGAAAAGCATTTGACATGTAAGATAATAAAAGACAAAGCTAATATGTGGGTAACACGCAAGAGGACCAGTGAAAAGCAAGCTCATTTTCATCCCAGTTCTAAATGTGTGTCCCCACCTCTCAATGGCTCAGTCCTGTGTATGCCATCATTTCCTAGATATCTTAGATTTCTGGATATCTCCACCCTCATGGGGATTGAGGGTAAGGAAGCAGTGGCTGAGAATGTGTAAGATTGCCAACACACAAAGTAAGACGCACCAAGGTGCAAAGTGAAGTGTTTAGGTGTTCTTTTGTTCCTGAAGATTTGTTTGGGTTTTGTTTTCTCTTCTTGGAACCTAACTGAGTTTACATTGTAGAAATTGGCAGAAGTACAGACAGAGCACCAAACCTGAGCTCCAGGGAAACATCAGATATAGCACACACTTGCTTGGATGACACTTTCAAAAACATGGGAAACAAACCCCTGTTTTGGTTTAAAAACTCTGAAGGTAAGGACATTCAAGAATTATGCCTTAATAATTTATTGAAACACACAAAGTATATCAAATCAAGGAAAAATGCTGGTGTTAATGTGTATTCACAGATCACCAGTAGAACATGTGGATGTCATGTTCTGCATTTCTTAGGCTGTAGAACCCAAAACTATGTTAAACTTCTGTGTTCAAGAAATTTAACCTTTTGCTTTACAACACACAGTTGTTATAGATGGAAATACAATCTTGAAGAAATTAGCAGGATAGTCTTCACAAATGTGGAAACAGAGTGAAACAATAGCTTTCAGAGATAGTAACACAACAATTCTCCTTGACAGACACATAATAGGAATCATTAGGTTGCCAGTTTTATTTCCTCTGTGATGATTCTGGCAAAAAGCTGGTAGTAAGCAGATCTTCTCACATGTCAAACCTACCTCCTTTGCACATGCATGAGGATGCTGCAGTGTTTCCCTGATCCACTTACTACAGAACAACTTACACCTTTACAGAAATGGCTTCTGAATTTGAAATTTTAAATAATTTTTACAAAGATAATTAAGTATTTTAAAGATTATTGACTAACATTAAGCACAATTAACAACACAGATTGCAGTAAAATTTCTTAGGTCTTCCCATGAATCAAATACAGGGTAAATAACTTAACTGAAAACTTTGTATTTCTCCACAAACTATCAATTTCTGAAAAACGAGACTGCATGATACAAACAGGTGTTTGTAGCTTGGATGTTACCTGTTTCTTGTAAGTCTAAATTAGGGATAATTAAGAGCAGCAGGTTACAAGCATTTAGTTAGAAACAGATACAGTTTTAATTTTAAAAGTTGCTGGTAATATGACAATATCTACAGCATATTCCACAACTTTAAAGAGTTCTGTTTCACTAGAGAATTATTTTTATGCCATTGCACCTTACAGACCTGACAAATTATCTGTTAGAATTCTGCTACGGATATGGCATGCCGAGTTTTTTTGTGGAAGTTTGTGTAAAATCCCCAAAACACTCAAATGGTGATTATTGATCTCCTCAACGAAACCAATCCATTCTCTTCCACAGTGCTGCTTTTCAGTGAGACACTCCCTAAGCTCTGGAATCCACTTCCATGGGCAACTCAGGGCTTGTGAAAATTTTTATGCTTCTTGCTAATGCTCACACATATGATAAAGTCCTGGGGGCAGCTGTGGTTCAGGAAGACTCCTCCCTTAAAAACCACTGGGTTTTCACTTGCTAACTCACTTCCATCTAAATGAGACGTGTGCTAACATGAGCAGGTATGTTCCACAGAGTAACCCAAACTTAACAGCAGCATGAAGTTTGTTTGTGGCAAAAAAACCAAAGCTCAATGCAAAGAATGATCTTTCTAGGCAAATGTTGTGAAAACGACCCTATCTAGTAACCTCTCTTTCTTTGCAAAGCCTGTAACAAGTTCTCCTCTGCAAAAAAAGGAAGTCTGGGGGAATCTGGGCAACAGCAGAGAAACCTTCCAGACTTCTTCCAAACTCTTGAAGAAAAAACAGCAACAAAACCCCCACAAATATAAAAACTCACCTGTTTTGCAAAATAATTTAAAAGTGACTGTTCAGTTTTAAATAAAACCACTATTATCATGCATCTACACTGAGTGTTTTCTGTAAGTGTAAAGTTGTAAAACAGCACAACTATAAAGTTAACTAGAGCACTGAATTGTTCACACAGCAATTAAAACCTGGACGATAAAGATGCTCCATGATCCAAGATGAGCTGTGAGGATTCACAGCTGTCATTTGGGAATCACTGACCCACAAAACAGATTTGTTTGAGCATTGGAAAACACAAGGAGACCTGCAACTGGCTGATGTCAACTTTTGCATGCAAGTTTCTCCACATCTTGAAAAACTGACACCATCTGAACAAAGACACCAGTCACTCTGGAATATTTACTCTGCCTCTCTTTAGCATTTCATACAAAATAATAAAAAGCTACAACTATGTGTTTCCTTTCCAGTGTTGCCATTTTTTAGAGGTCACCATTCAAAAAAATCTGAAGGCACCTACAAATTAAGCATGATCACATGTTTTCAAAAATCTGGATTCAAGCTATGAAAATTATTTGCAGCTGCATAGTTTCATTACCAAAAACACCTGACTACTTAAAGATATTTTGCTTTCTTCTTTCTGCATATCTTTTATAGAATTTAACTTGAAGATGAATACTGATTACTTGTCGGTATTCTGATCAGTAAGTTGAACAGTTTGAGTGTTGATATATTTTATGATACAGTTTTACAAAAAAGATAAAAGTGGTACACTAAGGAGATATGTGAAATCTTTTTGTTCTTAACTGAAGTAAATATGAAAAGCGAGGCAAGACAGCTGAACTCCAGGTCTACATTAGCAAGAGTTTGCTCATGGAACCATTCCACTAAATTCTTCTGGCAGACACAAAAGATGTGTTCTGTTTCCAAGAAACTTTATAGCAGTTTCACAAAAGAGAAGAAAAACCTGTTCTGGAAAAGGGATGTTTTTGCCAGTATAACTCCATTATACTAGGACAATTATATTGGTCAAGGTGTGACAAAAACTTATTTATGCAGTAAAAAGAGCTTTCAAGCAGCAGGGATAAGCTTCCAAAAGAAACTTCCAAAGAGGTCCATAGCCCAAATCCTTGCTTGACAGGCACAGTGTACATTTTTAGTGAAGAAAATTAAATCATTAAGAAGTGTCATGCTAGAAAAAGTTCTGTAGAAGTATTATTAATAGACAATATTTAAAAGCACAGCTGCAAATCACCCTTTAGTCATATCGGGGAATAGTTTGAAACATTAATTCAGCTCCAGTGAGGAATTCTCTATTAACTTAAAAACCCAAAAGTAATTGACTCCAAAAAAAAAGAAAACAAGAGCAGACATCAAAGCTAGGGATATTGATAAAGCAATATGAGGAGGTTCTGTAAACACATCAGAAGGAAAAGAAAACATAAATGAAAGTGCAGAACAATTAGCAATGAAGAAATTACAAAAGATGAAACCAACAAGGTTGAATTCAATTTCTTCTTTGCTTATATTCCTCCTACTCCCTAAGGGTTAAGTGTAAATAGAGCACAAAGAACAGTATCAGGAAAAGAACAGGCTATCATTTAATCCTCACTCATTTAGGAAGCTGTAATATATTAAACAGTTCAAGAGAACATTAGAAATAATGCATGAGTGGACAACATAGATAGTAGCTACACCAAACACAAGCTAAAACCTCAGTTGTGCTGATTGAAAATATCAAAACTCCACAGAAATTATAAAGTACTGATTAGTAAGAAACCAACACAAACTTTCCTCAGTCAAGGTTAGAAAATGAGCTTCCTTACCAACAGCTGATACAGACTAACATAGCCTTATACGTAAAATGAGAGAACTGCCTCATCAAACAGATGGGCTCATCTTACATAGGTTAAGATTATTTACCTTACACAGCTTCAGAAAATGTTATGTTGGCAGTGAGATGAAAAGGAAGGATTTTGGTCTGAGACGGCATTACTTTCACACTGAGTTTGCATGTATGCTGAGCTTCTCATCTCTGTATCTAATCTACTATTACAGCCAGCAGAGACCTTGTTCAGTCCTGATCAAACAAGATCCCTGCCTGGACACAGTGCCTGATGCCACTGGAGGTGCCCTAGGACTTCCCACCACTTCCAGATGCCAGCCTGCAAGTAAACAGACCCACAAAGGTCCTGTGTCATGCCATGCAAATATCTTGGCACACCATTCGGCACATGCTGCCATTCAAGTCTATGTCCCCTGTACATTGAGGACAAGTCTCTCACTCATATGAAGACACATATAATAGAGACAGTACATTTAGGTGTCAATCTGGAGTTGGGTATTGCCTTTTGTCTCTGAACTTAAGTGACCACCTGCTAGTGATCCTAGCTTTTTTGTGTAGATATTTGTTCTGTTTTTTCTTTTCAGCTGTTTTCTCTCATATCCTTATTAACTATGGATTTCATATTACTTTCACATATAATTTATTTACAATTTAATTGTCTTTCACTGTTTTCTGTTCACACACAGTCTTATCTGTTTATGACTTGAGGCAAAATTCTGTTTCCATACAACTTGGAGAATACAGTTTCTACAGGGAAGATTCTATGAAGTCTTATTTGTTGATCATGTGGATTAACATGTGAAATAATGTTTAGATAAACTGGATAAATTTGCATTAGGCCAGACTCAAACAATCCATATCTGACATATAGCTGTCTACAAGTCTCCTGGATAATGCTAAAAGGCCCAACAGAAAGGAAAAATGCACACATAGTTACCATCAAGGAAAGGAAAAGGGAAAAGGGAAAAAGTTACAAACCAGCATAACCTGAAAACATTCCAGGATAAACTATTCTGTAACTGCATAAACATATGCAACAGTTAACACAAGCTTTTTGTGAACAAACGGTATATATAAAAATTTTTTCTTTTCTGACAAAATAAACAAGTCTGGAATATTAGAGGGCCTTTGACTTTGTCCTATCTGATGCTCCTCAGAAATCCACCCATAGAAATACTGTTTAGATTGAGTCACCTATAGATATGGCTGCAGAACCAGGTTCATGTGAACCTAAGCAGCATTACAGGTGCTCCACAAAGTTTAATGCTGAATCCATTATCTTCCAGTAATTTCATTAATGAAGTCAATGACTTTAAAAAAAACACACAGCAACAAAATACTTTTGAAATAAAATTGTAATCTGGGAGGGGATACATTTACAAACCTAAATGGCCTCAATAAACCTGAGAAAAGGATTCAAATAAACATGAAATGTATGTAAAGTACTCTACTAGGAATAAAAAAGAAAAAAACAGTTTTCCAGAAATGTTACAAAACAAGTCCATCTGGTTAAGTAGCAGCACAGCAGAAACGGATCTGCTGAGACCACAGACCGAACAACAGTTGTCATGTCACACAAAAATGTACCAACATTTCTCTGGATCACAGAAGTCCATTCTGTCCAGTATTCAGAGCCTCAGTTAGATTAACATAATCATTATGGGCATCACACTAAAAATCAGGCATCAATTCAGAAAGATTGCAGAAAATAAAGACAAGCTGACAATACATTCAGGAAAAAAAATATAGCAAAGTGTTAAATCTGTAGTGTTCATCTATACCACTAGAAAGCCACCAGATGAACAATAACTGATAAAACCCTCACAATTCACTTGCAACCCAGATACAAAAAGGATGAAAACTGTAAACCAAACCGAAATCCATTGCCTCTAACAAGAAGCAGTAGCTTACAAAACATAAAATTTTCATCTTAAACCTCTCCATTCAGCTTTCTAAGCTAACCTCTGGAACACATCTCCTTACACTCATAATTCTTCCCCTGCTAGATGTGTCTGCCAGTACAGGATCTCACATCTGAAGTCCAACAGACCACCAACCTCTCCCTGAACAACATGTAAGGTTTTAGCAGCACAGTTTCTGCCAGTGGAATTGTATTTATAACAGGGTATTTTGTCAGTCTTGTGGGCTGAGGAGGAAAGGAGGGGCAGGACTCACACTTGCGTGTGATTTTGTGGTTGTTTATACACACAGCTCTAGCTGATATGGGTACACAAGCATCACCCTGAAGAAGTGCCCATGACTGTGGTCTGGCAAAGACCAGAAATGGCTATAAATTGCTTTCAGAAAGAGATAAACCAAGCCAGAGCCACCTAATTAAATGAAAATATCTGTGTCTAATCAAGTATCTAAACCTGAGCTAGCTGATGTGTGCTCCCTTCACTGGCAATGGAGATGTCAACTGAACCTCAGGAGGAATGCATCTCACCCTCATGCAAGACAAAATGGGCAAAACTAACTCAGATGAACTGCACTCCCAAACTTGATGCTTCCTTTTAGATTGCGAAAAGAGCCTAGGATAAAAGGATTTGGTTTAGATATGTAAAAGTTTAGTGAGATTCCACCTACATGTGTAATGACAACATTACTGAAGAATGGAGAAACAAAAATGAAGAGCATAAGTAAAGAATATATTAGAAAAGAAATCCGGAGCTCAGTAATATTTACTAATAAAATAGTAAGGTGAAGAACTATCAGCTAGAACTCAGCAGAATTATCTTTTACCTGGTAACGTTGATTTGATAAAAAGTATTTACATTTGCAGAGTTTGTTAGTTCTGGCAAGGTCTACAAAATTAAAATAACTGTCAAATGTGGAGAAAAACTGAGAGGTTAACTGAAATTTCCATAGTCCTCTACCTCTATTTTTAATTATTAGAATTTAGATTATTACAAGAAAAAGAAAGAATAAAATACAAGGTCAAATGACATTATTTTGTTAATTGTTGAAATAGAAGGTAAATGGGAAACTATGGCTTCTCTGAGAAAAATATAGTCATTTAAGTAAATACTCCCATATACATTTTATGGTAGGTATTGAAGTACTGAGTTGTCTCACATTCTACAGTAAATGCTTTACAGAATATTTTAATGTCATTTTTAGCTGCAGCTGGGGATAATTGAGTTCCATAAAGTTATGAAAAAATATTAATGAATATTTTATGAAACTGATATCAAACTGCAGTATAGTAAATGTAACTTGCTGTGGGCGCTATTTAGAGCCAAGGATGGCAGGGGTTTTTGTTGAATTTGATTAATACAAACAAGTTTTTAAAAATGCACACTTTCTCAAACTTACCACTGGTGACTCTCAGCACTCCCATCATCCAGCTGAACAGCCTTTTCAGCTTTACTCTTTCCTGTAAATGGAGTACAATATATTAAAGGATTTATTGTACTCTTCCATGTTTTAGGTGACTCCCAAAACCAAACCAATCTGATATAACCTAGCAGCAAAGAAGAAATTGCTTCCTGTTCTTAGAAACATTTAGACAGACAATGCAACATCCTGGCTTTACATCATGTACATATCCATCCATATACACACACACATGTACACATATATACATCCATCTATATTTTAATTTTTTTTTAATCCAATATGGATGCAGTTAAGTCAGGGAAGGTTTGGAGTGGACTGCCAAAGGAGACCATGCTGTCTGTAAGACTGAAGACCCTTAAAAGCAGGTTGGAGAAGCACCTGTCAGAAGAATGAGCAAAGATGTCTGGGTACAGGAATAAACTAGTTGAAGCTCCTTTCTAGCACAAAGATTTCCCTGAAGTTCCACTTAACTAACTAAAAATTCCACTAACTGAATAAAGATGACAGTAGGTGATTTGATCAAACCCACGCTGCCAGTAAGTTCAGATGAGACCCTTGCTGTTTGCAGAGTCTCGGCTGCAACCAATTAAGCAACTCTGACATTTCTGTACTGCAAGTTAACTTCACAAAAACAAAGAATAGCATACACAGCCCTCCAACTCAGTGGAATGAAAAATAACCACAAAACTAC
The DNA here is from genome assembly GCA_035047865.1 of Dendrocincla tyrannina. Taxonomy (NCBI): domain Eukaryota; kingdom Metazoa; phylum Chordata; class Aves; order Passeriformes; family Dendrocolaptidae; genus Dendrocincla; species Dendrocincla tyrannina. Next base: position 34,010,284 of record JAWWMP010000116.1, on the reverse strand, counting down.
TGCCAGCTCCCCCGCAGTCTCAATCCTGCTGCACCACTTCCAAAAACTGAGATGAAACAGGCTACCACCACCCCCACTTCACAAGAATGAGCCAAACTAGGCTGGTTACTCAACACCTAAGACCAACTTTCATTCCATCAGTCTCTATCTCTCCCTGTCTTTTTCTATGCCATTATTGTTCACCAACTGAGGCTACATGTAGTCACTGGCAAAGGCTCCAACAACAGAATTTACTGTTGTAATTTACTTTGTGTCATAATCCTCACCGCACTGTGGGATTTCCATACAGAGAAGCCAAGATCCTACTAAAGCAAAGACAGTATCAATTAAGTAGCTAAGGCAGTGCAAGTCTTCATGAGTATTTAGACGACAAAAAGAGAGGAATAAGGAAGAGACAAGGAAGGACAAGCTGATATTGGCTATGGAGTATGTAATGACAGCGCAAAGACAGGACACTGCCTTTAAGGATGAAAAAGGGCATCCAGACTTCGTCTGTGACATTGTCAATGAAACAAAAAGTAGACAAAAAGTGTCACAAAAGACAAAATAACCTAAACTTGATTTAATGCATCAAAAAAAAGGAGAGGCAATGGAGAAACAAAAGACAGAGAGAAGTACTCCCACATACAGGCAAAAAGGATTATTTTAAGTACAGCGTGTTGATGGAGGAGAGTGACACTGGTAGAAAAGATGAAGGTTTTCATGTAATAAAAAGAATTCAGCCCAATACAAAAAGGGAAACATAAACTGTACCTCCAGCCAATATGCATCCTGACAGTGAAAGAAAGGGCAAAGCTTTCAAAAGCAACAAAGAAGAAGTGCTATGAAGAAAACCAGACCCTTGTGGAGATTAAGTTGTCAAACAGGATACAAGGGATGAGTACAGGATACAAGGTTGCTTGGAAGCAACCCCAATTGTCACACACTTCTGTTTCTGGTCAACAGTTTCCAAAATTTTCATCCCCATCATCACCACAAAAGAGGCTGCTGATAAGCAGGAGTGCTCCTTGCCACAGGAAAGCAGAAAAACAAACCTTGACCCAGCCTCAGGATTTATTTATTACTCTTACTCTCCCAAAGATGTAATTAAGAAACTGCTGACAGTATCTGGTTTTTTTCACATTCTGTACCCATCTAATTCTCAACAAAAGACAGAATTTTAAGGCATAATCCAGAGTCAACAGCCTTTAGTTATGACCCACAATACTTCTCCTTCACCGATTTTGGATCTCTCAGCGAGATAAAAATGAACTGAAGTTGTATACTGTGGCAGTTTATTGCACAAAACATTATTACTACAGTAAAAACGCTCCCATTTATTGGATTGCAAATTCATTTCATTGGAAAACAACCCAAGTTCAAAGCAGGTTTCATTACGTTCAGATGACACTCTACATAAACATTTTTCCCTTACTTACCATCAGTAACATATTTCCTCTTCTCCTCAGCATCAGTAGTCATCTCAAATAAATCTCCATAGGCACGTGCAAGTCTCCACAGAAAGTCCACACAGTTTCCATACTGAAAGTAGATCACAGCTGCATAATTAAACTGAGCAGAATGGGATTTCAACAGTTTACTTTCATAATGCTTAAAGCAAGTTATCAGAACATGGTATAATTTTTTCTTTACTTGGCACCCATCTACATACTACTTTCAGTTTATGTGAGAACCAGTTGACCAATTTTCCTTAAACAAAAGAGAACACAGCTTTCGGAAACACCCTAGGCTGTCAAAAGAGGTTTTCTTTTATAAATCAGTTTCATTAAAATAATTTAAAATATAAACACAAAACAACATTTAAAATATAAACACAAAAACTTAATACAGTATGAATATGAATATAATCATTAAATTTTTAATATAAAAACTTCAGAGGTAATTCGGCAAAGCACAAAGGATCCCTGAATGAAGTGATGTGGGGTTTTTTTAGGGAGGCCATAACCACCACACTCACAATTAATCTCTTATCTACCTTTCTGGGTATTCCGATATGTAAATGAAAATAGAACTAATGTTTACCAAACCAGATGAAAATGGTACACTGAATTAAGCACTGTACATCAAATTACTCTTAAATTTGATTTGGAGTTACATATGTGCACAGTAAAGTTAAAGGAAAAACTCACATGAAGGGTATCAGAGAGGTATAAGCAGACTAGATGCTTATAGTTATGATTTCCTGAGAACACTAGGTCTGGTTACTACTTAATACCACAGGATTTTCTCATATAAACTATTCCAAAACCAGGAAACGTAAGTAGCATTTATGTAGAAAAAAGCCCATCATCTTTCTTTGTTAATGCAAGAGTATCTACATCAAACAAAGCCTCAAAGTTACTGATCCTAAATGAGATATAAAATAGCAGAACTTTTATATTCACACAACACGAATATTGACACCACCCTGAAATATTGCTTCCTCACTGTATTTTAAAAATATGCTTGAAGTTTCATCTTCCAATTCTATGTGCATTTTAAAGCTCGTATTATGTTCTTAAAAACAGTACAACGTATAAGTTAAAAGCAACAGAATATTAAGTTTACCCAAAATACCTTGTCATCTTTCTCTAGCAGCAGTCTGAAGCCCTCCCTTTTATCATCCTCTGAGCCCTTGTGCAAATTGTCCACCTGCTGTAAAAAATTAAGTAACTCTTCTTCTGATTTCACCATGGCATCAGGTGGCTTCATACATCTTTTTTCTTCCTCAGAGTCTCCTTCAGAATCAGTATGAGCTGTAAGATAACTAAAATCACAGAAAATAATAAACATTTTTTTCTAAAAATGTTGGCAAAGCAGTCATAAATTCAAAAGCAAAAATTTCAGAGCACAGTTTATCCCAGTTGACCAACCTTAAAGGATTTTTTATTAATGGGATCAAGTTATTGTTATTATTACAAAAGCTTTATCTTCAAAGGGTCGGTATGATCATATTCCAAACATTACAGGCAAGCAATTACACTGTCCTGCTGCCTAACACTCCATTTAAAAAAATGCAGGTTCATATTAAAAACACACCTAGCCCTGTGTTTCAAAGGGGAAACACCTGAAATCATCGTGTTTTACAACATGCTCTGCAACCCTGAATAGACCTCTTCAACTTTTCACCTCAATTTCCCTATTTTTCTAAATAGGAATGAGCTTACTAAGCAAAATATAAGTGCTAAAGGAATTGCTTATACAACATACTGTTAAACACTTCTAAGATCTTAATATAAGCCAATATAAATAACACCATTGCTATCAATACGTTATTTCTTTTGAGCATTCTGAAGTTCAGAACATGTGAAACTGGGGAAGAGCTTATATTTATTAATTATGCTTATTGCACAAGTACTCAGCACAAGGCAGTCAAGGGCAAAAAAATATTTAAGAAAGCATAAATACCACGCAGAGATAACCAGGTGGCCTTACTGTCCAAAGTGGTGAGCATACATTAGGGTACTTCAATTTCACAGAGGAGCAGCTGATGGCATTGTTTTTAAAAATGTTGTTTTAAAATGTTGTGTTAAATTGTTCTTAGCTTTTTGCTTGTGTATGAACTAAAAATGGACAGAAAAGCCTCATCTTCCACACTTCCACTTTTGAAAATAGTGGGGAGAAATAATAATGCAAAGGTATTAGCTGTCAGGTTCAGAGATTTTTTTAAATGGTTACTAGGAGCACAAAAAGCATGAAATGTGCTGTGCACATTAAGTAACTGAATAATCAAAGTAGGCCATGACAGTCAAAATATATTAAAATCTATATTAAATTACTTTTCAGAAATGTAACCAGCACAGAATGTTATTGGTATAAATGGAGGTTATTAATCATGGCTTTTAAATATTCTGTTTTCAATATGTTACTTTCAGAAGTGCCTGGAACTAAAACACGAGCTGATACATTTACAGCCTGCAAATGAATAAGTAAAATGGTTTATCAAGATACAAGAAGTGCCAGATGTGGTGTGACAGTTTTGCTGCAAAATTAACCCAGTAATATGTGAAAGAGAAGTCAAAAACACATTTGGATAAAACAATGTATGCATAAAACACGCATATATGTTCAAACTGAAAAACATCATGGAGCAGAGCAGAGATGGGAAACTTCACACGTTCCTACAGATTTGTTTTACATGATCTTAGTGATGCTGAAGTTGATGACACACCCTATGTTGTATCCTGCAGAAGCTATATTCAGTCCCTGAACACTTACTTTAATTTTCTGAAGCATCTTTAAAAACTCAGCAACCTGTTCTTCCACAGTTATGCTGGAGTGGGTGCAGAGTTACATCATATATAAGCTGCATTTCTAAGAGCCCTAAATTTACTAAAAGTGCAAGGGATTTCTTTGGGAGTGGGGCCTTTTAGCTGCAACACATAATTCTATGATGCAAAGTATGTTTGGAAAGTATCCTTCCTCCCATGGTTTGGATTCCCCACTCCCCCTATTAAAAGATAAACACACTGAGGATTTGTGCAACTAGGAACCTAAAATAAGGGCACTAGATAATATAAAAGAGCAACAACTAAGCGGTCAAGGCAAGTTACAGAAATCTGAGATCTGCAACAAATGCTACCTAATCAAGTAGATATGAAAGTAAGGAATTAGTGTTGGGGAGTCAATGTTGATGTTGTCTTCTTTATCTTTGCTGCTTAAACATCTGCTAAAATTTCTATAATCACTACTGTTTCAAGGTTAGACCACAGACAAAAGTGATTATTAGAAAATATTACTCTCCCAATGAAAATATGAAGGGCAAACAAGCCCAGAAGAGATTTCCAGCAGCAGGGTATCAAACTGTCATCAAACATCAAATTGAGGCCAAATATCAAATTCATACGACATCAGATAAGTCATATGAGATTGTCTGCTGGGAGACTCAAACAGAAAAAACATGAAGTAGGTCACTATCTAACAGATGACGTGAACCCACAAGGAGCTACTTATAAAATATCAAGGAAGAATAACCTTTTAAGATCAGACCATACTGCATCAAGCCTTTCCTCACCCCATCTCTTCTACAGAAACCTGATCTCCAGGTCATGTTTGTGCTGAGAAACAGCAGAGAGCGCAGGTAATTTCTTCCCCAGTACCTCTCACCTCCACTGCCTTGGGAAGTTCTCTCCCACCTTCTCTGTTTACCTCCTTTACGAATCCTCAAAGAACACAAATATGGAACAGCCCATCTTAAGCCTCGATGAGAATGCCATAAATTTCATTTTACTTGTTGATTGATAACTGACTTCACCAAAGCAGCTACCAGAATCAACTCATTCTAAAGCACTAAAAAAACACTACTAACACAAACAGAAGTGGAGATTATTGTTAACATAGTTTAAAAACTCAAGGAGTCTACAGACTGATGACACTAATCCAAAAAGGAAATTAACAACAAACAAGGAAGAGTCATTATGGTTTGTTTAACAAATATCCCATACAACAGAAATCTGCAATTTTACCTGGTATTTTCCTGCAAGAGGTTTTACCAGATAATAAATAAAAAAGTGTGTATTTACATGTGATAAGCACACTGATCAATATTTGAGAAGATGGAAGAACTTTTAAAAAATGTCTAGTCAGTGGTAACTTGTTTTCACCTTTATTACAAATATATTTTAAATGAAAGAGATAAACCGTGATAAGAATGTGAGGAGTAACAATCAACCAACAGGACTCAACTGCATCATAGTAAGCTGTTCAAAGTTCAAAGAACAAATGGAAACTGTGCCAGAGACTCACTCCACCGTGGTTAAGCAGTTCTGTAAATCCCAGCACCTAGTACTGGATTAAAAAAACCTGAACTACATGGTGTAAAACACCACTGTGGTATAAATGCACTTCTGTGGTTCAAAACCCATGTTGGATTGTCTGGAAATTGGCAGACACAGGGCCCTACCAGATATCATCTGTTCACAACACTTCAGCTTTTAGACAGATCAAATATCATCTGTTGTCTCCCTGCCAAATTAGAAAAATCACAAGCTGACACAAACACCATCTCATCTGCTCCAGCTAATTCTATAGAAAGGAGATTATATATCACAGACTCATCTGGATCGAATTTGCACTGGATGACCCAGCAAAGTACATATCCATCAATAATGATAAGCAGCCTTTGAGGAAAAGTTTGGCAAACTGGATTCTTAGGCCAATTGAAGGTTGCATTTAAAAGAAATGAGTGGCAAAATAAATTAAGAAATGCTAAGTGAAGTGATACTCGGAAGCAGGCAAGCGAAATGTTTCTTCCTGTTGAATTTTAAACTATTTCAAGGAAGAATTAAAAATAGAACATCTGTCAGAATATAGTTTACTGTGGTGAATCTTTGTGGTGACTGATGCCAACTGCAATTTGAAAAGCTCAGACACCGGGCCAGCTGAAGAGCAGTGCCAAACATGACACTGATGTCAAGGGTTCATCCCTGCCGTGTCAGGGAGGAAAGGGCCTTAAAATCACAAAGAGTGACACTTTCCATTCCAGGTGATCATCTAGACACACAATTTATTGTATTTGTAAATTAATGAGTGCTTATTACCCATTCTCCAATGTTAAAAATTCACTAGTAAATGTTGGAAATTGAAACAAACTAGCAAGAATGGAATAAAGAAAAGCACAGACTAGAAACTGCATGGTTTTTAGCATTTAATGTCTCATCCATTCACCGCACCTTCCATTCAGACTACTGTTATATATCTGATTTACTGAAAAATATGTGGGTTTTTTCCACTTAGAGAAATATGTAATTTTTAAAGGCAAAATAGAAAGCTTCTGCTTCCAAGGTGTTGAATACCAACAGTGATACTGAGAACATGACCAGAGCAGATCAAAACAGTGAAGGCAATATCAGAGACTGTCAGCTTCAAATATTTAATGAAAAAATGAGGTAGTATTAAAAGCTTTTCCAAAAGAAGTTTACAAACCTGAAGCCAACACAGTCATCCAGCATAAATCCATAAAACTCTTCAGATTACTTTATCTGTCAATTTTCAGCATCTACCCATTTGTCAATTAATACCAGAAGTGCTTAACACAAGGAAAATCCTATCTTCTAGATCATGAAAATACTGCTGAGGCAGTGAAGCACACTGCATGTACTTTAGATGGAGTACACAAAGTGAAATGTTTTATCAGTAACAAAAAGCAAAATCATTTCTCTAGTGCACAATCTAGCAACTGAATGCATTTAATGTGCATTTAATTCATGACAGAAAAATATAAAACAATGCACATGGTGTTATACCTACAGCATATGAAGTGGTGATGTACAGTAACTGGAAAAGGAACGTGTTGCTATTGATTCTTCCAGTAAACTCTCAGAGAAAACATGCACCACAGTCATCAAAGTTACAGAAGACCTCAGAAAAAGCTATATACATTGCAACTGTAGGACTAACAACCTATTTACAATAGGAAGGAAAAAAAATACAAATTACTTAAATGAAATTAAATTATCTTAAATTTAGAGGAGATATGCAAAACAAGCACATCAAGTACCAGCTGTTAGTAGGAAAAAACCACTTCTTCTCAAAAGGGATTAAAAATAACATTGGAAAAGCACATACCCAAATGACTAACACTAACTATAACCTTGAACTATCTTCCTTCCTTATGACTGTACACAAATACTTGTCAGAGAAGGCCTCTCTTAAGGACACATTCAATGCTCTTGCACACTATCATCACTTGTATTGGATCAACTTCTTCGTCACACAGAACCTGAACACACAAGTTCCCTTGGCTTGTCCTCGAAGAGCAACACATCTCTCCTGACCAAAAAACAGGATTTTCTCAAATGCCAGGGTGTGGAATAACCCCTGTATCGCATCGATGGACTGATTACTCACAAACTGGTCCCTTAGCCTTATCTACATCTCCAAACATTTTAGGCATAACATAAAGGCCGATGCAAACCAATCAATGGATAAAATAATCTGAGAAACTAATAGAACCAAAGTGTTTCTATACCAGATGTAGGAGGAATGTCTTTGAATACTTCTGACAATACTGAATACTTAAAATAAAGAACTAGTTCATAATAGAACTGACAAGTCTTAAAATATGGTACCAAGACTTGTGAAGCATGTGGGCCGGGCTGTAACAGCAGGAAATTCTGCTCAGAGGAACTGAAAATGAATGTGGAGAAACTCTTAAAAATAGAATTCCATGAATTATTATATGCAGCATGTTACTGCCTTCAGAATAGTACAGTTAAGTAATATATCTTTAAAGAAAAAAAGTGAGCTAAGATAGGCAACTTGCAGACATGCTGCTGCCTACGCGGGTATGTAAGACACACTGAGAAGACAGTTCAAAAGACTCAGCTGCTATAAACATACACTTATTAAATTGCATATAAGTATCTAATCTGATTATACCAAAACAAAGTTGTAATTACAGGAAAGTAATGTCATCACCATTTTTACATTACTACTGGAGGGTATGTTAGGCAACATTTGAAAAGACAAAAATATAGTCCCTCCCCTGGACTTCAGGTACATCTGATCCTTCAGTATGTTCCTCAACTCATGAGCATAAAAGATCCCAATAACCACAATGGGGCTACAAGACGTGGCCAAAACTAGGAACTTTCTGCCCTACTGAGTCAGTACCCTAAATCCTTCGTGATTACTTTCTGAGCCACCAGAAAGTAAATACAACTGCAAATACAAATAAACATTGCCACTTGTACGTGTGGCATTCAGACACAGCTTGCATAGCGAGCAATAGGCAGAACACTGTAAAAAGTCACCTGCAAGGCCCACACAAAACAATTGTGATGAAAAGCACAAAAGCATTCGTACCGTTTGAACTAACTCTGGAAGAGACACAAGACTACCTTCTTAACTAGGATCACTTTCAGAATTACACCATTATTCTGAACTTTGCCTCTCATTGCACAGCTATGTAGCAATACTGCATCAGATTGTTACCAAACACACTCCTAAAAAATCTGTATTATGCTTGGCATTAAACCAGCTTCAGCCATAGTGCAGATTCAGAGGTGGTCACCAAGAGTCTTCATTGATCTAAAAACTGCTAATCTGAATTTCTGTATTCTTTTCTCACTGAATATAGAGAAGTATTAAATCAACATAAAACTGTAAAAGGGCTCCTGCTTACAGTTTCACATAGTAATGCTACAATTCGCACTACATGCGTACTGTTGTATATCCAAATTATTATTAACTCACCCTCCCTCACTTTCTGCCTCCTCAGAGCTGGTAGTTTCTCTGGCACCAGAAGCCGTCTCAGCTTTTCTTCTTCTCGTTGCTCTGTGTGATGGGCTAACTCTCTGAGCATCCCCCTTCCCTTGGAGCTCGTTTCGAACGAGCTCCTCAAGCTTCGGGATGGCTTCCTTCAGAAATTCCACCTCTCTCCTGAGCTCGTCCACGCTGTGCAGCAGGCCGTTCAGCTTCTCCAGGATCTGCAGCTGCCTGCCGTGCAGTACCATCACCGCGCCCTGCTCGCTGGGCGCCTGGCCGTGCCACCCCGCGGCGTTCACCCTGTTACCCGTGCCCAGGGCCCGCACACCGAGCCTCCGCACCCTGCGGTACCACACCAGCACCAGGCTCAGCCCCGCCGTCCCGGCCAGGATGCCCAGCACGAGTCCTTTGCCTTCGAAGGGAGGCATCGCTGCGCGCTCCTGGGAACTGTGAGACAACAGTGGCAGAGTTTAAGGCGTTCTTCCCCCCCTGCTCCACCCGACCGGCGCCCGCCGCAGGCACCGAGTTACCCCGCAGTACCGGGTACAAACAGAGCAGCAAAGCCGGGACGGGGCTGGGTCAGGGCCGTGCGGGGCGCGGGCACGACCGCAGCCTTCACCTCCTCCGAGCCCCCTCGGCACCTCGGGGCTGCTTTGCTTCAACGCGAGAAACTCACATAATCGGATTTTCCGCCGCCGGCAGGGAGGCGGAAACACGGCTGTGAGGACGGCCCCGCCGCCTGCCCCGGGCCCGGCCCGGCCCAGCCCCGGCGAGCGCCCCCCGGAGCCCCGGTACGTACGTAGGGCCGGAGCGGAGCGGCCCCGCAGCTCTCCCGCCGCGGCACAGCGGGCGGCGGTACCCGGATCGAGGGGGACGGGCCTGCCCTGTGGAGGAGGAGGGATTCCCGCGGCTGGGAATCCCGCCGGGCCGGGCCGGGCCGGGCCGGGCCGGGGGTGGGGTGAGGTGAGGGGGCCGCCCGGCTGGCTGCACCTGCTGCCGGCACGGATCGAGCGCGCCGCTCCAGGGCAAAGGGGCCTGTCCGCCTGTCTGTCCTCAGCCTGCCGGCTGCTGGAGTTCGCTCATTTCACCCTCTGCTGCTTCTGAGCGCCAGAGAAAGCGTGTTTCCACAGCTTCAGTGGAGACCTGAAGGGGACAGATCACAGGGAAACTCCGCCCAGTTGCCGGGAAGGGAGGCAGTGCCCGCACAGAAACCTCGCTGTGCTTTTAGCCATCGGCAGGCCCAAAGCTGATTTCATTCAAGTCCATTATAGATTGCCCAACGTCGTGGAGGAACTCAGAATGGTTTGGGTTGGAAGAGGGCCTTAAAGGTGATCCAGTTCCAACCCCCCACAGTGGGCGGGGACACCTTCCACTAGACCAGGCCGTTCAGAGCCCCATCCAACCCGGCCTTGGACACTTTCAGGGACGGGGCACCCACAGTTTCCCTGGGCAACCCGTCCCAGTGCCTCACCACCCTCACAGGGAAGAATTTCTTCTAATATCTAATCCAAACCTACTCCCTTTCAATTTGAACTCACTTGTTCTTGTCCTGTCATTACATGCTCTTGTAAATAGTCTTACCCCACTTTTCCTCTAAGTTCTCTTCAGGAGCAATTAGGTCATCCCAAAGCCTTCTCTTTTCCAGGCTGAACAAGCCCATTTCTTTCAGCCTTTCCTCATTGGAGAGGTGCTCCATCGCTCTGATTAACTTGATGGTCTTCCTCTTGCCTTGTTCCAAGAAGTCAATGTCCTTTCTGTGCTGGGAACCCCCGAGTGGGATGCAGCATTCCAGATGGGGTCTCACCAGACCAGAGCAGGGGGGCAGAACTTAAGTGTAACAGGGTGTGAGAAGTATTGTTCCTGTGTCCCATCTGAGATCACTTTTATTGGTGACTCTCACAAGACTCTTCTTTGTCCTTTATGGCAATATTTCTGGATGTGCCTCCCATTTCTGTCCTTGAACGGAAGAAGGATCATCACGGACAACCTGCTGTGACTATCTCTCTTCCTGAAGGAATTATTCTACAGATTTCCTGGTTACAAAACAACAAAACCAAAAAAGTTCATATGTTTGTAATTTGAAATTTTTAAACCAAGGATGAAAATATATTCAGTTTTATGGAAATTTCACCAAACTCAAAACATTTTAACAAATTTCACTGTAAGTAGTGTTTTAGGTTACACAATCCATAAGTGTTTTAAAATGGAACAAGACAAAATCAATCTCCATTTCAATTGTTCAGGAATGATAATATAGATGTGCTGGATAACCTTCAATTTTCATTTTCTTTTTTGGGTTTTTTTTTTTTGGTCAAAGTCTTTCTATACGCCAGTTGAAAGAGGAAAAGATTTTTAAAAGAGAATTAATTGGAGGGCAAACACAGCACAAAAGTGAAACAAAATACTCTGGGTGCAAAAACCTATGTGAGCATTTTCAGGGATTTTTCAAAGGGATTGTCTCAGGCTGCAGGCCTTAGACAAGGGGACCTGTTTTCAAGAATAATGGCCCAGGAGAACTGCCATCTGCAGCTGCTTGGATATGAAGCAACTATGAAAATCAGGTCACCTGTCTGGTCCCCAAATCCTTGTTTGCTTATATCTGTGGCAATTTTACCCGGGCAGAGCAGTGTGGAAGCACAGAAATTATTGCATGCATGTAGTAACCTGCTGGAACACTACAGCTTTCCAGCCTGGGGAACTAAACATAAATTTACCTAGATTTGGCATAATTCAATTGGCCTAAATATGGCATATGTTAAAAAACCCCTGAAATAAACTGTTTTTAGAAAAGTACTGTTCTTCTCCATGTGGATTTTTCCTAGTTCAAAAGAAACCTGGTACCTGAAGTCCTAAAAAACATGCAAGTCCAGACAAGCATCTGTTATAATATGGTCAACCCAAAATATTTCTAGTATGTTTTCAGCCTTACTGCCTAAAAAGACAAAGCTTATGCCCCCATGCTGTCCTTCTGTCAAGCAACATGACTACACTTTCTCCACTCCTGAACCTGGAGCTTTATTTCAGCCAATTGTGACAGAAGAAAAATGTAAAGTTCCTAGAATCATTGAATGGCCTGGGTTGGAAGGAGCCTTAATGATCATCTAGTTCCAATCCCCTGCCATGGGCAGGGATGCCTTTCACTATACCAGGTTGCTCAGGGCCCCATCCAACCTGGCTTCAAACACTTCCAGGGATGGGGGGGCATGCAAACCTTCTCTGGGCATCCTGTTGCAGTGCCTTACCACCCTCTGAGTAAAGAATTTCTTCTTAACATCTAATCTAAATCTCTCCTCTTTTAATCTAAAACCATTTTCCCTTGTCCTATCACTATCTGCCCAAGTGAAAAGTCACTCTCCCTTGTTTTGTAGACCTTTTTAAGAATTGAAAGGTGTCACCAAGTAGTTTAAAGAAGGTCAGCAGCTCTGGGGTGGCAAGACCATGTGAACATTCTACCTGCCTCCACCCCTGGCCCCAGGCAGATGTACAGTGCTGCAACATGGACACACCTGCAATAGGGCACCAGCCTTCTTAGAGCACTATTTTTGTAAAACCAGGCCATGTTGTTTACTGGTCTTTTGGGAATCTTGAACTTGGACAGTATTTTTGTGTCATACTAGAAAAGTTAGCTTATTATTGAGGGATTATGTTCAGTGGATCAGAGAACCATCGGTAAGTAATTGGTGCATGCTGTTTCCAGACAAGACCAGTTTTTTAATTTACTGTTGTTGCTTTTCTGTATGGGAGGCACTTGTATTTTACAACTGACATAAAATTCTTTAGCTGTAATTCTTCTGTACATTTTCTTTTGTGGTATGCTGTTCTTTCTGAAATACTCCTCCCCCAAGCCACCAACTAGAGATTAATCTACTGCTTGTAACAAATACAGAAACCTTTAAAGTATTGGTAACAGTTCATACTTATTACTTCAGCAGTTGTCATGTAGGCATAAAGTCAAATGTTGTTAATAAGTCACCAAACATTGTGAAAGCTTAAATACCTTTGACCAGACTTGCAACCAGCCTGCCAGAAATACTACTGTTCTGTCAAGTTTTAGTGAATTCTCCTGAAATTTTTTGTATAAAAACAAAAATATATATTACATCAAAGAGAAACATTCACTGTCAGACTTGTCAATATTCTCTGCTGCTTTTGCCCTGAACAATTGTCCTGTGCTCTTAATGAAAAATTAATCAGTTGAAGTTAAAAGAAGATGAGTAATAGGACACTGATCTTTTCTGTTTTCTTGAAATAAAGATATACTGCTTAGCATAGTTCCTAGGGGAGATGACACTGCTTCTGCCTTTATGCCTCTGTATGTACAAATGTAAATGTGCCTCTGCATCCTCTCCAATATTTTTGGATCTTTGGCCAATCTCAGTCAAATTCAACAGAGAAACTCTGACAAATTTCTCTGAGTTAGTTGATCTTTTAAAGGAGAAAGCCCTGAATTAGTGCCACCACTATGGGGAAGATTGTTTATCCCTTGGTGCACAACTGAGAACCCACACAGGAGAAAAGCACTTTGAAAGGACAGGAGCAGAGTTCGCATATTATTAGATGTGAGGGAATTGAACTATGAGATATAACCTGATAGGAAACTTGACCTCCTTGGTTCAACTGTGCTCACAACCATCTGTTTATTTATTTATTTTATTGATAGGATCCAGTGCTGCAATTTCAGCCAAGTACAAACAGTCACTGATGGCATGGCATTTCAAAAAGAAAAAGGAAAAAAAATAAGAAAAATATGTACATGCTGTTACTGCTTCTTTGAATCTTCAGGAAGCTCAAGGACAATTTCAAAATATATTTATGCAAGCTTTATTAATTCTTTTTAGGCCAAGGTACATGATTCCGTTTCCTTGATGTAAGAGATTATAGTTGGCAGCCCAAAAGAGTTTGCATATGTTGTGTTGACAACAATGGAAATAAATACTCAAGGCTACTTCTGATGTAATTCCACAGCGCTGTCTGATTTCTTCACAAAGATAAATGGTTCTGGAAGTGCCTGGATATGATCCAAAGAGAAAAAAAATATGAATAACTATAAAACAAAAAATAATATATGTGTATGTGTATAAATATTTAAGTCTATAAATGTATATTTTACATATATATGTATATATTCCTTGGGAGTCAAAACTCAAAAAGAGTCAAATTATAAATACATGTGTGTGCACACACATGTATTCCATGTCACCCCCTGGATTTGAATGACAAGTGTCTTTTTATCAGCTTCCCTATTAATATGCTATTTCAGAACATATTAAAATATTTTAAAGAGCTTTACTGTTTCCACCTACAAATAGCTGTGTGCCCCTTCCTGAACTCCACAGATCCATCCCTCCAGTAAATATCAACTAGTGTATGGCCCTAGGATGTCTGCAATTTCACATTTTAAATAAAACAATTGTCATTCAGGTGATGTGGTCTGTTCTTCCATAATTTCTGCCTCTCTTCTGTACTACCCCTTGTGAGCTTATAAAAAAATTTCCTTTCTGGTTTTAACTTTACATCTAGGCCACTAAGGCTTTGTGGACATAAGCAAGGAGTGGGGACACAGAGACTGCAGGCAAAACAGCTGGTACTGATGCCATGACATCCATGCTGTGCCCTAGGTTAACTTTTGGCTACCTCCAAGCCCGCTCACAGGGGCTGTGTGCCCATTTGTGGCTACAGTGCCTTGGGTGTGCTTCTGCAATGGATATTTCCAAAGAGTAACTCATGCAACTCCATGCCTGGTAGACGGTGAAGCAAAGCTTGCCAAACTGAGACAATTGGGAGATTTGCCTGTGAAGTGCATACCTAACCCAACCCAAATCATTACTCTGTACATATATACTTAACCTAGGAGGTTTTAATGGGAGTTACACAGTCATTCAGGTAGGATAGAGGGAATATGGGGAGGGAGTTCACCTCCCCTTGGCAATTGCTGTATGCTGGTAAAGGGGTTCTTCCTTCACCGTAGGATCACTTTTGGACAACGACAATTGATAACTGCAGCATGAGGAAAGCATGAGGAAAAGTGGTGAAACCAGGTGAGTTAAAGGGAAGCATAAACAAAATCTTAACCACTTACAAGATTTTTGCTATATACAATAAGGCAAGATTTCTACTGTATTCAACACACACACACACATACATACACACACAAATCTATTTATATACACACAGCATTTTAGTTTTGCAGATTGTTTCAAGTCCCCTAATGTGCTTTTTCAGAAGGAGATGGGTCTGTTAAAGTAAAATGTAAATGCAGATTTAATTATTTTAATTGGTGCCTGGACTCAGTCCTGCTGTTTAATAAGCTTTTCTTCTGATTCTGAGCTGCAGATTCCTGAAGACTAAAGAGTAAATAAACCAGGTGGCCTTTCTGAATCTTGAGGAGACTGGCTTACAAGCCCCTTGCACATTCATAGTTCCAGTGCTGCTACCTTGTGGAAAAAGAGACTGCAACAACGGCAACACTCGCAAAAGGTGGTATTAAGATTCATTGTCAAGAATGCTAATGATGGCCTTTTTAATGTTTGTGTGTTTTTTCTAATTTAGAAAAACTGTGTTAGTGTGATTAATCCAGTAGGTTATATAGGGAATCATTATTCAGATTGTGATTTGGGTTCTTTTGATTGCACAGAATTTTGTAATTAATTTTTGCAGAAGTAACATAATCCCTCCCAGTACATTCTGGAGTATAAATAGTACTATTGATTGTGAAAGTCATGAAACTAGTTCTTCTATTGCCATTTCTTATAGACACTATTTAAAGATATTGCATGGTTGTTCAATACAGAGTTTCCAAAATCCAAATCTAATGAACAGCTAGAAAAGCATCTCAGGCAATACCACACTATTTCTCTGGAACAGGCAGGTTTTTTGCTATAGTAGTTGTTTTTGAAACATTTTCACTGGCACATTCTTTGATAGACAAACTGAAATACCAGTTATTTCTGAGAGCAAGAGAGTAAGATTCCAGCCTTAAGAAGAAATTGTACCAACAAGTGAAACATGTTTTTGTTTTCTTTGTCTGTTTTCCAGTTTTCAAATGCACATGCAAATACAGATTTGTATGTTGAGGCACCTAAAATACTTGATACACTTCCACTGCATACTGATATAATCCACTTTAGCAAGTTACTAAGAAGCTTTTCAAGATCATCTGTGCTCATCAAGGAGGCACTTAATGTTTTACTCCATAGTCTTGGGTTGGGAAAGCAGGACTTAAGCAACAAAAACACCTAGAAAAGTCAAATACAGAAATAGAAGGGCTTGTCCCAGATTTGGCAAGATGAAAAGTTAGTGTCAAAGCAATTTGATGAAGTTGTTTTTATTTCAACAGGATTACGTCTGTCACTTTGGGGATGTAAAGGTGGGTTTGGTCTTACAGTTATTTCAAAGGCAAGAAAATAATTTCCAAAAGTGTTATGGCATATATATCATATGTATACCAAAATAGGGTGTATCTTCCAGTCTCACACAATCCTTTTTTACATTTCTATTTTAAAAAAAAAAAATTAATTTAAAATGCTTTGAAAGGAGTCCACAGATCTTCATTCCTCACACAGTCCTACTAAGAAGTTTGAAATTAGCATAAAATCTAGCACTACACTTGAAACAAGTCTGATACCCATCAAGAGTTACTCTAAAGTGCCATCAGTGTGTGAGGCAGCAAATGACGTAGATAAGGTATCTATTTCACTACTATGCATCAGATCCTGGTTCCAAAATGCAGAAAGAATGCTAAAAAAGTGCTTATTTTTTAAGTTAGTGCAGTGTTCTCCCAAATTGCCCGTGCAAGCAGAATTAGTAAACATGCAGAATAAGAAATCTGTTTAACCCCAGTACTTTCTACTCATTTGTGTTAGACTGGAATCTAAATTGGGCAACAACATTTAAGTCTTCCTTGATATTTCTCTCAAAAGGAGCGTCGTGGCAGTGTTGTGTCCTGATACAATTACGTGCCGTGATGTTTGGACCTGCCGATGCGGGCTTGGCAAGTGGAATTCGGAGGGCAGTTGGGTCGAGGGAGGGCAAACAGCAGCAGCAGCAGGCGGTGAGGAGGATCCAGGGCCCAAGCGAGGCCCTGGCCGGCTCCAGGGAAGGCAGGAACCCGCTGCCTCCCCACGGCCGCGCCGCTCCCCCAGCCCCACCACCGCCGTGTTTGAGGCCCGAGTCTCACCCCACACCCCGCAGGCTGTGGGAAGCGCCCAGCAGCCGCTCGGGTTGTTGTCCCGGAGGGACTTCCACGCCACCGCCTCCTGCTCCTCCTGCCCCGCCGCCCGGGCCTCGGCGCCCTCACACTCGGCACTGGGCGGCGCCCAAGCGCCGCCGCCGCCGCCTCACGACTCCACCGCCTTCCTTCACCCCTCATTCCCTCCTCCTTCCCTCCTTCCTGCCCTCCCAGAAGCGATCCCGGAGGAAAATCCCTCAGGCACGCCCGTCCCCGCTGTTGCCCTCCTACCCGTGTGCTTTGCTGTGCCGCGGCCTGCCAGGCCCGAGGGGCACCGTCACACCCTCCGTGCCGCCCTCAGCAGGCCGCGCAACTCGCTGACTTGGCTGGAAAAAGAACCGAAAAAAACCACACGTTTTTTTGTTGTTGGGTTGAATGAGGTCGAGGAAAAGCCTCTTCATGAGTTAAAAAAATAAAAAGGCAGGATGACGCGGCCGGGAGCTGGGGGAAAGGGTGGGTTAGCTGGCTCATCTCCTGGAGGTGCACCACTAATTGTAGGGGAAAGGGAACGAGGTGCAAAGACAACCCTTGTATCCTGTGCCAGAGGAGAATGACAGATATCTCAGAGCTAGCTGAGATCTCTGCGGTGGATGCTCTTGTGCCCAGAGTACACCTGAATTAAGAGTCATTCTCATGATGCGGTTCTGTGTACGCCGACCCTGAAGAAGAAAAGTTCATCTCAGTGTTGTGTCCTTTGAGTCTTAAATAAAATAAAAAATCGAAGGAAAATGGAAGCAGCAGAACAGACGCTTAGAAGAAAAGTAGAATAATCACAATTAAGAGGTGGAGGTAGAAGCGAAGAAGTTAGAAATAAAGGAAGGTGGTGTAAGTCTCTGTAAAATTTTAAATGCCAAGAGAGCTTGTGTCTGCAACAAAGGTGGTCGTGATCTGGATTCCTTCCTCCCGAGTTTAAAATCGTAACCCAGTTACATAGGTATAAGTTTTCTGTAATTTCTGTGGAGAGACAGGCCCCTTAAAGGGGAACAAATCTTCAAGCTGGATATCAGTAGTTGTCCAGTTGCTTCAGGCTGTGCACTGCCGGGTCTTGCTCTTAGGTGCCTAGGGTATAGTGACCTCTGCCACTTGCAAGACATCCTTGGCATGGAAATTATTTGAGACAGATACTGGATTGCATTATATGGCAGCACAGCCCATGTGATCCTCATTATCAATTTGATCGTAAAGGGGTGACTTTATTTTCAACCTTTGGCAAGATGTCCTGCAATCTATTTTGGACTGAAACAGAAAGACGAGCAGAGTATCACGGAGCTGTGGTGACTTCCCTGCTTATCTTGGCTGCCTTCTCCTCAGGAGTTGTATTGAAAGCAGTCTGGTGCAGCAAACAAGTTTGGCCAGTATTTATAAACAAACATGCACTTCTTGGTGGATTTTTTCTTATCTGCATTTTTTTTTTAAATATTTAATCGCTCTGAGGCAATGGCAGTCTATGATCGCTCTAAGAGAATAATCAGTGTTTAACAGTAATGCATAATAAAAATTAGCTTCCTAACTAAGCTGGAAAACAGCATCATTATAGGCACTTTAGTTTAAAAAGTTACTGCATAGATTCTAGCTAATTTTCTTTCTAATATCTACTTCTAAATACCATGAGAAGTGAAAAACTAACTGCATTAAGCACTTATTTTCATAATGCTTTTTACCATGTTTCACTTATATATGGAAAAGAGTAGTACATGAAGAGTTTCAATGTGAATAACATAATTGATTTATTGCGTAAGCTGAACCAGCGAGTCACAGTAACGCTCTAACAATGTTATTCATCAGGAGCACTGTCCTGATTCATTTTAAGAGCCCAGCTTCGGTAGTGATACTTTTGGACCCAGTAATTTTGGTAGTTCTGTATTTTCCAGACAGACACCATTGTCCAGCTTGGCTATGAATGTTTTTCAGACAGCTAAGGTAGCAAGTGCAAGTTATTAAACATCTGAGTGTTTAATAAAAAAAGGCATATCCTTCTTTGTGATAAAAAAAAACCTCAGGAGAATTCACTTTCCTTTTTAATTCAAAGAGTATTGACCAGGAATAGGATTCTAATAAGAAGCAGAACTTATGATCAGAGGGCTACAGTGTTGCACAAAACCCTTTGAAGTCCCTGGCAAGGCACATGCACTGTTTTGGCGGTCACACTAGAGTGAATAGGCATACGTAATTCTGGAGGGAATATCTGACATTTCCGAAGTGCATTCGTGGTTGGGTTGTGGCAGCCAGGACTGCAGGCCTGCTGTAATGCCAGGCCTCCCAAGGCCCTGCACCCTCTCTCCATGAGGCTCTCTAGGCCATGTTGGCTTTCTCATTTGGAGCAGCAGTAGCAACACAGAGCAGAGATGGCTGGAAATTTCTGACAGCAAATTTCTCCACTGGGAAAAAAAAAAACCTCCAAAACTGTAACTGACACGTTTCTAAGCAGCACATTGTCTGTGACAGAAGCCAGGCAGGATCCCAAGCTGCCTGCTTCTCTTGTAGACTTGACTTTCTCTGTCAGCAGTTCATATGCTTTCTGGGCTTCTTGACAGCTCAGTAGGGAGGGTACCATGGGTCAGGGAGATTGTGAT
Organism: Dendrocincla tyrannina; assembly: GCA_035047865.1. Lineage (NCBI taxonomy): Eukaryota > Metazoa > Chordata > Aves > Passeriformes > Dendrocolaptidae > Dendrocincla > Dendrocincla tyrannina. The sequence goes on along the minus strand of JAWWMP010000116.1, from coordinate 33,990,298 downwards.
GAACATGAGAGGAGTGGGCAGGCTTAAGCCCACATTTCCATTCTAATCCCACGTTGGATGGATGGTCTTTTCTAGAAAAATGGAAGAGAAATTCTGGTTCTCCAGGGCTCCAATGAAGAACATGTAATTTCTTATTCCAGAGAACTTCAGGCAATGCCAATAGCAGAAAGAGCATCCATCCTTCTCCAACCCAGAAGCAGCAGCAGGGATAAGGTGCTTCAAAGAAAAAGAGGCATCCTCTCTTCCCTTTCTGAGATGGACACATCAACTTTTGATCACTCCATCAGCTGTATGGGACTATTCTTGCTGTGCTTTTCCATTCTTGGCACATAACATTTTCCATGGAGGTACAGTTAATGGACATTTAACCTAGACCAGGGAGTAAGGAGAAGAAACACAAAGGGTGATTCATAGTTCTCAGTTACTGTTCTCAGGCTGAGAAAGGTACTAGTGCACTCTGGCTGCTGGCTCAGTGGTGCTTATGTCCTGTTTGAAACTCTCCTCTGTAACTGCTAGGCATCCACAGGTTATTTAACCAAGCAGTGAATTGCTCATCAACTATTTGGCATGAATATTTTTAGGCTCTCTACCTGTTAGTGGCCATTCTTCAATATAGCTCTGAGCATGTATATTCCCTTTACAATAAATGCAACACAACAGATTAGCCAGACAACACAGGATGATTCTGCTTCTCTTCAGTGTAGGTTAGAAACTGGTCTATGGGGAATTTAACTTCAGCACAGGAACACACTGTCTCACGGAGCCTTCAGAGCAGCTCAAATCCCGAAGTCTTTATTCAGGCCCTGATTAAACAAACTCCACAAGCATGAATCAAACCAAGATCATGGCTTTGCTGAATTTATGTCCCAGGTCCTACTCAAGTAAACTATTCAGGGAAGTTAAAACTAGGCTGCAGCTTTTAATTTGCTGTTTCAAATCAGACTCCCTACACCTGTGAATAAAGCCTGTTATCACTTTTTCTTCTCATAACTCTAAGTTCTCTTCAGTTTTTCACAGTCATCTGTAATTTATTTTCCCAGTTAGAGGTATTTGTAGAGAAAATAAGATGCAAGACATCTGATCAAGAGGCAGAATTAAATTTGTCACAACTAAGTGATTTGCCATAAAATAGTGAAAAATGCATTAATCATTCACTGGTTCCATTCTAGGTTGTGAGAAAAGAGGTGAATATTTTTTAAAATGTGTCTTCTGTACTCTACACAGTACCAGAAGGTTATATTTGTATTTTTTTCCTTATAAGCAAGTCCAAGCTTCTGGCTAAACTCCAGCGGACATTTTTCTTTGTCCATTAAGGCAATCTCCTACACAGTTTACCAGGGGAGGATGAAATTCCTCAAGCTGTGTTATAAACATTCATCACAGAAATCACACTCCTAGTAACAAGAACAGCAGACAAAATTTAAGACAGCATGTCATAGTTTTCCTCCAAACTAAGACACAGCAGTACACTGAGTGTGCTTTACAGATGGAGACTATAGAATCAGGAGTGAAACAGTAAAACCAAAGACCAAGTAAGCCACTGTGAAAAGATTAAACAAGACAATTTTCCATCATAGAGAGCTTTGAGGTTCAGTGGAAGTACAAAAACCTGATTCTGTCACTTGAAACAAAAGATACAGTAATATTTAGATGCCAAAAGAAAGAGTCTGAGAAAGGATCTTTTCCAGTCTTTTGAAAAGTCTTGGTTCTTCCCTGAAGCAGTACTTTACAGAGACAACCTACAAGTACTTCAAAGCTATGTAGCCTGCATTTTCTTCCCTGGATAAACTTTTTGAGAGCTCTAAGGAATCTACCTGTTGTTCCTCAGTCTTTCTATTGTTCAAGTTAATTCCTCTTGAATAAAGTCGCTAGAGATGATAGCTGAAATCAGGGCCTTGTTGAGACCATGGCACACAATGGGCAGCACTGATTTTAGTTTGGGTTGTAATTCAGCATGGGACTGAAAAGGGTCAGCCTTGACAGCAGTGCCTGCAGGCTGCTGGTCAGGGAGACTATCGGTTCACCTTCCTGTCTTCCTTTTCAGATGCAATTTACTCCCTTCTGTGCCAGTCTCCCTAATTAGTGCAGAGGATTTGTTTGTGTATATCCCTAATAAATCATAATCACCTTCAATATAGCGATTCCCCAGACTCTGACCTTTTGCTCTCCAACCGTGTCCTGTGCCAAGTACTGGGTGGGAGGATTGGGCAAGGATTTCCTTATGTACTGCCATCACCAGCAACAGGGAACCTAGACTTCCCTTCCTCATTTAGGCCCGTGCTAAAGGCTACCACCATTAATGAATTATTTCCTTTATGGAAAGCATTTCACAACATTAAATAGGGATAAAGCCAGAAACTGATCAAAAACCTGACCAAATTTCTGCAGAGCTTCTAAAGCATTTTGAAACAAAATGAAAACTTCTTAGAGGTCCTTGTTGTTGTGACAAAAACTATGCAACTCCATGAAAGGCATATTGTTCTAGGAAAATAATAATTTATAGGAAATTCTGGCAAGAGACTAATGAGGTGGTGTTTTGTGGACATACTAGGAGCATATCAGTACCCGTCTCTCTACTGCTGCAGGCTGCATCTGGTTTTCAAAGAGTTACATGTTCTGCAGCATTGCTGGCAGGTTTCTGGTATGTGAATCTAGTGAACCTGGGAGCCCCATCGGGCTGTAACTTATGCAGAAGGCTGCACTGAGTCCTGGCAAGCTCAGGCCACTGGAATTTAACAGTGCAACAGAAGGAAACATGCCAAACCATCTACCTGAACTGCTATTCCCTCAACACATTCCTCTGTGGTGTTTCTTGGCTGGCTGCTTGATCCCCCAGCTCTAGAACTGAAAAAAAACCTGGTGCTTGAAGCTATATTTCTCATAGTCCTATACACAGTGTATGTGGCAAAAATACACCAGGATACTATAAAAGTTTCATTTTCCAGAACCAAAAAAGACCCCGAGAAATAATTATCTTTTCCTAATACCATTATTACTTTTAGTTAATACTGAAGAGTAGCAGATGGATGCTCATGAATTTAGATACAAATATGTGAAAATCAGAAGCACATCTTTAGATATTTAAGTTTCCAGGAAGATGTTGCAAAATCAAGACTTTGAATAGGTTGCCTTTTAAAGCAGTCTTAATTACTAAAAAGTTTTTAGACTAATACTACAAATTTAAACCCACAAATTTATCCTCTTTTGTCACAACTGCACACAATTCTTTCTTCACTGGGGATGGGTCAAAATCAACTGCAACATCCCATCCTCTTCTCCCCAGAGGATCTCTATTTATGTGGCTGTTTAAAGCAGATACACAGCTGGTGTGAAATTATGGTCCTGCAGAAACAGAGCAGCTTAGCACAGGAAAAGATCCAACATACAACTAGCAAAGTATTATAGAAGTTATTTCATTTGTTTTCTTAGTTTATGCATGTAGATAATTACAATCTCTGCTACAGAAAGTAGGGAGGTTTCTGTGTTTGCCTGCTCTCTGTGTCACAAGAAAACAGTTTGGGTTAGTTGGGAAATGAAAGTCAGTCATGTCAGCCAAGGGGAGACAGCAGGGCAGATTTCCTGGAAACAATGGAACTTTGTAAGTTGTGCAGTATTCAGATTCAAAGTGTATGGAATTGTTGTGCATCTGTAATTCTTCTAGTGACTACCATGAACACGGAATGTTGTTTCCAACACGAGTAATGTTTAGTGTGCATATTTCTTAGCTGTACACTAGCTATATGCTGAACAGCAAGTTTCCACAGGGTAGCAGCGGTCACAGGACAATGGTTGGTGTGCATAATGTGCTGCTGTACCTATTGCACAAACCATATAAGCATCAGCTCAGCAAGCAAAGACAGGAATTTGGAAGTAGTTTTGCCTGATATATTTGTGGGTGCTTTGTGTTTGTGTTGGTGAGACAAACTAAAGCAAGGATTCCTATTACTGTTCTACTAATGATTGCCACTGATAACTTCTACTATCCCTCAGATTTATAAGAAGATAGTCTCACATATGAAAAACTCAAGCTCTCTGTTGTTCTTGTCCATAAAGTAGATGTCCCTTTCAAATGTTGTGTGTCCAAATGTCCGCAATATGTCATAACATTTGAGTCACAATTCTCTATATTTCATGGTGCTATTGGATGTAATGGAGTCCTTGGACTCATGCTGGAGTGAAAGGAGTCCTTTCACTGCCTTCAACAAGCCTTGGATCAGACTCTGGCTTGCTTAGCACATTATTTTGGAAAGTCATTGACTCTCCTAGTCTTCACCCTCTCTTCCTTTTGGAAAGCTTATTAATTTATAGGTCTTTAGAATCTCAACTATTGTCTTAGGAGAGATTTTGGAGGGGGTTTTTTTGTTTGTTTGTTTTAGATCTTGGCATTGGAATATGGCCTGTTCGTAGACTAAGATGACCCTCATGTTTATAGACCTCTTGAGAAAATGGAATCACAAGTCTTCAATAAAATCTAGTCAGCATTTTAAATTACTCACAGATATAAGAGTTTAACTAAACACAGAAAATACCCTGGTGTTCCACCCCACAGGGTCTTATCGCGGTCAGCTTGGCTTCTGTACTACAAAAACATCCTCAGTTCTTCAAATATGCCAATAAACTTCCCCAGAGAGGCAGACTTCAGCAAATAAAGCCCTCCTCTCATGCTCCATCACCAATGTTTGCTTGTTAGACTTTGGATGAAAGAGTCAAAAATTTCTCCACTGAACCAACAAACTGCCAGAGGAGTTTAAACTGCCGTAAGCATGGGAAAGCAGAGCAGTTGAAACCCTAACGACAGAATTTGGAACAAGGTGATGTCACAGCCTAGTATTCATCAGGAATACATTCGCACTCCAGAATCCTTCCAGCAGCCAAGCAGTTCTGCACTAACATGGGTGTCACTGGGGAGTTTTTTAATAGATTTGCTGTACTGAGCCAAACTGAGGTCTTTGGAGAGTTATGGGAGAAGTGGAATACGCACATCTGGGAACTAAACCAAATCAATACTGATACTTTAATTGTACAAGGCTTTCACTTGCTATCACATATAAAGGAGATTTTACAGTGTTTTAGTTATTTTTAAAAGGAATTGATTCTGCAGACAATTGTATTATATATGGATATATATATAGAATAAAAAAGCTTCATTGATGTATATCAGATGATAGTATCAATAGCCAGAATAAAGGAAAGTTTGCCCCTGTAGTAATATATTACTTTTCTTTGGATAGAAGTGAGCTCGAGAAAGTTGTATGTTACTATCCCCTCCTTCTGAGGTGGTAAAAAGGTGGTTGAATACATCCACAGTGTAATGATGTTCAGATGGGATACTGGGAAACAGAACTGGTCAGGAATGAGCAATTATTTCAGGGAAAGGAAACATAAAAAATGAGGTTAGAAACATAGAGAACATTTTAAAAACTGTACTTGTTTTGTATTAAAAATAATCATGAGAAAAAGATGTTTTCTTTCTTAAGGCAGTGTATTTGGAATTGAAACAATAGTTCAGTCTAAGAAGAGCAGCGATTACATTTCCAACAAAGGTGTAATAGCAAATGCACACCTGCTACTGGATCCTATGAAAAACTAAATACATGACAATAACAACAAACTAATTAATGTTTTAGGAGAAGGAGAGCTGAGGGGGCCCTCTCAAGACTCAGAGAACTTCTGAGGTAGAGCGGTATGCTGAACCCAGCAGTCTCTCCTTTCCACTTGCATGCTGTGCTGGCCATGACACCAGTGACATTCTGACATCATTCCTTGTATATAAATAATTAAAAAATTATTTGAAAATAGCATCAATTTCTCCTTTGATGTAGGAGTACAGATATGTTTACTACTTATCTCCAGAGAAGATGATTTGAGGGATTAGTTTATGCCATTTGGCTTTCAAATGTAAATTCTTTTACTCATGGTCTTTGAAGGTCCTAATCAACCTAATTCTTTCTATAATTCTATGAAAATTTCTAATTCTCAATAAAATTCAAAGAATGTCTATACAACTTGTCAATGGTCATTACATCTACAAAGCTGTTGAATTATAGAAGACCTCAGGATTTGTGCTCTTCTGCATTTGTTAGTAGGGCATGTACCCTGTGTCCCTGGACTTGCTGAATCTGTATGTACCCAAAACAAAGCACCACAACCTCATATGGTCTCCTGACTACTTCAGCCTAGGGCTAACTTAGTACTCAGGTCTGGACCACAGCCCAGGCAGCCTGGAAGCCCAGACTGTCTGTGTCAGTTCCAGCCACTAGGCACATCTGGGTCCTTCATACATCACTCAAAAATGCTCAGTCAGTGGAATTTAGTGGTTGCTTATTTAGGTGGCAGCATTTAGCAGAAGTCTTTCTAACCTGCCACTTTGCAGGGGCGGGTTGGTGTTGACAGGTAGAAAAATATCCAACAAATTCAGAATAACAAAAAGGAAAAAAAACCGCATGGTCTCTTCTGGTAAAACCAGATCCAAAGACTACTTCAGTGATGAAGAATATGGGTCAGGAAAATACATTTAGAGTTGGGTACTTGGGGGCTAGCTGGAGTTTGAATAAGCATAAGCACTTGGGGAGCTCACGTGCACTGGAGGGCAGTGGCAGAGCTGAGTAAATCTGCCTCTAAATGTTGCGCCGGGATGCAGCTGCCTGGGCTTGTGACAATGTGTCCCTTGCAGAAATCACAAAGACTTGTAACAATATGAGGTTTTTTCACTAACAGCACAATTTCTCTTGCACTCCTGCAGAAAAATATCAGTTTCCTACTCTGTATTTAGCAAACCATGGGAGGATCAGGCCCCAGAGGGGCTGAGGCACCCACCTGCCACTGCAGCTACCTGAATTCAGCCTTTAAATCCCCAAGCAGCTTTTCCAACAAGCGTGCCTGGGGAGGCACTGGAGCTATCTGCCTGCCTAAATTACTGCCTCTCAGCATGTCACAACTACTGAAGTGCGGATATGTCCATGCTGTTACACGTTTAAGTCCTTTTTAAGTAAGCCATTAGCAGATCTATGTTGCCTGCAGGTCTGCTTCTCCAGTCATTTTCTGTTTGTGCTGTCATAGGGTCTAACACATGGTGTTCCTGGCAAAAGCATTTCCTCACGGTTCATCTAACCACTGAAACCTGTGGAAGACAGGAGAGCCTAACCCCCAGCTCCCCAGAAGGGGATGTTCAGGATATGCAGAATAAAGAATGACACTACTCTCTTCTCATGAAAAGGGGATGATTTACTTTTGGTACCTGTACTGAGGAAAAGGCACATGGTGATGAATATTGAGATGTAAATGCATCCAGCCAACACAGAGTTAGGTCCCCACCTGCCCCAGAGTCTTGCTCTGACCCTCAACACCTTCCACTGGCTTCACAAATGAGATTTCAATTTCCAGGAGACTCCCAGAACTCCTTACATGGTGTCTGGCAAGGTATCCAGATACTAACTGGGAGCAGTGGATCCCCTCTGCTGTTAGTGCAGGACATGTGGTCAGGGATATCTGCAGGAGCACAGAACACCCCTTCTAGCCCCTTTGACAGCCCGAGTTAGAAATCAGAAATTAATGCTTTGCAAGAGACAGGTTTTCTTCATCAAACGTTGGAATAAAGAGCTCCTTAGCAAAGGATTGCATTTAATGCAGGTACTTTGCTAAGGCTGTGGTGCATACACTGTAATAAGTAAATGCAGCCTTTTGTGTGTGCGTGTGTGTCCGTGACCTCAGCTCAGTGGCTGAGCCTCAGTAAGGGCCCAGTGCAATTTTCTTAACCCAGGTGAAGTTGTAACAGCCAGTTAATAGAGAATTTCCCTACAGATATTTTCCCAGGCAGCAACAGACAGAGGTAGCATATCACAAATCTTCTGTTTTGAAAGCAAATGCTCGCTTTTTTCCAAATCAAAATCAGGACTTTCTTTCTCTCTCCTTTATTTTCTTTAGGAACAGGCTCATGCAGAGAAGTTTGTGACATGTTTGGATCCTGGAGGCTGGTTCTGGCCCATTGTGGGGCCTCATGAAAGGATTCAGCATCTCATAAAGATCTTTTCAAGCTTTTGGTATGGGGGTGAGTTTCCTGTCTCAGTTCCCCTCTTTCCACTTCTCCATTATAGGGTTATAGCATATTCCTAAAGAGATGGTTTGCTTTACTCTTTGAATGGTCTGCATCATGTGTGACATGAGTGTGCACAGCACTCAGGACTAACCTGCAAATCAGGTGCCCTCAGGTATTTGTTTATACAAACACTGTCCATTCACACCTGGAGAATATTTTTCATGCTCAACACAGACGCATGTTTCTGAAATAGCTGGCCCTTCATCTTTTCCAAACTACTGATAATATGCATCAAAAGATTTTAACCTATGTTTACCGAGCCACAGTCCCCCAACTTTTTTGTAGATTAGTATATGTTCTGTCCATATATTCTTAGGGCTTTCTGGATGGAAGGAACCCGGTCCTTGCCCATGGATGTTATCTGACAGGATGGGTTTGTGATGTTGGGTTAAACTTCAAAGAAATTGGACTGAAATCATGTAACTATTTTCATTACAGCCTCCACCTGGACTGACATCACAGTCTCACATAATAAACAAGACCATCTCCACTAAACTCTTTCAAGCTTTATGTTTTAATGAAGTTTTCAGTTTATGCACAAGTTTTGGTGAAAATCCGCGATGAAAAAATTACACTGTGAGTGCCTTTATATTTGTGGGTTTCCCCTACCTTGATCATATTTTATTTTGTTCTGTTTTCTTTACTAACTTAGCCAAAACTAACTTATGCAGACTTCGCTTTGCTTTACTCCCAGGTTTCTCCTTCTAACATTTGATTTTTAAAGGTTTTAAAATTTGGACTCAAGGATAAAAGTCTCAGGTTTTCAAAGCCAGAGTAATTTGCTTTAGTGAGATGGTGTATTGCACCTGTATCAGCTTAGTGGCACAAAATGTCTGTAGGGAATTTTTCATTAGAGCTTTTTCATTTTATTTTCATTCAGACATCAGAATGAGAGCCTAGCCAAGAACTGAAAAGACTGATTAAACTTTAAATAGTTTTACTAATAATACTGAGAAGAAATGGACTGCATAAAGGATTTGCTTGCTGTGCACTTGGCCAGTGTGAGTGCTCAACCCTTATTACCAAAATTCTTCATACTTGTGATCAGCAAAAAATAAACTGTCAGAAGTTTTATCAGAATCAGGCATGTGTTCAAACTATGACCTGAAGGAAAATGTGCTACTTTATTAAAGCTGTAGATCTGGCTCATATGTCTGAGAATCATAATTACCAGTGGTTTAAACCACAGATGTATTTGGTGATACATGCTGATCCATTTATGTGCTCTGAAGATGAACAATGTATGGTATTTTGCATGCCCAGAGCCAAAGATCTGACCTGCTCCCCACACTTTGTATTTCTGCTCATGACCTCATATAGACAAAACTTAAGTTTTCTCCTATTGCTGCCATTTTAGCAGGGATGAGTCCCTTTAATACACAAATTAAGCTAAATCAGCTTAATTGCATTGTATTTGCTGAATCTGACTGGGTCCTTTGCCTATTGAAATAATCTGTCATGTAGGACGGGCTGTCCGCTATGAATCTCTTATTTCTCCACACATGCTGCTCTTCTAGTAGCTTTTACTTGTATTGGGAAGGCAAAATCAGATGGCAGAGACTGCAATGGTGAGAAAAACTCATGAACAGGATCCATATTTGACAGCTTAAATGAACTGAGGGCACTCAACACCTGAAGTTACCTTCTGATACCAGTCAAAGGCATGTCTGTTCACCGAAGCTGGGGCATTTACAAGGAAGATGAAGGTCTAGAAAATGTGTTCACAGCCTGTCAGAGTGAGGCTCCTGGCACAGCAGTGAAACAATTCCTTCATCCTGACCATGAACAAAGCAAGCATCCGTGTGCTTTCCCCCGTGAAGCAATATAGCTATAGGCACAGTCTGTTGCTAGTTAGGCTGGGAGTTGAAAATATCTGGGTCTCTGAGGGAACAGTATCTCACTCCTTTCTTTAAGCTACCATGTGGGAAGGTCATGCAGGTGACATGTGCCAAATCTGGCTAATTTATTTTCTCCAGACCTCTGCACTGCTATTTTCTGGCACAAGGACTCAAAACAGACAAGGGAAATGGATATGCTTCAGCCCATCCTTCTGGCATCCTTATGCTGGCTAGTAGTTTCCAAAGCACTTCATAAGGAGTGTCTAAGTAATTTTGTCATGGTTGGTAGGAATTGAATGATCAGCCAAAGACAATTGGGAAGAAGAGTGAGAGAAGCAGATGACCAGAGCTGAATGAGAAAGCACTCATGCCAGACCCATGCCTGTTCTCGGGTTGAAGATCGGCCTCTATCTGGGCTGGACACAACCCTGTGTTCATGCAGGAGAACTAAGAGGACTGAGGCACACAATAGGATCCATCCACATCTCTACCAGCTACTGTGCCAGTATGTAAATCCTCTCCAAACAGCCTGCTGAGACTCCACCTGCACTTTTTTTCTTTCATTCCAGGACCTATGATTTTCCTCACCAACTGCCTCCTGGTTCAGCCGTCTGTAGTGTCTGGTGCAGGACACCTCACAATTCTCCCTCAATTGCTTGGTCCCTACTAATATCAGGTTTCCAGTCATCTCCATCTCCTGAGCTCTGCCCAGCAACGTCTCCTTGCTTTTTGGGTACCTTCAGAAATGAGGTAGTTGGAGGTGCTCAGCCAAATATTCTTCTTGTCCTTCACTGTGAATTGCCAATCATTTGATCCTCAGCCTGTCATTATTGTGGACAGAGACTCCACAGCCTCTCTGGAAAACCTGGTGCCAATGTATGATCATCCCTACAGTAACATTTTTTTCTTATGTTTAAATAGAATTTTTTGTATTTCAGTGTGTGCCCATTGCTTCTTGTCTTTTCAGTGGGTACCACCACAGTGCCAGTTTATGGACAAATTCCAGTATATTGGAATGCCCAGGGCCTGCTTTCCAGCTGGTCAGTATTCAGAATGTACAGCTGCATGGGGTTATTCCTTCTCAGAGAAAGGACCTTGCATTTCCCTTTTTTTGAACTTCATAAGTTTCCCATGGGCTCGTTTCTCCAGCTTGTCAAGGTCTTCTAGAATGGCACCAAAACCATCTGGTGCATCAGCCACTCCTGCTGGTATTGTACCATCTGCAAATTTGCTTATGGTGCAGTCTACCTCATTATCTAGGTCATTAATGAAGAACAATCGTGTGTTTCAAATGCTGCTACCTTTTATCCACTGGAAGCTCATTTTCTCCTTTGAGTATTTTATTTATTCATATCCTATTTTTAGAAAGTAAATCCAAATGATTCTTCATTATTCACCTTTGTGTTTTAGGTGCAACATAACACCATGGAATTATTAAACAAACCATACACCAATCAAATTTGTAACAGAATATTTCCAAGAAAGTAGTTTTGTTTTCAGGATGAACCTCATGGAAAAACATCTAGAAGGACACTTGGACTTATTTTTGACTGAATATTCTCTACAGAAACAGTCTGTTTTCTAGAGAGGTTTTTGTGGCTAAAACACAGAACAAACATATGAAAAAAAGGACAAAGAATACATTAAAGGTTACTCCCTAGCCCTGAAGTAAAACATAGAAATGCTGGAAATAGGATGTTCTGCCTAAAGAAATGCATACATATATATATATATATATAAACACACACACACACATATATATACACATATATATAAAAATGTATGTATATAAAAATGAAAAAAATTATATTTTTACTTTCCATCCAACACAAGTACAGCCTAGCTATGGCGGCTGCTGAGTATTGTACATGTTTTCACGGTAAACAGCTTCACTCTGTTGATACAAACGTGCAAAAAACAAGAGACAGATCTGAGGTGAGGTAGTTACTGTTTCATACACAGACAAGCTTTCAAAACTCTCACTGTTAGAGGTAGAACAGCTCCTAGAGTTTGCACCAAGAGCTCCCATCCTCCTTCCTAGCAGTTAATAAGGTCCAAAATTTCTCAGAGAAGGTTGATCTTCATTTCTGTCCTTCCACAACTGTCTCTTTTAGTCCTGTCTTCGTAATACTCATTATAATTCTCAATCCTGAGTGAGAATGGGGCGAAACATAACCCTTGTTTGTTCCTTTTTGTGTTCCCAGGCTGTGTTCCTGTTTGATTAGTGATGCTTCCTTTTTCCTGTCCTTTGTTTATTACTATAACACATTTCCTGTTTATTGGTTTATAGTAACCAGACAAAAATAATGTTGTTTAGAACTCTGTCTTGGAAGTGCTGGAGGTTCAATGACACACAGCATTTGAGTCTTACAAGCATTCCTGATGTCTCAGCTTCCTTTTCTTCTCTATTTCCCCCACACACTTCCCACTTCTGCTCCCTTTGTCATCACATCTCCCATCTTTGATTTTCACTCACCCCATAACCCTTCACTCACCCTATCTTCTTATTTCTGGCAGTGGAAACCCAAGTATTTGGCAAGAAGGAGGGAAAGAACCACAAAAATGGGCAATGGTGCAGCCAGTGTAAACAAAAGCTTGACAGTGGCAAGCCCTCTTGTTCCAGCATCATTGGTAAGAGAAACAAAGTTGGATACTGTGCTCCAGTGGCAGGACATGTGGAAAGGAAAGCCAAACAACTGAGTGAAACTGAGACCATTGCTGGGCATCCACCAAAAGTTGGATTAAAAATTCTAGATCTAAATAAACCAGAAGTATTGCCTCTGCTTCCTCATGGTTGGAGGACATTGAGGGTTTTAATTTTCAAACCTCTTGTTACCATATTGAATATTTGCTTTTAAATTACTATTTTCCTTTTCAACAAAAGCTCACATTCACAGGTATCAGTCTAATAGCATTTGGAGCTTTAAAAATGCAGGACAGTATAGTTATTGCCCCAAATACCAGAGGACCCCACAGGCAGAGAGCCCTGTCTGCCTTTAGCACAGTGGGATGCCACTGTTGACTCTGTGCCTGCAATTGCCAGGAATTTTCTAGAAGTTTGGAAGCAAGTTATCCTGGTTTTTTCATATATCAGTCACACCAGCATTCCCCAAATGCACACAGGAAGAGAAACTGGAGATCTTCTTTAGGCCTGCTGGAGACATTGCTTACAGATATTCAGGACACGGTTGCCTTAAGAATTAATATGCAGATTATAGCTTCATACCTAGCCCTGACAGGACAGTGCATTATAGGAAAATAAATTAATGTCTTCATGCCCAACATGAAGGTTTGTTCCGTCCATCCACAGACACTTACACTGTGGAGTGCCAAGCAGAGACCAGCAAGCTGTGGCTTTCTGTTACCAGGAGCTTTTTGGTGACCACTGGCAAGAGCTGGTTGCTACTGCTCTTCTGGCCACAGGCAGCTTCCCACCGCTGCAGACTCCTACAGGGCTACCTCCAGCACACCACTGCTGCTCCTCCTTCACTCCAGGCTTCAACCTAACAGCAGTCCTGTCTGGTCTGGAGAGATTACTAAAGGATTTTGCAGCCTGGAGGTTGGGACTGGAGAGTACTGTAACATTTAGCAATTAACCTGAAAGGTCCTTGCAAGAAATGAGACCTCATAACCAGAAGGCTTAGTTTGTAAAGAGATGTCAAGAGCATAATTGTCATTTTTAATGGGTGTAAAAGTAGTTCTCCTTCTTGCTAATTACTTACAGTTGGGAAGTAAACTCTTATAAACAAACTTATTAGCACTTTAGAGCATATAGAAACAGTTATGTCTGTCCAAAACGTGAAAGAAGATGCCCTAAAGACAGAATTTAGATCAAGTGAGACAAGGAAGGACCGTACCAAGGAAAACAAACTTATCCTTCTATGCAAGCTTTTGTTATTTAAACATTCAAGGAAACACTTAAAAGAGAGCTTGGGGAAGCTAACTGCTTGGAACCAAAGCATGCTGCAGGTCCTTTATGGGTGTAAGTCACAGCAGAGTGCCAAAAAAATATTTCTTAATTAATAACCTGACTCCAGCATGTGGAGCTTTACAGTGACAAGAAGCAGCTGCCGGCATGCAATGCCATGTAACAATCCCTCCAATTAAAGTAACTGAAGGTGCGGGAAGGCTCTAGACAGCATTGTCAAGATTACTTTAAGTCACCTAAATAAGCACCTTCAGTTAACTTTTCTAAAGTAGTGTTCTGTTCGTGTGCTTATTAGCTAAGATAATGATGCTATTTAGGTGCCTAATTATAAACTGAAGTGTCTAACTTGAGACGTAAAATGTCCTAGGTTCCTTGTCAGTGCTTACAGTCAAGCACAGAAAGAAGGGTGACTTCGATCCAGAGCAATGCATTCCTATCACTTGACTGGCATTTGAGAATACAATAAAAAAAATATAATTGTAGGGTAATAAATTCTTGCCTTGAGTGTTTTCATTTTCATAAGCATTCTTGGTGAATGTTTTCACAGGCATTGATTTCCCTCAGGTAAAAATATATGCACCAGAGTCACATTTACATTTTTGTCTAAGTGTTGCCACCCTCTGCTTTCCAATAAGTTTTTATGCCTTTGTTTAATGATATGTAATTTGTAGCAAGTTTTATGTTTCAAAAGAAACACATAAAATTCTGTTTATTATCCCATTCTGTATTTGTCACTGAGTTCAGTTTGTCCCACCATGGCACTGAATAGTCATTTGCTAACAACTCTGAAGATAATCACCAGTTTCATCTCCAAAACTCAAAATAGTTCAGGGTGGTGCTTGTGAGTTTTTGCATACACATGCATACCCTTCCCCTGCCCCCAAACAAGCCATACTCAACCACAGACGAATCTCCACATATCTAAATACTATTTGTCCTTGCACAACAGCGGGAATATGTCCCGAGTCACCCCAGCACACTCTTTTTTTTCTGGAACCATACAATTAGCATCTGTTTTTAGTACTTAGCGTTCAGACAGAAGGGGATACAGAGAAGTCCCTGTTGTTAGTTGTTGCTATGGACTAGTCAGTAGTAGTGTGCAAAACTGCAGCCAGCACAGAGAACTACAGGGCTCACTCTTCCAAATACATCCCACATTTTTTACCTATTGGCCTCCTTTTCCCTAGGCAGAAATAAAACCTTTTGGAGACGGATTGTTAAGAGTCCCAGTAGAGGGCCAAGCAGTGCTCTGTCTATAAGCCGTGGATGGCTGGGAGAACAAAGAAGGTATAAGAAGGCACAATATTTATATGCTTTATCCCCTCACAGTTAGATACCATAAACTCAGGGCTTGAGTCCACTGAAGAAGAAAGGAACTCATCACCTCCATCCCCGCACAGAGGGAACACACTTCATGGAAAGATTTCATTTTATTTCTTAGTGTTTCCTCTCCATTCCTGCTTGTAATGCACCTGAGCGTCACTGCAGGCAGGACGCCACAAGCACTCTGAGCTGGTAATGTTTTGCTATCGTTTACTTGGCTGCACAAGGGACATAAAGAAAGATGAGGAGAAAAAGTATCATCTTAGGAAATGTACACATATCAACCCTTTTTAAGGTCAGTAATTTGATATTACCTGCAGGGGACTCAAAAGTAAGAAACAGCTCTGATATTGCATCTAATTATCACCTAAAGCTAAAGTCTGTTCACATTAAATATGAATTTCAAAATTTAAATTAAACAACTCCTACCACCATTTACTAGTTTCCAGCAAGGTTCTTTGAACAAGCATGACTCACGTTGCCAAATCAAGCATGTGTAAGTGTTCTAGTGTGGGGACACAGTCATAAACATTCAGCAATTCAGGGAGCCTCAGCTCAACAGACAGTTCTTCCTGGGACAAGTGGATAATGATTCACGCCTAGAAGTAATGTGTGTGTAAGTGTGACTGTGAAAGGGTAGAAACAGCAGTGGAATGCGGAGTGTGGAGCAAGACACTGTGCTTTGCCACGGTTCCTTGGTCCTGCAAGCAGCCACAGGCACATTAGCATTTCAGCCTTGTAGCTGAGAGGTCCTGGAGGACAAGTGGAATGTAGGGATTGGTGAAGACCTGGCTGAAATTTGTAGGGCAGTTTGCATACTTAAAATTGGACATAATCTTGTGATTCCGATAAATGTGCTAAGGACTGGGAAAGATTAGTCTTAAAAGTACCGCATATTTCCCTTCATGACTTCCAGTGCAATACTTTTCAACCAGGCAATGACTCTGACCTTAACAATGTACTGGTAGCTGATTAGTTGACACTTTTTCTACTTTTGCAGTCAGATATAGGAGGAAGTGTTTGTGTATTTGACTACACATCCTTTTTGAAAGGATGAGCTATTTTGCTATCAGACTACATTAGCAGTTAGATAAGATAGCATGTCCACGATTCTCTGAACATTCAGCCCTGGAAATTGTGAAACATAAATTCCGATTCTGTTACTTTGGGCCATACTGGACCTGTCTCGAATGTGCAGACTCACATGAACTAGTCTTCTGCATGTCTTGTGGCAGGGAGACACATAATTACAATACTCCTTATTGCTGTGTGAAAATAGGAGAAATCAAGGTCATTCCCCATTCCTTCAGTAGACTCCCTCCATAGGGATTGCTATGACTTTCATTGAAAAAACGTTGCATATTAATAGCATGTCAACAAGAAAGATGTTGCCTGTAAATTTTATGACCCACGATTACATTACAGGTGTAACTTTTTCCAGTTGGCTGCTGAATTTCGAAGAAGTAGAATCAGAAACTGCACATTAAGGACTAGTCAGAAGCATTCAAAAATATACTGAGCATCCAGTGTTTTAGCCTTGCCATGTGGTTTGCTGCAAGGCTTTAGGTTTCGACTGTTCTGGATTTGATACCAGCCTCAGGGTCTGATACTGCACTCCATCATGGGATACAATCACTTGGGCATCGATAAAACTCTGCAGTTTATCTAGTGCATTAAATGCAAATTTTTCAATCCAACCAGTAGTGCAAGACTTAATGCAGCTTAACAGAAGTGTTTCAGCAATCTTGGAGCCTGTAATGTGGCAACTGCTGCAGATGGAACCTGGCACAGCAGATAGATATCCATGTCACAAGCAGTGATTGCAATCTCAATGGCAATAACAGCAATCTCAGTATTATTGGAACTCACTTCATCTACGATTTCAAAGGATTCAGTCTCCATGGTTGTAAATAAAATGGATCCTCTATCTACTACAGATATAGCCTAACTTCAAAACTGTTTATATTAAGGTAATTTTGTTATCCCATTTATCTGAAGAATCCTTCCCAGAGAAGGTTAGCATAGCAAAACTACAAGCAACTATCTATTATTTGAGTGGTTCAGAAGAGCATTGTTACCAAGAAAAAGCTTAGTGTTGACCCTGCTAATTAATAGCCATCTTTCTAAAGATCAAAGAATGGAACCTGATCAGGGACAGCTGCTGTTATGTATGGTTATTTACATTTTCCTGTCTGATGTCCTAACATGCTTTTAATGATTTATCTCCCTTTTTGCAAAGGGCAATTCCATCATTTTATGAAAGAAAATCAGTGTGTCTGTTCTTGGCAGATGACTGCATACCTAGGATTGTGCTGCCATTGATCCATACATGGAATTTTCCCCAGTGTGAATGGGAATTTCATATGTCTATGACCACAGTCGAGGAAGGGAAAAAAATCCTGCTGTTCTTGGGGATCTTTTCCTGAGGAGTGATGGGATGCCAGTGATACTCCACTGGGGGAAAGGGCTGCAGGATGCAGACATAAAGACTGGAGAGCACCTTTAAGAGGTTTCCATCTTTCCCTTCCTGCAAGGGTTAAGTTGTGGACATTAGTGTTGCATGCCCCTACTCTCCACACACTTGGGTCTCTGCAGAGACGGCTGATATTCCAGATGCTCCAAGACAGTTGATGCTGTTGGTAACTCAGGCTGGAGAGAAGACATGCCCAAGCAGGAAGAACCTCTTAGCACTGTGTTTATGTCAATAATCCAAGTTCAGACACCCAATTCCATTAAGGAAAAGTTATCTGTACTTAAGTCAAAACCGAAAAAAGAATCTGTGTTGGTGAAATCTAAGCTCAGTTTCTATTTAGCGAAACTGAAAAAAATGACCACAAACTTATTTTTAAAAAATATGTCAGTTGATATGCAAATAGCTCCATGAGAAGGCAGAAAGATGACAGAAATTATGGCAGGGGAGTAGGCGGGAGAGAACAGATGGGGAGAGAGGAAAAATCTCTTACTCTAAGCTAGATTTGGTGTGCATAAATATCCTGTATATGGGCCACCCACCCCATGACACATGGGCTTTGGAAGGGTGTTATTCTACCCCTTATACATAGAACTGGCTTTCCCTGAAACTAGGAAAACATTTATTTTAAAAATTGAATCAACCCTGAGTAAAACATGGGTTTCAATTTCAGGAAGAACAGGTTCATGAACTCCAGCTAGATTTCTGAACCCTGCCATCTTAAAAAAAAAATTAAAATCGTATGTCTGCTAAACTCTTAAGCTCCAGGAAGCATACCTCACTCTGGATCACCATGCAAACTACCCAGTAAGGGGTTTCAAACAGCACAGGGGGCAAAATAGCTACTAATACTAACTATTAACCAGTACAAAAGAGAGAAAAAGAAAAAAAAAGGGGGAAATGGTTACTGTACCTGACCCAGGTAGCAGTTATATCATTCTCCTGCGCTAAGGCAGAAGTAGTTCTAAGCATGGCATCCAAAAATATATGGTATTCTAGAGAACTATTAATGCTAACCTGGGACATATTTAACCCTTTTAAAGTGGAATTAAGAAAACTCTTCTGTTCCTTCGCTTCCTTTGTAATCTCTAAGAGTAAAGTTTTGTAGTCCTGGTGCAGTTACCTCTCCCTCCTTCCCCATAAATAAAAGTTTTTGCCAACCAATCCAACCTGTTGGTCACTGCTGAATCTCTGCAGCAGCTGGGGCATGGTGTGAACTCATGCGATTTTTGGGGAGGACTTCTGCCCCTTCAAGAGCCATTGGTGGTCCTGTCCTGGTTAACAAAATAATCTCCAGATAAGCAAGTGGGCATATGTTTTCCTCATGGGTATCTATGACCTTGACAGTACTCTTTCATACCACCGTTTGCAGAGTGCATCTCATGTTTTCCCTGTTGAGTGTGCCTATTTCAGTAACTTGCTCTTGCTTCTGTATTTCTGGATGACAGTTCTCAGATTGGGGTTATCACTGATTTATGAGGGAGAAAGGTTTAGTTCACACATACATTTTACCTCTGCTGTATGTTTTGCAGCTTTCTGAAGACCAAACTGCTATAAAACATTGTATGGGTTAAGTTTCAATAGAAACCAAAAATAAACATAATTTTGGTTTCGTACCACTTTTACATTATTGCAGCTTCACAGATTGAAAGCCTTGAGTGACTTGAGCTGCAAATGGAATAAAACCTAATTTTTCCAGTCTATATAAATTAGAAGATAGGGCTAATAACTGTGATTTTCATGCAATTAATTTCGATTGCGCCTGAGAATAAGAAAGTGTAAGAAGACTTTTCCACTACATCTGAAACTTTCATTTGTTGTAAAGGTTTTTTATAGCTTTCCCCCAAACATTAAGATGCAGCTCTTGAGAAGTTGACTTCTTCCACCTCTTACCTGCCCAGAGTCATTCAATGCACACATAACTTGCCAATATATTGGTTGGCTTGGGCATGAGCAAGCAATTGTTCAACTGGTCAAATCCAAGGTTGTCTGGCACTTTCAGTATTATTTGTGCCTATGAATTCAAACATAGTGCTGTGAATTCAGCAGCTGTGGCTTCCCTGCGTAGTGAGACCCATCTCCAGTGTATATAGAAGGACCTCAGGATGTCTGCCACGTTCAAGAACAAGGCTGTCCTGTTTGTTGTGGATGTTTACGTGACTAGATATACTCTGCTGAACAGCACTTGAAAAATATCCGTGGCATGTGCTTCATCCCAACCACTCATTCCCGTTCCTTGACCTGCCCTTTGTGGAGAGCATGGAATGTTAAACATTTCTTGTTGGTCTGCCCAGCCTCTGCTTTATTTACACTTACTCTCCCATTCCCTTGTGCTGGGGCACCTTTTAGGATATTTTTTTCCTGCTCAATCTAATGGAGTGCTGGTAGGGCCAGACTCTTCAGTAGTAAGGAAGTGGACCTTGGCCATTAAGTCTGGAGTCTGCACCCACTGAAGCTGCATGTAGAGCCAGAGGTAAAAAAATAGTAAAGAAAATTAAAGATTAAATACTGTTTTGTGACTTGCTGAGCAACACATCCCTTTTTCTGCTGCTCTGAGAAGAAGTATTTTTAAAAGAGGGGCTAAAAATCACTTCTGCTAAAACATTTCTTCTCAATGTAAACAAGTTTTGGGCTCTTGAAACCCACTAGTTCAGTGGTCACAGAACCATCTCTGCTGAATTTAGCAGAGATTACATAGTAAAGAACAGTCCTTCCAGCGGAACAGCCAAGAGCCTACCCTTTCAGTCAAACTAGCCTACAGATTTTATCTTAAACTATTATGCTGAAACTAAACTGTCTGGACACTTACTTAAAAGTCAGCCAGGTTTGTTCCAGTTTCAGCAAGACCCTTCAGAAGGTGCTATAAAATAAAATAAAATAAAGCAAAATAAAACTCTTTGCCACATTTTTGTATCAAATTTGCCTGTAGATAATCTCGTAAATATGTGAGACAGGTAAATGATCAGGTGGAAGCTGTTGGACAGGAAACAATGCAGTGTCCATCACTGAGAAATTCCCAATTAAATAAGAATTTGACACTTCCCACAGACTTCAGCTATTGCCTCAGAATTCAGCTACTTCAAAGCTGTTACTTTATGTTACCTTTTTTTGAAGTGTTGTAACGCCAGAGCTGCCATATGTTTTTTATCTCTAGTTTCAAATGCTAAGTATTTTAAAAGCAGCTACCATCTTTTCTTCTTCTGAGTTATCCTTTGCATTAAGAGCAAAGGAAAGAGGAAAGTTGTTTCAGCAATGAGGTCGCAATAAAACAGTAATTTTAAAGGGCTATCAATAGAAAAGTATGGAGAAGCTTATAAAAGTTTTTAAAAGCACTTTTCTCAACATAAGTCCTGTTAGATGTGAGTTCCAGTAAGCCCACCATGATGGTCTCTCATAAATAATGTCCAAGATGAAAAATATTGGTGCTGCATGGGTTGTAATCACACCTGAATTGCATCTAAAAGTTTATACTCAAGTCTAAAACATTGTTAATACACTGATAGTAGTGGATTAGGATTTATTTTTAATAAAGAGAGCTTGCAGATCAAAGCCATAGTGTTGGAAGTAAATAGCCAACTGACATAGGAGCAAGGGTAGAAATGGGCCCTCACTGTGTCTCTGTCATATAGAAAGTAACCATAACAAGGAGACTAGTTCAACACTTTTGCAAGTGTGCTGTTTAGCTGTGGAATTCAAAATCCAGCTCAAGACCTAAGACTTGCAGTTGTGTTTACTAGCTTCGTAGTAGAGACACCAAAAAGAAGCACACATGCCAGTCTCACAGTAGCTTAGTATGTTCGAGACTGAAATACTGCCTGTCTGCCTCAAGCGGTCATGAGGTTTAGAGCCAGATGGCAACTTCCTGCTGAGCTCTGACTTGAGCCTGAACACAGCAATTCTAAAATCTTAACCGAGCCTTGGTGTGTTTCTTGGTGATAAAGGGAAGATTTGCCTGCAGTGAGAGATGCAAAGCAGATCCATAGATTCCTCATTCTTTCATCTGCAAAGCAGGATAAGAAGGATCTTGGCAATGGCAAAAGGCTGCACAGTTAATCCATTCATATGTGCCAGAGGAAAGTCTGAAGGTGAGGAAAAAAACGTATGAAAGATGTGGCCAAAAAATACGTGCCATCATATTTCTTCTCACTGCTGAACAGGCAATCAACAACATTTCTCATTAATAAAGCTATTAGTCATGGTCTTGGCAAATTATTGAAAGTATTCTTTAAGGACATCCGAAAATAACTTTGATTCCAAGTGTTTATCAGGGGAGATAGTAGGAATGCCATGCAAAGCCTATGTTCAAAGTGTCCAGATTCCTTGTGGTTTCTCATCTTCCTGGAGGTAAGCTCATAAGAGAAAAAATGTGTACCAACTTCTGTGTTGTTGCACAGGCATACTGTAAGATGATCAGAGAGATTTACTCACTAAATGCCAAGAAGTTTATTTAAGGTAAAGCTCTGCCCTGTATGGAGTATCTGAGGCAATGGTGAGATTGTAGGGCAGCAGCACCCATTACGTGAGTAAGGCAGCAGGCAGCCCCAGCACCTCTTCCTTTCCTACATATTTTGTATATTGATCTCAAACTGACCCAAATGTACAGTATTTACTGTGTGTCCTAACCCTGAGATAATTGGTGGTGTCTGGATGAGTGCTCTGTACCCATCAAGGTTAGTGGTGGAAGTCAAGGTAATTCCACCTCCACTCAAAAGACTGTGCAAATGGATTAGGAGTGCAAAGGCAGCCCTAATGGGGGGAGCAGGAAAGCGGAGTTGAATGGCAATACAGAAAGCAATGCTGAGCAGAGAAAAACAAAGTCTCTTGCTGTCCACCTCTGGCATGAGGTGGTGTTCCCCATGGCAGGGTGACTCCAGTCACTATCCTCAGACGAGGACTGGGGCCTTGAAGCTACTTTGTGCCAGCAGCTCCATGCAGCAAGACCTTTCTTTTGAACCCACAGCCAG
This sequence comes from Dendrocincla tyrannina, assembly GCA_035047865.1. Taxonomy (NCBI): domain Eukaryota; kingdom Metazoa; phylum Chordata; class Aves; order Passeriformes; family Dendrocolaptidae; genus Dendrocincla; species Dendrocincla tyrannina. Next base: position 33,967,680 of record JAWWMP010000116.1, on the reverse strand, counting down.
GATGGAAAGAGCAACTTAGAGATGGATATGGTAATGATACAGGATACAGATTTAATTGACATTATCATGTGTTATAAGTCTCATACCTCCTGTTGCCCATGCTGAGAGCCTGGAAGAGTGTTTTCAATTGCACAGCTGATGAAAGAAACTAAAATAAGAACTGGAGGGTGGAGGACAAAAATCCAGACAGACTCGATTCTCCTCACTCCTGTCTAAATCTGGAAACAGATGTAGGCTTGTATGGAAGGGGGAACTTTGCTGTTTATAACATGGCCTCTCTCTCTTTTTAATATCTGCAGACTGAAGTTTTTGGAAGTCAGTGATTAAGGAGCCCCAGTGACAAGAATGGGGCAGTTACCTTAAGTGGAAGGAAATATAACTTTTACAGTTCGCAGTTGCTTTGAAAATAAGCCTTGGAAAAGGATCCTGAATAATCCAAATATCAATCATGCAAGTATACATATAGTTAACATGAAAGTAATGTTATAAATACAGCACTAAACAAGAAAAAAAATTGGAAGGAAAGAAAGCAAAACAAACCTATAGTTCTGATTTTATATTTGTCTGACAAACAGTTCTTAAAGTGCAACTTGTGAGAATTTGTACTTTAGTTGAAAGACCACATCCGAAGGAGTCGTTGTGAAATCTGAGATAAACAACTTTGTTTACAGAATGATAGAATTCTGATAAAACACTTCCATGTCACCACATGCCTGCCCTTTGGGCTAATAGTTTTTCAGCATTGGCCTTAATAACTGCCTTAAAGTAATGGTTTTGATCAGTACTGTGTACTAGTATTATTCTTTTTAATTTCAATAGAATGAGCTGCATGAATACACCATTTCCTAGTTCAACCCTTAACCTCAAGAGCCCATAAATTGTTCTCCAGACCTTTTATGGCTAAGTTTATCTGCTGATGTAGGCTTCTGAGATATTTCCTTCCACTTTGTTTACTTGTACCACTGCACTTGCACAAGCAGCCTGTCATTCTCCATTATATAAACTTAAGCTTCACAGCAAAAATAGCAGTACCTGTTCTTTGTCTGTGCAGATCTGGCTCTTCCCTAGAACATTTGCAAAGACATTATTCCAAATATGAATGTACAAAGGAGAAGGTAAGAAGAGAACAATAAATCTAGTCCTTCCTTTCAGACTGATACGGGTTTGGCCTCAAGACAAAAACTTATCAAGCTACAGCTATCCACACCAGGGAAGTATCAAACTGATCTAGTTTGAGCTGGTTTTGCTTACAAATTTCTTGTAAGTTGCAGTTAAAACAAAACAAACGTTATATTTCACTTAAAAAGAAAAAGATTCACAAGCTGTTCAAAACTAAGAACAATATTAAAACTGCTGTAATTAAAGTGGTCAAACCACTGTGGACTGTATAACAGAGGAATTCTTGTCATTGTCATTTTGAAGTGAACTAGAACAAGGAATTTAATATTCTGATCACTTTGAAACATTTGAAATTCAAAGACCAATGACGGCTCCACAGCTGTTTCACATGAGTGCATTTCACTTTGTGATTAGCCATTTCACAATTTCTTGTATATGCTTTTTAATAATCAGAAACCAGATGGATGTGAGCAGTCTAGTATGGTAATTCTTTAGCAGTTCTATACTCAAAATGAACAAAATCACACCTGTCTTTCTGTACTTACTGAAATTAAAGTACAAAAGGAAACAAAAATACTTTTTCAAATAAGGATTTAGGAAGGAAAAATATGAACTGGATGTCTAGTTTTAGAGTTTCTCTAATCTTGCACACCAGACAGATTGGTAGACATGCACTCCAGAGAAGAGTGTTCTAAAACTGTGGAAATATAGCGCAAGTCAGTAATTCACAGAAAAATGAAGTGATTTAATCTGATTCAGGGTACACAGTTCAGTGTGCCTTTTTCAGAGTTGTTGGCTTCTTAATTGTTCTCAACAGTTTAAAACCACATCAGTAAGACAGAGAAAATGTTCCCCTTTTGCCTCGCAGACCTTCATTTTTCCAATTTGTAAAGTATATAACTTTGTAAAATTTCAAAATATATAAAATCACAATAGCAGCCTATTGAAAGATAGACTTTTTGTTCAGGGAATGGTGTCCCATCAAAAGGTGAAACAAGAGCTGCCTCTGAAGAAGGGTGCTTGTCACTGAATGCATTTGAGCTTAATTTCCAACATTAACAGCCTTTTCCCTGCATAAACAGAATCAGGAGTTAATCAAAGAATTTCCAAGTTAAATTCTCAGTTTTCCACATCAATAAAAGAAATTCTTCCAAACCCACAATCTCCATATTTTCACTTTGCGTTGAAAGAGTGAAACTGGTAGCCAAACCTCAGTGTGCTACATATTCAACAGAATAGCATCCGTTACATGGGTAATAAATTGCCTCTGGAGGAAGAGTTTTCCAGCTCAAATGAGCTTCCAACAGCAAAGTGCAGGTGTTCCAGAACACTCCTTGGTTTAGATGTGGTGAGAGAATTTTACAGATAATAAATCTTACCTAGTACTTTAGAACAACTACCTAGATTTTACTTCTGAATTACCCATTTGCCTTACACCTCCTCATCTCTGTGTACTTAGTCTAAAATGCTCCTTTCATTTACCAACATCACTGGCCACCCAGCAATGACAGAGACCGTGTTCAGGGACAGGGAGAGATGCTGGGAAAGAAAGTGGGAGTACACAGCTGCCCACTGCCAAAACGAGCACCCGTGATTCATTTTCCAGAGTCAGTCCAGATAACCATCAAAATGAAATGCAAATCAATTCCCCTCTTTTAGAAATCTAAATCTACGGATCTAAACATTCTCACTGTGATACTACCATCACAGCGAAATTGAGGGAGTGTGTTTGCAGATTGTGCTGCATCAGCATCAGCAAGCAAGGATGGAAGACAGCCAAGAAGAATCAGTGGCCCAGCCTTTGGGACATGGTAGAGAGCAAAATACATGGCCAGGATTCTTGGAGAGTTTTTAGTGTAGTTGCTGGCATGTGCTAATATATTGGACTTTTGAGTCTTCATTACTATTGTCATGCATGCTACTGGATTTTGCTGGCAAGGTAGACCTTCCCGTATAACAATGAAACTTCTTTTCCTGCATGGGCATACCAAGAAGTGTCATCACCAGAGCTTGAAGTAGAATTCAGGGTCTTACTTTGAACATCTCAATGACATTCTCTAACTTTTGTCAGGTTTCCTGGCATTAACAGATGCCACTATGCTTTGAAGAAATTTTTGTGGTACTTTGTTGCTCAGTCAGCATTTCAGATCGAGTTGTACTCTTAATGTTTTTTTGCTGCGAGAAAATGACCCTCTATCTACCCTTCTGCTACCTTAGATTCCACATGTCTTGTCAAATTACCCTCAAATTCACACACTGGAACTGTTCAGGTCTCTAAGGTGTAATAATAGCTCAGTAAAAGCAAAAATTTGTTCAGATGACTGCCCTTTGGTTTCCCAGATCAGAAACAAAAATAGTTAAAATCAGCACTTTTTTAATGTACACAAACATATATTTAGTTTAAAGAGAAAATAAGTTCACACTGCATGAAGTGTTTCAACACACAAGTTTGAAATGAATTTTTCCTCCTCTCCAGCACATCTGCAGTTCACCACATGCAGACACACAACGTACGTTTTTGTTGAAACAGAAAAATGCCGTAAAGTAATATGAGAGAAATCATACCCACAAATAACTTCTGTGGAATCAACTGAGCTCTTTGAAAATAGCCCTTCATCCTATTTTCTTATGGGCAATTTTTTTTGTCTCCCACAAAGAAGGCCACTGAATGCCCCACATGCAACCAGCCGCCCTCCTCAGAAAGCCAAGCTGCTGTTTGATGTGCCAGCCCGTCTCTGGATAATCATAATCTGGTTTGACGTGTTTGTTGATGAACATTTCACAGATATATTTTTGTTTTGCTCCTCCCTGGTTTTTACCTCTTCTATGACCTTGTGTGACTCCAAGCCACCATCTGACAGAACTCAGCTTTTAACTCTTCTGGATGCTCGTGCATTGGCCCAGGGTCAGCCAAACACCATGATGGCATGCAAATGAGAGGCAAGGGCACACAAAGTTTTCTCATCCAGCTCCAGATCTGATCAGCAGGAGAAGCTGTGTTCATTTTTAAACAGATGGTATTACTCTCCAGTCTTCTGCATTGCGTACTTGAAACCATCAGTTGCTACATTGCACAGGACAACCTTCCAGGCTACCTCTGCATTTCTCCTCACAGTACTTCTCTACTGCTCCTTCAATGAGTCTGACCACTCCTAGTCTCAGAACAGAGGATAGATCTTGCTCTAAGCACTTATCTCCCATAGCATCTCATTCTCCTGGCCTTTTCCTTTTCTTAATAGAAATCCACTTTCTTTAGTTCCAGCGCCACTGCATAATCCTTGTATTTACAGAGTTCTGCCATGTTCCTCTTCCTAATATCCTTCAGCCTGCCCCTGCTCTCACCAGGTGCTCCATAGGACACTGACTCTGCCATGCTTCTCAGAAAGTAACAGAAAACTGCCCTTTGAAGGGCTGAATTGTGATTTTACCCATAAAAGTCTTTGTCCAAAAGCATCTTTTAAAAGCAACACTCTCGGAAGAAAAGAGAGAAAGCCAGAGCATTCAGAGCTTAGGATGCCATGGATGACTGCTGTAGCTAGGACAGTGCCTTTTGGTAAAATAAAGAGATATAATTGTCACAGCTGGAAAACTTGCCTGTGCCCTTCTGGTTTGCAGTGTATGCCCAGCTCTCACAGTCTTTATCAGAGTAGCTTGCCAGTGATACTCCTAGCCAAACTGCAGCTGCTCGTGTTTCTTTGTTTCCTGTCTCAGGAAATGCAGCCTTTTAACTGGCTTTCAGCTGTCCAGTCTGCATTTGAAATACATCCAGCATATCAGAAGTTATTTTCTCAGATAAAACTCGGATATGCATAGAAATAGCCAAGGGTCGACAGATGATCTTTTCTTCACAATACAGAAATAGTGTCTTTCTGACAGCGTTTTTCAACCATTAGCATTTTTGTTTCAGGTTTATTTCGAGGAGACTCTTGCCATTGGTTTGCAGACTGGCCATATATGTTACCTTGGCTAATAGCCAGTCAAGAGCATATTTTTGGCTAATAACCGCTCAAGAGCATATTCTATCCACGTAGTCTTTAAGTCTTTAATTAAATGATCTCAGTATGCCCACTCTTTGAAGTTGAATCTATCCAACATCATTAAAACTTACTCACATGTTCTTACTTTGGTATTAAAATCTACTGAATACCTCTTAGCAGGAATTGTAATTACCTTACTATAACAAGAAGAATAATTAACAACTTAGTCTGCCAGAATTTGTTTACTTACCCATCCCAGCAGGGTAGCTTCCTGTATTATGCATTCTCCAGTTCTCTATAAATATAATAAAATGAAAAATTGTATTCTTGAAAATGCTCAGTAGAACCATGTAATCAACAAGAATTTTTTTTTTGCTTCTTATGATTTAGATATTACTTTTTTGAATAAGGGGTTTTTGACTTTTCAATAAAATTGTCAAACATGGCAGAATAGTTTGATTGGGGTTTTTACCCAGCATAATAATTTGACTTGATTTTAATGCTTAGTAAGTGCTGTATTGTCATCCCTTTGAGACTTAAAGTTCTAATTCATAGCTAATGAAGCATAGTCAAAAGCAAGGCAAAAAGCCCATTTTTTACAGGTAGCTAGGAAATAAAATCAAAACAAAACATTCTCTAAATTCAGAATTCTTTGAAATTACTTTGACCAGTTGTTATGATACACTAGTGTGAGCCCTAGCTGTACCTTGGATAGCATGTTGAATGCTGAAGTAAAAAGTGGGTTTTAAGCATAATTTTGAATGCTTCAGCCAGGCCTAAATGCTCAGTTTATCTAAGTCTCCTGTGATTTTCACATATCATCAGACTGAAGCAGGTCCAAGTATCTGTTCTAGAAGTTACAAGCAGTATTTTACTGAGTGTTCATGCCCTGCACCCTATTGCTATTACAGCAGGTAATTTTTATTCAAGTATAAAAATCTGTGCTCTTCATTTCCACAAGGAGATGAAGCCTTTTGAATGACTTCTCCTTTGTTCCCAAAAATATTGTCCTAAAAAGGTGAAACAATTGCAGGTGAGACAAAAGTAAATTATTTTATAGTTCTATGCCATATGCAGGAGAGATATTTGCCACCATTGCGTATTGTGACTAAATTATCTGTTAGAGCATAGTTGCAATGACTGTAAGAAACTCAATTTTCTTGGTGACTATGAACAGCCCTCTGGGGTAAAATGATCTGTTCATTAAAACATAAATAGGAAATGCTACTGAATATTCTTTGGCTTCATAAAATCACAGTTGATATTAGTGCTGATTGAAGTGGGCATTACATGCACTTTTTATTGACTGCCCTCTCTCTGCAGAGCCCTAGATGGCATTCCCATGGGCTCCTTTTCCTTGGAGCAGCAGGGCACGCGAGCCTGTTGAGAACTGAGACACAGATCTACAGACTAACAAAAGGATATATTGCTGTATTGAACAACAAAATTGCTAGTTAAAACTCAATGAATACTAGTTTATTGAATTCTGTCTAGTAAGGATTATAGAATACTCTGCCTTAGCCCTTTACCCGTCATTCAAAAGAGAAATTTCCAACTCTGATTTCTTGGCAAAGATACTGTGTTCTTCTTGGTCTACCAGTAGAATCTCTCTCAACTACTCTCTTATCAATGCTGTTTACTAGAAAACTGTTTCAGGTGCTCCTATATCCTGTGAACCCACAACAACGTGCAGCTGTCCCTAGGACATACCTGTAATTAAACTCCATCATTAAAGAGTATTCAGGTTCCTGCTAGCACGACAGTGTAGTTGAATTACCCAGAAAGTTGGACTTTGCTGGATGACTGCAAACAGGTGAATGGATGCTTCGTTCTGCTCTTTTCCTCTGGAGAGTCATCCACTATTTGACTTTTAAAACAGAGTGGAAGTGACACAGAATATGGCTCCTAGCATAGTTACTTCAGTGCTACAATAATGTGATATGCTTACTGAGCTGTAGGACACTACTCATGAGGAAGAGACTGGGCTAGCTGAGCCCCTGGCATGGGGTAAGGACTGGCTAGTTCTTCTCCTTCTGTGTACACGTCCTCTGGGTGCACAGATGTCCTCATGCAAACTGAAGGTGGGAGTCTCAGCACTGGATTATTTATAAATACTCCTTGCTGTGAGTTTTTTGCTTTATTAACAGGAATCTACATTCCTTCCATTATAGTTCTTGGACAAGTTTGTTGATACATGTAGAAAATCCTCTCCTTCGTGTATGCATGTGGGAGGCATGTTTTACTCTTCCTAAATCTTATTCTGGGCTTTGCTACTCTGCACTTGCATACAGAACATAATATGCTAGTACCAGCAAAAGATATGTGTGCCCTGTGTAAAACACTGAATGGGAAGGGAATAGAAGCTAAACTCTGTTAGTACCACAGGTCACCTGCTCAGGTATTCTTTGAATACCCTCAGACCAAGGAATAACACCTTCCTTTAATGTCAAGTTTTGACTTGCCCCTGGAGAATGGAAGACATGGTAGTTTGAAATAGCACTTTGAATTGCACTTGAAGACCAAGTTGTAGCACTGACTGACACAAGGAGTTGCAGCCCTTAGAAGGATATGTGATTATCATTACATCTGTTAGTCCTAGACAAGTTCCAGCTCTAGCACTCCAGCTGCAGGGTTCCTTTGCTGTATGTTTTTATCCCTAAGTCCTAGGACTTGTTCTACCTCTTCTATAGATGTTGCTAGGAGATTCTTTGGGACACTTTCTACTTTCTGTCGTTCAAGACAAATGCTTATCAAGGTTTTCATATCTTATAAATGGGAACAAGTAGTTTGTGTTTTGCCAGAAGTGTGATGCTATCAACATATCGCAAAATCTACAAGCCATTCACTCACCCATATGTTCACCAAATGCTTTTCAACTCTATCAGGGCATTCTGGATCTGTCTAAAAGCCATCTGGAATAATATGTTGCCAACTTCTGATCTTCATTTAAGTACAGAAGCAACTTTCTGAGCTCATAGTTGTTAAAATGACTAAATTTGGAAACATAAAATTGCACCACAACCAAGGAGCCTGCTGAATGTTTTATGACCCCAAAAGCACACTTCAGTGTTTTCTTATAGTCTCTTTAAAGAAGTATGTAAATAGTAAACAGCTTGGTCTGCATCAAATCCAGAATAAATTCTGAGGGAAATTTTTCTATAATTTTTACTTTTTCTGAATCTGCCTTTGCCCATTTTTTATGAGATGCCTTTTCAAAAGACATTACTGGCAATAGTAATTTCAAGCCTTCCTCTTCCTAACCTCACTTGTCATCCAGTTTCACTTAACCCATGGTCTGTTCATCCACTGACTTCTATATTAAACTGTTGCTCACATATATGAGCATTTCTATCAATTAGAGATGCAGTCATTAACTTTGGAAGACATCTCAGGTCCTTTTATTTCCTTTGAAAATAACATCTTCCAAAAAGATTTACAAAACTCACAAGCCTGTAGATGTCATGAGGAATTACAGCTTCTGGATTACCCAGCTGCAGCTAATAACTGAGTTATGCTTTCTTTAGGAACTGGAGGCACCTGTGTTTGTAACAACAGCATAAGCAAGCACTGATGCTACATGAAATTTTGCTTTAATATTGCTCTCATGAGGCCAAGCTGACAACTTTGAAACGTCTTTCAAAAGGTGTTGCCATCAAAAAAGACACTGCAAACCAATGCTGCAAAATATTGATTTTTGTCAACATTTTGCTGATGTTGCAATTAAGTATAATATTAATCGGAAAGTTTTTAAGAAGAAAAGGTTGTGAGTAGGAAGTTGTGTAGAGAAGCCTTTTATCAATGGATTTTTATTTGAATAGATGACTTCACTGTTATAAATCTGTGAAGATAGAGCTGTAGATAATTCAAAAAACGCCAAAAAACTTGGGCTTAACAAGTATTTATCCAAATGTGTCAGTAGTACATTCTGTTATGTAATTTTTCTCTGTTCGTATTTCATGTTCTGAAACACCAGGAAAAGCTCAATCCTGGCTATCTGGAATGCCTTTGGCACACCAAATTTTGTCAATTAAATGAATACTGAGAATTGGCACTGAAAGCTGTTCAGCTTACTGAATATATTTTAGGGCTCACTCAATGGCTGTGCTTCAACTTGGATTTACTCCACTGGCAAGAAAAGCATCAAACAGAGAGAAAGGTTCCTCTGCAGCAGCAAATCAGGAAGTGCTTTTGATGTCAGTGAATTGCACTGATTTACAGTGTCTACGAGATGTGCTTCAAATTTTGTTTTTCTTTTTGTTTTCATGTCACTGTTTCTGGAGACGGTAGAGACTGTCAGTAAACATAACACCAGCTCTGTCCCACTGAAGGAGTATGGATGGAGAGCTGCTGTAGTCAGAGGGGTCAGAGCTTGTTTAACTACAGTCTTCTTAAAAAACACAGTCATTCTTCCCTCTTAATCAGTTTTACATATAAAAAGAAGTATTGCAGAATTAGAGGATAACAGTCCAAGCTTCTTCAGGAATGCCATTTTTAAGGCACAGATCTCAGGAAATACATGCTATCCCCAGTCTCTGCTTCCAAAAGCTCTTTTCCAGGGTAATATCTTCTTACATTTCCTGTAGCTTTTTTTCCCCTGCCCAGATAACCTCATCTTGTGTTTCCATTACCTCATGAGTTCTGTTTTATCTGACCTGTTTTACTCTGTCCCTGGTCTTCGTGATGTTTTTGTGAGGGGACAGGTACTCGGTTACGCAGCTTCTAAGTTGACCAATTTGTACTGTTTCGTATTAGAATAAAAATCTACTTAAGCTCCAATTCAGCCAGGGTAGTCTTTAGATTTATTATGTAGGAGCAGTCTCTTGGAGGATTTTACTTATTTTCTTTCTTCCTGACTCTCCTAAGGTCTGTAGATGATGCAGTGCCCAAGTGGTGGGTGGGGAAAGTGCCAGTAGATGGTGCTGAAGAACATGCAGCATGTCCCGAGCTTTGGTTGTTGCTTCCAGCAAGTGGCTGCAGGCGGTAGAGAATACACAGCTGAAGAAAGCAAGCAATGTGGATTTTCATCTTGGTAGAGCAGATTAAAAAAATCATGCTATTTTCTTGCAATGGCAAGTGAAGAACTTCCAACAAATGTTTCATCAAAAATACACTGCTTCCTCCACTGCAGACCTTATGTTAGAACCTTCTCCAAACTCTTGCTTTAAAACAATACACATTTTCATATCCTGGCATGTTTTTTCATCCAACCACTGCTGCTTCCTTTTTCATTTCTTTATGTCTCAGTCCAGGATATGAGACTTCTAAGCATGGGCCATCTACTGTGCACGTAATCATTCCGAGAGATTCACTTCTGACAAGCAGTCAGGAAATGTAAGTCCACCTGGGTCAGATTCCCATCCCCTCCCAGTAAATTAACACTGAAACTCCAGGACATGGACTCCTATCTTTGTATGACTTTCATTTTGTGACCTGGACAAGGCTGGGGGGACACTGTAAGTTTTCATTCTGTACTGAGTTGAAGGAGATCTTCACTTTGACAAATAACAGACAACACCACTTCATTCAAAGCCTAGAAGCCTTGAAGTGGGAGGATAGATTTTGAGTGGGGGTGAATGGAAGTTGGGGAAGGTGCTCACTTGAAATACTTTAGATTATTGGTGGTTAAATACATAAATTTGGTGACGTGAATGAGGCCAATTAAATGAGTGACTCTTGCCTTGCCTTTTAGCATATTGAACTTCCTGAATAAGAGATTCAGGGGTCCAATTTGTATTTGCCTGCATCTGTTTTTATTTCAATTCCAATCATTCTAAAATGGAGGAAGCCAGAAGTGCTGCCAATAAAATATTCAGCTCCATGAGACCTTCCTGTTGTCATTTAGGGGGCATGGTCTCATTTGTTGAATTTAGATCAGTTAATTCCAGAAAATTCTTCTATGCCTGTTTAACAGAGCTCCTCCCCTTCCACCCCCACAACCTGATAAGGAGACAGCACAGGGGAAAGTGTGTCATTAACTCCCCAAGAACTCATATGCTGGCTCAACAGTACAACTCTCTCTTCCCAGCTTTAATGCATTACCCAGCTATATGAGATGTTGCAGCTGAGACCAGGACACATGTTTATTTCTGCTCCAGGAATGACAATATCTAGAAGATTCCCCAAAAATTGTCTTTGTAGTATAAAGATCTCAAAGGGCTGACAATTCCTAGAGAGTTTTCTGAATTGCCTTCATTTCAGAAGACATGTTCAGCTGTAGGAGTGAGTCTTAAGAGGACAAATGCACAGCCAAGGAAACTTCTTGTTTAACTCCTCCATATGAGAAGAACCAGCTCCACCAGCTCCTGCCTGCTGGGCACAGGGCCACGCACAGCTGTCCTGTTCCACCGCCTGTGCTGAGCATGCCATGAAGTACAGAGAGGTCTTAGCTGAGCCTCAGAGTACGCAGATGAATATCTGCACTGCTCTGCTACAGGATTCCTGGGTGCCAGCAAGGGTGCCTAGTATTGAAATGATGTACTTCAGCATTTAGGTCTTGGGATATCTCAGGAGTGTTTGGGGGATGTAGCAGTGTTGAACATGGCCCCTAGTGCTGTTGGGAATGGCACCTTGACCCTGAGATTTGCTCAGTTGGTCAGAGCATGGTGCTAATAACGCCAAGGTTGTGGATTTTATCCCTGTATGGGCCATTCAAATAAGAGTTGGACTGCATGATCCTTGTGGACCCCTTCCAACTCAGAGCATTCTGTGAAATCTGTGAAGTGTGAATCTGTGAAATTTCCCATCCCAGAGCCTGCAGTCCTCCTGGAAAGGTTCCTCTAATGTTTGACAGTGATTTATCTGCACCACCCACATCTGGCAACCCTTCTGTGTCATTCTGCATCTGCAGCGTTCATACCATTACCCTTCATCTTAGAGTCAAAAAAGAGGGGAAGATTCATACAGACCAAAGACCAGACCTGCAGACTAACAGCCTCCCAAGTCACTCACAGTTTTTCAACGGCTAAAATGCCTAGAATTTTTTTTAAAACACTTAATTTATGGTTTGTAAGGAAGAAATCTCTATTGCAGTTTTTGTCTCATGAATGTGACTTAACGTACTCTGTCAAAAATAGTACTCTGGATGTATGAAACTTTCTGTCTGTTTTATAGTTCATTGTTTTTAAGAAAATTCCGCAGTGGCAAAAAGCATGGTCTTGTCCAGAAGCTCAGCCCATTAATAACACACAAAGATGCACTGTATTCTGCCAGGCAAAAACACCAGACAAGCTGGAAGCCAATATGGAAATGTTTAATGAGTTTTTCAGTAGAAGTGCCAGCTACTGTATTTCATTAAAAGGGAGGAGGATTTTGTAAAACCTGGGTATCATAATATACAATGAAAATAATTTGGGTTTGGGTCACTCTAGTCACTGAAGCTAGGCTGTTATTGAAAAAAAAATCAATGGATTTTCATATATGATGGCTCAGAAAAATGTCTCTGGAGAAAGCTCAATATAGTATTTTCCTTAAATTTATATCCATCTGCTCTAATCCTGTTCTCATAATTTATATAAAAAGTCGAGTAAAAAGTTTGAAGAAATGTGTCTATTTGGTTGAGTTTTTCTTCTCTGAGTGGATTTTAGAAGATACTGGATTTTAGCTAGAAAGATCTACTAAGAGCTTTTCTGATCTTTGGCAGTAACAGGAGATACAGAGAAACTGAGCCAATACTGTAACTGAGCATTACCACAGTAATTTGAGTCAAAGTTGTAAACTGTACTGGACTGCGTGTTCTGCCATCAAAGAGATACTGTTCAGAATAGCAGAGACAAAATCTGTGGGAATTCCCTGGTTTGATCAGATCCCTGGGTAATCAGTAAGAAGTGATGACAAAATACTACCAAGCCAAAAGAGCTATATTTCATCTCTGCTTTCCATCATTGGAAGTAATCAGACAGTGGAGCTCAGTCTCAATCAGACTTACAGAGCTGGATAGGTTTGGCTTTTAGAGCATTTAGGACATATATTTAGAGCTTGATATCCAAATTCCACCTGCACCTCTGCATGTAGTTCCACAAATATACCTTGAAACCTGCTTGTGTAAGCAGTCATATATTGTCATATGAAAGACTCCTCAGTAATCCATGGAATGACTCTGGCTGCATGATTTGGCTTAAGTTATATAGCCAAGTGGTCTCACATTACACTAAAAAATAATCAAATAAAACATATGCCTTTCTTACTGGAGGCAAATATTTCTAAAATGGAGGATAATTTTCTTTACATTAATTCAGTGGTATCATACCTATTACAGTGCTAGCTGAATGTGTCTTTTTGTTTTAATGTGCATTCTTCTCTTATGTCTCAGGTACACTTCTGGATCCAAAACATGAGCGTGATCCCCCTGAAGATATTTCAGTCCCTCCTTATTTCTCTCAACACATTTTGCTCCTTGCGAAAATCACTCTTGAAAACTGTCTAAAAAACAAAAGTTATAGTCTCAGGTTAACATATGCCAAACTGATTTGTCTGCAAAAATGAAATAGGCATATGGTTTAAAGAAAAAGGATTTCCAGGCAATCATGTGTCATGATAACTGAGTGACTTATAGTGTTACTCAGTCTTAGGGGCACTAATGCACTGCAAGATAAAATCCCACCCTGCACAACTCTCAGGAAATGCATGTTATGTGTGCTTCACAATCTCTGTCTGATTTACTGCTGATATTGTAAAGTGCTCTGTAATCTACATCCAGGCTCCAACTGTACTTTAGGAGTACCATCAAGGAAATTAGCATTAATTAGATAGAGGAAAGATGAAAGGCTCTAGGAAGCATTTAGGACCCAGTAATCATGTTTCTTAAAGAGAAAGACTGAGTGTGGTCAAATAAAGCTTCTGAATGATTAGGTCAGCGGTTCCTGCTTTGCAAGAGCCAAATGCAGTGAAAAACTGAGCAGGCAGAGCTGAGAGAAAGCGGCAGCTTCACACTCACTATTTTCATCTAAAACTGCTCCCTCCTCCTTCCCTGCCTGTCTTTATCATAGCCATGGCCACAGGCCGTGAATTGGAGGCACCCTCTCTGGCTCAGCTTGGCATTCTTCAAAGAAATGCTTTGGTCACACTTAACCTCTAAGGTGTCCAAAATCTGGAAAGTAAACTGTAGAAATATTTGCTTTTTCTGGGGTTGTATTCTAATGGTTTAAACTGCAGTATCTCCCTGTACTCAGTCTGGCTGCAGCCACTGGGCTGTACGGAGCTGTACAGAATGGTGAACAAACTGAGCAGCAGCACCACAGCTGTCACTGCAGCAAGAGGGGAAGTAAACACATACATGAAACAAGACTTTTGTCAACACTTAATTCTGTAGATTGTGCCTGCAGAGGTATACAAGCTCTCCTGTCATCACAGAAACTATCAGCAAGGTGGATGTATCCTGCAGAAAGTATTCCAATGTTTAGTGAAGGTCAAAGGCATGCAGTAGATCTGAAGTCATGTTGCGAGCAGAAGAAATGAGAAACGTAACATTTACTTTGAGATGGCTCATATCATGTATCTCCTACTCAGTGTAACTGACCTGGGAATTTGTCTGAAAAAAGAGAAAAGGTAAGAGTTCTGTTTTCAGGCCTCTGCCTTGGTGTTGTTTCCCAGTGTCCCCACACCACCTGTAACGCTATTGCATTTCTGGTGCGTGGTGTCATCATTTCAGAAAGAGGCAAGACGGTGCTGTAGAGATGATGTGTGTTTTGTTCTTGTGGTCTTTGTTTTCCAGAGTTTACATGTGGAGCAATGCAATGTATTCTATCTGCCTTACCATGCAAGGTGCATGGTGAGACTACAGCCTGAGACTGGAGGAGGAAGGTTCATGTCCAGAGACTCGCATCACTTGTGAAATCACTTCCACTTGTCTGGGAGTGCACAATGAATGTAAAATACTGCATTTCAGACTTGAAAGCAATGTATCTTCACCTACTCTTGGTGGAAACAACCATTTAAACTCCTAAGAAAATCTCAGCTGCAGACTTGCAGGTCAGATAGATCAAATTTAATCAAGAGTTGATTAATTAAGAATTATTCTTTATAATGAATGCTGACCAGTGAAAAGCTTTGTTCACATTTATTCAGTTACATAAATTTATCAAATTCTTAACTGACAGTGAAAGACAATGTGCTCAGAAATTTGAAGTCTGATTTTCACCACATCATTGAATCAGAATGTGGTGTCAGGTAAATCTGATCCACCCAAATTACTCCATGCATAAAATGGAAGTAATTTCTATGTCAGAGAGGATAAATTAGTAAATAATTGATAGTCAGTAGATAATTAGTTGATAATCAGGGGTGCTTTGAATAAAAGAATGCAAAGTATTATTATCAGCATTTACATCTGCAGTAGGATATGACTCACATTTCAGTGTCTAAGAGTTCATGTAACTATATAATTTGATTTTAATATTTTAATATTATTTTCATTCTGATTTTATTAGACAGAATTTGGGAGAAACTTTGGCACCAATCTTCAGAAATTAAAAACCTCATTCCCATTACAGATTTAACAGAGAGATACTACAAACACTTGTACTCAGTGTTAGCAGTCCTAGCCTACTTTGCCTATTTCTGTGCTAAGCGTGGTGTATTCTAGGGATAACATATATTCCAGGAGCTGGAAATTTAAGATACATTGTCTTGATTTTAATCCTTTTTTCAGTTCCTTCTTCATTTCAATTTCATCACTATGCTTTTAAGTACATGCCAAAACACAGTATCTGTACTTAAAATTGCAAACTTCTTTTTGCAAACTACGTACTGATTTTGTGACAGATTTGAAGCCCTTTGTGGTCTGACTGCTCTGTCTTTCCCCCTACATCACTTTGGATGTCATTACATATAGCTGGCAGGGGGGAAAAGCAGGAACATTTTAAATGATGCTACAATGGCAGTACAGCTGCCAACACAGCTTTACACTTGAAGTCCTATGATATTTCATAAAAAATTAGTTCCTGTAATTCTGTGCTGCAAAAAGAATGAACATGTGGTACTATTTAATAAGTCATAAGGACACACACAAAAAAAAAAGTACAACATTTATTTAATTTTTAATACTGTGATTTGTAGGCTGACCTCAAGGTATGACTCAGGTCCTGTAGAATGCTGGGACTGGTAAGGCTAGATGAAGAAATACAGTATGTAGCTTATGTTTAAACAGCATTAAACCTTCATAGTAGCTATTGCTAATATGTGTGTGTGTAAAGAGACACCATATTAATGAGAAAACTTGTGTGAATTAACTTAATGCACATATGGAATGACTCTTACTTAGAACTATTCTTGATTTGATTAAAATTGCACAGGAACCGATGATACGTCAGAGAAACTTGCTGAATGTCCAGGGACATAGTGAGCTTTCAAGGACAATGAAATACAATATCATGTGCTGCAAGGTATGAGTAGGCAGAAGGTCACACAAAGTATATCAAGGAATAAAAACAGCCTCAACATTTTTATTACTTAGATTCTTAATATTTGGGGAGAAACTATCCTATTATTTTTGCATTATTATCTCTGGATGCCTGAGTTCTGGAATTACATGAAATAAAATTGCATGATAAAGCAGCTCCTGATAAAATTTTAATTGATACAATCTATCAGTTTTTCTGACTGCTTTTACAGATCCCAAAGGAGCTTAGTTGAGAAAGGAGCTGGTGTGTTATAAAAGCTGTTATTATTTTAAATGAAACATTTTAGTCAAACTGACTAAATTCCTTAGCATTTATAATCTTGGCAAAAGATGATTCCCCTTTTTAAAATGTTTATCTTTGTTCCTGTATAATAGTGTTTCTGGAAAAAAATGGATAGAGAACCCCTTTTTGACCAAAAATTCACAATGAAAGAGTTAATGAAGCAAAACCATGTAATAAGCATAAACACAACCATGATTACAATGTAAGCATATATTTGACAAGCTCACATATATGGAAATGATACCAACAGCCCCCCTATCTATGTACAAATCTGTCCCATACATCCATAAGCAAAGGGCATTGCACAACCCTAAATGTTTTTTCATCTCTAGCTCACCAGCCCCAGACAAGCACATCCTCAGCCATGAGAAAGCCACGGGGCAGCTTGTGCATTTTGAACAGAAGGCCGCATTCCATTCATGCACTGAAATTAAAGTTAAATGGAAACCGGAGTTCCTCCAGGCAAGAAACATAACTTCTAATTACCAAAGGCAAAAGATAAACTGAAAAAAGTATTCTTTCAGATACTGCTAAAATTATGATGTGTGTCTTAGAAATATTTATCTTTCCTTCCATAAGTGAACATTCTTCTGGTAACTTGGAGTTTTTCTTGGATTCTTGTTGCTGTTTCACAATGATGTAAGGCTTTATTTGTAGTCTTAGTGGTGCTTATATAATTACATAAATCTAAAAAAAAAAATAGAATGTCTGATTATTCTAAATTCCAATTCAAATGAGTCAAATGAAAAGGGAACTACACCTCAGTGTTTCAGCTACTTCAGAGTAGCTTCAGAGGGTCTTATATCCATGCACTTAGCAGGACACAGAATGAATGATGTTATCACAGGAGATCATCAGGAGTTCTTTGAGATCCCAAATATAACTAAATGTCTAATGTGGATTCACAATAAGCCACAAAAGACAGCAGCGTCCAAGTCTCTCCTAGTCCTGAAAAAAAACTTAGAGCTGGGTCAAGTGAGAAACAAGACTATCCAATGAGAATTTGTCTTTGAGAAAGCACTCAAGAAAGCCAAGTCTAATTAACTGGAAGTACAGTGTTAAAGTTGATTCCATGGCTACTCCTGTGCAGCTAAGGATAGGACCAGCTGAATGCTGCCACAGATGCCTTATCTCTGTGTTGCACCACCATATATACCTCTGGGGTTTCCTAGAGCTACTGCCCCTCCGCAAAGCCCAGTAATTAAAGCTCATTCTTCCCATAAATGTTAAACTGATTGCACAGGTCCAAGGTGGCTGTACAATGCACATGGGGTACATCACATGCTTGTCAAACCACCAGGCACTGTGCGAGTGAGGTTTATATCCATACTGTGTCTCCACTCACAGTACCGTTGTCTTTGACCTCTGCCTGCAAGCCAGGCCCAAAACTGTCAGCTCCCGTGTCAGTTCAGGGCAGATGCAAAACTGCATCTGACCTTTCACTAAGAACAGGAAAGCTGAGAATCCCAGAAAAATATAGAAGGTGATCAAAATTTGCCCAGGCAAGACTGCCAGGCAGGAAGAGAGAGGGCACATGCTGGGATACAGAAAGCAAACATCAAATCAGGAGACATGCTAGGAATGGCAGATTTTGCTGTATCATTCTCAGCTGTCAGTGCATGCTATTGCTGTTGGAAAGTATGTAAACATAAATTTCAAAAGTCCTTCTGCTTAAGCATGTCATCACAGTGGCTATTTGTCATGAATGAGTGTTTTAAGGTCACTTAAAGAATCATGATTACAAATCATGTAATCAAAAGTCTGTATTATATATTAACAACTAGAACAGGATCAAACTCGATTCAGATTAATTGCATAATTTTCCATGATTAGTCATCTTTTTCTGTTGTTCAGGTCAGAAAAGTCTTATTAAAGGCATACAACTATAATTTCTCATTTAGGATTAAAGGAAACCTTAGGAGGAACAGCAAAAAACATACTGAAAAATTCTCTCAGTAGTTGTTCATAATGAAAACTGAGCACTTACAAGACACATGATAAAAAATACAAATCATATGAAAACTACATGTTGTTTAAAAGGAAACATAATTTTCAATATTTCTTGAGAAGTGTAATGTGGTCCCAATGGAGTAAGCTGGACTTTATAGGCAAAGTACAGCAGATCTGACTCAATGTTTTCAGATTACAAACCAAGTAACGATAGCTCACATCTTTTGCGCATGCTCTCTGCTGTGCCCTGCAAGAAACTCTTCTAGGTGAGAAGTCTTTTGGCTAGTTGCGAATCCCAGGATGTTCACTTTCTCTTTCAGTGTAGGCTAGAGGCAAAAATGGCAAAACAAAAAATGTAGGAAAACATTCAAGACAGCTCTTGGTACTGGGTCCTGCTTAGTACTGTATTAGTGTGTTTGGACTGCTAAAAAAAGAAACCATGGCAGTAAGTCAAAGCAGATCAGAAATCACTGCCTTTCCGTACTGTTATGTGCACTATATTCTGCCATGAGGAGTTTGGCTACCATGCCCTTCTCCTTTGTAGAAAACATTCTCCACCTAGTAAGAATTTGCTGAATGTTGAATGCCTCCCTACTAATTCTGAATATCCGGGCTAGGCAATGTGCACCTGCAGATCCCAATGCAGCTGGAGCAACATTCCAGCAGGCTCATGCAATGACTCATCAGCTCTGATCCTGTTCGTCCCACCAATTAATGAAAACAATAACACCTTCAAAGTCCAGTTTTAAGCCTTTCAACCAGAACCACTTGGCAATTGCAAAAAAAAAATTAATTACTTCCTCTGATATACACAGAGATTCAGGATGCTTTACAGAGAACACTTTAAAAGTATATTAATCTTCATTTTAAAGTTGATTTTCATGTCAATACCTTAGCTTAGTCTATTACATTAAGGACTTGCTTTTCAGGAAAAAGTACAGTGTTACCTACTTAGTGCAGACTCTTTTATTTCATCCTTTATTCATTAATTTTTGAAATTATCCAAACACAAGGTAGAAGAAAATCTATACATATATATATGGAAAATAAAAAACAGGAATTAAGTAATCACCATTAGTCTGGGATTTGGCTGTGCACCTTCCTCAAATTAAACTATCAACAAATGTAGGACACTACATCTTTTCTTATGAATATCTAAGATCCAGATACTACTGATGTTTATCTGACACCTGTGGAGTTTCCTTCTCATTTGCACTATGCTTAATGAAAGCAGAATTAGCCCCTTAGAAGATCATAATTTTGTCAGAAGTTGGCCTGTTGCCATACCCCCTTTTTTCCTAAACAGGAACAAATAGGAGCTCTGGGTAGAGGCCTCAAGCACCAGATTTTTAATTTGAGGGATGATGAAGTGGTAAATTATCTCAGCCTTTCCTTTCCATCAATTAAGCAATAAAAAATGCTGCATTATTTGCTTGTGCCATTTTCTTTATGAGACCTGTGTTATGGAAATTAAATACTAATCATCACATTTGGTTGCTAAGAAAAAGCATAAAGTAGTGAAAGACAGTTACCATTGGAGTCTTGTCTCAGAAAATCACATGAAATTCTCTTTTCACTCTTTGAAATGTGGAAAAATAAACACAGTGAAAACTTAGGACATAGATGAACTGTGAGGAAGAACAGACCTGATAGAAGTTACACAATTATGTGTAACTGCAGAGACAGTTAAGAGAAAACACATCTCTGCTCTCAGCCACAGATTTAATCTGGCTCCTGCCTTCCCTTCAAGGTGTCCACAGCAGAGCCCCAGTGGTGGCCAATGGGTCTGTGAGTTGCCACCAAACCCACACCCCACCTCTGCAGCACATCCTTCGCTTCGCTCATGGCAGATCCTTATTACGTGGCCAGAAGGACATCAGCACCTGAGGGAGAGTCCTGTCCTGCTCAAAACACCCCAGGGCTGGACACCATCAGTGCCAGGAGCCCTTGAGCTGCAATCAGGCCATGCCCTATTCCTCCCTACTCAGCATCCCCCAATCTAATTACAGGCACCAGCTGCAGAGGGAGAGAAAGGCTGATTACTAGAGGGCCATTACAGCTGAAAGGTTAAGAAGCGCCATATGGATGCTGTGAAAAGGGCTTGGATGTGAGAGGCAAACAGGGGTGAGGTGTTTTGAGCCTAGACAGGGGTGACTCTCACTGTCAAACCAGCTGCTGTAGAACTAGCCTAAGGCCTGCCTAAGCTGGTCGATCCAGAAGCACTTCCGATGCCCTGGGTGAGGGCAGCCCAGCCACTTCCCAGCTGTGTGCTGGAAGGTAAACTCAGACATGTGCTGTCTCCTCCCTGCCCTGCAGGAAGCAACATGGAAACTGAGTAGAGAGGTGCCAGGTGCTCAGGGCAAGATCCTGACAGTGCTGTGAGGAGACCAGGATCCTCACTGGGTACCTAAGCAAGCATCTACCCTCAGGCTAGACACAGCCTAGATGTGCCAGAAGCATTCAACAGGGATATCTGTGTTCCACAGGGAATGGGAAAGATCCTTGACAAACAATGGGGCGAGGTTCATTTTTAGCAGCTATTAGTCCAGGGTGACCTAATGGTGCTGCAATTTCATGTACTCGCATTCCTCGATTCAAACCTACCATGACCTAATCGATGATCCATTTGTCTCCCCATTGGATAGCAAATAATAGGGGTTTAGATGCCAAATAGGAATGTGGCACAACAGGGGAAGTTTAAAGCTCCTATTTATTTGGGACTTCCCCATATTGAGATCAGCAGTGATAGGAGGGCCAACTGAGCAGGAAGGATATTACAGGCTATTGCCTGCTCTTTGCAATCAATTCCTTTCAAATCCACGCAGGATGTAGCCTTGTCATCCTGTTTGAAAACATTCTTCACATGTTGGAGTTTTCAATGCTAAGAGGAAAGGTGGCCAAAGGGTTTCTTATAGCCACAGGGATCAAGAGACACGTATATTTGTGAGGATGAGCGTCATAGAATAACTCTTTATATCATCCTGCTGGCTCACTGCACCTGTGCAGGCATTGTGTTTTTTAGGAAGTGTTTCAGTTTACAATATCCTGTACTGCTCTGCTGAAGCCACAGCTATTTACGGCACATGGAAATACTACAACATGAGAAGTGCTGGAATGTAAAAGTTCAGTATTTCCTGATCCTTCTCTAGTGTCGACTGTCGTGTCCACACCCACATATACATATTTTCTTAGCTGTAAGGTGATTAAGTTTGGATGAGTATTTATCTCTCTGGGCAATAATTTCCTTTCAGGTAATTCCTGTTGAGCAGAGCAAAACTTTCATACCTGGCAGAAAAGGAATCCCCCCTCCACTACAGAAAGGCATGCATAATAATGTCATTGGCACTGTGTTTTAGGAAGTCAATTTGATGCCCAGCAGGACTTTCTGTTTAGGGCATGTTTTGCCAAATCTCAGCCATAAAGTACTTGCAAATTCCATGGGAACTAGTACTGAACTCCAAAGGCCACCTGTTTGCATGCTGCATCATTTTAGTAGCTTGCTTTTAATGACATTTTCCTTTCTATATTTTTTTATTTCCATTTCACTTTGAAGAGACTGCATATTTCAAAATTATTTTCCCTAGGTGTTAATACTGTCGATTTGTTACTATTGTGGGGTTTTATTTATTCTAAATGACAGTGTCATTTAAAATGAGATATAACCAACTCGCTAGTCAATGTGCTCCAAACTTGTACATTTTATTAGCTATATTTCCAGCCAGAGGACTACATGAAGTCAACAAACTTTCCTTTGAACTCAAGTGGGCTGCAAGATTACCTCCCCCTGGCAAAATCCCTGGGACTGTTCCACAGCAGGGAGTGCTGGGCATCGTGATTGGCTTTACAGACTAAAACTTTAATTTTTGAAGTTTGGATTTTAAATATGCAAACATTTTTCAAGTGGCATTAAATAAGACCCCTTATTTCTTGTAGGTCCATGTGTGTGGAGGGATGGGCTCTATGAGGCCTATGAGCACCACCAAATACTCTAGAAGCTTTTTAGGGTGGGTAGACCTATACTCTGAAAGGCTGCATATCACAAAAATAGGTCTTTGACAGAAATAAGTTAGAAGGATTTGTCAGCACTTCTTATGTTTCACAACTCAGAAATGCAGTTCCATGCAGAGAGGGTATTATTAATCATCATGCAATTTCTGCAGGATGTCATGAATCACAGACTGCGGGACATCCTCTTGAAAGGCTCTATAAATTCTGACTCATTTTTAAAACAAACATGACACAATAGTAAGCAAGGCCAAACAAAGGTAAATATGCAAACACTGAGATGCAGAAACAAGATTCCTTCCTCTGTCTCCTCACAGCTGATACTTTCCTCCCTTCTCCAAACCACTGGAAATGCTCAGAGCTCTGGCATCCCTTCAGGAAGGGTTGCCTCTGGGTCTCCATGTGCACATCCTACCAAATCAGAGCCTGAGTGAATCTTTGTGCAGGACTTCAGGAATTGGTTGGCTGTGAGTATACAATGAGTAAGACGACTTCCTTTCTCGATAGAATTCACTAGGGAATTTATTGAAATCTGCTCTGGCATTTTTCTTCAATGATGCATTTTTTTAAGCAGTTTTTTTTCATAGTTGGACACACCATGAGAGAGCCATCACATGACATTTTTCCATGGTGCCAAGGTCCTTTTTTTTTTCTAAAAGCTGCGCCTCTACTGCATAAAATATACAACTGCGATTTGCATGTCAGTTATCAGTCCAGTCAAAAATGGAATAGACTGAGTAGAAAAGCCATCTCTTCAAGGATAGAAATACAAAAGAACCACACATGGCTTGAAATATAAAGCTGAGCACTAATACCTTATCTTTAAGCTGACATGGCTCAAACATTAAACTGAGATTGATGAATCTACCTGAAGTATTTTTAAGGAACTCAAAGGTAATGGGTAAAAAACCACTCCCACTTCTTAAAAATCAGTTTAAAATGGAGGAAAACTAGATACTGAAAGCAATTTCTTTTTTTTTTTCCAATTTATAGCCTTGAACAGACACACAGAAGTCAAATATAAAGATCCACCCAACAGATTTTATAAGAATTCAGACAGGCTGAATAAACAAATGGTTAGAAAGCTGTGCTATTTCCTGTTGTCTATGCAGTGTTAGTTCCAATCTGGAAAGGTTCATTAGATTCCATATTGATTGCACTTACAGGAGGGCTTGTTATAAACTTGTGCACTTTGTTTTAATTCCATCATCAGATGATACCAAATCAAATGTATAACCTGGTTTCGGTGAACACATACCTCTGTGTAACATTCTGAGAACTAAATAGAAGGAGCTGTTCTTAAAGGTTTCAGAGCACTGGCTACTGCAAGTAATGAAAATCTTGTGACAAAAACACTCAGTGTGTTTCTAGCAAACTGGCAGATGTTACTGACTCTATTTGTTCCACTCCAGCAGTTTTGACAGACATAACTGTAAGTATAATACACCTATAGTAAACAACATTAAAAAAAATTATAATAATCAGCATTTAACATACCAGATCCCAAATAAAAACTTCTAAGTGTTGTAGTTACTTCAGAAAACAAATTATATCATTCAGCAGAAAGGCTGTTGATTGAGGTTTGGTGCACATCTTTCTTCACTAAAATATGTATTTCTGTCTTACATGTTTTCTTAAGAGGTTACTCAGAACCAATAATTTAGCTAAAACAGAATAGGACAAAATATTCACTAAGTGGCAAAATTCCACCAAAGCATAAGCACCTGATTCTGGACTAAGCTATTGCAGACAAAATTCCTACTGAATTAAATGAGTGTTTTCTTATTACATTAGCAATGCACCATTTGCATGTAGTTAATGGGCAGTTTGTAGCCTGTTTACACATTTAAAAAAATTAGTCCATTTTCTTCCCAAATGATTTTCCAGGATAACAACATATTTACGTATGTGTGGGATGGGGAGGAAGGGAAAGAAGGAGTTAATGATGGTTATATTCTTCAGATGAAAGTATTTTTGTCTGGGGAGAAAAAAAATCTCCATTATTTTTCACAAGCAAATGATTTTTTTCAGCACTCATATTATTACCCTGTGCAATTTGATCAGTGTTTTAATCACATATGGTATGTTGTTTGTTTAGCCAGACGTCGGGTCACCTAATTATATAACAGAAGCACTGGTAAAAGCATTACCATAATTGATGTGAAGATTCTGAAAATTAAAACATATACAACAGTTATATTTGTTATTAGGTTTCCAGACATTTTTCTGAAAATGAACTAGGTATCTTATGAAATGGAGGCATGTTTATTTTTTTTAAAAAAATCATATTTTATCATGCTAACCATTTTTAAGCTTTCCCTGTATTTTGCTTCCACTAATACTGTTCAGTCTACAACAAAGCACTACATTTTTACTATGTGTCAGAAAAAGTTCTGCCCTGGATTAGTTGTGCCCTGTCTTTTTCAAATTGCAGACTCCTAAAAACTTCTCCATGCAGATCCATACCTACTGACAATAGGCATTCTTTTCTTACTTCCCTTTCATAAGACACTCAGAATTGGGCACTGGGGGCCCACAGGCAACAGGGTCAAAACTAGCGCTTCAAAAATAAGGTAGCAACTCACTTCTCTTAACCACTCTGGGGACACTGGGAAACAGAAAAAAAGTCAGATCTTTAAAGTCTTGGGGGTTTTGGTGGTTTCAGGTTTGGTTTGTGACTTGTGCAAGTTGTGAACTAGAGAATATTTGTGGGACTGTGAAAGACATAGTAAAGGCACATCTCTATGAAGTGCATTTCTTTACGTGATGCCTGCATGTAACTTCACACAAGCATCATGCCATTGATATTAATAGTTATTCTTAAGTAAAATCAGCTGAGAATCAATCTCATAGTACTTAATGTGGAAAGGCCAGCATAAACAAGAAGATGAATAATTTCTTTGTTTCTGGTGGGAACAGGATCTCAAAAATATATTCATGGCAAAGAAAATGGTAATTGTTGATTTTAAGCACATGAACAGCAGAGCTCTGCTCAAGTGTATCTACTCTGGTGCTATATTCAGTTATGGGACAGAACATGATGTCTGAGGTTAAATTTACTGGGTTTAACTTCATGCTCAATTGCACCATTCTGTGGTGTCCTGTGGGAAAACTGGTCTGTCCTTTGTGAGTACCTGCACAGATGAGACTCTGTCCCATAAACACAGTAAACTACTTTCAGCTTGGCATGCTGAAGTTTTCTCTCTGCAACCTCTGTTCCAGTCAGTGGTGAGGCATGGATCCAGCTTGGAGCAATGATCTGTTCCAGCTGTTGGCATTAATGCAACTTTCGTTTTGGAACCAGGAGGTAAATGCAAGACACGAGACATGTTTGAAGGCATTTTGTCAGTGACTTGTTGTTAGCCAGCAGTACGTCTGGCTAACAACGT
This sequence comes from Dendrocincla tyrannina, assembly GCA_035047865.1. Taxonomy (NCBI): domain Eukaryota; kingdom Metazoa; phylum Chordata; class Aves; order Passeriformes; family Dendrocolaptidae; genus Dendrocincla; species Dendrocincla tyrannina. The sequence continues at coordinate 33,941,562 of JAWWMP010000116.1, read as the reverse complement.
GCAGATACAGTGGCTGCTGATACAGATTTCCTTAGCTGTGAAATCCCATGATGCTGATCAGTGATGTTGTGGTAAGGTTGCAAGCATAAAGCAACGAAACAACCCTGTCCTAAGACCAGAAGAGGTGTCAGAAGAGCCGGATCTGCAAGAAGAGGGAGGTCCCATGAAGCTGTTGAAAGAGCTTGCCCCTTTACTTATCCAGTGAAGATGAAACTCCCTGCCTCCCTCTGCAATGTCTTCCTTCCAGCAATAAAAGCTGGAATAGAGCTCTAGTTCTAATCTGCATGAAAATGAAGAGTGTGACCAAATTTGGTCTGTCCTGTTGGGTTTATGAAGTGTTTACAAAAGAGTTTAATGGAAGTGAAACTTGGGGAGCAATTGTTTAGCTCAGCAGGAAGGGTATGAGGACTATGGGATGTGCACATGGTATCTGGATTTGGGACTGAAATCTATACTGTTACCTTTGCTTTATCCTCTGTGAACTCTCATTTTCAGTAAGTGAAGGTCATGTAAAGTGACTCTTTCCCGGCCCACATCCACACCCACCCAACTTCAGCATTTCCTAATTAGGTTATATTCAATCTTTATAATGTGCTTGTAATAGATGTGGTACTGTAGCGTAATCTCAACTGATATTATTCACTTCCCAGGAATGTACAGCTGAAGCTGCTCTGCAGGCTCTGAGTGAAAACAATGGGTGTGCAGCTGACAAATAGAAGTAGCTATTTTACATGCCCTAGTCTATTTGGATGCCATTGTTTAAGCGATGTCTGCTGAACAGGTATTCACATTACAAAAACAAGCACCATTGCAATTTTCTGATGTGGCAGCTATTTTTGAAACTCATTAAAGCTTGCCTAGTGCTTTTCCCATGCAATGAAAAACTGGAATTGCCTGTTGTAATATTCGCTGGCAGATATGAATGGTTTCAGCTCACATTTTATAATGAAGAAATGAGCTCATGCTATATAATTGTGGGCTATCCCCAAGAATATTTTTATTCAGCGTTATTGTCAGACTAAATTAAAACCGCCAAAGAGCCCAATTTCTCAAGATGCCAGGTGCTCTCGACTCCCACAGTTAATAGAAGGGAAGAGTACTCAGCAGTTTCAGAATTAGTCCCTAAATGCTGATAGTGATGCACAAATTTTCATATGAAGCAAGACAACATTTTGCAGAGCTCTCATTGTTCTTTCACTCTTTTTTCTTCATATTTCTTGTTAAAATTATTCTAATTATTCTATGTCATATCCATTTATTACATTTATGTGAGCTACTTTTCAAATGATTTTTGGCTTACTTTTCCCCTTCTAAACTTAAAACAGCCATTAACGTCCTTTTATTGAAAATTAATTAGTGCTGTATTTAAAGCTGCTGGTGTTCATAGACAGTGGCATTCATCTGGCACTAGATACTTGTTTGCATGCCCTCCTGCCAATCCCACAGTGGAATTTTTGTCTTCTCCCTGAGTTGCTCTACAAGGAAAAGTGCTCTGAGCTTAGAGGACCAAGGGAAAACAGATGAAAACAGAAAGGAAAAGCCCTTTGGGCCAATATGTGAAGTACCACCTCCTTTCACCAGCTGAATCACCACTTCATCTCATGCACTCCTCCAGGCATTACTGGGCAGTCTGGAAAGACTGACGAGAGGGGGAAGATTGGTACCTGCACTAACCTGTGCTTCCACTTGACATTCACAAAGCAATAAGAAAAGGCAGACTAGGAAACCCAAATCTTGTGCAGTGTTTGAATATCAAAAAAAGTTGAAAGTCAAACATCCATCACTAATATGTACAAGGTCATGCAAAAGCCTTGCTCAAACTGCCAGTCCATCAGTCCTTCTTTCCTCCCCTGGGTCCAGAGTGTTATCACCATGGAGGATAATGAGTTAAAGCCAAGTAAAGTCTTCTGGAGCTCAGAGGTCATGAAACACAGTCAAAAAAAAATGGGTTCCAAATATTATAAGTCTTTCAACACTGTTTTCTAGGTATTCTGTTAAATATCCTGCTGGGAGACTTCTTTTCGTCAAACCTAACCACATTTCTTTGGACTCTCTTCTCCAAATGATTTCAAATATATAAAGAATTTAGATGAAAAACAGATCTGTATTCTTTCATTGTTTAAAAAATGGTAGTAAATGCTCACTTCTCAGAAGAGTGATAGTGATTTTATTTATAGAAATTCCCAAAGTGACAGTTACAGAAATAATCTGTGGCAAACAAGTTGCAGAAGATTTTTTTCCCTTCACTCAGATCACATTCTTGCTTTCCAATGCTGTATAATAATTTCCATGAAAAGAAGCTTTATTATGTAGCCCTGATCATTGTTTTCACTTAGTAAGAGCAAATAGTGAGGAAAAACTATAAAGCTGGAGAAAATAACAGCCTCCAAATAGGATTGTTATAAAGAAGATGGTCTTACTGTTCTCTGGGGTCATCGAGAAAAGAAATTAGACTAATTTACAGCCAAGACAGATATAAGTTGTGTATCTGTTGGGAAAATGGGAAAAAATAGAGATAGTGGGACTATGGAACTACCTCAGGCGCTTGTGGATTTTCCATCAGTGAGTGATTCTAGGAACAGAGAATAAATGAAGATGTGTAAGAATAGCCTGGGTATGTGGTTGACCCATTTGCCCACAGTGCCACAGAGATCTGGAGGGACTGTGAAAGTTGGCTGAGGAGACAAGTTTGCATGCACTATGTAGCAGCCTGTTTTAGGGAACACTAAAGGGGCTGCATCTCCCCTGGAAAAGAGCATGGCAATAAGTGCTTGATCCTCCCTCAAGGCACAATGGGCAGTAGATGACCCCAAAGTCCCTTCAGTTCTGACCCTACAGTTCTACAGTAGTCCATAGTACAGTCACTCTCTAAAGTAACTTAGCAGAAATGTAGCATGCTTGGATATGTGTGCAATGGTAATCCACAGGAATTATTAAAAAAGAGCCCAATATTTAGACCATTCCTAGATAGTATTCTTAAACACTATTTAGAAAAAGTATTTCAGAAAGCAATCTTCAAGAACACTGGAAAATGGGCAGTTTTTGAGAAAGATTTTAGTCACATTTTCTTTTTTTATGGTGGTAGTATGAAGAGTGTTTACATCAAATAATTTAACTTCTTAGTTTCCAGAGCTTATGTTAATCATGTGTACTTAAGAATCATGAAACCTTTGTCAAAGTACAGCTTTTAAAGAGACAATTTCAAAGCATAACAGATTGCCTAACAAACCTCATTAAATTCATGGTCTAGCTCTTGCTGAAGGAAGAGCAAAAGCACCACACACTTGAGTTGGGCATATATAAATAAACCAAATATTATGACACATACAAGTTGTCCTGACTCAGCAAAGCTCTTAAACTGATACTTGCATTTTCTAGATATCACAGGGACATAAGTATTCAAGTATGCATGCCATTTAGGAATCTTGAGACCATGCTTTAAACTCTAGTTTTAATTACTAATAAGAGAAGTTTGAAATTACAAGAAGAGAGGGCATAAATCTGTGGTCAAAAGAGACTGAATAGCAGAGGATCCCATCATTCCTTACTGGGGATCAGTTCAAAACCTGCGTGTTATTAATAATGCTGATACTTTAGCTGCTAAGAAATTGAAGAAATTCAGGATTGAAGTTCTCCTAGGAACAGTGGTTCTACCTCTGGCCCCTACAAGTCTGTCCTCCAGGGTTTCTCATAACATGATTAGCCAGGGAAGGGATTGGCGCTTTTTTTTTTTCTGCAGAGAAACTGAAACTTTGCTCTAAACCATTACTGCCTCAAAACACAAATTCTATTCATGTGTACACATAACACTTTTCTATTAATATGTCGTTTGCTCCTACGTAGGAGAACAAACCATTATCATTACGGCCTATGATGCTACTTGTGGGCCCAGTGCAGGGAAAAGAAGATGCTCCTTGTGCTGGGGGCTGCAGCCTGCCTTTGATAACCTTGAGATGGCTAACATGGGACTGGAAAAGGTAAGAGCAATTACACGAGACCAGCAAAAATGGCATGGCTGTGCCTTTGGGACAAATCAGCTTTTAGGGCCATAGTAAAGCAGTTCATCTTCTCACCACAGTGAAAGCAAGTATGAATCTCAGATGGGATAAAGACAAGGGGGAACTGAAGAGGAAAAGCTAGAACAGGTGCCACAGATCAGAGACACAGGAGGTCACGACCTGAAAGGGCACAAGAGAGAAACTTGAGTAAAACCAACCGTGGCACAGTACAGTGGCACACAGAGGTTTGAAACCCAGCTCTGAAGAGAAGAACCAAGGAAAGTATTCAGAAGAGGCAGGGATGTGTGACATAAGTGGGACAAGCTTTTGAATGTGCCGCTGTCAAATGTTGTCAGCCTGTTATTACAGCAAATGAATCCATGTGTCTGTATCTTTTGTCCTCAGAAACAGTTGTGTGGATTTTCTTTAGCTTCAGCACATGGTGCCACACACATGCATGCCACACACGTGTCCTTTCTGAACTAAAAGGAATTATGAACAATGTGATCAACAGTAACTCTTTCAAAAAGTTCTAAACCACTTAAATTAGGTTCCTAGATGAGAAAGTAGTCTCAAGAGTAGAGCTGGTAGATTGGAGTACAGTCATGCAGGATAAATAATTGAATAATAGCAAAGTTGGAAATGAATCCAAAGAAGCCAGGAATTATTACAGAATTCTTTTTTCTTTTGCTTACACAAACTTTATAATAGCTGTTTTCTCTGACTGTCCTTTTGCATAAACTGGGAGCAGCCTCTGGGCTGCTCTCAAATTTACTTTGGCTTCTGCAATAGCAATTAAGAATTACTGGAACTGTGCAGTCTCTGGCCATGCCTTCAGTACTGTCAGAGGCCAGGGCACAAAGCCATCCCAATCCCTCAGGCAGCAGTGGGGCTGCTGCCTCCAACCACCTGCTCGGTCAATGCCTCCTCCGAGCTGGGGGGCCGCACACTGGGAGGAACTGTTATCACGTTTTGTAAATTGAATGGCTAAAAAGATTTTCATAGAATTGAAAATAGCTCAGCAATGAGAAATTGCACGTGAAAGGACACTATTTTCTGTGTAAGTTTTATTTCACATAGCAGGATCAGGATACAAACTGCTGTGTATGGCACGACGCTTCCAGCCCAGAGACATCATCCTGTATGCACAAGGGCACAGCGGTCTGTGGGCATGCTGAATATTACAGTCTCAACACCTCGAAACGATCATGTTCTCTGAATTTGGGCACTGTATTTACAAAAAAAAGAAGAAAGTACAATTGCCCTGTGGTAAAGTGCTTTAGTGTTAACGTGTTCCAATGCAAAGGGAGCAACAGGGAAAATTCTCTCACCCAGATGTGGGTAGGTAAACATACTTTAAACTAAGTATACATTTATATACAATGCATCCACTGTTTACACTGATTTTAAAATGCCTTATGTAATGAAAATTATGCAAATATTTATAAAAATACCTTAGCCTGGGCAAGGTATATACCACACTTAATATTTCAATAAGGGCACATGCAGTGCTTGTATGGCAGTGCCAAAAGCAACATTTTGAAAAATGACCCTTCGGTAAAACTGTCAGGCGCAGTGTTGAGTTCAGGTACCTGCCAACAGAAACCTTTGGGGCGATGTCACTGCGAGAAGTGAAACAATAGCAGGGTCTCTATCTGGGTTAAGCAGGGAACTTGTGAAAAAAAAATTAACATCAGCGCAGTATTTATGGCCTTCCTAGTCGGTAATCCGCTGGACTGACAACAGCTGTTTTGAGCCCTTTCCCGTTCTGGGCAAGGCAGTTTCACTTGCATAAAACAGATGGGCAGGTGCCCTTAAATCAGTCACCCGATGCTGGATGCTCCGCGCAGCGCCCCCGCCCCGCTGCGGCCGCGGGGGAGACGCCCCTGCGCCCCGCCGGCTCTGGCGGTGCCTGCCCTGCCTCGATCACCTGCGATCCGCACACCGCGATCCGCACACCGCGGGGCGCGGGCGCTGCCCGGCAGCGCGCAGGTAACGCGGGAGGGGCCGGGATGGGCGAGCGCAGGGACCGCGCTGAGCCGCACCCCTGGCGGAGCGCGGCGGGGGTGGGGGTGCAAAACCACCGCCTTTTCGGCGCACCTGAAACCCCCCCCGCCCCGTGTTCGGGGGGCGGGGGAAAGGGGCTGCCCACCCCAGGGCTCCAGCAGGACGCCGCAGGCGGGCAGGGGAGGCCTTCGGGCGCTCCCCGCAACCAGCTCAAACAAATAAAAAAAATAAAGAAAAAGAAAAGGGGTGGGTGCGCACAACCCCTTTCTTGTTGCTGTGGTTGATCCCTGCCCGCCTCCCAGGCGGCGCTCCGCGGTGCCAGGATTTCCCTGCAGCCCGCCCCGGCCGCCCGCAGCGCCGCCTCCCCGCACACGGGCAGGGACGCGGCCCCGCACACGGGCACGGATACGGACTCAGCCCCGCACACGGGCAAGGGCACGGCCCCGCACAGGGACGCGTCCCCGCCGTGAGCGGCGCCCGCAGGTGCCGCGGCCGGGCCGTGCGGCGGAGCGGCGGCCCAGATCGGAAGAG
>JAWWMP010000116.1:33844979-33934926 GCA_035047865.1 Dendrocincla tyrannina | reverse complement strand
CCCCGGCCCCGCTGCCCTCCCGGCCCCGCTCGGAGGCAGCGCGGGGGCAGCAGCGGCGGGGCAGAGCAGCCGGCAGCGCCGTAAGTCGGGGACGGGGCAAGGAGCGGTCGGGATAGGATCCATGAATGATCCTGTTCGCCTGCTCGGGGTGGTCGTGCCCGAGATATCGCGAAAGCTGTCTCGGAGTGTTTCTGTATCGCTGAAATTCTTCCCTACAGCCGGTTTAAATTTCCTTCCCGGTGCATTTTGGCGAACCTGATTTTATGTCCTTGCCTCGGAGGCAGAAGGCATACCTAGCCTACATCCTCCTCAAACAGGCTGCGCTTTTTTTTTTTTTTTTGTGCGGGATGACCCCTTTTCCCCCTGCCGCACCTTCTAAGAATAACCGTGCGCCGCCACTGCCTGCCCGGCTGGGGCTGGGGCTGGGGCTGGGGCTGGGGCTGGGGCTGGACCGGGACTGGGACCTGCACGTGAACCTGGGCATGAACCGAGGGCAGGCACAGCTCTGGGAGCATGACAGTGGCCCGGAGTGATGCTGGCTGTGGAGCAAAGGGTTCAGGTCGTGAGCTCGAAAAGAATTTGTGTTGGATTGCTGATGAAGAAGTGCGGGCTGTAGATTAATAAGAAGGGCTTGTTTGAATTCCAGTTGAAATTTGAAAGACACCAGAATAGAGGAAGCAATTAATTTAAGACTTGCGTCACTGTGGATTGTTGCTATGTTTTAAAAATAGGAAGAGGACTTATTATGAAATGTAACAAATATGATCCTGATCTCTTACTTTCCTTTGAAAAATAATTGGGGGAGGGAGGCAAGGAATGTTCCCGTGAATGAAATTACTCACGCATAGACCATTATTTCCAGTTACATATGGGGTGTAAGGGTGTAACATTGTTCAGCAAAATGTAGAGGGGAAAAAAATCAGAAGGTTTAAGGTATAAAATTATAAAGCTGAAAAATTCTTTAGATACACACTACCAGAAATCTTATAATCCACGTGCCATGGCTCAGATGTTTAGAGGAATGACAGAGATACCAAAAAAGGCATCATGATACTCAGTGCAATTCTAGGAGCAGAATTTTCTCCTTCCCTACAGAAAAGGAAAGTGCATTTCTGGAAGCAAGAAGTGACAGATGTGGCATCTCAGCAGCTGGCTAAACATAAAAGCATGTATCAGCAGGTGATTACTGTTGCAAGGATTTATTTTTAAAGTGAAAGGCTTCAGCCTATTTTAGCGTTAGCATTAAGATTCGCTTGAGCTCTAAGGCATGTTAAAAATAGTCTTTCAGCAGAAACGTTCAGAAAAGTAAGAGAAAACTCCGTTCAAGGCACTCCTTGCTTTGAACATTTGTTTTGTATTACAGCATACAGAGGAGAGGAACCGGGCAGGTTCTTCCCTGGTAGGGTAATACTGAAGGCAGTGATTTTTTTTCTGGCCTCAGCATAAGCCAGCGATATCTGGGAAGGAAACAATGGGGCCTATCTTCTCCATAGATTAAAGATAATCACAGTTACTGCTCTCTTGTGCATCCACAGAAGTAAAAATCAGGCTGCAGAAACTACCTCAGTGGCTCTGCTTCTCTGCTGTGATTGGTGTAGCCAGCCAGCCTCACCAGGAGGTGGCCTGGGTGAATTTTAGAAAGGAAAGAGATGAATATCACCCTAAGAGCCAGCCCAGAGCCACTCTTTCCCTGAGGCAGCATGGCTCTGTACCATCCCTGTTTGACTGCTGTGGTTAAATGTCAATTGACTTCAAAGAGGCATCTAAAACTGTTCCAATCTACTTATATCAGCCTTACTGTAACCAACAAAGGCCACGGTTCATGGGGAAACATGTTTTGCTCTCAGCTTGTCATATTTGGATATGCTGCTTTGGTTTATAGTCTTCTAAGCTAGATGGCTTCTTATAGAAGGAATTCTGGTCTTCTGCCCAAGTCTTGAGAAATAGTTTGGGCAGGAAGGGGAACTCGTATTTAAAAACAAATTTCCCTCTGCCATGCAGAGTTTGCCACCAAGTTCTCCTTCACTTCTTGTCAGTGAGGCTGTGTCCCAGGGACTCAACGATGCTCTCTGACCAGTTCATCCTCCTGTTCTTCACCCTAGTTCACAGAATTGCTGTGGATCAGGTCACCTGGTGCCTGTTTGGCCTTTAATACTGATGTAAAACATCAAAAACAGGCTCTCACCCGTGCAGATGTTACTTTTTGGGAAACAAGCAAAAGCATTACTTTTTTTTCCCCTTTTATCCTGATCAACCCAGAGTAAATACATTTTCTCAGGATCTTAACTGTCTCATGAAGAACTGGCGGCCTCTTCTTCCCCCACAGGTCAAACTGAACCAGTTGGGTGGTCTGTACCTAATAGCTATGGTGTCCCCATGGGTACAGCATTTACAGGGATAGCTGTAAGTACCGTCAGCTGACGGTATATCCTGTGTTTGTTTGTTTGTGTGATGGCAAGATGAATTTCCCTAATAAACTCAAGCCTGAACTTAAATGAGGATGTGGGAAGAATTGTGCTCGGACTGTTTTGAAATTATTTCCTCTCACTACGAAGCAGACCAGTTACTAGCCAGGTAGAGCAGCTAGCTGGTGCTGAGGGATGAGTCTGGGTAGAGCAGTGACAGTGGATTTGAAGCACCACCTACAGAGTACAGGCTTTTGTGTGAAGCAGCATGGCAGAATGAGTGCAAGCTCAGGTGAAGCTCGTGATGAAGAGACATACCTTTAGTGCTGTGTTAAAATAAGAAAGATTTCTGGGTGACATTTATGCAGATAAGCATTGCTTGCAATATTTTACAATGTTCTGTATTTACATTCATAATGTTATTGAGCAAAGATACTGATCCAGCATGGTGACTGCTGGGAAGGTGAGTCTAAACAGGAGCAGCTGGACCTGGCTGACAAGAATAGCTTCCTCATAGTTCAAGGGTTAAATCAAGACCCAGACTTCAGAAAACACACTGCCAAGATATAATGAGATGATTACAAATGGACGGAGTTGGCCAGGGTGATGAGATGTATTTGTACCTTTACTCAGGTTTCATTGACATTTAGGGAATAAATAGTCAAGTATAGGGGAAAAAAAATTTGTCTTATGGTTCTGCCACTAGAGCACAGTTAATAATCTTTTTAAGCAACTGTGAGACTTTTCTTTTGAGAGGCTAGCAAACTGATGAATGTATTTTACTCCTTTTTGTGTTGTGTTTTTGTTTTTTAAAGAAAGGAGATAAGCCATTTGCAGGCCATTTACAGGCTAAGCCTACAGTCAAGTAGCAGTTTTTAGTAACTGAAGAGCTGAAAATGTGAAAGTGTATTTTGAATACCCAAACTAAAATTTATCTTCATGATCTTTGTAGCTTTTTATGCAAGACCATTTTACTGAAATGTATATTTAGCACAAGTAATTTGAATCACTGTTATGCTTACCTTTGAAATCAGCAAGTTGCGCAATACTCTTAAGAGTTGATGAGTAAGTATCTCATGAATGCCAGGGAGCCACATTAAGGGTTTCAACCCCCACTGTGTGTGGTACGACAACCTACAACTTAACTATGTAAATGTTGCCTTCATGGTGTTTACTTACACTGAATAATAGAAGAAAGCTCACCAAGTCTGATACACGGCTTTGATTTCTATCATAAAGGTCAACGGGGAACAAGTTAGATAAGAAATCAAACGGAGTGATATCGTGAGTTTTTGTGCTGGAGCTCATTCTGAATGAGCGAAGTGAACTTTTTGGGGTTACATGTAAACAGCAGCTGACCTCGTGTAGAGATACAAGAGCTGATGACGAGCTGAAACTAGGTATGACTTGCTTAGTCAAGTCTGCAAGCTTGTTTAGATGCATTTAGATGGCAATTAATTTTTTTTAAGTCATCTGTAGAGAACTTTCTAAAAATAAGTACTACTTCATGTCTTTGCCTGGAAGATCTAAAATACAGGACTTGGTGTATTATTTTCCCCCCTGTCCCTTTGAAATACCAGATGTTTCAAGTCCCTTTCTCACTGTTTTGCTGTAGGAATTTTATGTGTAGCTGAAGATTTGTGTTGTGCCTTAAACAAAGGAAACAGGTGTTGAGTCTTCATTCCAAATGTGGGTTTTTTTCCTATTAGAATATTACACACTACTATTAAAATAGTAAGTAAAAGCAAACTGTTAGTCTGAAATGTCTTCCCCCCCCCAGTTAACTTTTTAAAAACCCTGTACAGTATAACATGAAAGTTAAACAAACCCCAAACCTTAAAGGCCTGTTATTGTGAAAAAAGCAAGTATTGATAGGTTGGAAAGAGTCTGCAGAAAATGATGATACATATATAAGTGCATTACAGTCATGTTATTTCTCATAGCCTTCTTGCCTTAAACAGTATATGAGATGAATGAGGTGAGTAGTAGCAAAAAGAGAGGATCTGTTTGAAATTCTAGGCTAAAGCTGAAGGTCTTTCGCTGTCATCTCCCTTTTGGGTGGTGCAGATGGTCAAGGAACCAAATAATGGTTGAACAAGTAATATAATGTTGGGATTTTCTTACTTTGCATTCTGTGACTTTGTAACTTTAGTGCCCTGCATATGATATTTGTAATTATGGGGTTCATAATTCCCAGTGATACTCTGCAAAGAAGATCAAAGCTGCTTTGCTGCCACCACAGTCAGCATCTATGAAGCGTTTCTCCAAAGAGGTTGTGAAACCAGCTTTAGCCAGCAGAGCTCTCGGTCGTGATCTTCACATGGAGTAACCCTCATACCTATAAGAGTATGAATAATAGGTCTTTAGCAAAGGAGAGGCTGGTGGAACTCGTTGCTTTGATAAACACTTTGTTTCTCCTATTCTGGTAAAGCTCCTTATTGACTTACTAGAAGGGGCTTTCTCAAGCCATATGACTGGGTCTGTTCCTGTGTAGTAGGCAGGGGGGTTTGTGTCGTTGTTTTTTCTAGTACTTAAGTGATGCACTAGTACCAAGTGATGTACAGGAACATAAGGCTGGGGATTTTTGCCTCACATTTATGTTCTTGCTTGTTTGTTTATTTTTCCCCATATTTCATATATATAATCAAGAAGTGTGTGACAGCACTAATGGATTCTTTTCATTCAAAAGGCTTTTAAATTTTACAAAAAAAATAATACTTAGTAACTTAGAACCTTAAAAAATCCTTATGGTACCAGAACAATTTTTAAAATATTTTTTGTTCTAATACTTCTTAAGTCTAATCTTTTAAATTGATTCATCAAGATATTGTGATATGAAACAAGTTCCATTCTTTATTCCTTCTTATGTGTAACTTCATTTCTACTTAAGTAAAGGCTAAATTGTGCATGTTTAAATGTATCTTTTTCATGGAGGTCTATGCATCTTTTAGAAACCTAACTACTTTTTTTGCCTCAGTTAATATGATTCACTGTATATTTTGATTTAGCTTGACTTTAATTCTATTTATTCATGAGATTGGGTAAATTAGATCTGAAACTCAGGCAAAGATTTATCCAAGATGTGGTGGAGTTTAAGGTGAATGTTTTGGTTTGCTTTTTCTCTCCCCTTTGCCATGCTTGAGATGCACAGCATAAATATCCTGTCTTCAATGTGATAAACCACAATTAAGAAATAGCATCTTGGTCAGTCACTCTTGCCACTGCTTTTAATGATTAACTCTGTTGGGGAATGGCCATCAATATTATTTTTTGGTCTTTTATTTTTGGATTATTTAGTATTGTCTTTTTTGAACTGAAGTGTAGTTTCAGTTTGTTTAAAATTTATTTCCAGAGAATGGTTAGGTCAGTCTTCTCAATATTCAGATTCCAAATGATAACTTAATCAATTTGAATTTTATGAGTTCCCTGTCATTTGAAGCATTCATGTGACTCATTGGTTCTTTGAGAGTACATGTTTCTGTAACCACAAAGAATAAAACCAAAAGCATCTCTGACACTAAAAGCTGCACGTGCCACAGTGAGAGTGAAGGAAAATGAAGATGCAGGTTCTGCCTTTTGTAGTTTGATGTAAAGGTCAGCCATGCCATTTCTCCCCAGCCCTGTGGTCCTTGCAAAGGCACTTTCTTTTAGCTTTTCCATGACTTGTCTGTATTCATTTCGAGGATGGTGTGTGGCTGTGTAGTCTTTGCTGTTTCCCTTCTTTTGAGGATGTGTGGCTCCTACAAATAGTGTTAGGCCTTAGCCCAATTTAGGGCATGAACTGTAGGAGAGCTATGAGGTAAGTTTAAGAGGGACAAGGGAAGAATAGTGCCATTGACTGTCCTGCATGTCAAATGCAGCTCACATATTTCTGCTCTGATACAAAAGATTACTGCTCTTCATCAAGTTTTTGTTCTTTTCTTGCTTGTGACTCCTCTGTTAGATGACCTTGGAATAATAACCACGGTTCATAAGATGGTAAGATGTAGTGCATCTGGGGATCTCTTCTGCTTGGATGTTTAAAAACCAGATGGGAATATGGAAGTGAAGAATGGAGTAGCGTGTCCATGCATAGGATGCATATACACCATATGGTATTGTAGTTTACTTCAGTCAGAAGAGTTGGAGTGGAAAGGTGAAATAGGAGAGGTGACACAGCAGTTACAATTCTGTTCAAAGCTAAGTATTCCTTGCCCCAGAAGATGCAACAAATGAAGAACTGTCTTCTATGAGATTTTGTAGTTGTCATTTTACATCTGCATAATTCTTAATATAAAAAAGAATATGTGGCTTGTGATTAGGGCTTTGATGCTACAGAAATACAGATGTGTGGTAATATATTGCTCAGTTTGATCATCTTGCCTAGAGGGCAATTGTAGCATCTAGTCAGTTTGATGAAAACCTTAAATGAGAAGGTTGGATTGTTACTGTTATCACATCTGCTGTAACTTGTTTCTTATTAATAATATGCAAAGTAATCAGTGGTACAGAGAAGTCATACAGCCTGAGTAGAGAATCTGTTGTCAGGAACAAGATAGTGGACTGAGCAGACCAATCATTTGCATGGCAAGCTGCTCTGTTCTGCATGTCTCTTCCCCACTTGCATGGTATGATTTTAGTGGGGAGGGAGGCTATATTCTTGTGGTTTTGCCTATATGTACCTTCGGGCATGGTGAATATCCATCTCAGCCTCTAGAGTCTTTTAGATAAGATCCCCTGAGGTCAACAGCAAAGACAACACAGTAACCCATTTTATGGCAGTGGGCTGTACAGCTCTCTTAAAAATACATACTTCTGTTCCCAAAGCAGAAAGTTACAATAGCAAGAATCCAAGGTTATGAATCCGTAGGAGTTCCTAAAGGAATTTGAGGGCAAAAATAAAACCTTCTTCTCCAAACAGACAATCAAGCAATTTATGCTGTGGACAGTTTTCAGGTTTTGTCTGAGAATTAGTTTCACTTTTAGTTGTAGTTAGTTTGCTTCAAGACTGCAACCATGCCTCTACTTTGGCAGAGGAAAATGCATTGTAAATGAGATATTTAGTGACATGTTATAACATTTGGATTCCTGGAATATGCTCTGACAGTGGTATAGGAGGAAGAGACAAGAGTAGCATCTAATGAAGCAGCAACAGAGAAGTTGGAAGCTTTTTGACACTGCTTTTGGTATGAATAGTATGTTCATTCAAGTGTAAATCTTTAAGTGTATTCAAGTAATCTCTGAAAATTCAGAGATATAATCTGCATAAAATTGAAGAATCTGCAAGGAAAGAAGCAGGTTTCAAGGCCCAAATGAATGATTTAAACATGAATATAACTCCTTTTGCTAAATTCCTGCTAATTTTCAGGCATCAAGCCTGCATACCTGTCTTTGTTCCTGGCAGCTACCCTTCTCTACTTCCACTCTCTTCCACCTCCTGGTTCCACATCTCTAGTTCTTATGCAGAGGTTCCTCTGCAATTGGGTAGATGGTTTGTTCCTGCCTGATGAGTTGTTTGTGGAAATAGAGCAATGTAAGTTAGAGGGGTGGTGTTTTTAATAAAGGGGGTTTTGGAAGGTTCTAGGTGGCAGACACTAGAGCTACTGAATCTTGTAAAAAAATGACACAGTTTAATACATTAAATTTGCCTTAGTGATCCACAGTGACAGGAAAAGACACATCCTAGGTACAGATTTTAAGGTCAGGATTAGCTGTAGAAATACAGAATTGCCAGAACTTGTTAGCAATGCCGTGGATTTTGATGGGTGGTGTATCCATAGAAGAAAAGGGCATTATGGTCCAGGAGGGGAGTAGAAGTACGTAATTTTGTTTTGTCTCATTAGAGAAACAGTTTAAAAACTTTGGTTAAAATTCTCCCACCTATTTCTAATCCTCCCAATAAACAAACAGATTGCTGCAGAAGGCAGATAGAAAATTTTGGCTTGAGTGGCAATGTCTGATATTTATAAACAACTCTGAAAATGAGTTCTAAAATGGAAGCTTCCACGACATCTGAAGAGTAGGTGGACATGTTAAAAAGGCATCATCTCAGAAGTTGTGTGCATTCTCCCTGTAATAAATCAGTGTGGTATCTGCAGAAGTAGGAACAGCTGTCTGTGTGTACATGTGTGTATGTTAACGATCCTTGATTGAAATGGTACCAGATGATTTTTCAGGTGCTCTGACTCTTGTGTTCTTTCAGTCCATCTGGTGAGGTAGCTGTAGTTGGTAGGTTTTGGGTAAATATACTGGAAGTACAGATGTGGTCCCAAAGCCAAGTTTTACAGTAGCAACAATATATAGGAGATGTGGCTTAAGAAGAAATTACAGTTATATTGTTAATTTCAAGAACTATTTCAATTTCTCTTGACTAAAAGTGAATGAAGCCGCATGTAATTTTTTTCATTGTGCTTTCCTTCAAAACTGAGTATCTGAAGCTGTGCGTGGGCTCTGCTCAGTCATGGATCTGAGATACTGTTGTTAGAAAGCTGTACTTTCAAATGTTAAGTTTTTCTTGTTCAGTTTGAATAGGCTAAGTTGCTGTGAACTGTGTGCCCTTCTGCTTGCATTTTAGAGGAGAAACAGCTTTTAAAGCTTCCAGATCTCAAACTGTTCATGGCAATTTGACAGGAAAGAATTTATTTGGTTCTCCATGCAGGGTTTGAAGTAGTGTCAAACACAGATATCTGGTTTTTTTCCCCCCTTTTCTTTCTGTTTCGTGCTGAAAGATGAGAACTTTCCAAACACAACATTTTGGATGAGAGCTGTATTTTATAACTTCCAGGAAATTTGCCCTTTCAAGCTTCATAATGAACTTGATGGCCAAGGAAACACAGTCTGTGGATAGAAAGGCCTTAAAAATTTAGTATGGCTTTCTCTAGATAAAAATGCTTTTCAAAATATTTAATTCTTAAGAGAAATGCCATGAATTTAGGAGAAAATACTGTTCATATCTTGAATGATAAAAGCCAGGACAGACTGCTGGGAACCTGTCTATGGCAAACTGTAGGCCTTTCCTGAATTGTTACACAATTCTGTGTCAGTATGACTCCTGGCTCTGCCAGAATTGTAGAATTGTTTGAATTAGACAATGGGCAGTTCTTAGGGGAGGAAAAAAAATCTACCATATGCCTGAGTAAATTGTTCTTGCTGGTACATTTTCTTTCTTACTTGCTTTGTCTAGCTCCAATCTGCCCAATTGAAGCCGGAAAGTTGGATTTGATGATCTTAAAAGTCTTTTCCAACCTTTATGATTCTATGATTCCGTGAAACGTATGTGACAGTGTCAGTCTTGTGGCTCTTCTGAAACCCCCTTTTGTTTAGTGGCATCCTCCTGGAATTGTGGCTACAGGGACTGGCCATGGTCATGGCCAAATATAAAATTACTGGACCTTTCCTTTCCCTTATGCAGCAGGGAATTGTAATATCCCCTTATGACTACAATAAAAGAGGATGAGGTTCAGCTAGTTATTTTTTTCTGACCTCTTATTACAGTTTCTGAGTACAATCTTCCCTCCTGAAACTGTGGCTTATGTGACCTAGTCTTACATTTTAGTCTTGAACGCGTGGCTTGGGCTACTGTTAAAACTCAGTGGCTTGCTGATTTTTAGACAGCAGCTTGTCGTGGTTTAACCTAGCAGGTAGTTTAAACACCACCACAGGGAGAGAATTGGGGAAAAAATATTTTAATAGGACAGAAAAGGAAGGGAAAGTAGTAATAATAATACTACAAGTATAAAAGAATTAGGAGAGTACAGAATGAGGGATGCACACTGCAGTTGCTTACCACATGGTAACCAATTCTCAGCCAGCTCCTGAGCAGTCACCCCTGGCTAGCTTTTCCCTTGGTTTATATATTGAGCATGACTCCATATGCTGTGAAATATCCCTTTGGACAGTGGGGGTCAGCTGTCCCGGCTGTGTCCCCTACCAGCTTCTTGTGCCCTGCAGCCTACTTGCTGGTGGAGTGGTGCCAGAAGTAAGTTCTTGCCTCAGTGTAAACACTGCTCAGCAACATCTAAAACATCAATGTGTTATCAACATTATTGTCGTCCTAGATCTAAAACACAGTGCTGTACCACCTACCAGGAATTAACTCTATCCAAGCTGAAACCAGGACACAACTAATCAAAGTCACTCAGTTCCTCTCATTTCCATTACCTTCCTATTGATTTTCTTCTCCTCCCCCTGGTTCTCAGTCTTCCAGTGCAGGTCATTTTAGGGCAGTTTCTCCAACAGAAGTGGATGAATTGAAGGCAGAGTTTAATAACATCCACTGGTAATGCAAGCTGCAAGTCCTGCTGAGCAAAAAGCTCAGATAAGTCCTAATGCCTACAGAAAAAAACAAAGCTACAACTTGTGTTTGTGACTTTAGTCTGACTTATGAGCGACAGTACCTTTTAGAGCATTCAGTGGGGAGAAACTCCTATGAAATCAGGCAAATTAAGCTGGTCAGAAAGAAGTCATAACTGGTCTACTCTGAGATCCCATGACAGGGAAAATAGAATTTTGTTCTAGTTTTCAGTGGATGTGCTGGGCAGAAAGAGGAGCTGTGTATATTACAAGTTGTACAGACCTATCCTTCCATTGCAGATGTACCAGTTTGTATCGTGTCATCTATTTTGTAAAGCAAGAATTTTGATTCTGATCTGATTTGCAGTAGTTATAGCTTGCAATAATTACACTGAGTCAGTTGCTGCTGAAAGGGAAAATGAGAGAAAAAGAAAAGATGTATACTAAGTGACAGGAAAAAATTCATCTCGGTTGCTTTTAAAGCGATGAGAAAAGTGGTTGACCAAAGAGCAAATAGCTATTTTCAGGTGCATAGCAAATGATAGAATTTCAACGGAAAGCTCAAAAAGAATAGTTTGGTGCCTGGAAAATGCATTTTGTGTATCTTCTGCATAAGAGAGGTCACTAGCAAGATGTATTAAGAGAGTTCTGTTATTTATTGGGTTTAATCAAGTTCCAAAGGAGCACTCAGTTTGTCTGTTGGATAGTAAGTCACTGGGAATGTAACAGTCCAAATACAAGGCAGATTAAGAGACCCTCTGGATTTTTCAGGTATTCACAATTTTATGTTGAGAGTTAACTTTAAGATGCAATGTTCTTTCAGCCTGTATTGGCACCGGGAGTGAAATTGCCTGTCCTGTTTCATCCAGTCTGAAAACCTCACTTAGGGAGGTGTGAACTTAGTCAGCAGGCATTAACCTGGGAACCTGGTGACTATAAAAGATTAACTATTGTACTGCAAGCTGCTAACGTGTTGTATTTGAAGAGTTTTACTTTACTGACTAGGTGCAGATTTTTTTTTCATTGTTGTTTGGGCCTTTTTTCTCTTCCCATGCTAAATTGTCTCTGCCTTCCCACTTTTGTTCTCTCAAATGAATGGATTACGGTCCTTTCAGGAATGGCAGGAGTTTAACACGGTGTCTGTGGCTGGATTTTTGTATAAGAAGATATGTATTTAATCTGAATTATAGTAGGATAAACCATATTTAGTGCTCTGTGTTCTGAGAGAATTTAAACAAAACAATATCAAAATCCCATTTTCCTCAAGGATGTGGTTTAACTTAAGAAGCCTATGACTATAGCTATAGGGGTGTTGATGAACTACTTCCAGCATAGATCTTTGTAGCTGTTGGTGAACATTTTAATAATTTCCTCCAGTAAGGATTTCCTTGGGCTCCGAGGAAGGAGCCCAGGTATGCTGCCCCACTGCTTCTGCAGCCAGAAGGAGCATGCTTCTGGTGAATCCTTGTACAGAGGGAAAGAAGGAATGCCACTTTTGTAATACCTTCCTTCTACGAGTTACTGTACATGTCTTCTGCTGGGACTGTGTTTCAAAGTGTTTTGGTTATGACTGTATTCCTTCCCATGTGAGCTGTATCCAGAAAATCTGTGGAACAGGCCTTACATTATCCATTAATTTCTTAGGGTGTGGTACTGAAGCAGCAATACCGAGGTGTTGATGCCCTCCTTGGATGCAAGTTCCCTCTTAAATTTCTTGAGTGTACCGTCTCTGTGCTCTTCTGTAATTCAGGGAGCTGAAGTTTGTTGCTTCCCTGTGTTTCTGCAAAGGCTATCTCTGTTAAACAGTACAGACTTTTACAAGAGAAAAGAGCCCCACACTATGCATTAAATTAATGCAATCCTGATGCATTGTTGCAGTATTATATGTTATGGGGTTTTTTTCTGGATATGGTTTGGATTTGCACTCAGGACAAGGAAAATGACTTTAATTTCTGTTCCTTTGCCTACACTAAGAAAATCAGGAATACCTGGCCACTTATTTATGTGGTGTCGATTCTGACTATCTTTACACAGGTTTTGTTTTCTGAGTTGGTGTTGTGGTGGGTTTTTTTGTTGTTGCTGTAGTAACGTTCTATTTTTCTTTTTATTTCCATACCCCCCCCCACCCTCCCACAGTGTTTGAGCAGAAGTTTGTGTCTGTCCTGGGCTCTACAACATGTCATGTCTTTTTAAATTTTTGAAGGATGGTAACTGCGCTGAGCAACGTATTGCTCCTCCCGTGTCTTGAATTCTGACTCCCTGAAGCTTGCAAGAGCCATTTGAAATTTGCTTTAAATAGCCTGCAGTAAAGGTAGAATTTCATCTTACCTACTTATTAAAGGATTAAGTAAATAAATGTGCCCCTTGCGTAGGAAAATAGGTCTTTGAATTATGTTTTTATTTTTCTGCCTGCACCCCACTGCCTTCCATACCAGTTGTATGAATGAGTGTGTGAACGACTCGCAGCATGCGGTAACAGCTCGTTCTTGGTCAATAGGAGGTGCATCCATGCCCAAAGGGATTGCTTGCACCTCATTGACAACCACGCAGAGCTTTAACAGTCTAGCAGCAAGTGTCGCAGTATAAACCCTGGTGTGCTCTGTTTCAGAACCAGCTTCTCTCAATTCTGAAGTAATTACTGCAACCTGGATAAAGTATAGGCTCAGTGTATTTAGCTGGTGTTGGTGTAGTCAGACCTAAACATAACTTTTGCCTTGTGCAACAGTTTGCTTATCCGACCTGTCCCCCTATATTCTGTGTGATGTGAGGGGTACAGCGTCTGAGATTACTAAGAGGTAAGATGAGGCATTACTAAAAAGCCAGGCCATTGTTAAATTTGGGTTGAACTTGGCTGTCAAACACCTGGTATAGGTCTCCTCAATATCCTGAGAGTGGAATGCCACTGCTGATCAGTCTTAATTTTATGGACAATGGTTTTGGCAATGGATTACATATGTAATGGTCAGCGTCAGGATCTCTCTGCCCGTTGATCAACCTTGTCGGGAGTACCATAAGGAGCGCAGTGGCTGATGCTGAGGAGCATGTTTAGCAGTTACTCGGCATTTGTAAAGGAGAGTGAAAGGGACCTGCAAATGTAGGGCTCTGTTTCTGAGGCAGGAGGGAGGGTAAGGAGTTGTCTTGTTGGATCCTAAAGGTCTTTTCCACCCTAAGTGATTCTGTGATTTTATCTGGCCTGTGAGGGCTGCAGAGAGGTGCAGCTGGGTGACGGCATCCGTGTTACCTGTCTAGTCTAGTTTCTGTTGAAATATCTGATTAATTTTGGGGTTTTCATTAATGTGGGTTTTGGAACAAATTAAATGTGACCAAGGTGCCAACAAAGATCTGAAATTTGTTTTCTGCTGAAGAGCTCTTTATACAAGTGAACGCCAATTTGCATCATTAAGAATGAACACTAACTTGCATCATTAAGCGCACACTTCACTCAGGCTGCCCAACAGGATCAAACACTGAGACAGAAATTGCCTCTTGCAGTGCTTTTCTTACAAGGTGACAGCCGCTTAAGCCCAGCTCGTGCTTTGGCCCATGGATTTTTTCTTTTACATCCTTTCTAGGGAGGCGGTGGCAGCTTTACAGCAGTCTGAGTTCGCTGTGATCCTCCTCAAAAGGTCCTTGTGTCTTGTATTTCTTTAGATACTAACTAGCAATTGGGTGTTCCTCTGCCTCTCCCTAGGCACTCCGAGGATTTACAGTGTTTTAAAGGTGCGTGAGAGGGTTTGTTCGGGTAGCAGAACTCATCCTAAGAAGTTTAACTTGTTTCTCGCAACAGAAGCAAGTTTGTTGTTTTGGTTGGTGTTGTGCCACCAGTGTTTGTCAGTGTCGATTTCTGCCAGGCTTTAAATAGGATACTCTGCAGTGAGTTTGTTTTCTGGTAGTTGTAATCCTTTCGGGCTGGCTGACATTAACGAGCCGGCAGCATTACTGTGGCTGGCTTTCTTTTGATCATGCACAGCCCCAGTCAGGAAATGGGTGAGGAGCGTGAGTCATGATTACATTACCCTAATGTGACTGCCTACTAGGAGTTTTCTTTTTGCCGCCAATACGCTTTCCCTTGACGCTACTTCTGAAAACAAAATGACCATTTTGGAGCACTTTGAAATCTTGACCTTTGAACAGAGAGATTTATGTTCTCTTGCAGTCTCAAGGCAAAGCTCTGAGCTGGAGCCCCTGCAGAGTGCAGAGTGAAAACGAATGTCTGCAAAATGCTTTTCCAGAAATCTGCAAAGAACAGGACTTGACTTGCAGTACACTAGGTCTGCTTGGGTTCATTGGATACAACATGCTTCCCTGACCCACTTAATTATTCTGTCACGTTGCTTGCACATGCAAGCTCAAGGTCCAGTCTTGTCTTACACAGAGGCTGTCGTCTCACTCACCATTTGGCTTTAGCTGCGTCTTAGAGCTGTACTTATCTTTTGAAATATGGCTGCAGTAATGAGAAGATAGGTGCTGAGTACTGGGCGAGGTAAAACCCTGAGTGTTGAGAAGGCAGCTTTAGTGGGATTTGAGACAGCAGTGTTTCAGACAGTTTGGTTTAATACACGGGGTTTAGAGTTTGAAAGAAATAGCAGCTGCTAATAAGTAAACTAGCTTTAGCACTGAATTGCCACTGTGCCACTCTGAATATTCAGACAGTATACCTCTGTACAAGTGCTGAGTGTATTAATATCTTTCAAATTAAACTGATTAACTCTGCCTGGTTTTAAGAGCAGTATGTGAAATGTGACTGCTGGCATAAAGAGTAAATACACCCTGATACTCTTTGATATATTGCAGGAAAAAAAGAGGTCTGATCAATTGAGTGCAAGCAACTCAAGTTAACAGAACTGAATGTGGCAGAGAGATCTCAGGAGGAAATGGGGACCCCTGCACTGCTGTCCAGCGTGGTGTGTCCCTGTCAGCTGGGATATGTTGCAGGTGTCACTGACATGCTGCAGAGCAGCACCAGAATATGGCATGTCTTCCAGTTGTCACTTATTCCTGCAGATTCTTACCTCTGCTCAAATACTTCCTTCAAAAAGTGGAGTTGTTTTGTTAGAAGTATAGCATGAACTGACAGTGAAGATATAATTTCTATTTTTTTCCTTTTGTTTTGTGTAAGGGTGATGAACTAGTTAACTTAGTTGTACTAATAATCTACTTGGAATTGAATATAGATAACCAAGTTTTAGAGGCCCTATTTACTACATGCTTTCAGTTCCATTCCTTAAAGAGGGCATGAGTTGAACCAAAAAAGAAGTTCAGTGAAGATTTTTGTCATCCATGGAAGCATTTCACTTTATCTATCTCAACCCCATGCTCTTGATATCATCTTGATGACCATTCAGCTCTCTGAAGGAGGCAGAGCTGCAGCAGGGCAGAAGATTCATCCTTTTTCTATATAATAAAACAAATAAGCCCTATGCAGCTTTATATTTTTCTGTAGCTTTATGCCTCTACCTCATTGTTAGCCTTTGCATAGAGAGGGCTCTCTGGCCTTCAGGTTTGTTTTAAAACTAGTTTACCAGCCACTTTAAGATGGTCAATACTTATTTAAAGTGAAACACTTTGAGAATTGAATAACAGAACTGGTGATTATGATATGCCTATGTCACTTGTGTGTTTCAAGGAGATGATAAGGGGTATTTGACTTAGAGATGAAGGGTGTTTGAGAATTGGAAGTGGGGAGTTTAGGGTAGGGTTTTGTGGGTTTTGTTGTTGGGGGATTTTTTTTATTGGAACCTTGCAAGATCATTTTATTTTAGATTTCCTTTTGTCAGCAGCTAGCAGTTAAGGAAATGTTAAGTTAGGGATGCTTTCCAAAAAACCATAATAATATTTTAACTATAGTTAGAAAACTTAATTTCAACATGACATCAGTCTTGAGAACTCTAACGCAGAAGCAAATGATGCTACTAAGACAGGTGTGTGTCAGAAGTGCATAAAACCTAGATACATTCCATGGGCGTTTTTCCGTGCAGAAGAGTTGGTTAAGGATTGCCCATCCGTTTTGTCAGAACTCCTTGCTTTCTAAGAATGATGTTTTGAGAGACAGCTGAGCTATTGAAATGATTTGGTGCAGCTGAAAGCAGCAGTCCTGCTCCTAGCCTTGGGATTTTACACCCCTTTCCTCGTTAGTCTTCACCTAGTTCTTTGTACCAAACTGGCCTATAAGGGGTCAAGTGTGTGCACACAGTAGGGGGGGAAGGGGAGAATGCCTTTCTGACAGCAGCAGTTATATTGGGCTTGAACTCTCTTGAAGCATTGCCATCAGGCATGCTGCAGCTGTTGGTAAGCCTGTTCTGTAAACTGAGTCAGCGGGGAGAACTGCTGCTGTGACCAGTTTGCAGTGTGGCTTGTAGGTCTGTCTGTCTGTCTGCCCTTGGAGGGTACGAGGAACTGCAGTGCAGAACCAGGAACCACCAGCGAGGGGTGAGGAATCCAGGGTGGGAACTTCTTAAAGCAGCTTTGAGAGCAGAGTTGTGCTGGGGAACTACACCATGTGTTAAAAGAGAAAGCCATCTATGCTAACCTGCTCAGAATTACAAGGGGTGTGTAGTGTGGACTTGTAATCCACTCAAACTGATCTGAGTGCTGTCTGACATCAAAAGGGTCAGCACTGTCTGCTTCAGTCCACATCTTCCCAAGTTCTTCCACATGGCAACATAACATGCCTTGAGCTGTGTCAGACAGCTGCTTTGGCTAAAAACTGTTCCTTTCTTCTCCCCGAGCAAATGAGATTTCAGCCAGAGCGGTTACCCAGTATTTTCAGTGGCACATAGGCTCAGGTTATAGGGTTTTGGTTTTATGGTCAAATTTCACAATGTTTTCCCCTTTGGCATAAGAGAATTGATGGGCAAGTTTTTAAGCCTGTCCATCTTGTGGCTTATGAGTTTATGGTTCCCAGCTATTTGCTCATCTGGTCTGTGACTTAGGAGGAAATGTGTGACTGTGCTTCAGTGTGCAGTCTGTCTGACATAGCATAACCTCATCTTCACTGGCTGCGTTAGCTAACGTGCCAGACTTTGTACTGACATGTACCTATGCCTAAATCTGCGTGGTCTTGAAAGCCAATGAAATATACGGATTTAAGTCCATACATATGAATGTACCAGCCAACAAAACTAAAGAGAAAGTAATAAAGAGGGACCTGTTTCAGTCCCTGGGGTTGAACAACAGAATATAGTGAGCTCATTAAATCCCTGCCTCTGGAGAAGAGAAGAAAGAAAGGTTTATATTGTTCTAGAAAAGATGCTAACGTTTCAAAGCTGAAAGCAAGCTGTGACTGAAACCTGTTGGAAGGTGAAAAAAAATCACTGAATTAAAAAAAAAGAAGGAATTTAAGATACTCTAATAAGTGGTCAAAAGCACAACTGCAAAAGCAGACTCCGTAAGGCATTTAATTTAATATTGCATCACAGCCAGATTTTTAAAATGTTAGTCCTCTGCAGTGTCAACAAAGCATTTATTAAAAACATTTAAGATTCTAAATGTCAGAAATAAGTCAGCATCAAAGGGTTGTATTTCTACTGAAACAATGCAAAGATTTTTTTTTTATACAGCATTGAGCTGCATAATATTTTTATGAGCAGCCTTCAAAAAATACAAAATTATTGCAGTACAAACTTGCACATGGTGGACATTGGCAAGGAGGTGTATTGATGAGGAAGATGGAGGAAGCTTAACTGATTTATTAATTCACAGCTTGAGCACATTAACATAAAATGTTTTCTTTTTCCCAAGTATGGCATTGCTTTTTATCCTAAGGAATGTAAATCCATTTTATTTGCTAGAGAACAATAGTTTGGAAAGACTTTTTGTTTTTTTGTTTTGTTCCTAAGGAATAGAGTCTTACTGGACAGTGTAATACGAGCACCACCACTGGCTGTGCTGGCAAAATTTGTCGATTAAATGCATATATGTGTATATTCCTCCAAAAAATAGAATGGGATGTTCAGTCTGAGCCAAGAACTGGCAGTGATAACAAATTCTGCTTTGGCCAATGTAGTTTCTTCTGCTTGGACACCTTGTTACACCTGCACAAGAATTCTTAAATAGTTTGTAATATAATGCTACTCTGTAAATACCTGAAAATTCCTATTGTAAGACAGTGAGAATAAAAACAGAAATATGATCTTGTTTATAAACAGAGCAGTGATGATGGGAAGAAAGAAGAGATTTTTATCTTTGAATATGTTGTTAGGGAGAACGGGGTTGAAATCTTGTTACTAATTGTGATCTGCTCAGAAAAGGATGTTGGAAAATTGGAGGTGGTTCAAAAGAGAGGGAGGGAGAGACATATCTGAAGGTTTAAAATTACTCCCCCACTATAACCACATGAGGAATTCCCCCTGTTCACTTCCATCAAAAAGGATGACTGAGAAACAACTTGGTTAGTATTCAAGTACCTTAACAAGGATCAAGGTTTCTGGTTGATAAAGGGCCTTTGTAATCTCACAGGCTGATAAAGGACGAAATAATAACTGGAGACTGGGTCTAGCTACTCAAATTAGACTTTTTTTTTTTTTTTTCCAAACCAGGTTGGCTTTTCTTTGTTTCTCTTTCTTACAAAAGAAATCTTAAATAGATTGATTCCTTCATTAATTTCCATATAATGCACAAGTACTTTAAGGGTTTAAAGTTAGTTAGTGGTGTTGGCTTATTATTATGATTTGCTCCAGCTCAATCTATTTGACAGTGTAGTAGACAGGGAAAGGTGGCAAGATTTAAAGGAGTCAACAGTTAAAAATAATTTCCAGAACGTCTATTTTCTTTGTTTGTTAATGTAGGTTTTAGGGTGGGAAAAAGAGGAGGATACTGGATACTGGAGGATACCTGGAGAGAAAGACACTGTATGCAGCCTGTCCCTGTCAGTGCTTACACTCAATGGCAATTAACACTTCGTGAGGTGGACCCCTCACAGCTGGGGTACTATTTGTCTTTGATTTTCGTGGAAAAAAGTGTTTTATAGCAAGGGAAATGAGAATGTATCCTTATATGATTTTTCTTACAATTTACTTTCCCTTTCAAAGACAACAGTTACTCACTAAAGGAGCTAGGTCTTTAGTGGACTACAAACCAAACATAAGGCATCAATATTGTGATGCTGAAAGAAAAATGCTCTATTAAGAGAGAAGTCGAGATCTCAGCTTGAATATTGTGTTTGCTTTTGAACATGTTTAAAGAAGGATTGGAGCTGAGGGGAGGAAGACCAGAAAAGTAGGTTGAGGGAAGTCGCATTCCAGAAAACACGACCTGTGTTGAAAGATTAAAATAATTTTGTTCAGTCTGAAGAAGAAAAGGCTGAAAGGAGGTGTAGAAGGCATAAGGTAATTAATTGTATTAATCAGGACCCAGATTGGAGCAGGGGAGACTTGAAGTGCATCTTCTTTGATGACTGACCTCTGTGAAGTAAATGAATGTATGCATTCTCCATGTACAGGGAGTTTTAAGAAAAAAAGATGTACAGGGAGTTTTAAGAAAAAAAGGTGGACAGGCATCTGTGTCTTTTCAGGACAATGGAGAAACGAATGATCTGCATCCTCTTGGCCTGTTCTTCTGTAGCTATGGGAAAGATTTGTGATTTTTTTTCCCCTTTATTTTTTAAAAAGTGTGTGTGATAACAGGATCAAATAGGTTAGATTTGATGTAGGAAAGTCGGGTGAATGCAGTTGGAGAAAATCATTTGAACTGAAGTGCAATTATCCTGATTGTTTTTATAAAGTAATTAAATCTGCAGCTTTAATCAGAAAACTGCAAATTCTTTGATGAAAGGACAAGCAAAGGGGCAAGGACTTCTAATTTGATCAGGGAAGTTGACTTTAAGACAGATGAATTCAAAGGCTGGGCCTCTTATAAACAAAGTAAATTTAGATGAACAATCTGGAGGGAGAAGTGATACCACCTGATCTGGTTAAAGCTGCTCAGAGGGTGGTGGCTCTACAAGCAGAGAGCTGGTGGGCTGGTCTAGAAGGGGACAGACTTGTGGCTGTGGCCTCTTGTCTTCAGAGTTTGGTAGTTGGTGGACACAGGAACACAAGAGGTAGACTCTGTAGTGCATGATACTGTCTTGTACCTCAGGACTTGGTTAGACTGGGAGTGTTTTGCCTGCATTCAGGAGTTCTGACTTCATGAGTTCAGGCCCCAGTTATAAAACCAATAAAAACATGTTTTACACTGTTGTTTCAGGCATGTGAAAGTAACGTTAACAAGGCTGTTCTCAGCAGTTCACAAGCTGAAAGCTACTGGTAGCTAAAACCTGAAATGAAGCCTTAAAACCTAATTCTTCTACACTTGCAGATACTTCATCGTGTAGAAAAGTTGCAGCAGCATATTGTGTAGTTTGTGTCTGTCTTTTGCTACGTTGCTGCATTTTCATTTCAATTCTTAAATAATGTACAGACTCAGTTTTCTCCTACTGACTTCCTCCACAAGATAATTCAATATTATTTTAAATTATGCTTTGGAAAGGGGTTTGTCTAAAGTTCTCATGCTTCTAGTCAATAACGTGTAAGGCAGAGCCCTTGCAAGGGATTGCCCTGTAGGAAGCCAATGGTCATCCCACTGTACACGCTTCCTTCTGGCTCTGCTTGGTGGAAATGTGGATTTCTTTCTGTCATTTCTTTGCTTAGGACGCTGCTTAAGGGTCTGGGTCTCTTGGTATTTGTGGACAAATAAGAGTTTGCACCTTGACCCTTATTTGTCCCTGGCTTTGCAAGCTTAGCAGTCAAGATGTTTTCTGATAGTCTGTCTTTTTAAAATGGACAGTGGAATAAACTAAGGCATTCATGGAAAACTTTGAGCTGTGTGGAAGGTGATGATTGCTGAGTGGACAGAAGGAAGATTGAGAAGTACCTCTAAAAATATCAGTCTTTGTTACCAAGAAAAACACTTACATGAGAGTGTGAAGAGATAGGAATGAAAATGAGTGTTATAGCCAAACTAAAACTTTAATTTTCACTGTGCTGAAATTTCTCTGGTTTGGTTCATGGTTGGACCTTGTTAGGAGAGGGATATCTTTTCAACTAGAAGAAAAATCCTTTCATGTTGTTTTTCTCTTAAATTAAGATGTTCCACTATGTGCTGGCAGCCGAGATTGTAGACTTTTGGTTTTCTGTAATTTCTTATTCAGCCTTCTAGTTTGGCTATATAATCATGTAGTTACTGAGCTCAATTTAATTAAAATACAGACTCTTTTAGCAGGAAGATCAGAAAAAGGTCTCATGTAAGGCAAGACCAACTTTATTGTGTGGCCTGGTATCAAGATTGCAATGTGATCTGTCCCTTTTCTTAGCCTATGTCTATTTGTGATTCCATTAATCCTGTTGAATGCAGGGAGTGTGTTAAGATCCTTGTGAAAATTTTGTGGACTCATTTTCTAGTTTTGGGGGATTTGAGCTGGAGGCTTCATCTCGTTAAGCTTTTCTCAATTTGCCAAAGTTGGATTTATATTTTTTCTTACAAGAACTACTTTTTTATATATATGCCACATGTATATATACTGATATAGGCTATTCCTTATTTAGTTGTAGATGAAATATGAGTAAAAATAGTATTTTCAGGTAAGTGAATATTTTCAGTTTTATGATATATTTCAATTATTCAAAGTAGCTTAAAAGCTGCACTCATTTGGGCAGTAGTTGACCAAGAAGATAGGTATGCAGAAGCAAAATACAGTTGCTCTGAAGCCTGTGTGATATTGTACATAGAAAGCCTGTCGATTAAGGAGGGAACCCTCTTATTTACGAAGTGTAATTTGCAGATTTCCAATACAGTGGCTAGTGAAAACTGAAGCAAGAGTAGCCTTTGTTTTCAGCAGAGAAAACAATGCTTGCATGAAGCATGTAATTGTCAAAGTTTGTCTTCACATGTAAAGCCTTTTGCTCTGGCCAAAAGGAAGGCAAGGCTTTCACAATTCAAGGGACTGTTGATATAGAGAGGGATTATAATTCTTCATAAGGGAGTCTCTGGCAGCATCCTCTGAGGTAGTCTGGTTTTACACTGCCCCTTACTGGGGCTCTCTCGTAGTGCAAGATCTAAAGGAGATCAGGATGCCCTAAAGTTTTCTCTACTTGGAGAGTTTTTACTTTTTCCCTACCGAGGTACGAGCTGAATAAAATACAGTGCTTTTCTTGTGTGTCAAAATGGTCTACTTATACTAAAAGTTACTTTAGACGGTAATATTTCCTGATGTTCAGATATTTCATTGTGTCCTTCAGAGGTTTTTTAATCTCCCTGTGGCGTTCACTGATAATGGGGTTTGATACACATCCAAACTGGTGGAAGCCATGGAAGCCTTGAATGAACTAGTGTTTGTCTTTCATTTTTGAGCTACTGACCAACAGGTGTGACTTTGAGCCACACTGATGCTACATTGCCATTCATTCCAGATAAAAACATCTGAAAGAATGACAAATTAGAATGAGAGGTAATTTGGCCTGTTGTTTCTTCAAAGTGAGATAGAGCTGAGTTCATTAGATGAACATAAAACAACCTCACCATTTGCCTTTGTTTGACAGTAGTCTTCATAGGGGTGAGAACATTTTGTTTAGCTGAATGGGTTGCTTGGGCAGAACAAGAAGAGGGAGAAACAATGCAGTGAATATTACAGTTTAAAACTGCAAGGTAACTGACTTGACTACTCACTTGTGTTCCCTTTGCATGTGGCACAAGTAGAGATCTTATTTAGGAGTTGCTTTTGTATCTTAAAATGCTGACATAGAGTTAAGTTGGGAGAGTTCAGGAATGTGATGAGAATCTCCTAGTATTCTGTAGAGCCTAATGAAGTACCATTTTGTTGCGTAGAAGGAAGCTTTGAAGTCCTTTTAACTGATTGATACGATCGATTGTATCTTCAAAATTGATCTTGAAAGTATAAAATACCCTCATAAATTATTGAACATTGAGGTTATTCTGTATTTCAACTTTCATCTGTTTACATGTGATATATTTTGGGGGAGAGGGGCTTTAGATATCTGGTGGGAATCAAAAAACCAAAACACTAGCCTGGCTAGATTCCCAGCTGCCCTTGTGATGCACAGTTAAGTACTCCACTGTAGGAACTAATCAGTTGGGTTAAAGGATTTGTGCAAATTCTTAAATACTTCTTGACAATCTGGATGTATAGCCATACAGTACTAAGTTTTAAAACCAGTGATTCTTACTGGGCTTAATTTGATGAGGGAAAATATCTGCCAGGGCATGGTAAAAGGCAACA
Source organism: Dendrocincla tyrannina (assembly GCA_035047865.1). Lineage (NCBI taxonomy): Eukaryota > Metazoa > Chordata > Aves > Passeriformes > Dendrocolaptidae > Dendrocincla > Dendrocincla tyrannina. Next base: position 33,911,037 of record JAWWMP010000116.1, on the reverse strand, counting down.
AAAGTATCGGTCGTTACAGAGAATTTCTCTTCACTTATTTCATAGAGCAAGCTTTCTGTTTAAAAACTGCAAGCTGCTTCACAGAGCGAGGGTGGTGAAGGACAAAGTGTGAGGGATTTGTAGCTGAGTGTTCTGATGAGGAGGAGTGATCTGTGGTGCGGGAACTTAATAGAAGAGAGTATAAAAATGTCCAGGAGGAAAAAGTATTTATTTTGAGATTGCTCAAGGGTCAGGAACTGGTACTGTAAGGAAGAAACATACCATTAAAGTAACAGTGAAGAATGTTTTTCCATAACTTGTTGACCCAATAGCCTGCTAGCCCTTGTTAGCTCTGTCAGTCTTCTCAAGGACTACATTCTAATAGGATGACATGGTTTGCAAACACTGTTTCATTTGGTTGCACAGAGCAACTCTGAGTCACTGGGGCCTCATGGCCTGTATAAATTCATTGGCTTGTCTATAACTAATCACTATGAAGAATTTATGTAGTCTAAAGATTGTAGTCATGAGAATAAGTCTCTTCTAAGGCATCTGCGTTTGGATGTTCCTAATGAATTGTAAAGACTTGGACTAACTCTTTTTTTCAAGTACCTGAAACTACCTGATTAAATGGGCACAATTATGGGACATATTTTTGTTAACAGTTTGTGAGAATTCCAGCACTAAGTGGGGGTATCTGAAGTTATTTAATTCAAGGGGATCTGCTCCATTTCCAGAAAGGTTTCCTGAGTGACTCTGTCAGTCTTCCTAGATCTGCCAAAAGCTTAGTATTGTTGAATGTTATAGAAGTGTTTCTGCATTATGCTCAAAGGTCAGCATTTTGATTGCCAGAATAAGGAGAAGGGAGATTGAGATAGTGATGTTTATCAAATGAATTGTGCTCAGCGACTGTTTCATAAGAAACTCTGACTTCAAAAAAAAAAAAAGGCAATGAAGTCAGAGAAAGGTTAGCTAGCCCATGTTAATCTAAACTCTTTTATCCTGCCTAATGAAGGAAAGCAACATCATAAAGCTAATCTGTAGGCTGGAACTGTCAGTACCATTACTGATTTTGGGGTTTGGTAATAACAAGACTGAATGAACCATGAAAAAATAAATTAATGGTAACCTGTTTGGGTTTTTTTATCCCTTGCAGGTTTCCGCAGGTGCTGGAAGCAGCAGGGCATTTGGTTGCTTACTGACCCCAAAACTTGTGTTCTACCTTGCAAAGAGCTGAAGTGGGAGATATTCACCTTCACATACTCCACAGTTCTCTGTATTAGAAGAAAGAGACTTTGTGTGCACAAGTGGTTCAGGATGATGATGTAACCTTGATAACACTGAAGATCTCCTCAGAATAACTGATTCTGTAAGTGGCTTCTCCTTCCCTTCTCTTCTTTTTAAAATAACTACTTCTCTCAGATTCTACAAGCAAGATGCCAGCCAAGACACCCATCTACTTGAAAGCTGCTAACAATAAGAAAGGGAAGAAATTCAAACTAAGGGATATCTTATCTCCTGATATGATCAGTCCACCACTTGGAGATTTTCGTCACACCATACATATTGGAAAAGAGGGGCACCATGATGTTTTTGGAGACATTTCCTTTCTGCAGGGCAACTATGAGCTTTTGCCTGGAAATGAAGGTGAAACCACAGTTAGCCAGTCTGGTGTCCACAATGAATTCTTAAGGGCAAACAGCACTTCTGAATCCATGTTTACAGAAACTCCATCACCAGTGCTCAAAAATGCTATTTCCCTTCCTGCCATTGGCGGTTCTCAAGCCCTTACTTTGCCCTTACTGTCACCAGTGACATTTAATTCAAAGCAAGAATCCCTCAGGTCATCAAGAAATCCTAGGCTTAGCTGTGAGCCAGTAATAGAAGAAAAATTGCCAGAGAAAAGTAAACAGATGGAGGATGGAGAAACATACAAAGATGACATATGGGAGCAAAATGGTTCTTCGTCACATTTTACTAATGGTAGTGACAGTCACTCATCCAGTTTTTCTGAACGATGCACTGATTGGCAAACAGTTGATTTATTTGATGACAATCGGCTTTCATGTGAACTAACCAAGACAAAGACTAAGTCAGAAGAATCCCTTTCAGATCTTGCAGGCTCTCTTCTCTCGTTACAGCTTGACTTGGGGCCCTCACTTTTGGATGAGGTTCTCAATGTAATGGACAAGAATAAATCTTAGAACTGGTACTCCCTTGCTTCTTTATAAGTGATTCACTTAAACGAAAACAAGCAAAAGACCGCAGTTCAAAAGCAGACACTTAAAAGTCAGCTGTATTTGCAGTTGTTTGACGGGTTTTCTAAAAATATTCTTAAAATACTATTTTTTTACCTATTGTTTTTCATGATTTTTATTACACTAAATTCTAATATTGGGAAGGTAAATTTTAATAACAATTTTCATCCAATATAAAATGTTTTTCAGTACCAGTATTACTGATCAGAAACTTAAGAAACAGAGTTTGAGTATGATACTGATGGTGACATTTGGTTAGTTCACTTCTATGGGCTTCTGAATATATGAGAATCTCTTAGAGTGTCAGAAAGGAGACTGATATTAATTATTCACTTTTATAAATTATTACAACATCACTTTACATGTAGGCCTCTTTCTAGAATCTTGTGTTTGAGGGTTTGATAGTGTTTTTCTTCATTTTCCTTAGCACCATTTCTGTTATTAATTCACTGTAACTACTTCCTTGGTCTTATGCTACCATTCTCTATTCAGATATGAATAGTTTGAAGGCTTTCTCAGCTTGGACACCTGGTCCAGAGTCTCAGCTGCTTAAAATGAGCATGCACAAATTTACACAAGTTGAGGCTTGGGCCTGACATTGTATATGAAATGATATGTTGTAAACAGTAACACATGCAAGATGTTATAGTTAAATTATTTTAAAAGTTGAAATATATTTTCTGTGTGCATATTGGCTTTTCACTGCAGGGCCTACACATCCAGTATCTCATCAAAATAGTTGCTTGGCATTATTGGTGCTCTTCTGAAAATTGTATATTTGTGTGTTTGAAAAGAAGTATGTATTGATACTCCTCGCTTTTTTCTTCATTTATTTCCACAACATGCTTAAACTTGCAACTGATTATTTTAATTTTTGAAGAAGGCACTGGTTATTCACAATGCTTGTGATGTGTGCTGCAACAGCCAATGTTTCGGGAAATGTGGATCCTTCAATACAGTACCTAGATGGATTGCATAAATATCTTGTGCAATACAATAAAACCCCCTTTAAATAGCTGTGTCTTCGTGATTCACTACATAGCCTCACCAAAACACAAAGTTTTGTTTTCTGCTGTAATGAAACGGACTAGTTGCAGAAATATGAGACTGAGGGGCAAATCAATTTTACTATCTTAATTCTATTGACTTCTCCAATTCAGTTGAGTTCCTGAGGTTTCAAGGGCAAACTCCAAGCAGATAGGACCTCTGGGACTTACACTGATTTTAATTGGAGATACGAGGTACTTTGGACCCAGTGAAGTTAATGGCAGACTTCCAGCATTGAAGTCTTTAGGTAAAATCCCAACACAGTTTAGAGACTATTCCTCATTAGATAACCATATTTATTTGTATCTGCTTATCAGGGCTTTTAAGTCATGGATAATTTAATATATTTAACCTTGAAATTTCTAGAGAATGAATGCCTAGAAGCATTCCTTCAGCATGTTTTAGGAACAGAGTCATTACCCCTGTTTCCAGTTAAACACATCTATTATTGTAGCTGCATGTCTCATTGATACCCAGTCTCTCATATTATTCCTGTAAATGAGGAAGTGAGATGTAGAATGCCCAATTAAGATGTTTAGTTGCCTTCAATTTCATGTTGACTGTCTGTAAGCTTGAATCAAATTTCCAGTGAATTCGTGATCCAAGAAGAATGGTGGTTCTGTGAGTATAGTGCTTTTTATGTTTTAGAAAGCAGGTTCAAGGCTCTTCTTGGCCATATGTTTCTTGTGGGACCTGGGGATTTAGAATTTAAAGATAATTTAAGCAAAACTTTCACAGGAAAAATCTGTCACTCATTAGCATAGGGGAAGTTTGGCTGAAATGGGGAATTAGACATTTTTTGTGTAGACCAGCTTCAAATACCATGATTAGAACATTAAAAGTATTTGCTGAATGGAAAGTCATTATCTTGCAGACCTTTCCAAGAAAGTATTCTCTAGAAAGCAAAACCAGATTCTAATAACAGCTGTTGCAGTCATGTAATTTTTGCTTAGTCCTGTTTTATACTTGATTTCCTGGCTTTGGTTGCTGAAAAATGTCCCACTATTGCAGGATTTTTTGGTCCCTATTATCCATCCTATGTGATTGTTCTTCTAAATTTGTAAATCTTCAAGTCTTGTGATGAGGGTGGGTGGTCTCAGCTAAAATAATAACCATTGCTCCAGGCAAAAGCAACTAATGTGTTTTGGAGGAGAACCTTTCCTCATGTCAGAAACAGGACTTTTGCACTAGCAAAGCCGATTTCCTATTTCTTTAAAGCCTTCATGTTACTTCCCTCAGGAGCTGGATCCCTGAATATTTCAGTTCTGCTCAGTCTTACACATAAAGGCCTAGAAGATGCAAAGTTAAATGTGCTCAGCTTCTGTTCTGACATGGTCTTCTGTAAAATATTGCTTTGTGTAATCTGATCCACCATCTCAGCTGTCGAAGTACAGCTTGTCAGATCAAAATCTAAATTTCTGGTTTGTGAGAAGTTCTGCCCCTTAAAGCCTTGATAAACTGAAGCTAGACTTTCCAAGGGGGAGTTACACAGCTATTTCCTGAAAACCAAGATCCTGCTGCAAGTTGGCCTTCTGGCTGGAACTGAGGAATGGAAGAGGCTGCCTTGGTTATTGCATCAATTTTCTGTGGCTGTGGGAAAAGTGTGCTAACTGTACAACTGCACAGACAGTTCCACAGCTGCTTCATGAATCTTCTGATATCCCAGAAAGCACTTCTCCATCTCTTTTACTAAGTGAAGAACTACAGGGGAGGCCTAAAGATATAATCTCGATGTGCAGGAGGAAGAAAGCAGTACCATAAAGCATATGCCTAGTTTCTGCATGAGTATTTGCTAAGTTTCACATCTGTACAATCCTAGAAGCTGGGATATACACAGGAGGATACAAAAACATGCCAGAAAGTCCCAATAATCATCCAGCTGGAGAACCCTTGAACTGTCCCAGCTGCCCTGCCAGCCTTACTGAGGTGATCAGCATTGTGCTGAGGATGTCAGTGGGAGGTACAGACCAGGTCAGTTTCTAACAAGGACTAAACCCAGACACAGAAGCAAGCCCCCAGGCTAGATCTCAGCTGAAGGATGGAAGGCAGCTGGACAGGGAGGCTAGCAGAAACCCTGAACTTGAATTCTCACTCCTGAAACTTTCATGTACTGATGGTATTCATTTCACCTGTTTATCCATACCATTACAAAGTATATACAGGACAGCACCACCTGGATTTGCTGGCAAATGGGTATAAATAGCTGTGCAATATGCAAACATGACAGAAAAGGGCAGAAAATATAAAAAAAAAAATACAAATCCAAAAACAGTCATAAGGAAGTAAAAACCTTGTTTAAGGATGATTTTGCTTTATAATCCCTTTTTCTTTTTGCATTTATGGGTGTATAACAAGGAAGCTAATTATCAGGATTATAGCTGAAGGATGTTATTTAATTTGTGTAAGAAATTCTCAATAAGCACAGAAATTGACTGAGGCCAAGTTTCAGAGAAATATGGGAGATATCAGCTCAAATTTTTTTCATTCCTGCTAAAATTAGTGAGAGAAGACAGTTTGGGTGGTTCCCTTTTTGAGAATGTCCTTAATGACCAGAATTGGAAGCAGCTGTTTGATACATCTAATACAAATAACCCAGATGCAAGACTAACAGAGAAAGGTGCTGGACGTGGCACAGAGAGACCAAGTAGAGTTTGGATGATGCGAGAAGAAGCTGAGAGGCTGATACACTGGACTTTATTTTGAGGAGAGAAGTAAATGGTTGTTGTAAATCAATTAAATTAGCAGTGACCTAACTGGTCTGCTTGCATCCCTTTGCTTTTTCCTGAGAACACAAAGTATATTAATACATCTGTTTCCTATAAACGCTTTCATTTTATGTGTTTTTTTAAAGAGGTTTTCTAACTTCAAATATAAGACTGGATCTGTCACAAACTGTTTCTAATTAGCATTTTACAAGTGCTAGAAAATCAAGGAAGTACCTAATACTTTCTGTTTACTTTTGAATATTGTAAGTTATTTTCTCCCTACAACAGTTATAAAAGGATGATTTTCTCCTGGTATAAATTAACATCACTACAGTAAAATCATGGATTTGAATTTATACCAGGGTATTCTCAGAGAGAAATAAATTTCCCAGAATATTTACACCAGAGAGGATGTTCTTTTTCATGGGTATATTGTGGTGGGACCTTACACATTCTTAAAGCTATTTATCTTCCTCATCATCTAAGACATTTCCAGCTTGTGCTCAGAGAAACTAGGACTTTAGGTTTGAGGATGGGTGACTTGTATCCTGTACTATGTTTCCATTCCTTCTTAAGATAATCACATATTGAGGAACCTTCCTTCTGTTAGAACCTCCTGTCAGGATGAAACACGAGCCGTGGCAGAGGTGAGGACCCACCACTCCTATGGCATTGCTAGGACAGGGACTGAAGGCCCTGGGCTGAGGTGAAATGGGACTCTTGAGCCTGTGGACAGGGGTGGGGTCCCTCTTGAGAACCCTGACAACCTCTGGCAGAATTTTGTAGGTAATCCTTTTGATCTGGGGGATGAAGTTTAATTTTATCTTCCATGAGTCACAAATAGCTACAAAAGCCATCTTAACATGCAATTAGATTTTGATTCAGTACAAATGCAAGAGCCTTGGGCCATTCACTGTTGGCTGTGTAGGATGGAGCCATCTGGCCTAGAAAATTCAAACCCTTTTGCTTTTGCTCATATAGCAAAGTGCTAATGCTGTTCCAGGGCACCTCACTGGATAAAAAAACACAACTGAAAACGTTTACACTGGGCTCCTTAGACATCAGTCTAAAGGCACTATCATAATCAAAAGAAACTTATTTTAAGTGTTTGGAATCCCAAAGAGATATCACTGACACCTTTTTCATAATGTAATAACTGGATGGCATATTTTTTTCCCTGATATTTATTGTCTTTGTAGGAACAGAGTGCCAGCCAATACTTTGTACTTCTTAATGATACAGTAGGATGTTATCCCTGTCTCTCAGGGCTTCCACATATTCCTTTTTGACAAAGCAGTTTGTGCAGTACAAAAAAATGTCTGGGAATGTATTCACTTCTCCTCCTCTTTAATTTCTAGTAAATTTTATCTGGTGAGTTGGGAAAATCGTGAGAACATAGTTAATCATAATATTTCTATTTCCTCTCCTGGCAGAAACACATATCTGCAGTTCATGGTTCATGTACGTATGTTTAATCATCAAGTATTTTCTAAATTCAGAAAAGCTTCACATCACTTATTATTTCATCCAAACTGCTCTCCCTAGAAAAATGCAGATGGAGACAGCAACTTAACAATCCAACTGTAAACGTTGGCCTTCTGCATCTGCAGGGTTGCAAGAGCTTTCACTGCATTTGTCTTATGAAATTAACTTTTGAATGTAAGCCACAAATAAGCTAAATGTTAACTAGGGTTCTATAGTGAACCTTATAGCCTGTGGCAGTGTTGCAGAGATCTTAACCACACTAGGGAAGTGCACACTGAGGAATACCATTTCTCATACTGGAAGTAACGTGCTTTCCAACACTGATAACTGTGCTTGCTCTGGAACACTGAAGGGAGTTTCCCCCAGCACTGCCAAAGCAGCCAATTGAGCTAATAGGAAGAACAAAGGGAAGGAGAAAGATTCCTCTGACTACAGCACTAAGCTGAACTTCTAAGGCTCTCTTGGCTCTAGCACAGACTTGATCTGTGCCCTGAACTTGGGCAAGTCATATAATCTCTTCACAGCAGAGACTGACATCTCTAGAATAAGAGAGATAACACTGTGTTTCTAACTGGGTGAAATTCTGTCAAATTATGTGAAAACATTTACAGGTGAAATGTTTGGAGGGCAATGCTTAGCCTGAGGGCATTAGCTGGGTTATCTAAGGACTACTCTTATATGGAACTGTAGTGCTTTCGAGGATAGATGCCTTAAAATCATATTTTCTGTAAACTCCCATTAAGAACTGTATCATTGGAAGTAAAAAGATCTAGGTTTTGCTCTCAGTTTGAACTATAATAAATCAAAAGGCAATATGATTACATGACTTGGAAAAGAGGCCAAGATGGGATAGTGATGGCTTCAAGAAATCTAATATTCAGGGATTACAAGCAAGGCATCTAACATATTTATTTGATTGTTTGTCTTTTTGGAACTGCTGGGGAACAGGGCCTGTCTCCTCCTATGTGTGGAGAGCAGTTAGAATAGCCTGGCTGTCATCACAGTACAAGAAGTAAGACAACACATGTCCAGGAACAGGGAGATATACATTGCACCATGACACCTTAGCAGAGATGTCAGAGGTCAAATCTGTGCAGAATCATTTAAGTGTGGACAGGTGTGATCAGACCACCATGGAATAACTCTCTGTTTAAGTTGTTCTAAGTGAGGCATGACACACTCTACCCTAATGGTGTATCTGTAACCTTAAACCATCCTGTAGGCACAGAGTATCTGACACTATTCCTAAAGCAAACCAGCAAGAGAAACAGACATCCTTAATTACTGCAGCATAATGAAAAATCTTTATCCTGTTAATATTGTGGGTTGTTCCCTAATTTGTGAGTAATCAAAAGGTATTTTCGTTTCCTACAGTTACTGAATGAAAAGAGGGAAACTGTAAGAGGTCTGCATGTGGGGTGGCTTTCTTCCACCACATCATTTTATCAGAGTAAGAGACAGTCATATAGCAGGAAGGTTACTTCATGGAACAAAAAATTGGCTCTGATGTCCTGTAATCTGTAGGAGGCTGTGGCATAGCTCACTAAGTCTCAGTGCCTTCACACCAACTTAAAAACCCTTTACCACTTAACTTAGAAATTGATTCATTCAGACTATGTTTGCATTGAGCAACAAAGACACAGAGCACATGGAAACTAAAAGCCTTCAGTGGTGCAACATCAAGACAAAGCTAAAGTATGACTTGCTTAAAGTATGCCCCATATGTTCATTTCCTTCTATTGAAAAATGAACGCAAGAATGGAAAATGAATGTCTGCTTGAGTCTGTGCACTGCTAGACAGAACGTTATCAGGGCACACCAGTTTATTCACAGTCCTGAAGCTTTCCTCTGCTGGAATTGTGGGCCTTGCCTCTTCACCATGTACCTTGCAAAGTGTCACCCAGATTAAAGTGTGCCCACTCTACTTTGTTTTCGGTATGTCATATGAGAGCAAGCAAAATATAAATTATGCACTTTTCCATTTGTAGGGATTCTCTTGCAGTTCTGAAAATGGAATATGGATTTTAAAAACAGTCCTACTGCCTCCCTCTCTCCACTTTTAACTTGTGTTTTCAAGGTGCATTCTGAAAGCTTCCTTACTACGTTAAATCATAACCATTTAGCCCTTGGCATATTGGAAGATATATCATGCCAGTGGGCAAATCTGAGAAAAGAGCATCAGTTAGTGACTGATGCACTGATGCAGCTTTTTCTGGTATAGAATAAAGCCAAATCTATAACATTATATGCATATTAAGATGTAAGTATGTACACTTATACAAGTAAACCAACATTGCTGATGCATTAGGGTTTTTTCAAGATTTCACATCTTTGGGAGAAGGGGAAAAATGCTGTTGTGTGACTTCTCTCATGTCTAAAAAGGGCTCTTTTCATGTACACCCTTTTCTGCATTGGAGGTATAGGCATACTAGAGGGGTCTCTCTCTGCTCTCTAGCTGCTTATTTTCACTCTGACTGAAACAAACCAAGGTTTCCAAAAGTACTTCAGGATCCCACACGTACATGAACCCACACTGAGATTTCCAAACTGCATTTCTTTAGCAAGCCAGGCTAATTGTGTACTGTGTTGTATCCCAGACCAAAGTCTAGGAAGTCATGCAAAGTATAAATTGGTGCTGAATTTGGCTTCCTGTTTTGATATTCAGACATGTGCTAAGTGCAAATAAATTTAAATAGTATGGAGTCCAACTTTGGACAGTTTGTTCATTGTTTCTTAGTGCATCTTTTAATCTGCTGTGGACAATTCTGTCTCTTCCTTTTTAGGAAATGTATTAAAGAGGTAATTTAAACTATCTCATAAAAAGTTCATCACTGTCAGGAAGAGATATGTGCAACTGGGTTTGCACATGGCTATTTTTTTGATTCTGTGAACTGTTTCCTTTTAGGGGAAAATCTATCGACAGGGCAAACTTCCACTCGTCTTCATTCAAGGGAGGTTAATATATACTCTTGTTTGCATTCTATACCTGCTTTTTTATACCCATTATACTTTCTACCAGCATTAAATTTATATTAAGATTATTAGTTGATACATGCCAGCTTTTCAGATCCACCAGGTCTTTTAATTTTTGTATGCAAAAAGTCTGCATATGAAGGAGTCAAAGTACGGAGGACACACCATCTGAAATATTGAACTTCCACATTTTCCTTCTAAAACTCATGCAATAAGCTATTCAGTCACATCTCGTGATTCAATCTACATTTCTTTTGAATGTGTTTACCTGTCTAGTTAAAGTGTTTTCTAGTTACAAATGTGTGTGTGGTATAGGAGACTTCAAAAAGATGTGAGACTTTTCTCACATTTAGAAAGCTGCAATACGGGGAAATATCCCTACACATTCTAACTGAATAAACCAAGAATTCATAACTTAAGCTCTGAAAGAACCCCTTAAAAAGCAAAACGTGACATAATTTTGGTGTTTTTCCTTCCCTCCACAATGTAAAATGTTGCTTTAAATAGCATTTCACATACATTTTATAAAACTCATTGATGTCTGGACTTGATAAAGAAAAGGAAGAAAAGAAACAATGTAATATCTCAAATCCATCCATAAAGCTGCAACTATTTACACCTGTGAGGGATTCTCACAGTACCAATCAGGCCTGAGGAAATTAGGGCTTCTCTACAGTAAAACTGACAGACTGAAAGTGGTAGACCTGACCTGAGGATAAGTGGAATCCATGGTGCTCTGTGAAATTTCTTTTGCAGTCTTTCAACTAATTTTTACAGTGAAATTGTGTTTAGCTCCTGTGGAGTGAAGGAAGAATTATCACTTCAAAACATACTATCTATAGATCTGAGAGACTGTCACAATGCAATCAGCAATAAAGCTGTCTGTGGGAAGCTCTGTAGGTTTATACTGCTTCAGTGCTTCTGGGTTTGCCCCTTCCTCCTTCCCCTAGTTCTTTGCATTAAGGCCACAGTAAAGTACTCAGTGCGTCTTTCTTCAGGCCACCACCCCTTGAGCAGTCTAGAGCACAAGAAATCTATGCAGAAATTAATACTGAACTGGGAAATCCATAACAGAATCCCCAGTTATATTTCCATTAATACATAGGTGGCCTTGGAAGTTTCCCACTCAGCCCGGTTTAGACCATGGATCTGAAATTCAACCATGACAGGATACTATGCTGGAAGAACATCATTAGTGTACCTCAGGAAGAGTCAGGTATCTTTTGAGTTCATAGATAATCACCGCTTGTTTTCTATGGTAACTTATTCCTGACGTTTATCTTGGGGAAATTTCAAGATGATCTCATAAGTCTTCTTAATCTTTTCCATTTTTAGGATTGTTTGCCCCTTCTTTTAGATACACTGCTAGATCCAACTGGCCCAAACCCTTCCTACAGTAAGTGTTTTACAACAGAGATAATTTTTAAATTGTGTTTTATAAATAAATAGTTTAGATCTTTGGGTAAGATTATTGAATAGCTGAATACACTCAAAGAGAATAACTGATACTTTTCTGGTGCCTACCAGCCCTTAATGTACTGGTTTCTTCTGATCAGACAAAATATAACGAGGAATTGAAAACCAGAAAATCTAAACCCGATCATAAAGAGATGTGGCTCTTATGCTTTGCTTTTCTCTGTTTAAGGCTTGTGAAGAGGAGTTGGTACTTTTTAAGACGAGCCATGCAACAAGAAAGGCTTCACTGTGTTGCACAGAAATATGGCAGCCAAGCAGACACCTCTGGATCAGCACTAGGACAGGACAAAGACACTATCTTTAGAAACCCCTTTCATATATTCTGATTAGAAAATTAAAAGGAATTTCATCGTCATGGGAATACTAGGCCATGACAGAAGTCAAAGGTGTAGTCTCTGGATGTAGTACAGCAGAAAGAGAATTCTAAGAACAGCCATAAGCCTGCACATATGTAAAGGCAAAATTTTTTTTGCCGAGTTATTTATTAATACAGCACTGCAAACCAAAGTCACTCTGAAATTATTTTTCTAAGTTCTTAAGATGTCTAAGAACACATACCCTAGAAGAAACTGCTCTGAGGAAATGATAACAAATCATTTAGTAAAGGTAGGCAACTGCCCATGTTTCTCAAAAAAAAATTTAAAAATCAACCTTTTATAAGTTATGAAAACCCCAACCACAGTTTTTCTCCACTTTTCCCAGTTGTAGAAATAACAAAAGTATCTTTACAATCAGAGCCTGTCTTTGAGCCTATAATGCTTACTATAGGAAATCATATTAGTTTTATATTTAGTTCTGAATGCAGTGAGATTTGAAGCTTGTTCTTTGTTCTGCAGTAACAAGTTCCCAATGCAGAAAAGCTAAGTCCCTTTTTCTCTTGCTCATGAGGGAATCTGGACTAATTTCATTATTCTTGTGGAATTCATCTGCTGTGTGAGGACCCTGCTCACAGCTGGAGAGGCAATGGCTGGAGTTGTTTCAGTATGTGTTTGTTTGTAGACTAGGTCTTAAGAAGCTAAAACTGCATGAAAGAACCACAGTTAACACAGCTTGTCCCATGTTATAGACCCTTTCATAGCAAGGTCAAACCCCATCTTAAACCCTTTGTTTCCACTGCTGTCATAGGTCCAGCATTTCACTCTTGCAGCAACCTTTTTGTTTCTCTATTCTAAAATCATTAAGGGTCAGTTTGTATGCTTGTGCCAGTGCTGTCTTTTACCCTAAGAAGCTCCTTCTCCTGGTGTTTACCTCTTCACCAGTGTGTTTGTTGTCAGCTTTTGTTTTCTCCCTCAATCGTAATTTTGCTAGACTAAACAAGCTGTTCTATTTAAATCTCTAAAAAGGACTTTCATTCCCTAATCATTCTTTCAGCTGTTTTCTGCAAGTATTCCAGTTTAAGTTCATCCTTCCTGTACACATATGATGGTGCAGTTTCACAAAAGTGGTTTCATCAGTGCGTGGACTTCCCAATTTGTACTGGAAGAGCCTGTTAGAGACTTGGCCTTTGATTGGCATTAGTAGTTTCCTATATCCTGCATGAAGTGAAATACCACTATGGACTACAAAGCAGTGGAGTGAGATTTAGTGCTCGCTTTTGCTGCTAAGTAGACATTTAAGTCTTACAGTAACATAGCCCTGAATTTGTGAACTTACAGATCTCTCTGGTCAGATCTACTGCTGAAAGGGAAGTCCAGCCTCAGGCATAAGCAGACATTACTTGGATACCTAATAGCACTGAAATGCTTGAAAGAACCTAAAAGTCATCAAACATTTGTGTGAATTAGATGTTTTTCCACAGTACTTCCCTCTTGTTGCTACAACGCGCAGTTTGTGTCCCCCTCTTTTCCAGCTGGCTGTTCTCAAAGCAGTGATTGATTTTGCTTTGGTACAAAGCTGGAGAGTTGTTCATTTGTGCTTTTGAAAGGAAGTCCCTGTAGACCTGGATGCCTTGGCACGCAGATTCCTACACCATGGCCCAGACTGTAGCACCAAAACCATTGGTTCTCTGCAGGTCTGGTACAGAGTATGGGGCAGTTGTCTCCAGTAAATCCTTGTGAAGGAGAAGGATGTGCCTGAGCTACTTCTCTCCTGCACATCCATGGTGGCAAGAAATCTCAGAGACTTTTTATGCTGTTTCCATCTCATCCTTTATTGAAAATGTGTTGTGAAGCCCCACAGATCTGTGAGGGCTCAAATCTGATCTAGCTGAGCCACCACTGAGCATCCTCCTCAGGGCTGGAGGAAACAGAAGCCTATCACAGAGGCAGCTCAACCCTTCTAGAAACAGTGGCTGTGAACGCATTGTGTGGATATGATGAGAAATTCTCATTTCCTGAGAAAATTTCTCATTTTTCGTGACATTTTGAAGCGGGGGAAAAAAGTCTGCCTTGAGTGTATCTAGACAGATGTAGTTGCAAAATCTGATGAAAGCTTGGTGGCATTTAAAGTAATGGCAAAACTCCTTTTCACTTTCCTGCAGCCCAGATGGCCTGGATGTTAACCATAAGGTATAAGACCACAGCTTCTATTTGTCATGCTCTTTGGTAAAGGCAAAAATTCTGCATATGGCTTATTTTTAATGGATTTTAGTAGCTGTAATGCAAATATTATCACAGAGAAGGTGAATTATAGCAATACGTGACAGCTGAGCAAGAGTTCCTCAGCTGCTGAGAATTGTCACAGCTTAGCTAAAATCACATTTTGCTAGCAAAGAGTGTTCCCTACACATTTAAAACCCATAAATAGTGAAGGTGTTAGGAACGTGTGCAAAGCAACTTACTGATTCACTTTGTTTTGGCGTTGAGAAGCCCCAGCTTTGTGTATTGCAGGAGTTCTCCAGACTGTGTTGGAGAAACTGAATAACATACTCAGAGTGTTAAACATATCAGCTTTGAAAGTGAAGCCCCCATTGTATAATACTGCCTACAAGCTCAGTCCCACAAGCAAAGAAGTAACATGGAAAAATTACTGGAAACTTGTATTTAAAACATGGTACCTTCCAAAATAATTTCTACAGGCAGTAAGAATTAATGCATTGTGAACAAAAAAGGGTTTCTACTATTTTACTAAACTTCTAAAAAAGAAAAAAGGTTCAGCACAAAGAGTCTGCAGTTAAATCTCTGATGATTAAGGTTTTTCCTTCTTCAAGTGTTTAATAATTTATCAAGAGCTAAAAGTGTTTTCAGAAGAACAACTCCATGCTCACTCATTTTGAAAAAAAGAACAACTTTGGTTTTTTTCTTTTGTTTTCAATTTGTTCTAGTTGCATTCCTTCAGAGTGGGAAAAATAAACCAAGTATTTCTAAGATATAAATAGTTTAGGATGAGATGAGTAATTAAGTGAAAAGGAACCAGAGTTGATTGGTGATTTAAGTGACATTACAATGAAATTTCATTCTTTCCTACTAGCTCAGCATCGAGGAGGTGATGATTTTATGAAACAATGCTCCATAAAAATACAATGTATTGCAGAACATTATGATACGTCCCTCCAAAGTAAAAAGTAACAACAACAAAAAAATTCCTTTTAGTTTACGAAAGACATGCAAACTGTGCCACATTAGGTTATTTCAAGAGTTTTTCCAGGTGTCCTTGCTGCAATTTTGGGCCATAGGAAACCAGCCACCCCCACAATAAATGAGTCTTTTCTCCAGCTGTCACCAGTCCTCACTCATCTGCCTGCTTTGAAACCTGCTCCTTCTCAGCAGTAGGAATAGTAGCTGGTATTAAATGGCATATTTTTCAGAGTTTGGCAGCCTCCTAAATACACCTTTGATATTTTGGCTTTCTTCCCTCAAAGCATAATTGAGTACAAAGCAAAAGACTATCAAGGTATCAAATATTTTATGCTTCCTGTTTACTCCAAAGTTAATCATGCTCATATTCCCCTAATAGAATCACTACATAGATGTAAATAGATGTAAAATGTAAATGTAAATACATGTAAAATTTAAGTGTAAATACATGTATTTGTATTATTAAATTAATTGGTTTAGATAAGTTACTTTAATCTCTCTTTAAAGACAATTGAAATGAAACATCAGCTCTTCATTGTCTTGCCGTACTCCATTTTTATGTTTACTTCCCTGTAGACTGAGAATCAATGTATCTATTATAGTGAAACAGAAGAGCTTAAATGAACTGGAAAGAAATTATTAAGGCTCCTGAATCCACTTTTGTCATCTGTCTATTTCACATGCTTACATTTTCCTTCAATGTGAAAGATCTGTGCTATTCAAGTATACATTGTAAGCCACTTTACATCACTGATGGAGAGAAAATTTTAAAAGTTAAAAATCAAAAACTATGTCTGAGTTTAAAGGAGCTGGAGCCAAAACCAAGCGAAGAATGTAACATACCATCTTTACTGGGGAAGGGAGTCTCACTTGACCTGGTATGAGAATGAAGCTCCTCGATAAAACCTGCTTTCCCTCTCTCCATATTGTGCAACTGTTTTGTAAAGTTAGGTTCAGGAAACAAGGAAAGGGCTTATTGTTTATTATTCCTAGATGAGCCACAGATTACTAGGGGAGCCTTATCTACACTAGTTTTACTGTTACAAGGTTTTACAGAACTTTTTTAGTGCAAACGAACATGCCTGTTCATAAGTGGAACTTATTCTAGAAGCTGTGTAGCTATTTCTGTGCAATGCATTTACAAAGGGGTGTCCACCCAACAGCTTTTCCTGCGTATAACTATTTTGGTGAAACAGTACACTTCTAATCAAAGCAGTAATAACAGTAAAACTTTTAAAAGTATATCAGATTTGAATGACCTTTTGATTCTCAATAGTGCTGCAGTGGAAACTCCTCTCTCTTCCTTTTTAGGAAATGTTCATAATTTATCTCATAGAAAGATCATCATGAGGAAACAATAGATTGGACAATAGAGGTCTTGCAACCTCAGTAACACAACTGATGTGAATGTCAAATCTATTGATACAAACGTCAATGTGAAAAAAGCATAAAACCAAGATTGGGAATGCTGGAAGGTTAAATGTAAAAATAGTCATTTTAAGCCCTAAACTAAGCCAAATACTTGTGCAACTTAGAAGCACCATTGAAACTATTCAGTAGCACAGAAGCACTATCTGGGGTGAAACAAGCTCATGTTCATTTATTCTACCTCCTGTTATTGTAAAAGCATACTGATAGAGAATATAAAGATGGAACTAAGCTTAGAATGATTACCTGCTGAATTGGTAAAGGAAGGATTATGGCTAGCTGGAGAGCTGTTCCCTGGGAAATCTTGTGCTCCCCTTGGATTTCTACCAGTAGTAACATATCATCTCTTGGCCATTCACAGCAATATTTTCCTTCTTGACTGAAATGAAGTTGACTGCAAAGAAAGGAGAAAAGTAGTGAGGTTACCAACTTTTTTCAGTAGAAGCAAGTACAGCGGTGAAAAAGAGCCTTGTAAGGGAGTGTCTGTACTCTATCCTGACAAAGACTCTGCAGCTTGAATTTCTCTTTTCTTAGTAGCAGAAAAATCACATATATGTCAGCTGGTCCATCCCACAACTTCATTGAAGCAAAAGTGGTGTCCTTAGCAACAGTCTTTGAGACACAGGGAGGAAATTCTCCAGTCTCTCTGACTGGAAGGCTCAAACCCTTCCTCTGGGGACCAGCTGCCCTCTTTTGTCTCTAGCTTAATTTTTAAAATATTTTAGCCTTGGTCTGTGTTTATATTGATAAAAAGAATCTGTATAAAATAAATGAGGAAAGTTCAGCTGTATAAACCTGCAGGCTGCCTCAACCAGAGCCAGAAGCAACACTGAAGATAGAAATCTTCATCATGTTTCTTTAATGTATAGAGACAGTAAACTGGCATTATTGCTGTATTCAGTAGTTGTCTGAAACAAGATGAAGCACATACTTCCACATGGACAGACAGCAAAGGCCACTTACCCTCTCTCTTCTGTGCAGACCTATAGTTTTATTGTATCTGACTTCAACAACAATCCTGCAAATATTGACTATTAATGGTAGGTGACATTTGTAAAACATTGCAAGATCAGGGCACCTACTGTATCTGTCTGTTACATCCATGCCAGCCTACTGCTACATGAGGAACTAGGTTAATATGCCAGTTCTGCTCCTGGCTTTTCATGTGGAAAAAGTTAGTAGGTCACTGAATTGCTACTTTTTTTTTGTAGCTACAGTGTGAAAAGCGCATGAGAAACCAAGTGTAAATCAAAATATTCACACTGTTATGCTCTGGGAAAATCTTTTAAGGAACAGGGCCGAATCTCACCTGTATCTATTTGGTTACCTTCCAGCTGGTAAAAAAAAAAAAGAAGTAGCACTTAGAGCAGTTGTTGCTGCTGCTCATAGAAAAGCTTAGTACAAGGAACTCTGACAGAGTTATGGTCCTGGCTGCGTGACCAGGCAGGCTGACAGTGCCTCTGAACAAAGTGTCAGTAGAAGTTTAGACACAGGGTCCGAGCTGATGCATTTTGCTAAGATTTCTTTCAGTGTTGAACTGTCTGCTGCCACTAAATGGGTACTTCAGAAAAGGAATGTTGTCCTATCTCTATTCAGAGTTTCGGTGAAGCATTGCACTGTCTGGCTTAGACGGTAACGAGGAAGCCTGGTTCAATGCCAGGCTTGATGGAAAGCTCTTGTGCATATACGTGTTTATACTCTCCTTTGGTTTCTGGTTTGCAACAAGTGACTGAGGGAGCCAATGTCTAGGATCAAGTTTGTTTCCCTTGGTGGGAGCACAGCAGTAACATTCAATGTGCTTCTTGTCTCATAATGCTATTGCTTCACTGTCTGAGAAGACCAACAGAACAGGCTAGTTTATGGACCTGCTTTTACCTCCATTTCTGCCTACACTGTTATTCATAAGGTGGGAGCCCAAGGCAGCTTACAGGAATCTTCCAGTCTGTAAATCATTCTGGCCCTAAAACTGAATGCTCAAATGCAACTTTTAAGTAAGCACATCTAAAACTGATTTTGAGGTGAAATTACTGCGCTGCACTAAACTGGTTTTGTTAAGAATGCAAACAAGCTAGCATTGGCTTGGGACATTTTCATCTGTTACTTTATTTGTAAGAAAAAGAAAACATGCTAGTAGTGCTAGCAAACATCAGAGCTAAGCAATTTCATAGGGTGATTATACAGCAGAGTTCTGGAAACCTTCTGTCTACTGCAGCTCCTAGATATTAATACAAGCAGCAGACTAAACATTTGCACCTTGTTTGTACTGCCAGCTGACAAATGAAGGTAATTAATGGGCAGCTATAAGGTGGAAGAGTCTGGAAAATACCAAAACTTGTAGTCCTGAAATACATAGCACTGATGCCAGAAAATTGATTCAATTGCATTACTGTTGCTAAGTAATATTTGTGGTTTTACATTAAGTACTGACGTTTACAGCTTATTATTTTTTCTTATTTCTTTTCTGACAAGTTTTCCCTTTGAACATTTATTTCTAGCTGGACAAAAAGAAATATCCCCTAGCAAGTGCAGCTGTTTGAGTCAATGGGTAATAGGACTTGACACTTGTTAGGCTTCAGTTCTCTTTTTTGGGTAATATGGACTTTGGTAGTGGATAATTACACTTAGTGATAATAATCACTTAGTGAAATTAAAATCAATGGCATCTCTCTCCTTGCTCTTTGGGGAAATTGCCAATAGAGGCAAAAAAAAGATTTTCCAAATACTCTTTTAGAGGTGGTCAATACTAAATGAAACTGGAAAGCAAAAGATGTATAGCACTTGTATTACTCTGGACTGATTACTTTCACTAAAATCCATAGTAATGTAGGATGAACCAGCTGTATTTGGCCCTAACTGTTGGGTTTCTTCTAAATTCATGGTTCTCTGAAGGCCTTTAGGACATCTGCTCTTCAGTGGAATCAGGGAATGCACACTCCAGCTTCAGCTTTCAAGCCAACTTTGTTAGAAAACATACTGGTTGTCTGAAAGACTATCAGCCTACGGCTTGTTAGGTACAGAGGGTGATAATCATAGCTTGTAGTAAAAAGGAATGGTTATAATGGTCTGGCCTGGCCTGACCTCCTGCCTATCCTGTCTGGCAATTTCCATGGCTACCCAAAAAACTTCAGTAGAAAATATATTTTTATAGAGACAACCAGTTCAAATTTAAGGATTGCAAAACATGCTGAGTTTTCCATGCCTGTGGTAAACTGCTTCAGTAGTTACATACCTCAGCATTAAAAATATGTTCTATTTCCTGTTGTAAATTTGCTGATTTAAACTTCAGCCACTACATTTTGTTATCCTTATGCCTTTATACCAGAAACTCTTCAGTCTGCCCTTAGCACTGATAAAAACTTTCTGTCTCTGGGGTGGGAAAAAGGACATGAGCAAAGCTAAAAAGCAATGGATTTGCTCTCTCTAGTTTTTCGCGAAAGGCGTAAAATTATATGATGCATTAGTTGGTAAATTTTATCATACCCAAGAGAGCTTTCTGATATTACGCCAATATGAACACCTTATTAGATTAATCCGTATGCAGGTTATAATGCTTTCACCTGCATAGCATTTTCCTCACAGTTTTATTGAGTGATTTTAAAGAAAAATATTTACATCCCACTTCAGAAAAGTTACTGGCATTTGCATCAGTCCATTGCCTTGCACAAGGGAAGCTAACATTACTTTCTAGAAGGATGTTTCTTAGAACAAAACCCAGGGGATATACACATCTAGGCACTGTGACAGGTTCTAGTTTTCATTCTCATTTGGCCATTATACCATAATGGTAAAATCAGTTCCTAAATACTATAAAAGAAATTCTTGTCCTAGGAACTTAAGCTCCTTGCTGGCAGCCCTCATGAGCAGTGAGAGGTGCAGTGACGGATGCCTGAGCCCAGTTCCAGAATGGTGGCAGCCCTCAGGTGGCACATGCCAGTGACTGAAGGGAAAGGCCTGACAATGCCAGGCTGATAGGCCAGGGTTTCAGAGTTAAAATAAAACAAAGACTGAAATTGAATTAACTGATCAAACAGGGTGGAAAGGAGACTTAATCTCTTCACACTCCTGTTCCCTCTCCTCCTGTTGCTGGCAGCACATCTCCCTTCTTACACCTGCTCTGGCACGCGCTGTGTTCTAATTTAATTCACCAGAATGGCAGAGAATTTTTCATTGTGTGCTTTTCAGGTGGGTTTTTCTGCCACTTTAGCTAACAGAATTGGTACATAAGAAGGGCTCTGGCAAGGGCCAGCACCAGCCTGTCAGTGAGAAGGGGAGAGCAGGCAGGTGAGTGCACACTCCACCTTTGGCAGCAGCAAGCTTCAGATCAGCCTGCTGTGCCTTTTGAAACCCTGCTCTTCAGTTTTAATCAGAACATAATGAGTAATGTAATACCTTGAAATGAAGAGACCTGCCATGGATGCAGAAGGCAGCAGAGTGGCGGGAGCCTGGAGAAGCTGGGGCTGTGCAGAGTGAGGAGATAGGGAGAGCCAGGTGCTTCCCTCAGGGCTGCTGCTCTCCCTGTGAGGGACCTGTGTGTGTATCACTCACCACATCCTGAGGTGAAGCAGAGGCACCTCCAGAGCAGCCCCACGCACAGCAGTAAGAATATTTTAATTTTTATTTTTTTTTTTTTAAATTCCTTTGCATTTACGTTCTCCTTTCCTTCATTTGGTTTTTAATGCTGTGGATGTTTGCCCATACAGTAAAAAGCCAGAATTTCTGTGCACATACACATCAGATCTGCAAATGGACACATGAGAGGTGAATGCTGTTCAGGCCTCATGAGTGGTAAGCTGACAGCTCTACTGTCACACAGTGTGTCTGGGTTTTAATGGTAGATTCCAGCCACAAGTAAAGAAACTTTAGAAACTGATTCAGGCTTCAGGTAGTTATTTTTATCTTATGTTTATGCTGTAGACCCAGTGGTTAAAGAAATAGGAGTTATTACAAGAAACACGTAGTTGTATAACATAAATTACTCCAAAAACATTCCATGCTATACCTGTAGCTTTTGCAGAAAGACTGTCAGATTGGATTGTGAAAATAGAAATAATTTACACAAATTGCAGTATGCTTTTCTGTGTGTCTTCTTGCCTCTGTTCTGTTGCTATTGCATGTTTAAATTGAAGATCTACACTCCTGGGCATTTTTCATTTTCTCCCTACTCTCTTTTGTGCTGCTAGTTATTTTGTGTCAGTCTGTTGTTTCCATGAAATTTATCTTTTTGACGTAAAAACCCATGTTATCATTCACTGTCACTTGATATTTTCATAAATCACTGGGCATATTTAACAGTGTCTATAACCATGATATTTTTGTAGCAGAAAAAAAATCCTAATTATCCTACATAAATATTTTGATACAGAACAGTAGCTCTAAGTAACCTGAAAAATGGCTTCTATTCGGCTCTGTGGGTCTGGGGATGAAACAAACCATGAAAATAAAGTCGAACTAAAACATCGGTAAGAGAGAGTAGTATTCTTATGTGAGTTTAGATGACAAAAATAGAGAGTTTTGCTTACAAACATCAGCCTCTACCCTCCCTTTTGTCCTGATGTACACAGGGACATCAGGACTCTTTTCAGCAGAGTGCCACTGTTGTTCCCAGAGTGCATGTTTCACTGGTGTTTGTAAACTGATTTGTGATGATTTTTAAAAGTAGGAATATCAAAGCATTATACTTGAAATCCAAATTTATCTCTATTAAATGGAAAATTAGCATTATAAACCCACAAGCTGCTAGTGAGCAATCAGAGATTAGCTAACATTTATTTTAAATATTACTTTCAAAGCAGTGGTAATTTTTTTATTTTTCTGAATTGAAGAGTAAGTACATGACTACCTTAGGATGTTACATTGAAATAATGAGAGCACCCTTGACTGGACAGACACTAAAGAAAAAAGACTGTGCTCATGGAGAATCAGGGCTGTTGTAGCAAGTCAGTTCTGTGAGGTGTTGGCAGGTCTGCCTGAACAAGGCTCATGAGAACTGGGTTTGGTTAGGGAATCACAGGAATGAAAATTGGTAATTCTTTTCATTTGTTACATTCTCAGATTTTAGCATATGCTTCTTCAAGGTTTTCTCTGCAGTCATAAGGGACATAAATATAAGGGAAGGGATGGTAAAAGTGCAGCTAATATGATATAGGAAATGACTCCAGGATTTAGGGCTTGATGCACCCTTCATATATGGAAAGACTTAGGATAAAAGTTATGGTGAATGGTCTGATCAGTTTGAAATCTTTTGCAGGAAATACTGTGCAGGTAGTGGTCTTTACCTACCTCTCTTTTTCTTATCTTCTATTGCTATCACCAAGTAGGTAATATATATGCCAGGGAAAAAGATTCTAAAGAAATTAAGGTTGTAAATGGCTTCTTCTTCTTCTACAAAATGTTGCTATAAGGGCAGCACCTGTGCACAAATTCCTGCACATACTTCAGTTTCCATTTGCTGTGTGTATCCTTACCAATGCTTTTGTAGCCTTTTCCATGTGCTGAGTATGTCTCTAGGATACTTCATCTTTTGCAGTTCACTTCCTCTTCTAATTCTCTGGGAACAAAATGTGGTCATCAGCACAGATATTTTAATGCTATACACTTCTATACTCATTCCACAGTTTTAAAAGGCTCAGTAAATGATTTGGACTTTTCAAGTAGTCTCTGATTCCCATTTCTGATTTGTGCCTGTTTTTTCTTACATGTTCCATGAGTGCAATGTGTAACCACAGAAACTGTGATTTATCTCTTGCCATTAGTGGAGTAAATAAGAGATAAAATTATCTGCAATTTAATTCCTTTGTACACACCTGCATTTAAAAACACAGGCACCTCTTCTAGTCACTATAGTTCCACTGTAGTTCCACTATAGTTGCAGCTTGTAGGAACTTGGGTAGGAAAGGAGGAAAAGGATATAGCAGGGCATTTATCAGGTCATGCCTGCCCTGTTTTAGTGTTGTTCTGTAGGAATCCATTATCCAGTGCTGGCAGAGATGGCTTTCTGTGTTAAGGAGACAGTGGATCTGACCCAGTATGTCTATTCTTGTGCTTAAAAATTGAGGGTGTTCTAGCTGTTTACAAGACATTTTTAAATAGCAGAATAAGTACTGACTGCAGAGTTAACCTGAAAGAGTTAAGTTTAATTGAGCTTCTTTTACAAACTGCTTCTTAGAGGCTTTTCTGTTTGCTCATCTCCACTGGATCTTAAACAGAGACATTGTGTTGCTATGGAAAATAGTGAGCAAGCAATAACAAATGCTTCCTCACATGGAAGCAAGGCACCCTGTTAACCATCAGCCATACAGATATGACTGAGACTGGAAAACGTGGGGGAAATATGAAACCAGTTCCAGCTTTCATTCTGTCCTTAAGTGAAATGCAACCTCATTTTCTTGCACAGCACAGTGGCATCCTTGTGATCTTGGCGAAGAGGGTCATTTGCTGATAGCAATGTCACTGTTCGAGGACACCCGCCACAGTCACGAGCACCAGTCTGAAATGAGATTTTGAAAAGCCTCGCCTGAGTTCACTTCACATATGCACATCTTACACTAAGCTAAAAAGAGTAACAGATTTTTCTTCCATGATTTTCTTACTTCCAAGAAATTTCTTCATGAGACATGTGTGGGAATGTAATACCTTCAGTCCAGTCAGAATTCATCTTGCCTCCAGACTCTGAAAGCATTGGAGAGGTATAAATTAGAAACATTTGACATTGGAAATGATCTTTGCTTTGCCACCTAGGATGCTCTCCAGGGTCAGCCCTGAAATTCAACACAACACCACTCTGTTGGAATAAAGCAAAAGTTGCACAGTAGAGCTATTTTATTTTTTAAAATATGACTGTTACACCTTTTTTTAAATAAGTCACATAGGACCCAACCTATTTTTAAACAACTGAATCTTTTCATTCCAAAGTATCTGCTTTTTTTCCATCTATCTGCGGTTTTCTTATTATAATGTTCTTGACTAAGCAGAGTTACAGTCAATATTCATACAACCCAAGTTGACATTGTAGATCTCTGTTTCAAGGAACCATTTGGGTTGCGACAGGCAAAGAACAGACCAGTTGCACTGTTGTTTTTACTGAAGACAGGCAAAACTAGGACAAATCCTACAGGACTCATTCTTGGAGCCAAACTCCAAGAGAAATTTTGCCTTGATTCATCTTAGAAGAGTCAGAAATGGAATTTAGCAGTTCCATATTTTTCACAGTGTGCTCTAAAAAGCTCAGATCATCCTCTTTGCAGCTGCTTCTCATGCATGATTCAAAACTGTCTAGTTCAAATGTAATGTAAATGTAAAACTCAGCAAAAAATATTCATCAGAAATTCCTTCAATATAAAGTTCCAACTACATGTGAGATGAAACCTAGTAAATAGAAAACTCCCCAACAGACAATATTTAGCTACATTTTGTTAACAATTAATACTAAGCAAGATGGTCTGAAAAGTGCTCATTGCCTTGTGAACTTATCTGCAGCAGCAATTGAACCACATCAGTCTCCCCGAATCAGCAATGTATCTATTTATCAGAAGAATTAAATAATAAAATCTGACAAGATCTTGGGATATGCCCATGATTCTGTTTTGAGTCAGTATATGAAACATTGGATTAATAAGAGACCTTTACCAACCTTTAGTCACCACTCAATATATAAACATAAACATTTTCCAGTGAATGATTTAGACTAAGTTCAAATTTTTAAGCTTGACTCCTTTAACACGAAGAATAAATTAATCATCCTTACTCACCAGGAAGGAAGTGTACCTGCAACACAGCAAGATGATCCTGAAGAGAAAGTAATGTAGACTTCTCTGGACATCAAAAACATGCAATAATATTTTACTTCTCCCTTGGTAGGGAATCAAAGAGAGCCTTGGGTACACCAGTTCAAACCACATCACAGCTGAAGTGTCCAAAGAGAATCTAAAGTTTCAGAGTCAGCCACTGCTATGTAAAACAATGCCACAGGAACATTCCCATGTCAAAACCACAATTTTTATAGCCAGCTGAATAGCTCTTTCAGGCAATGAGCAATCCATTCAAATATATACCTTATTCCAACTAAAACAGGGATACGCTATATATCTGTTCATGGAGAGTACTTAGCCTAGACTCTAATCTCTAGAAATTGGCATAATTTGAAGGCACTCGAGAGAACAAACACTCAAATTACAGACTGTTAAAATAGGAAATATGCTGCATTTCTACTGGCACGCTTTGTTGGACACTTCTCCAGTTATGTGCAGTCCAAATATAACTGCTTTGTGTATTAGTTTGAAAGGCATTAAGGGTCACATTTTATATACATGAACTGAGATAAGGCCTGCAGATCTAACTTATAAAAACAAAAAGGATGGGAGGCCTCAAGAGTTTGCTTTCTAATCTTGTGTATGGAAAGCTCTTCTGTGAGTATACCACGATGGCTGTAGGGTCAGAACTGGCTTTACATGGAGCAGGGGTAGAGATTGGATCTCTGTCTTCTGTTTGTGTCTTGAGCAAGGTTCCTGCCTGGGAGAAGCCTAGTTTCTCACAAGTAAATGTGATCACACTCTTCAATACTGTGTTGTGTTCTGAAGATTATTTCTAACTGTCTCTTACAGTTTCCAAGGGCTGATTTCACTGTGAGTGAGCACACAATACCAGAATCATCTGAGGAAACTGACCCCTATCTTTAGACATCCAAATGCCCTAAAATGAACCTGTCCTGAATAGAGACAGCAAAAGATTTAACATTATGCACTTTAGCAGAAAACTGAAGAATCATCTCCCATGTCAAAATCCTTTGTTTTCTCAAATCATATTTAACAGCGTCCTTGACCCTTTTGCCACGGGACTCCAGTTTCAACTTGTCGTGCTAATCTTTGTGAGACTGAAAACAAAGGATATTTGTCCCTAGTTCTCCTTACAGACAATAAATTTTAGAACAAATCTGAGAACAACTGTTCTCAAAATGAATGAACTAAATCAAATAGTACAATAAAAACTTGAATAAGTTGCTGGGAAAGCATAGGTTTTCTTTACATCAGTTTAAATTCATATCTCAAGCTCTGAAGAAAAAACACCTTTCTTGTGTAGATAGGATCTCTGAATGTAGATATCAAGAAATAATGGACAGTGTGTTTTGCTTTTAAAACCTCACAGTTTGGGAAAACCTCTCTTGAAATTTTGAAAAGGCCTGAAACTTCTCTGACTAGCACTCTTTGCAGTTTCTGGTGGAATTCCCATGGAAGGAAATAAATGTGCCCCTATCCTTTGGTTCCCAGGGGAGGAGTTCATGGGCTGAATTTCCTTCACATAAAGCTGTGCTCTCAATCCTTACACCAAAACATCTACTGTTAGAGAAAAGCTGTTTGAATGGTGTTTCAGTAATTTGGAATAATTCAGGCCTCCATATTTTGGGCTCCAGAGCAATTTGAGGTTTGAAACTGTGACATTGAGGTAAAGTGGTATAAATGGAATGACACGTGTGCCTTCCAAGATCTGGAGGCCTGCTGCCCTCCAGGTCTCTAGCTCATTCAGGAAATTATCTTTTTTATAGTGTTGACATTCACATATACAAATGAAAATCCATAGTGTTTCCCTGACCTGACACTGAAACTCACACAAAAGGGAACAGCAGGCTCAGAACAAAATGAAGTGCTAAAGGAAGCTGGAATAATAATCTTGAATTTCATTCATTGTGCTTCTTTAAATCTTTGTTTGGCAATGTTTCCATGGAAAGACTGAAGTTTAATTTTTCACAGGTTTAACACCTGGTTAAACACCATGTAAACCCATGGCAGTTGCCAAACACACAAGAAGAAAACCTTGTGACTACTGTCCTAATGAAGTCCCAGATTTTTCTGTGTACTATAATGAATTGGTTCTCTAGAAGCCTTTTCAATAAAGCATCTGTCACAATTGTGTGTGTCCAGATTAAGTGAAATACATTTTATTGAAATAATCACCTCCACTGTGATTGTTTATATGATTTGAAAATGTGTTTCTAATACTGCGGTTTGTAGAAGGGCAAATGTTTTTTACAAAATAAAGCAAACATATTGACAGTGTAAAAGAGGATTCTTCCTGACACCTGTCACTACTTGGTCCCGTGGCTGTAACAAATCCCCCCTTTTTTGACTTGCTTTGTGTACTAGCTAAGTTTCGTCAGCATCTTGGTACCATTCTGGCTTCATATCTGCTGCAAAGTGCTACAGGCCAAGTACCTTTTACCTCGCTTCTATCATCCCCGGAGGTCAGAAGTTCATTTACATAGCTTTGGAGCAGCCTGCTTCAGTAACAATTGGTGAAATAATATTATGTTAAAGAAAGCAGTGTTGGTGATATTAGAAACTAGACAGAAGAGTTAAATGAAACAAAAACTGAGCATAAGAAACTTTCCTGTACCTGGCAGCTGCACAAAGTCTAGCTCACCACGTTACAATCTCATAGTTATTACTGATATATTCAAGCACACTAGAAAAATGTATCAGTGCTTATCTGACCTTTCTTCTCATATGGTTCACAGATCTGTAGCAATAGGAACTTCAGCCAGCAGCAGCTTCAGGGAAGAACAGTTCTGGCACTCATGAACAGCAGGGAAATGCTTCACCTTTTCAAGCTCCCTTCAGCTGAGAAAGCTCTTTCTTGTTAGGATAACAGAAATCCAATTTTTTCAGTGGCAGGTTGTGTTAAATATATTTCAAGGATGCAAAACCCAAGCAACTGTTTTGCCAACTGCAGAATGTGGTTAACTCCACCCAGTGATGACAGCGTTTCCAAGCCTTTGTGTGAAAATTCCAGCTTTCTGCTAGATGTGTCAGAATATGTTGTCCTTGTGAACTGATAAAAGAAAATCTTTAGCTTAGCCCACACACACACACACTCTTGCATTTCTCTTTATGAAAGCTCCACTGATCTGTCACTGGGGAAATCCCTTTCTCAAAGGAGAGAAACAGAATTATTATTTCAACACAGTTATTCAAAATTAGGTATATCGCATTTAAGTATGTCTTCTGCAGGCAAAGACTGCTGCCATAAAGGAGGAAACTGCACAGGCTGGCTGATTGGTGTGCAGAATTTGATGTCTTTGTTGGTACATTGTAGTCTTTCATACAAAATGCAAGCATATTGTGCCACCAGGTTGTCATTGCTTTTAAAATTGGACTTTGATGCTTCACCAAGAGATCAACGTGCCTTGAATTTCTTTAGTTGGTGACTGCAAGGAGAAAAAATTGGTTGTCAGAATTAAGAATCTCATTCTAGAAATCTGTCAACTTCAGGTTTATAAGCCTATCACATTAAAGAAAAAGCAGTCACTTGGAAGAACAAATCATGGATGGGAAGTGCGAGGGCATCTTCAGCTTTCACGAGACTTGAATCTGTTGAAAATGGAAGCAGGATGTCAGTGAGGTTGTGGCCTAGGAAATTCTTCAATTCTGACATGTGAATGAAATGGTTCAGGACAGGGAAATTCACCTTTAACACAGGGACTTGTTCATGTTCATCTCATTAAACAAACTGTCACGTCTAGGACCAGTCTCTTACCTACTGAAGGAGCTGTGCTGTCTTTCCAGTGTCTGTCCTCAGAACTGAATTGCAGCAATTTCTTCAAAATATCTCATTTCCCACTAGTGCTGATTGTGAGAGCACACAGTACATAACCAGAACTGACAGGAGATGACAGCCATGCAGAGAAAAGTGTGACATACATGGTGTTTTGGAAGAGGAATGGAGGGCCAGAAGTGACAGCAAGGAAGAGCAGGGAAGAGAGGGTATGACAGCCTTAAGACAGATTGGAAGAAGGGAGGAAAGCCACAGAATGATGTCAGAGAAGGAGTATAAAACTTAAAACAGAGAAGAGAAACTATTCACTCTATCTAGGATAGGAAAGAGGGATTAAAAGGTCTGGAAAAAGGAAGAATCTGAACCAAAAAAAAGACAGAGGAGAGTGTAAGAATGAGTGCTATGAAAGTGAGGTTAGAAGTGATATAGAAAACCACTACAGGGGAAACAGAGACAGCTAGGGGAGATTAGAGACTGAGGCAAAAATCACCAAATACAAGGAATGGGTAAGGAAGGGAGACTTTATTTGAGACTTAACTGTCAATGAAAACAAAAAATAAATAGAAACAGAGAATGAGTGTTTGGGATTCATAAAGAAAAAAAGGGATGTGAGGGCACTGGGGCATAGGGGTAAAAGAGCAGACAAGCAAAGATACACTAAAGCAGATGAGGAGCATAAGCAAATATAAAATAAAATTCAAACCCAAAATAAGCCAAGGAAAAAACCCCAAACAACTTTCTTGTCTTTAGGCATCAAGGTAGGAGAAAGAGATTTTTCACTGTTCACACGTTCTTTTCTTTTGCAAAAGACTGTACACTGTTTGCAAATTACAGAAACAGCAGAGTAACTATGGTTACCACAATGCATGCTGCTGCAAGGCTAATCCTCTGCTGGATGTCCATGTTAATTCCTGCAGAGATGACCTTGTGATGCACAATTACATCAAAAGATCTATATAAAAGCATCTAAATGTATTAGAGAATTTTCATTTATCCTCCTAATGGGCTTTGCATTAGTACTGTAATTGTAGTGACTGACACTTGCTTTGTCTCAGCCTTTCCACAGTAAATTCCTCCTGCAGGAAACCACTCCCCAAACTTTCCTGAACGCACACCTGTATTAATTGGCACACTCATATGAAGTCACAGAGGTATAAACACAACATAATCCTTGCTCTGCCATGTGGTCCTCAGTGTTACAGAAGAAGATGATTTAGAAAGGCCTTTGGGGACAAAGGTGTTTTATTGTAGCCTAGAGGTTTAGGCAGATGTCTGTACTGCTTCTGACTGTGATCTTGCCATCAATGGCATTCATTGTCCCAGGAAAGTTACTTTGCGTTTCAAGTTAGTGAGTATATTTTGATTTCTACAGATTTTATAGGAATGCTGTGAATCTTTCCTAAATTTATCCAGGAACAAGATAAGAAAATGAAACTTTTAGGTTGAGTAATGTTAAAGGGAGTATTTCTACAAAGAACTCTATGTTTTTGCACATTCACTGCCTATCAAAATCCTTCAAGCCCTCTCCACTGATTTTAACAGGCATTGAATTAGACTAAAAGCTAAAGCCTGACTGAAGTGTTCAGTTAGAAAAATATGATGTTATCTGTGAACCACAGCATTCTGAACATTGTGATCAGACCACAAAAAATGTAGCTTAAAACAGGTGCCAGACATTTTTGTAAAAAATCAGTGCAATTTCAGATCAGTTTAATGGAGCAGCCATTTCATGAAGCAGCTAACCAGCTGCTCATATTCCTGTTTCACTGATCCTGACAAAGTTGTTCAAATCTTCACGGAGTTTTCTCTCATACACAGAACCACACTTTCAAATGGTCATGCTTTGTATTCAATCCATTCTTCCTTCAACTGTGCAAACACGTGATGCTCACTGCAGGATACTTACTATGTAGGAGTCCACAAAATGTGCAGCAAAGTCACCTGGAACCTATTAATAATGCCTATTAAAGGTAAGATGTAAAAGGACAAATGGAAGGAAATTAGAATAAACTGAGCATAAGGATACTATAAATTAGATTAGAGGGGAAACAGGCTCAAATTTTCCCTTCCTCTCCTTACCACGCTGCAGTGAAGTCAGTGGGGTAACTCAAGGTAGAGTTCATAACTAAAGAATCATGTCTTATTGCTATTCATTTTCTCTTGGTATGGAACACATTTATTTTTTCCCACTAGACTGTTTAGTAAACCACAGTTATTCAGTTAGTGATCAAACCTTAATTAGCTTACTTACATGCCAAAATAACCCCAGTCACTTGTGTGAACCACATTAACTTCTAATAATTTAGAAGGAAATCACAGGCACTGAAACCAGCTCCCTCTCTCATGATGGGAGAGCAGCTGCCTGCAAGATGATGGTCGTGCCAAGGATACTTTATGCTCTGCAGATGGTTCCCTTCCGTCTCAAGTTTGAAGATAGAGATGTGCTGAACAAGCCTTTTGTAACATTCCTACTGAAAAGTTAATAGCCAACAACCAAATCTGAACCAAAAAGAGCAGTGGAATATTCCCACTGAATATAAAATTGTATTGATGGCCTTTTAGCAGCAGTGACTAATTTGGTATTTCCTAAACAAGGACTTGATTTATGATACTTGGAAGGGATAATGTTTTTAAATGTTAGAAGTAGAATGGAATTAAATCATTGTTCATTGTAGTGCATGCCTGCTCACACCAGTTATCATCCTTTGCCTGTCTGAAGATTAATACTCTGTATATATACTGTGAGGGGAGAAAGATGGAGAAAATTCCTTTCGAGCATTTTTTCAGTTTAGTAAGACTTTTTTTTTTCCCCCGGTAAAAAAATTCCATTCCCAGCATTTTAAACTAAGCAATTGCAGGAAAGTAAGTTGAAAAAACATAGTTCACAATGAGTAGAACCATTAGTTACAAAGATGTGTGCAGTGACTGATCACGTGTAGCAAAAATTTTCTGTAGTGTCAGCCAGTGCCTGATGAGGGGGACTGCACTCTCTTGTGGAGGTGTCTGGCTGCATCACTCCAGCAAGCTTGGTATATACCCCATGTAAGTGGACCCTGTTAGGGATGGGGTATGACAGTAATGAAAAGGCCTAAGAACAGGTTGACTTTCCCCTGAGGAACTGAAAGTGATCACCTTCTGAAGGCAGAAGGTGAATTTTGACAGCTGTTTGCACAGGTTAATTTTTGTCTTCTCTTCTGAAGGCCATTTACAAATAAGTGACATTGTGTAACACCAGTACTACCTATGACTTCAAAATTAAGCAGGTTTTCTTTTTGGCAATATGAAACACAGCACAGTCATGAAATGCTGTTGCAGGTCTTGCCAGCAGAAACAGGGAAAGAAATGTTCTTTAGCGTTCAACTTCAACGAGTGCCGCTGTAAATTAATTTGTGCTTTGTTTAACATTAAAATCACCATTGGCTTTAAACAAATAGGTGGTATGAATGACAGACAGTGGACAGCTGGTAGGGAGAATGACAAAATGGAGTCTGAAGGGACTCCTTCTTTTTAAAGGATACTCCAAACCACTTTCATTTGTCAACCCAGAAAGAAATCAATGGAGCCAGCAAACTCCAAACCATGAAGTCCTGCTGTTAGTACTGTATTTTACACATTAAAGTAGATGGGTGCTTTTAGCAAGTTAAAATGGGATAACAGTTATAACATGAAAATAAAGTAGTCTCTGTTTCTCTGTAACATGTAGACCTAACTACTCTGACATTGAATAGATTCAATCTATATTAAACAAGCGATACAGGGATGGCAGGAATTCAATTCTTTGTTTGCTTTCTTTTCCAGCATTTTGTGGATATCCATTTCTTATCAATTATCCCCCCACTGTTATTTCTGATGAGGGCATTGCCTCTGACAGATCTGCCTGTGTACTGCAAGCTTTTATCAAATAGCCAAAATTACTTCACTTGTCGTATGAGCCTTTTCCCACCCAAATTAGGAAAGATAAAAATATCTGCATTCTCATCTGCATACATGAATACTGACTTGTTTTCATTATTTCTAGCCATAAAGAACATTTTTTGGACTAGCTTTCAAAAAAAATCTCTTTTATATCAGACTGTAGGGCAACTGCAACTGTAGATATAAACTGATGGACACTAATGTGAGATTTTTTCAAAGTAAAGCATAACAAAGTGCTCAAGTTGTAATATATTTTAGGTAGACTTAACATTTGTATATTTGATAGTTTTACTAATTTGACATAATTTTTAAGTCTATAAAACTGAATACCTATTGATACTTCAGTTTTCATTTCCATAATGATAAAGAGACACCTGGAGAGGGCAGCAGTGGGAATTGCTCCAGATTTACACGATTTAGACAAGATAAGACTGCTTCTGGCTTTATTCTAGACGAAGTCTTCCCATATATAGAATAGCAAGTTGTGGGGAGGGGAAGTCTCCTAAGAAATTGCACTCTTCACAGGACAGGGTAAAAACTTCTTATTTCTTAGCTGCAATTTATGTTTGGCAAGATCACATCACTGTAATATTATGCAATGACATATTTCTAGTGCTTGTACTGCTGAATGCTGGGTAGAGCACTCACCAAATCAGTCATCTATAAAGATACTTGGCAATCTCTAAAAATCAGAATAGAACCCCCAGAGGGTGAACATACTTCAATTTATATTAATATTTCATACTAAGAAACACATTCTTGTTCTATTTTGGTTTTCAGGATGCCAAAGAACATGTTCTGGGCATGATTTGTGCTGAAAACCAGAGAAAATTCCACTTTTTCCTATAAACCTGCCAATCATTTATAGATAGGATCATTAGAGCAAGCAGAAGTCAGAGTGCATGATGTAAATCTTTTTGTCGTTCATCAATCATTTATGAACATATTTTTAAAGCTCTGTAATAAATAACATAATCAATTCTAGCAGTGTGCCCTTTTTCACTTTATTTTTTTCATTTTAAAAAGAAAGGTAAATTAAAAGTCTATAATTTATAAGGCATAGAACTACTTTCCAAACAATGCTTATTACACAAGAAATATTCCATAAAGATGATTTTACAATGATTATGTAAAAGTCAACTTGTTCAGAGCTCCCAGTAATTATTGCCCCCAATCAGTGGAACAGCAAAAATTAGTAAGTAGCTCAGGAAGCTTTGTCATAAACAACTTAGTAACCTTTGCATAAGTGATGAATTTATATGCACACATACACATGCACAAACACAGGCAAGTGAGAGGGATGTCCAGCACATATGGTTTTACCCTGTGCTGGAGATACATAGAAATAACTTATTCAATTATTGTGAGAGCCAGTGTAAAAGTTTGAAAGTGACAAATTAGCTGAATTCAAGGCGCTAAAAATTTTGATTTTCAGGTGACTGTTTTTTATCAGAGCCATGTCTTCAAAGTGCAAACATCTAAAATAACTCTGAATCAGGTTTTAAAAATTAGTCCTGTGATTGAAAGTTCTGATGCATAAATTTTGGCATACTGTAGGAGACAAATTTTACACTATGTACACTTTGATGTCATAGAGAATTAACAAATCACTGTTAAATTTTATGAATACAAAACTATTTTCATCCAAAATCCAGCTAAAATGAAAAATGTAACTATAAAAAGTCTTCTACCAGAAGTCTTTGCTTCATTTAAAGCTTTTCTTAAAAATAATGAAGATTGTCTGAAAGATCTCTAGATTAAGGAAAAAAGGTAGTTTTAACCAATCAGTACACATACAATTATCTTTTCCATTCTATCTTGTTTCATAGACTTTCTTTCCATTAAACAAAATTTATTCTGTTTCCCTATTTCTATTCAGCAGCCAAAATCAAACAAAATCAGAACGTGCAAATCAAATAATATGCAGCAAGTTTCCATTCTCAGTGAGAAGAAACCAGACTAGGCTACAATATTCCTGACAGCATGTGGTGTGAAGGCCCAACCCTATCGGCTGCTGCAAAATAAAATGCTATTAAGAGAAATTTTGAACAAAGAGAAACATTCAGCATCTTTTTCCAAATACAGTAGAATTAGTCTAGCCGTCAAAGTTAATTTTCACATAGTCCCCGTGTAAAAATGGTGTACGTTTTGGAGGATTAAAGCCAAATTCTGATCTCACTGATGTCAGATGAGATACCCCAGTGACGAATGTGTTTCTTGGCTTGCCAAGCAGCCGTCAATGTGTTTCTAATAAGATGGAGACTCAGTAGGGGCCAGGTGCTCTATTAGTTTAAATTGTTAGAGTAGCAGGAGCTGTGTAGAAGGTAGTAGATGGAAAATGTTTTCTGCCTGCCCAAAATGTGTACTCCACGTTCAGGAATTCAGTTGCTGCAGTCCAGCATTTGTACTGGCTGAGCTTCTGACTGAGGTTTGTTATAAGCCTTCTCTGTAGTAGTATACTAAAGCACATACTTGACATTGCAGATTTACAAGAGAACTCTCTTATTTTGGTTTGGGTCAGAATTCTACCTGTTTCTCTCAAAGGAATGATTTTCCTTGTATTTTTGAAAGTACTCTTGTACCTACTATTTAAATTACTCTTTAGTTCAAAGGTAGCTGATGTTCACTAAATGTACTACTGCACAACATATTTAATGAAAACCTGAAACCAAACCTGTGGCTGGGTAATAATGCTGTAATGGAACAAAATGACATATTACAAGGTGAAAATTAAGTGAAGCTTCACAAAGCCAGGCCTGAGTAATTTCAGACGATGGAGCTGTAAAGGGGCTGGCAAGCAGTGGAGCGATTTGCTGTTGTATTGATGGATATCCTGACAGAGACGCCCTCGGTGGTCACATCTTGTAATCATTCCATGAGCACTTATGGCTGGCGTGCAGAACCCCAAAGGCCACTGTTGGGGTGCCTGCAATATCAGCTCTTTTTCTGCAATAGAGAAGGCACTCACCTTCAGGATACATGGTGTAGGCACAGCAGAGTAGGATTTTTTTCTTGGACAAGCACCTGGAGCAGTGCTCAACACTCCCACCCCCTCAGGTATCATCCCTGGAAAGCCAGGCTATGCACCTCAGAGATGCTGTGGCCCTAAGCTATTCCTCTTGGCTTCATAAATCCTGCACATTTTCAGGGACCTGGAAGAGAGAAGCTGAGGAGAAAGCTGCAAGTATACCCATAGGCAACACAAACTGAGAAAATTCCAGTTGCCAGCAAAACCTCTTTTCTTCGAGTACTTATACATGTATTCACACAGCACGTGAGTTCAGGCAGCACCTCCAGCATTCTGCTGTGTAGTTCCAGAAGTGCCCTGGGGTCTTTTAAATGAATCAAGACAGAAGGACTCTCATTTTCATGACAGAGCAGTCTTGTGCTGAAAGTATCTGTATTTTTGTAGAGTTGTTACAGAGAGGGTGAATGCAGTCCAGATGGCAGCTTTGCGAATTGCAGAGCTGAGAACACCCTACAGAGAGGTCACTAGTACCATCTGAGCTGTAATGGAGGTTCAGATCACACTGTGCTGCCCTGCCTTACTGAGGTTTAACAGGTTTTAACATCATCTGTAACTCACTAAGACAGTCTCTGCGCAGAGATAACCAACACTTTACAAGCCTTGAAACACAAATTTCTAAAGACAGGAAAAATTCTGTGTGTTTTTCATCCTGTCCAGATCATTTTAAAAAAAAATATGGATTATATAGAGTATGTAAGAGCATTTTTGGCAGAAAAAAAGATAATAGATTAATTTTTCAATTAGGATGGAAACTGGACTTTCTCTCAGAGAGATACCCAGAAAAAGCCCTGAGCACAACTTTTTCAGGAAAGAAAAAAGGCTATTTTCATTGAAATGAAGGAGGGAGCTCCATGCTGACCTGTCCTTCAAGGACAAGGACTAAAATTGTTATCTGGAAAAGACCCTCACAGACACATTAGTGAATTACAATGTAGTGGAGCAAGAAAGGCCAGGGTGGCATCTTACTGTGAGAACTGCTTTTCTTACTAAAAAGATACACCAACTACTCTGCCTGGCCTGATGGCTCTGCGGTTCAGCTCCAATTAAACACAGGTTGGGTGGTTTTCTTGGGAAAACATACTAAACAGAACATGAGATCAAGCTGTCTTTGTAGGAATATATAAATATAATCTGTCCTACTACTGTCAGCTAAAGCATTTGCCATATGAGGTGCTTATGTGCTTTGCATGTCAGAACTGGCTAACCTTGGTGCCATCACATGAGGTGCTGCTTTTCAGCAGGACAGGAGGTAGACCTGAAATGAGAAGGTCCGGTAGCAATGTCAGGACTTGGATAAGCCACACATGTGGCAGGGGAGGACAAGGAGTAGGTGAATGTTCTGACTACAAGTTTTGGAAACAGTGCAGCAGCCCTGCTCCTGTGGCAGGAGCACATTGTGGGGGTAAAAACAGGCAACTGCTTGAAAAGGAGGAGGAAAATAACAATCTCACTTGCATGACAAGTTGCCAGAGTACACCACATTAACACATGCATTGCTTTTCTTTTGTAATGTACTTATATTTTTGCATGGTTGCCCTTGAAAGTACTTTTACACTTAAAAGTAATTATAGAACAATTAGTTCTATATCACGAAGGAGAAATTTTCT
The DNA here is from genome assembly GCA_035047865.1 of Dendrocincla tyrannina. Lineage (NCBI taxonomy): Eukaryota > Metazoa > Chordata > Aves > Passeriformes > Dendrocolaptidae > Dendrocincla > Dendrocincla tyrannina. The sequence continues at coordinate 33,873,078 of JAWWMP010000116.1, read as the reverse complement.
CCCTTCCAAAACAGTTAGCCCTCATGCCAGAAAGTAAAAAGATGGGGAAAAGTAGGAGATATCTGAATCTTTATATATCTATATCTCTTTTCAGGAAAGCTTAGTAACCTTCTCCAGACCACAGGTGCTAACTCTAAAAACAAGAAGGCATTTATTTGTGCTTGCTATATTGATGTCCCAAATTCTGGTTTAGGATTCAAATTGTAAGCCTGTTTTCTTCCCTTTGTTTCTGAACATAGTCAAACTAGGAAAAAAATTCATTTTTTCACATGATCCACATCTTGAAAAGTCCTAGGAAATGGCAGCCCACATATTGAACTCACTTTATAGCCCTTTTAAAATTGAAAAATAAGAAAGCAATTGTCTGCTCATGATAACCTCTTTTGTGAACGAACCAATTTTTAGATATGGCTCACAGTGGGCATTCATGAAATAAAACAAAGGAATTAACAATTGTTTTATTTCTGTATATGAAGTGGTATACTATGTGTTTTGGGAACAAAATTTCTATTATTGCAATATCTTAGAAGCACTTGAGTTTAAGTATATTTTTTATTGTCTGCATGAGAACATTATCATACAGTACTGTACACTTTGCTTCTTCTAATCTCATGCCAAATATAAATGCTAATGAATTTTAATAATTTGAAAATAAGGTAAAATATTACTATTTCATGATCACATTCATCCGTGCACTTTTCAAATGTGTTTTTTTCCAATAAGACCTGATATTCTGAATGGGAGGCACAACTATTTGGTCCTTTGAACCAAGGATCTGAAAATCACAAGAAAATAAAAGGGTAAAGCCGTGTGAACTACACGTTGTTAACTTACAATGAAAGCCATTATATAGAACAGAATACTTTCCCTCTGGAAAAGGGCAACTCAATTCTAATTTGGGAGGAAATAAAACCTAAGTCAGAAGAAAAACATCTGCACAGTTAAATCTTCTTACTTGGTATGTAATTTTCACACCACCGTCACATGACAAAATGCGACAAATTCACTTGCCTTTCCTGGAGCAACTGGTATGAAGCAGGAAAAGCCTATCAAATGTAAATGTCCAAGAAACACATCTTATAGAAAGCAACAGCCCTGTGCTGAATGGTATTACAGAGTTTAGGGTGCCAAGGATTTCAGAAGTGGTTGAAGTTGAAAAACTAGTGCATCTGGAGATGTTTAAGGGAAAAGTTACCTAATTGCTGAAAAAAAAGAGAACAGAGAGAATAAGAAGTGGTGCCCTGGTAAGAGGCATCATATAAACTATTCACAATCACAAACTTCTAAAGTTCAAGTTTAGTGTGGAGAAGGTGTTTAGTTCAGGACAGATTTTCACTTTATTTAATTAATTAAGCTGCAAACTTCAGAATTTACTCTTTGGCTTTCTCAAAATTGCAGAAACTACTGTATGTCAAGATCACACACATGCTCTTTGTTGGGGAAAAACAGCTGTCCATTTGTCCGGCTGATGAGAATAAGGTCAAGGGAGTTCAACAACTGCTGTAGAAAAACACACTCTCAATAGTTAAGACATTTTGCTACAACAGGTGCTGAACTCATCTAACCTTGGTCATGCTAGAAAGACAACTGTTTTCTGCCCTATCTGATGGAGAAGTAAGCTCTGGTATGTTTGTTAGCAGTATTTGTACTCTGCTTACATCTTTACATTCTTCTGGAAATGAATAGCTAATGGGTTTGGTTAGGCAATAAGTCTCTTCAAAGGGATTTCTTTTGGCCTAAGCCCTGTGTGTTACTTCAAGATGGGCAAATGAGGCCGATACGTGTCTGTACACATACTTGTGGAAAATGATTCATAGAACTACCTAAGAAGCCTGGCTGCCATATGGAACAACAAAAGGTGGATCTCACTTTTGTAGCATGACGCTCTAACCCGTAGTGGCACAGCACTGTAAATTGCCTAGTCCCATTAAAAAAAAAAAAAAAAAAGAAAAAAAAAGAAAAAAGTTTTGCAAATAAGACTACTAAATTACAGTTAAGCATTGTTATAACCAATGTACAAGTTCATAAACACTTAACTTGTGCTCTTAAATTTCCAGATGTATTTACTTTACTCCTCTAAAGCATGTTAAAGAAAAAGTGTTCTTTGTTATCTGGAGCTATTTGGAATCTTTAGCAGTTCACTTAACACATCATAATGTCTATCACAGACTTTCCTAAAGCACCACGGGAAAATGCATACCTCAGAAAAGGAATAAATCTCTTAAAAAGGTATTAGTGTAATTAAGTAGGTCACCATACTGTAAAGGTGAAGTGCCTGTTAGTATTGGTGGATTTTAGTACTGATTCAGCAGAACGCTTAAGCAAGTTTCACTAAAATGTGTAGGCAAATATACATGCAAGTTCTTTTCTGAGACATGGTCTTTAATGATTATTAATGCTGGTTCTGGAGGGTTTCACCTTTTATTTCCCAGTGGAGAGCCAGCCTTACAGCATGTGACAGAGACAGTTGTCCAAACATAAATTATACCTGTGTGTTGCAAGTTTATTGCTCTTCTTCTCCTGAGTTGTCTTGGTGTAAATACATCCTATGCCAAACATGCTTGAGTGGTGTTTAAACCCTTGTGTATCCGGTGACAAATCTGCCAGAAAGCAGAGCAATGAGTTTAATATTTGCAAGCCCGTGGATGTTCACACAGAATCACAGAGAAGGGTAAAGTTTGGAAGGGGTCTTTGACAGCTGTTTATTCCAAGGCCCACTGCTCAGATAAGGGTCAGCTAAAAAAGGTTGCTCGGGGCCAAGTCCTATTGGTTTTTGAATTATCTGCAAGGACAAAGACTTCACAAGCTTCCTTGGTAACCTGTTCCAGTGTTACAGCAGCCTTACAGTGAAAAAACCTTTTTCTTATGTTTAAATGGAATTTCCTGTATTCCAGTGTGTCCTACTGTCCTTTCACTGGACACCACTGAGAAGCCTGGCTCTGTCTTCTTTGCTCTCCACCATCATAGTTGCACACACTGAGAGGATCCTCCTGAGCCATCTCTTCCCCAGCCTGAACAATCCCAGCTCTCTCAGCTTCTCTCCGTATGTCAAAGTCAGGAAATAAGATTAGGCTATTGCTGTCCTGTAAAAGGCTGACACTGTTTGCCTGAGGGACCTTGCCCTGGAAGCAGATGGTCACTCTGCTGAGAAAGGTTTAAGTGAAAGCTTCTATGCAGAGATGGGATCTACAGGAAAAGAACTAATTTTTCCCCAGGGAATGCTAATTTAAAGTATAAACTAAGTCATCCTGGGAGAGGGATTCTAGGAGTAGCCACTGAGGCAGAATGTATGATTTGTCTTTCATGGTATAATCTTACTGTGATGGGTTTTTTTTAAACAAAAGATAAGCACCATGAAGATGATGAACCAATAATTTCCACACTGTAGGAGAGCACTGAAAACTGAATTTTCTTTCACATACATTAATGAAGAATGCTTGTGAAGTATGCCTCTATCTGAAGCATTCCATTTTAGTGCAAGTTTGGAAACAAAGAATATATAAAAGGAAGCAAGGTTCATGCAGCACATATAGCAAAAACCATTAAAACAACTGGCTTGTTTACTATTATTTCAGTTCCTATATTCAAGAGTCCAAAGAGTGTTTGCTACTCTGAATCTGACAGCCCTTTGCATAATTCTTACAGATTCTAATATATCTACTGTCTCTGACATTCCCTGGCCTGGTCTTCCCTGGACAGTTGAAAACTTTATTTGCTACTTTTCATTGCTAAATCTGCCTTATATTGGTGAAATTTTGAAAAGAGTGAGATGATCTGGCTTTGAAAATTAATTTACATGCCTGATATTATGCTACAATGTTATTTAGATGCATGATGGGATGTAAAGCATGCTTCCTTTATCTTTCTGTGTCCTGGATCTTCATGGACATGGCAGGAGAATTGGTGTTTCTGATGTCCCTGTAGATAAGAATAACCTGACATAAAAGATGAGTCCTGAAGGACTGAACAAACAAACTGAATAGTCAGAGGAGCTGACAGATCAGATGTCACTGCACACAGGAGCCAGTGAAGGAGAAGGTATGTGAACTCTTCACTGGACTGCTAAATTCTCATAGCTGTTCAGGCAAGGAAATTCTTTCCCTTTTTTTGATGCAAAATATTAAATCATAATAGCTCAAATTCTAGCATTTAATATTTTAGTCATTCCAGAAATGGCTGAAGAACACTTTACCATCATGCAAATAGACAATCCCTGCTAAGCATGCAAGTGTTTCAGCTTCCTGCTCTCCCAGCACCTGAGAGCCTGTTCAGGTGGGAGAATAGATGTTCCTGTGTGCTCAGTCACCTCTTTGCAGGGTATCTGCAGAGAGCTTTGGGTGCTGGAGGTGCTCCAGTCACACGAGAGATCTCATGGAGTTGCATGCTGCTGTTGCAGTGGAGGGATGTGCCTTTTGGCAGGCCTGCTTTCCAGAAAGACCTCACAAAACTGAGTGAGTGGACAAAAAAGCATGAGATTAATGTCAGTGTAAAAAATGCGAAGTAATTAATCTCAAAAAAAAAATAGTCTGAACTGTGTTTATGGTCTTCTGAGATTGTAACTGGCAGTTACACCTCAGCAAAGAGAGATAGCAATTATCACCAGCACTTCTTGGAAGTCATTAACTTATGATACAGTAGCAGCCAAAAGGAAATAAAAAGGCCAAATTTCATCAGAAAGCGGACTGAGGGCATAACGGAAAGCATAATTTAGTTGCAGTACAAAATCTCTCTTGGGCATTATCTGAAAGTTTGATCCTCACATCACAAGGAGTAAGGGAGGAATTAGAAAAAACACAGAGAAAGGCAGCAGAAGTGATTAAGGATGTCAGATATTAAAGGGACAGACTTAAAGGGCTAAATCCTAAACTTTGAGGGAAGAACTGTCAGTGAGAAATGTGAAGGCAATCAGTGAAGTGGATGCAGAGCTGCTAACTCCCTGAACCCTTCATCATCCTGAATTTGTTGCCACAAATTTTGGATACAGTTTCAGCAGAGGATACAAGGAATTAGAAACTCTGGAAAACCAGTCTAATACTATATTAAAGAAAATAAACAGGAATTCCTTTATCAACTACTCTAGACACGAGAGGAGTAGTAGGGAGACAGCAGCCAAGAGCGCCTGCTCTCCCTGAGCAGCATCTCCTAGACACTGGTGGAGGCAGAATGCTGATCCAGCACGGTAGGGTATTTGTTATATTCTTATTTTCAACACCGAGCCCTACTGATATGTAATTTGCATCTGCTTCAGAGCATCCCAGTCTCTTCCCTTTTCAACAGCCTCCTGTGCAAGAGCCAGCTGGTCTGCAGATTGCAGAGCAGGAGATGGGTCAGTCCAGAACTGCTGATGTGGGGGGTGACTGAGTCTTAAAGAGACTGCAACAAGCAGTAAGTGCATGAGAATCTCAGGCAGCTTCCAGAGAGTGAGAGATGTAATCAAATGATTAAGTCATCTGCTCCACATCATGCTTGGCTGTTTAAGGACTTCTGTCAGAAGAAAACATTTAGAACATCAGGCTGATGGGCAGTAACAACAAAAAAATTATAAATTATTCCTTCTGATTCCTTCTGTTCTCTTTTTGGCTCCTACAACAGGAGTTGTTGAGAGTAGGATTATGGGAGGCCATGAACAAGCTTAAAATCTGCGCCCTACTTAAATACCTCTGATTTTTGTATGTGGGAAGGAAGTGGCCTAAATCTGACCCATCTAATATATATAATATATTCCATGGCATGTAATGTTTTGACAGCTTAAGTAGATATACGAGCACTGAACTGGTAACTCATTCAAATCAAAATTGGTATGCCTCCTATCTAAGTGTTGTAAGCTCTGGTTTTATTCAGATAATTGTGTTTATTTTTTCTTTTCCAACAAGATAATTGTGCATATTACTTCAGTCTTTGGTATGTGTTAGTCTTGTCCAGATTTTTTTTAATGCACTCCCATGAAATTTTAGATACAGATATCATCTGTATTAGTAATGGGGAATGTAGGTGCTGGACAGGAGCAGAAGACTGAGAATGTACTTTTCCTGCCTCACAAACACATTGTTTATGTCAGAATTTTTCCCCCCCTAAGTACAGCACAATGTGGACTGTGTGAACACATCATAAATGGGCTGATCTTGGTAATGTGTTTGCTAGGAACATTTCAAGCTATAAATCAGGAGCTAAGCCACAGAGAAATTTGTGTTTTGTCAGGAGAAGTCAGTGGCAGAGAGATAAGGAAGGACTCTGGAGTGCCTTAACCAAAAAGCTGCTATAGATCTGTGGGAATGATGGGCCACAGAGCAAGTCATTTGGTGAGTTTGACAAAATGGAGAGCACTTCCAGGGACACAATCTGAATAAGAAAGATGTGTTTTATCTGCAATGTCTAATCTCTAATAATGATAAAATTTGGCACATCAAGATACATCAGATCTTGATTTTGACACATCAGATAATTTCCTTCTAAATGTTTAAAGCCATTCAGCATGCCTGTTACATAGGTAAGTGGTATAATAAGAATTATACCACTGGGAACCTGCCCAAGGAGAGAGGCTAGGTCTGTTTCTAGGAAAAGCTTTCAATAGATCCCAGAAGCCTGGACCTTCAGTCATTTGCTTTAGTCACATGAAAATGTATCATTTAATTATTTCTTTAGTGCTCCCCTCCCCTTCTCTTTTTTTTTTTTTCCGAATTTCTTTCCCCTTTGCTCAGTAAGTGCTGATTGCTCCTGAAAGCTCATCCTTTGAGTCTCTGCTAAAGCCTTTTCTGACTCCTGAACCCCCACTTGTGGTCTGTATGACTGGGAAAATAGTGTTAGCACTCAAGAACATCATTCTCATACTGCACAGAGAGAGAGCCAAAGGGATCAGGAGTCTATTCTGATCATGATTTATTCATGTGGAAGTCTGACAGGCAATAATTGCTGCCACTGCTCACAGACAAAAAATTAACAACTTGGAAATAGTGCTTCCTGTATTCCCACATCTTGTCCTCAGGCCTGGGATCAATATGAACTGTGAGCAGATGTGCTTGCAAGTAGTCTATTCTCATAGCATTCTATGTTCTGCCACAATACTGTAGTGTCTAATTATTTTAAAAAAAAATCTACATGAAAAATATTACATCTCTCTCTCCATAAATAATACCTTTCCCTCTTAAAGGAGCATCAGGAATACAGGTCAACAATTTACTGTGGAGATACAAAAGGATGGGGAAATGGACTGTTACCTCTGTCAGTGTATCTTGATGGCTAGGTAAGAAGATAAAAGATATGGACATGATTTTGCAGCACTTAATCCCAAAACTTGAGTTCAGCTGCTGAAAGGAATCTCTGTCTAGACAAATTCTTTGTCTGCCCTTTCCCTCATTGGTCTCATTTTGTTGATGATTTTCTCTTGTCTTTTACCTTTATTGTCTTCTTCTTTGCCATCTCTATTACCTCTCTTCCTAGAATTTGATATGCATTGTTATGGAGGTCTTGTGTGAATCCTGGGAAGGGAAGGTGAGGTTAGATAGATATTCTGCAAGATATTTAAAACAGAGCTGGGGAAGCTGCTGGAGGATCCCTGAGCTCATTTAGTTTTAGTCTTGAAAACTCAGTTGAGCTAGTTTTTCCTCTGGACTGCTTGAACTCGGAGGGGCAACAGAAGTGATTAAATGGATAAAAAAATGTAAAAATACTTTTATAATATGTATGTTGGTATAGGTTTCTGAAAAAAAGAAAAAAATCTTACTATTTCCCAAACACATGATAAGGAGAACGGCTGAAAGAACCTTGCTCAGACTCTAATTATGAGTGCAATTTCACATTGACTGAATGGCTGAGATAGGGTTATATGTGTCACTTTCTCCCATTTAATGACTCATGTTAGAGTGGCTTATAAATAAGCTTCTCATTATCTTTACTTTTCTCCCCTCTATTCTGAGGGAATAATATGTTGTGTAGTAACGTGGGTTGAGTTATTCTGGCAACAGTTTAACTCAAGTACAGAACAAATCTGTCCCTTCAGCCCTTAGGCAGGTATGCATATCTTGCAATCTGGAACTCTGGAGACTCAAAAAAGTTGCTCTGTTTTGCAAGCAATCAAATCCTTGACTGCATTCTTGGACACAGTATCAATACAAGCAGTTCAAAGATTACAATTTGAGAGATGAAGTTGCTCAATTTCTTTTTTCTGTCAGCACAAAAATTAAAGAGTAAGTCCAGTGGGAGAACATTATGCACACACATTGTTGTAGCAAAGAGCTTAAGCGCACTAATATATTTCTCATGTATTTGAAATTGTATGCCCTTATTGCAGACTACAGAAGTCTTTGATTAGGAAAGTTTGCAACCAAAGACACGAAAAGACGAAAAGGAGCTGCAAAACTCAGGAGAAAAAATTTTAACTCAAGGCAGAGAACACTCTCAGAGGATCTCTGAAGGAATGGACACAGAACAATAATCAAGTACCAAAGACTGCTTCACTGTATGCTCTCTGGGTTATCCTTGTATTGAGATGAGCATCTCTGTAGTCATACAACTGTAGTAAAAGGTGAATTCTGACTTGCTCATTAGAAAATGTATGACAGAAAAAAATTTGTTACATATGGAGGAAAGCAAAAATCACCATCTTTAATGATAAATCTTTACATCTTATTTCTACACAAGTTCTCTTTGGTCACACAGTCATGCCTAAAAGATCCCTTTACAACTTTCATACTTAGACTTTTGGGTGTATAAGTAATGCGAATTTTTAGGATGGACAAGGAATCAAATAAGCAGTATGTTCCTCACAACTGATTTTTCTTTTGTTGCCATTTATGAAATTGTTTTGATGTTATGCAGATTTTGCGTTACTACCCTTCTGAATCCAGCCTGTCATAACTCATTCTACTGCAGCTTCATCTACAAGGATGAAGATACAGGTATTTAATATATGCATCCTGTTCTAAACTCTGAGATTAACTGGGTTGGAGGACAGTGCTAATAATGCAAAGGTTGTCAGTTTGATCCCCACAGAGGTCATTCCCTTATGAGCTGGACCTGATGATCTTTGTGGGTCCCTTTCAACTCAGAATACTCTGTTTCTGTGATAAAAAGCAACAACTGGTCTCCATCTCTCCCTTAAAAAAATTTCAGAGGTCCAGGCACATTCTTACCTCAAAGGAAGGTTTATTATTTGGAAAGCATTCAAGCAGAAAACTATTTACGTAGAAGATAAAATAACATGATCATTAATGGGCTTTTTTGAAGTCACAACATATATCTGGTCTATATTTTAATTAATGTGCATGGTTTTGTTTCTGTGGTTACTCAGACCTTCATAACAGTAATTTGATGTGAACTGGGTCTGAACCCTTGGAAATGTAGCTTCCAAATGAGGTACAGCAGTACATTCAAATGCCACGAGGAAACTATTAGACGTGCCCACTCTGTCTGCTGGGCAGAGCACTGAGGCTGTCTTGGGGACCTAATTCACTGCCTGTGCAGACAGTGACCCTGAAAACATGTCCCACACATGATGGGACAGTGCCTAATAGAGCACACAAGCTCCTGTGTGCCCAAGCACCCAAAGTGAGTTAACACAACACCGGCACATCCAGGCAGGCTGGCTGCCGCCTGGCTGCAAGTGTCCACAAATCACCCACGTCAGGAGGAGACAGGCAGGTTGGTGCATGCTCACAGCCACTTCCAAAACTGCTTTTAAAAGAGGTGTGAACATAGCTGCTAGGGGTGATTCATAGCCGCCTCTTTTTGGTTTATCACACAGTCTCATGTGGCTGCAAAGGGGGGAGCTGGTGCGTAACATGAAGAATGAAACCGATGTTATCGGGATGATGGGGAAAAATGAATAGATAAAGTAATAAGCACATAGCACCTGTGTTATGTGGTGGTGAAAAGGAGGAACCATGCAACATGAGGCCAGCTGGGGAGTTGGCATTGAGAGACACTGAGCATCTGTACAGGGAATGAGTTGCTCTTGTAAAGGTTCATGGTGTTTTGCACCAGGACATGCCATTTCATTAGGATCCCATTAAGAAAGGTGCTCAGACTCTGTAAAATATACTTAAAATGCCAGTTATTAGGGTTAATTTATAAAGAAGAAGAAGAAGGTTGGACTTAATGATCTTGGAGGCCTTTTACAACATTAATAATTCTATGATTCTATTATTCTGTGATAGTGAGTGATAGGGCAGTTCAGGTGCATCATGAGTGTTCAGCTTTGAGTGGGCAGACAAGGAACAAAGTGTATTTTCTATGATGTGTTTTCTATGTGTCTCAAATATGTAGCAGTGTCATCTGAAAAGTCTTCAGTGCAACAACCCTTGCCAATACTTTTGGCATCTGTGCCCTTCTGTCACCACCATTGGTATTGATCTTGCTACTGCTTGTACCAAGGCAAGCTGAGGGGATTCTTCAAAGGTGGCCTTTTGTCATTTTCCACAGTTTCATGGAAAAAGAAACTTAATATTCCTCTTTAAAAAAGGGGTAGATTGACCAGACTACAATTCTCAGAAAAATATCAAGCCAGGTATTTAAAAAATGTATTTGTAATTACTAGAAGGCTGCAGGGCAATAAGCAAATAGCAGGGAGAGCTTAAAAAGAACAAGTGACATAGTACTAATCTAATTTCCTCCTATAACATGGCAATTGGCCATGTGGATACTGGAGAAATAGTAAATGGCTATCTTAATTTAGTCTTAGATATAAGCAACTTAGGCATATATGGTAAAGTAAATCTAATAACATAGTGACTGGAAAACTGGTTAGAAAATTGTACTGAAAAGATAGTCACTGATATTTCTCTGTCAAAATAGATGACTGTATTAAGCACATTTAGAAAAGTCTTTTCCTAAATCAATACTTTCACCATTTTCACTACTGACTTAGATGTTTGAGGAAACAAAAAAGTATTTTATTTTATTAAAATACTAAATAAATATATTATGTTCCAATGAGAACAAGCACAAAGCAGTACACTTCGAAAAAAATTATTTGCATGATTAAAAGATGGAGAATAAATAGTTAAATGGCCCTTGGGCAAAATAGTTAGGAGATTTAGAAGATCACAAACGGAACAATAATGAAGGATGCACAAAAATGAGTAAGACACCTTAAAAGTATGCATTGTAACTCCTCCAGTTAGCTCTGGCAAGCCCTCATCTGGAGCCTTATGCTCAGGCTTGAGCAGCCTTTTTTAAGAAATCTTTGAACCAGAGGGAAGCAGCAAAGATGATCAAAAGCCTAGAAAATCTGAGCTCTGAGACTGAAAGGATGAGGTTTGTTTAGTCTAGGGGAGGGAGAACTGAGGAGAGATGTGAAAAGAGTCTTTAAGTACATACAGACTGCTGTGGAAGGGTTAGAAACAAATTGTTCTTCATGTTTATTGGAGGTCAAGAAAAAATAAAATATGCTCAAACTGCAGTGTGAGGAATTCAGATCAGACACAAGGGAAGACTTCGCAGCTGTAAAATTATGAAGCACTGGAATAGATTCCTCACCAGATACAATACTTCAGGGCACTTTGGTGCACTTTCAACCTTCTTACATGTTATGAAGAATCTCTCCAACAGTTCAGTTTAGGAAATTCTTCATGTAAGTGGTAATGAGAAATGCTAGAAGGCAAGGTGGAGACAAGTTCATATTTTGGCTTAGGTGGAGAGAGGTCAGAGGAAAATTCATGGAGGAAGAATAAGGAGGTGATGGGGTCACTCAAAAGTAGAGGAGAAGAAAATGGACCTAAAATCAGAGGATGTTTTCAGAAGGGTGTGAGCCCAACCATGATGCCAAATAAGGAGAATAAGTGGCCCACTACACTTGATACTTAAGAATCTGAAACTGTAAATACAATCAAAATATCATGACTTTTCTAATTTTGTGTCATTGCCCAAATAATACATAAGACATTTAGCAAAACCATCTTCAAATACCCACCATTTGATTAGGTTGCTGTCAATGGTGTGTTATATGGTAAAGGTCAATTGCATTACATTCTTGTTGATAGAAGAGGTGCAAAAATATTTCATGCCATAAATGGTGTTTTAAGAACAAAACATAGGCTTTTGAAGGAGTTATTTCCTTTCACAATGCTTAGCACACACACGCTAGTCTACACACATGTCAACTCGTTGTTCTGAAAGATTTATCTCCCATTATCTCATACATTGTTGAGGCTCTTTGGGAATTCATGCTTTGTGCATTTGGCTGACAAAGCAATCTTTTGCTTCAGGATTCAGTATTTTATGCTGCTTAGTGCTAACCACAGCTGTCCAAGGCCACACAGTAATTCTGGTTAAAAAAAATTAATTGAATTGCATCAGCAGAATATTTCAGGGACATTCAAAATGAAATCCTAAATTTTATAAACTTCCTGGGAAAATTTGCTTTCTGCCTAAGTATCCATAGTTCACTGGTACCAACATACTATTTCACTTGTAACAGTGAACTGATAATAGAATGCTCAACAAAATTACAGTGGAAAGCTTCAGCTGTGGCTAAATACAGAAGTTACGATGAGATCCAGCTAATCCAAACATCTCCCTCTCAAATGAACATAACCTTTCCCAAAATATATTTATGTGGCTAAAACAAAAAAGCCCAAAGTAACAGGAATGGAGTTTAGATCTAACTGATGATGTGAAGGTAAGTAACCTGTACTGTGAATATGTGTTTAAAAGGTTAAATTGAATGCTTATTGATGTGTGATAACTGTACCTAGAAAATGGTACAGTTCCCTTCAAAAATGTGTCCTTGGCTAAGTGTGTTTGCACAGCGAGAGTAAGTTTTTGCCTCAAAGAGTTTTCAAACTAAGTGCATAAGAAAGAAAAGCAGTGGAAGTATGCAGAGAAATGAGCATATTCAAGATTTTGTAGCCAAAGAGTTGGAAATATTATCAGAAGTATTTCTGAGTCCCAGTCCAGTGGCTCAGTGAAGCACATTGCCTGAAGAAATCTAAGTTTTATGCATAAGTACTTCTTGAAGGTCTAATTGCATCTGGCCTGCTCACAGCATTTGTCTTGTTGATTTCAAAAGGCTACTCATATGAGTAAGATAAGACAGTTTAGCCCCAGAGTTTTCTAGTCTTTCACCTCTTTAGGCTGCTTATATCCCTTCTTTCTTTGACAGACAGATCATCAGATCTTTCCCATAAGGCCACCATGTGAAGGTTGTGAAGGTAGTAAGTTTTCATCAGACTCTCTCCACTTTTCTGTCACTCTATTCTCCCTTTACAAAGTCTACTCTTACATGTAATTATATCAGGTTCCTGGTGACACGGAGAACCTCTCTTCTCTTCTTTGCAGAACTCCTTTCAGCATTACTGTTTCCCTACTAATAGTCCTTTTCCACTTCTAATATTATTTCCATATGTTTCAGATTATTTTACCCCAATGTGTCAGATTGTAAGATGCATTCTTTTTATGGTTGTTTTTCACCCATGATTTAGTTGCATTACTGTTGATCTGTCTACACTGTTATTTGTATCTTCTAACAAATTAGAATCATATTTCAGCCTTTTACCATAGTCAACAGTGAGGATTTTTAAATCCTTAATCAGGAAACATGATGGCTTTGTATCTGATCTCACTGGCATAGCAGGATACTCCTTTCTCTTCACCTTTGCTTTCCTCCTCCTTTTTCTTCCTAATTTTCTTTACCTTGCTTCTCTGCTTCTTCTTCAAAAAGTCACATACATGCAGATGTCACTGTGCATGTTAAAAAAAATCATGTCTTGACCTGAACTATTTTTCTATTAGTCATGGCTTCTTTAAGGTAAGATCATCTGAAACTAACCTGTTCTGCCAAGGATTAATATATCTCCATTTACTCTAATTCATGCATTGATCTGTCAGTCACAAGGTTTGCATTAACCCTTTATATTGTCGTAGCCTTGAGAGGACTTTTATTTTCTCTGGGTTCTTTGGTGGAACTGGGCACCTAAATCAGTACGCAATGCAGTCAGAGATAATGAAAATCTTAGCAGAATCATCAATATTTGTCTTTCACTGAAAATAAGGACACTAAGCAATATCAATTGGTGACTCAAATTAAGTATCTGTTACTAGGCATTTCACCCATGAAATCTGTACCAAGTCCCTTCTGCTTCTGTAAAAATGTATAATGCCATGGAAAACAAAGTATAGGGCTCAAAACAAGGCTTGGAGTGACCTAGAGAAGACAGTCTGATCCCAAAGGTTATCCTTTTTTTCTGTATGGTCTAATGTAAAATAATCAGCTGATCTAATGTAAAATATTGCCTACATCTACAAGCTCTGCTTTTCTATTATGTTTAACATAATAACCTTTCAAACATCTTTAAGCAAATAAAAGCAAAGGAAAGTAATACCAAAGTATTCTGGCATCTCAAGCTTTAGTAAATACAAGAATAATTTGTTAAGCAGCTACTAATTTATTTTGTGACTGTTGTCCATAACTTCATCTCTTGTGAATTTTGTGGTAACTGGAAAGTAAAAGTTGAATTACAGGACTGCATTAAGTATATTAGGCATGACTATGATCACTCACAATTCACTCTGCTTGCATTTAAGAGAAAGATGATGTTGTGTTTAAAGATAAGAGCTGGAGTCAGATCTGGGTTCAGCTGATGACTGGAGCACACACTCTCACACAAGAGAAACATCAGCAATATCTCCCTTAGAACCTGATTCTTCCACCTACACATTGGATAAAACTGTTATTCTGGCAGTAATAGCCATTCGGTGGTTGCTTAAGGGCATGTCAGCCCAGACCCCATGGCAGCACACAGATTGCCGAGAGAAGAATGGAAAAACTAGTTAGAAAATGAGCACTAATGGGAACAGTGAGTTAATGAGCTCAGGGACAGCACCATGTTGTTGGGACCCCGAGTGGAATCACTGTACCTTTAGGTACAATTAGCTGACACAGATTTGTCTCAGACCTCTCTTTCATAAAATGCTGCAAAGGTACTAATTGGTTAATCCTAGTCTCTTGCTTCTCTAAACATGAAGGTTCATCTCCTTTGGCACTTCAGTGCCAATCAGGATTGCACCCGTGAAATGAATCTCCTCATAGCCCCTGCTTGTGCACTTGGGTTTGCTTCATGGAGAAGCTATGGAGTATGCAAAATGGCATCCTTCTGGAATAAGCTGTGGTAGGAGATTCCCCAAGAGCACATCTAATGCCTTCGAGCTGCTAATAAACATTCGGTCCATGGGATGACACTGGTGCTGTGTGTGAAACACAGTATTGAGGTTGGGCACTCTGCAGTGTTTCATTCTCCAGATCCAGTTCTATTGCACTGACTGCTAATATAGACACAGTCAAAAAATATACTTGCTCTCTCGTTTGGGAGTTTTCACTACAGCAAAAGCATTAAAACAAAAATTTATTGGGGTGACTTTATCAATGATGGAACTTTACAGATTTCATTGACATTACACCTGGAATGAGGGTTAACCAATGATAACAAAAAAGGTGTGTATGTGGATCAAATCATTAATATATGCAAAGCTGATATAAAATTATAGCTCTTTAACTGTACATCACCTCAAGAGAGGGAAATAAGTATCTTCCAGTAATAATTTATTAAATAGTGGGTACTTCAAAGTACTTGTGAATACAGACATATATATACATATCTGCTAGAGAGAGAGCTGATAAATCCTACAAACTCTGTTATGGGAGTCACAAAACTACTGATACAAGATGGACATGTTTAGTAAAAGAGAAACCATGTTTAGATTTCAGTTTCATAAATCTTAGAGAATGACCTTACTCATTCTCTCCTAGGAAGAACGATCCTGAATGCAGCATGCAGAGATTTCATGAATCAAGTGACTACGTTTGGAGTAGATTCATGAGGAAATTTGCATCCCATCAGTGAAATGGCTTGGAGGAAGGTAGGAGCTTGTTCAGTGGATCTGTGTCAATGCAGAGTCCAGTTCCTTTGTCTCTCAGATATGTAGCCAAGAAATATACTTACAGCACAAGAAACTAGCTGTACAACATTTGGCGTTTTGACAAGCAAGGTAGCTTTAAACAATCTTCACAGCATTTAGTGACACCCCAGAGACTGGAGAAGTGTTTGGTTTAATTTAGACCGCACTGTCTGTGATTTCCTAAGCATTGCATGGCATCTAACCCCCTTTAAACTTATTCCTTCTGACCTCAGAGTGCTTCTTGAGCTTTGAAAGAGGTCCTCAAGGAAAAGTTTTATGATCACCTCATGATATTGCTCAGGCAGTTCTTCCTTAGACAAACACAGAAATTTTATTCTGTTTATACCATCTGGCATTTTTATTTGTTCTGAATCTTACATTAGAAAACCTTACCTCCTAAACACAAGGTATTGGCTGCATTAAAACACCTCTGCTGTTTTTATTAGATTGCATATGCCAGTGGTCCTTATTGTGTAGTCTCAGAGGATATAGTGGAAAATGGTCACTTTTTTATGCAGTATTCCCAGGATTGTTTAAAGAAACCTATGGAGAAGGTCTCCTTTGGTCTTAAAGTTTTTTACATTTCTGCCTTTCTTAAAACGTACCTTTTTTTTTTTTTCATCTTCTTACATTTTATGGCTTTTCCTCAAGTACTTTCTCAAGTGGGCAAAAAAAATTTCTTGGATGTAAGATTTCAGTCCTGTTAGTACTGTGTGGAACTAGACAAGGGTTTTCCACTTGGCCTCATAGAAAAGTCCTAAAAGTGTAAATTTAATTGTGGCCTAAAACTTGAAACCATCTGAGAAAAAAAGAAAAAGCAACCAACCTTATCCAAAAAGATGACTTACTGTTAGTACCGCATCCTGACTTCCCAAATGCTTCTACATCCTAGTGCTTTGCTTTCCCTCTCGGCTGGCCTATAATTCTCTGTCCTGTAAAAGAGGGCTTTGCTGTCATTTTCCTGTGGTTTTGCTCTTTCTCAGGCACCTCCTTCAGCTTCCAGCACTGCATTGCAAGCTCGAGATCAGATCCTGCTTTTGTATACAGCTCAGTGGGGGGATTTTGCCCCTCTCACTCTTTCCCGTTCCCCACAGGTTTGTGAGCAGTGCTTTGTTTTGGTAGAGAAGTGTGCTGGGCCCTGTGCACTGCTGCTCTGCACCACCTTTGGTCATTGCTATCAGAGCAGGTGGCACTGTGACCTGATGGAGTTCTACAGGCTTTGTTTCAGTGTTACTAACAACGTAAAGGGCAAAATGCAAGGATAATTTGGACCCAAGCATACTGAATTCTCTTACTTGTATAGCATGTGAGCACGACCCAATTTCAGATTCAAGAAATATAGCAAGCATTTTCAGAGGAGGTGAAGATCCACTTTAGGCATGAATTGTCCTTTCTCTTCTTGTGATCTGTAAAATAAGCCCTTTGCAAATGCAAATGGGATTGCAGTAAATAAGATAATTCAGTAAAAGCTAATTCATAAAAATCTAAATGTACACTCCCTTCTCTCTGGCAATATATTCCAAAGTTTAAATCAAGCTTTATGTTTCTTTTAAACAGCCTTTAAACCTGTTTCAATGGAAAAGTTATTCCAAAGTTTGAAAATATCCTCTATCATATTATTTATGAACCCAGAATTTTTCCAGGACCATATATTATTCCTAAACTTGTTTCCCCAGGAGTCCCATTATGAAATGAACTTTAAAGCCACAGTTGAAAGGTGAATTGTATACCAATCATTTAAAATATAAAGTTCCAGCCCAGCAAACACATCTGTGTCTAACTTTAAGCCTATGAATATTTCTACTAACTCAGTGGAAGTACTCCCACTAAAGTTAAGTACATCTATTAAGTGTTTGGAGGCCTGGATCTGAAAGTACCACAATAATAATCATAAGTAAATATTTGCACAGCCTCTAAATGTTTAATTCTTTGAGCATCTTTAGGATTCCTAGCTAAGAAGTTTGTTTTGCAATGTTATTAGTTTTGGAGCAAACCCAAAAGCTAGACCTCTGCAGACCTTGCCAATTTTGATTTACATGGGCATCAGCAATTTCTGGGTCCTCCAGTTCTGGTTAGTATCCCTGCAAGTGAAGATTAGTATGCTGTGTTCAACTTAATAAAGACAAAGAAAATTTAATATCTTCAGTTACAACATTCCACAATATAACTATGTTGGTTTCCAGTTTGACTAAAACCAGAAATAGGACAAATAGTTGCTTATTTAGAAATTCTTAAAGGTGGATAAAATTTAGGAAAAAAAATACGTTTGTTTTGGAGAGGGCAACATTTCCAGCTTGTTTAGGCTAAAGAAACAGACCTGGACTCAGAACATTTAAATTCTTCTGTAGACAGAAATTTGCAGCTAAATTAGTGTAATCACAATTTGACACCTTTTTAAGTATGTTTGTCAGCACAAACTCATATTTCAGACTGCCACATTTTGTTTTCAATATGGACCATCTTCCTTATTAGAGCCAAAAGAAGACAAAAGGAAGGAAACGAGTCTTCCTTAACTATTTAGATGCACAAACTTACCACCAACTCTGCTTCATAAGGTTTATTTTAAGTCAGAGCTATTGCATGTTACATGTTCAATAGGTTATGTATTCTTTTATTATGTATTCCATATTTCCTTGTAGTCTGTCTGTGCACACATGATGGATACAACCCAGCAGCGTTAGAGTTTCAGAGACTGCCAGAAGTTCGCTGTAGGTGTGTTTAAAGCATCTACAGCTTTTGAAAAAAAAGAACAGGTACTTTGCAACCAAGTACAATATATGAGAATTGAAAGCAAGTACAAGCTTGCTGCTGTGGCTCCAGCTGTGTTCATGCGTAAATCGATATCAGCTTTTGTAGAAAGTGCTTTTGCAAACGCTGAGGTGGGGCATATTTCAAAAGGGGCATATAGAGAACCCACAGGTCTGTAGAAATGTCCTTTAAAATGCAAAAGCAGTGAGGCAAATGTCTCAATTTTGCATTTTGGGGCGTGGGAATAATGGCTGGGGCAAATGAAACTTCTTTAAGAACAAAAGTAATTCTGACAACGTGCACATGAGGAGACAAATGCGACCGTCAGTAGGTGGAAGTTAGCTGTACATATCTGGACAGGATGCACTGACCATCATCAGGGATCAGAGAGGTCATTATAACAAGAATTCCACCTCAGTTTGATTTGCTGAGTGGAACTGATGCACAGACACTAGTAAGTTTTGGAATTTTAACGCAAAAATTATCCATGAAAAATCATAGTGTAAGTTTGTGCACATTTACAATATGTCACTTTTTGTCTTTACTTTTAAGTAAACCTGCACTTCAGGTGAACATATAAACTGTCCAAAAGTTCTCAGAAACTAATAATAATACTGTATTTTAAATGGCAGTAGGGAAGTTAAACAAAACATAAGCAGAGGAGATACAGCATGAGTCCTATTATATGAATTCTACCATCAATTAGGTTGAATTCAGCTGCCACATTCAGGGTCTACAGTAAAGGGAAAAGAAAGTATCCATTTGGACAAATCTAGATATTACCAGATTCTTTTTTTAAAAAATAAAATAAACAGAACCACATCCCACAGTTGCCAAGGTCTTGAGACAGCAAAACTGCATCTTGAAAGCTACTCAGAAAATAGAAAGAATTGTCATAAAATACATTTATTCAGTGAAGAATTTCCAGCTTCTTGAAGCATACAAATGCCAGTTAACTGCAGATACCCCCAACTCTCCTAGAGCACAGTATGGAAATCTGCCTTCCCTTGGCACGCCAGTGCTCCTCCCTGCCAGGGTTCTGCACATAAGATGAGATTGGGTCTGATGGAGGCGTTGTTTTAGATTATCTCTTTCCTTTCATCAGACTTCTAGAAAGATTCTTGCTTCTATTCCCATACCCAGCATTGCAGGAGTAGGAAAAAGGAGGAAAAAAGCCCAGCATACAAGTCCGGAGAAGCTAGAATCAACAAAAATCTTTCTTCTTCACTACTCACCTTTTCCATACTGAGTTTTATTAGACCCTGAGACTGGCTTCCTTTCCAAAAAGAAGAAATATTGGACAAACACTAGGACGCCTTGCGTGACCAAGTCTTTAGAGAACCTTGTCAAACAGTCTGGGAAATAGCCAAACAAATGTCAGTTCTCCCAGTTTTGCTTCTTATAATTGAACCCAATCTATATAAAGTTTGTACTAGCAAAGAAGTTCAATCTGCTACAGTAAAACCCTTCCTTGGAGCAAAAAACCTATCTTTTCTCCATCTCTCAAATTAATCTTTGCGAAGAAAGTGTACATAGCTCAAAAGTTAAACAAGATATTTTTGTTCCTAGCTACCCACAAAAGTACATCCTTCAATTTTGTTTTGGAAATACTGCAGCACAATTAAGATAGAGCGTAAATCATAGAAAGAATATTTCCTGTAGCCTTTGAAATATTCTAAAGCAGCCTGAGTGAAAGAAATGTCTTTTACTGTTGCTTAATGCCAAGAGAATATTCCTGTCCAAGAAACCAATTTATGATTAAGATCTCACAAAAAAAGGAAAAAAAATCCCTTGTGTTTCAAGGACAGAAAATATTACAATGCTTGCATATATTCTGTTTAAAGTAAAACACCCAATAACTGCAAACAGGACTTCATGACCTGCTGAAAAAGTAAAAGCTTTGGACAATGTTCATATCCCAACTGGCTAAGTGATTTTAAAGTGGAAAGGAAATTTTGGGGCAAAGAAAGGAGAACCATGAAAGAACAGGGAGAAGGGTACAAAGAATTTTAATAACTAAGGGCCTCAAAAAGAAGATCCTTTATTTCAACTCTACTATGACAAAAATGTGGGAAATGAAGAGAGGCCTGCATTTTCTCCCCTCTTCACCCAGTCAGGTTGTCTGAAGGAGCTCTTGAAGACAGAGGAAATGGTTCAAAGGGCCTTTTGTGGAGGACCTTGATCTCCCTGACATCTATCAGATTGCAAACTGGCTCAGCTTATTAACACAGAAGCAAAACCATGTTTGTGCTTAAGTCAATAGTCAAATTCCCACTTAATTCTGTGACGTTATCAAAGGTACTTCAGGAGTTTATCTCAAGATATTTGGTAGGCACACAAGGTTTCCATTCAGACTGTGGAAATTCCTGCTTCTTGTCTCAGCATTTGTTCTCAGAACTGGCTTAGTAGATATGCATATCTCCCCTTTGATAATGAAGACTTATGGAATGCCACTGAAGCATTCTCATTTCTGGCCTTTGCATATGTGGAAGTTTGAATCATCCTGTCTGAGGTAAGGAAATAATATGTGAGCAAATAGCTGCACTGGATCCACAGAAAGGATGAGGTCAAAGGGCTGACATACTTTTTTGTAATTTAGAAGGTGCCTTCACATCATTATCCCATTGTATTTTAGCTAAGGCATTATGGAGACAAAAGCAAAAAAAAACCCCAAAAACCAAAAAACCTCAACAAAAAGGAACGTCTGGATAAGAGAAGTTATTTCTGGAATTAAATTATTTTTTCAATGTATGCAAGCTGATTAACAGTGGATAGACTTTTATTTGTTAGAAGTGGAGAAATGAGAAAATGAAGATAAACAGTGTCTCCTTTATGTAATAGCCATTTAATGTTTTTAGTAGTATCATATAAACAAGCAATAAAGTGATCAAAGTTCCAGTCTTTCAAAGCAATCAGTATAGAAACAGTGTTCATGACACAAAGATTTTTCAAATAAATGTCTAGAAATTATTAGTTTAGTAAATACACATGCTCTAATTTAAGTGCTCCAGTGCTGGGACACTTGGAAGCTGGACAGCTGAAACATTATTTAGAAAAGTATTCAAAGCTAGATTCCAGACATTTTGAAATGCAGCCTGTTCTGTACTTACATTTGTGTCCAAACAGTGATTTTTAAAAGATGTATAAACTGTGTAAGATTAAGCTGATTCAAATGGAAATGGCTCACAACCCCATAAAGAAATTACCATTTTGGAGCACTCTCTTTCAATGTCTTGTAGAGAACGACACTTCTTTTCCTAATTCTTGAAGAAGATAAGTGGGATATCAGGAAAGGTACAATTTATGCAGTCAATTCAAATATCAATAATCTTGTATTTTAAAGGAAACAAAAAATTCCCTCATAGAAGGAGATAAAACAGGAAACAATGACATAAAGTGGAAAGCATATAATATGGGTTAGATGAACTAATCTGATAGAGAAAAAGTTCCCAGAAGCTCTTACTAACATGATTTTCAAAGTATTGTACTGACTCCTTTGAGTTAACAATGCTTATTCAGTTTGGACCTGATATAATCAGATAACTTTGATGCACTGACTCCTGATTGACACAGCTGTGACACTAAAACCCATTTCTCTATACTTCTAGTTATGTCTGCAAGTACTGATGACTGTAAAATGGGAAGAAGAAAAATAGGAAGCTCCTTTTCAGTTAGTTTGAAAAATGATAGCATAATACAGTTCTAAACTCTTAAAACAAACAAAAAAACAAAAGAACCCCAAACCCAAACCTTACAGATATTCCCATAAAGAGTAGATAATACTTTTCTTCAGATGATGTAACTGTTGTGGCAGCTGGTGTCAAACATAACCAAAGCTGAACAAGCCTGAAACAAGTATCATGCCAATTATGTCCTCTGAACAATATAGCAGTGAGAGAGCTCTGAAATTGATTCTGCAAAATATCAAACATTGTCAGCCTAATCCAGCAAAATCTTTAGGGATAGAATGAAATAAATTATTAGGGTCACTGAAATCAACAAGGCTGGTCTAATAATGGGCAGCAAGATCAGCACCCTGAAGTTGGACATCCCCAATGAGAACCGTATATGCAAAAGTCAATGTTCACTTTCTAATCCTACCACTCTTTCCTTTATCTTCTTCAATATCAGAGCTGAAGGAGGCTATAGGTGTTGGTGACATTTCTAAGCAACACAGCTTTTCTCTAGCACTGTTTCTGATTCCAAGAAAACTGAGGAATTACATTTGCTGCCCTGGAAATCCTCTTCAGTCACAGCCACTTTCCAATACAACCCCATTTTTCTGAATGTAATGTATTAAAGTGTCCATTGCCAGTAGCTGCTTTTATACCTTCATACCTGCATAAGAAATACGGGGAAGCTGTGCCATCTGAGAATGGAAAATAGCTTGCTCAAATAACTCAGTGCCACTTCACTTGCCGTATATGCTATAACCGAGCTTATATATGTTCTTTCTCTCTAACCTTCTCTTAATCAACATCTTCACCAATTTCACCTTGAAATTGAGCCCAAATTAAAGAAAAAGAAAAGGCAGAATAAACAAATCAGTGGCTAAGTGAAAAATGAATTTATTATGAATAAGGGACTCTCTGTTTTCAGATAGTCCCCAGTCCCTTCTAAAAAAAAATTGGTAAGCCTAAACGTGTCTTCTCTAGCTAAACACTGAAAGGGAGTTGCTTCCTCACTGAAGAGCTGCTCTGCATGAAAAGTCAAACAGGAAAAGAAACCTGCATGGAAGTGCTATTTTTAGCATCTATAGAAAAGCAGCAAAGCATACTCATACTCTTCAGCCTCAAAACCCCAAAGCCTCTTTCCTCTTGCTGTTCTTCAGGCTCTGCACAGCTTGGTTTCTTGCCCCTTCTTGCTCCCTGGACAGACTTATAGGGAACTGATGAAGATTTCATGACGCTTTTCAGCCAGCCCTTTGAACTTGTCCCATAGCTGAGTCATTAGGCTTGCAATAGCAAGAGCTTTTTTTCAGCCGTGAAGAAAAGGGTTGAATTTATCTTAAAAGCCTCCTCATAAACACTGTATTGTAGATTATTTCTCTATTTATCAGGAAAGCAACATTACAAGAGGTGACCCCATCAGCTATGAAACTGTAATTTCTTACTACTCTTTATCATAGTATGGCATTTTCATAACAAGTTACTTCAACACTAGCCATTTAAATATAGTTGTTTTTCTGTCCTCCAGGGGCACAGCTGCCTCACATCAGAAATGCTATTTTG
The DNA here is from genome assembly GCA_035047865.1 of Dendrocincla tyrannina. Lineage (NCBI taxonomy): Eukaryota > Metazoa > Chordata > Aves > Passeriformes > Dendrocolaptidae > Dendrocincla > Dendrocincla tyrannina. Next base: position 33,849,211 of record JAWWMP010000116.1, on the reverse strand, counting down.
TGAGAGGTTTCAGTTGCTCTGGCAACAGCCTTTGACAAGTTCTGTCTGTGAGGCTGCAGAGAAGAGAAATTGCTCAAAGGAGGGGTCCACGCCCTTCCCACTGATGCTCTGACTTTGCCATACAAACAGTACCATGTTTCTGAGAGATGTCAATAAATGCCCATCAAAAAGGACATTTCCTGACTGTCAGTGAGTACTAGAGAGAGAGGAACTTATAAATACACTGCATAAGAATTAACTGGTTCTGATTCCATCATATGCAACACATGAACAAAGAGAACTATGTTGCTATGCATGCTCTTGCCTGCAAATGCCACTTTAAAAATGATGGTAATGCAAATGCCAACCCCACTATTGTCTTTACCTGAACACCATCAGAGCTGAGAGCACAAAGAATGTTACTAAGATTTTGCAGAGGTAGTGTCATGAACATTTATTTTACATACTTTTTGCTATTGGAAAAGTTGATGCTTCTAGCAATTTTCTTTCCTTTTTTTTAGACAACATGATAATTATGCATCTGGGTTACAGTATGTCAATCCAATCTGATTTATTTGCTATTTGAGTCAGACGAATGTTCCTTTCTACTGATTAATCTTAGCTTTGGAGAGTATCTCTGTAAAATTGCTTCTTCTGTCACGATCATGAAAGATTAGATCCCTCCAGATCACCTCTTTTTCTTTGGATTTTGGCTGTCAAAACGGTTTCTTTATGGTGCCTCTTGCTACTGAATTCCAGGGATCTTCTGGCAAGAGGGGCCCTGACTTAACCCTGCCAAGTTGCAGAGGGATGTTTCGATGCAGTTCCTCTGCTTCTAAAGGTGCTGCCCAAAGATTAGCTGTGACAATCCCTGAAGATTTTTCTTTCAGAAGGTGAGATCGTCTCAGCTTATACAATAGCCAGCTTTGGCTAGGTGACTGTACAAACTAGAGATTTCTTCTCTCAATCTTCTATTGTATTTCATCTGCTGGCACAGTCAGAAAGAAGGTATCTTAAGAATATTTGAGCTCTCAGGGCTTATAAAAGTATCCACAAGATTCTGGTATCACCTAGTAAGGTCAGTGATGAGAATAAAGATCATGAGGTCATCACCGTGCTCTTGTCTGGCAGCACTAAATTACACAATGAGTTCTTAGCTGGATGGCAAATTAAGGATCAAGAAACAATCAGATAATTTAGTAAGGAATATATGGGTGTCTAATATCTGTCAAGGTGACTCTACTTACACTGTCATCAGCTTTACGACAGAAAGTTAAATGTAGGTTATAAGTAGCTGTCATTTATAATTTTGTTTGGTGATATTGAATAGAATGAAAATATGGCAAATTCAAGAGCAATGAGCAAAAATCAGTTTGCCATTTTCAAAATCTGCTGCCTATCAGACTGTAGCTCCTGTCCCATATAGATTCACGGAAGAGTTCTTTTGGGACTGAAACCAGTGTGAACCCAGACCAGATGTTAAGCAATCCAGATCTTGCTTCCTAAGTAATGTGATAGAAAGTTGTTTTTTCCCTGTTCTTCTAGGATGAATTCTTTTCCTAACATGCAGTGACATTTTCAAGTCCCTTTTTTCTGCTGTCTTTCAATTAATTTTTCTCTTCTGCTTTATAGTGCTTTATGTTTCACAATTGAAAAGGTCTTGTATCAAACATTCTTATAAAATTATAACATTCCCCAAAAACTGAAACTGGCTTTTAATAAAATTACAATCCATAAGTGTTAATGTATTTCTTGTTCTCTTTGAATGTTTCTTGCTGTCAGCATTTTAAATCTGCATTTTTGAAATTTTTCCCTCAAAGCTGAACTGAGTGAAATTTTCATCACTTTTTTTTTCTATAGTGAAAACATCTGCAGTCTTTAAGTATCCTTATTGTAGCATTTGAGAATCTCATGGAACAACAGCTATTGCAGGACAGTTTAAAAAAAATAAGAATTGAAAGCACTGATAACTCTGCGAATTTTATTCGTGCTGAATTCTTACAATTAGATTTCCAACCAGGAGCAAGAATGGAAGAAGTATAATATCAGCTTTGCGTCTAAATTTGCATATAAATGAGTGGCACATTTACTTTATGATACACATGAGTATAGAAACCGAACATAAATAATTCTAGTACTGCTGCTAAATTATCAAAGAAGTAAAGAAGCAGCAGAAAGGAAGCCCCAACAATGGGAAAGGGTTGATGTTGACAATGTCTTAGAGCATAGCAGTTATAATCAGTGCTGAAAACTGCTATATCCATCCCACCAGTAGATAGTGGGAGGTATGTTTTATTGAAGATTATATTCCTAGCTCAGCACTGGTTTCAACAGTGAATTTGTGGCAACTGAAAGTCTCAAAAAGCGTGGCATTTATGGCAGGCAAAAAGCAAGGTTTGCTTATTCATAGACCTAATTAGATGTAAATTGAAGGCTCCAACAAAGATTTTGACCCCACCCTGAGCCACAGAAGCCCAGCACACAAAGGGTTTTGCAGGCTGCTGCTGTGAAAAATCAGGCAAAATGAGCTTCTTTTCAATAGTTTCAGGTCTTTCAAGGCCAGCAAGGATCTAATGAGATTTTTAGAGAAGTCACTGACAAATGTAATGATACACCATGCTGAATGAAATAGAAGTCCTGTGGGAAAAAACCCCCATACATCAGCTTCTAATTATTGGTACTGTATGGATATGAAGGGATGGAATTAAGGATTTATGGACAACTATGTTATTCCTTTTGTCTGGTGCCATCACAATGAAACCTCAATGTTATTGTATATCATTTTCAAATATTTCTTACAGTTCTGTTTAGTAAAGTATCTTTAGTCTAATAACTGTTCCATCAATGTAGAAGTGAAATTAGAAATTATACAAGAATAGAAATTTGTCTGTCTTTCATTGTTAGATTGCATTTGATTATTCCTCTCTCAATCAATGTATGTGTACAGACAGAACAAAACCATAGGAATGATTGTAACATGGACAGAAATATAAAACCAAACCCCTGTTTGTTTTTGGAATAGATTTTAGCAGTTATTTAAATATCATAACACTGGAGTGAAGTTTTAAGCTCTTTGGAACTAACTCTGTATAGATAGTTTTACAGAAATATATAGGGACTGTACATATACAGAACATTTTAATCTGAAAAAATAACTAATTCTACTCAAGTGTGTCATTCAGCTACACTGTTGATCTCTTTCTCATGGACTATGTATCATCTTCTTCCCAAGATATTTTTTCTGGACTTTTCAAGCCCTGTTAACCCTGTGTAAGTGCTAGCTATATGTCTGCTCTGTCATGTCCCCAGAAAACAGAACCTTCCTCTGACAGTATGAACAAACAGAGAGGTAAGTGGTGCAGGGAAGGTGAGCAGACCACCTAGACTCCTTTAAAGCCCTCTGGGTCTCACATGTTTTTGTGTTACTTCACTTTTTAAGAATGTCTTTTCATCCTGAATGATGGGCCTGATGACTGATAAAGACAAGAAAGTACTAAGAATACATGTGAATTTACTTGCTGTCAGCACTTCCAAGTTTGAATACAGCTGTAGCAGGGTTGTTACTTCTTCTTTGTTATTTTTCCTACTAAAGCAATGGACAATGAGAAATGCATTGGTGGTTTATCAAATGAAACATCTGACTACATGCTTGGTACCCCTAGCATACTAAAGCACATTCAAGTTAGGAAAACTTTGCAGCTCTTTGTTACAACAGCAGAACACAGTAGGGTCTCCTCTTCCACTAAAAAATTAGAAATTGCTAATACATGTCCTTTCATGACACTGGCTCTTGTCAGTTTTTTTCTGTTTCCCTGTGCCTAACATAGTAAGAAGTTTTGATAAAATCAGCTAAAATATTCTAAATGCAGTCACTCATCTCATTAAATGCTGCAGGTTTCCAATATTTTGAGAGAACAGACTACATGAACTTTTGCCACAAACACAGATTTGTGGCCTGAATTAGCTATTTCATTTTCAATCTTAAACAAGGAAGCTCATTGAGGAATTTTGTCTTCTTTTCCAAAAATGTTTTAAGCTTATGTTTCAGCTATTTTCTAGTGTGGTTTCAGTCTCCTGTTGCTAATTAGAGCAATCTTGATTAAAGAGAGAAAAGAAGAAAGAAAAGAAAGAAAAGAAAGAAAGAGAGAGAAAGAGAGAGAGAGACAGAAAGTGAGACAGGGAGAAAGGGAGAAGGAAGGGAGGGAGGGAGGGAGGGAGGAAGGAAGGAAGGAAGGAAGGAAGGAGTTCAGACG